>CM061536.1:68828030-69018092 GCA_030545055.2 Neoaliturus tenellus | reverse complement strand
CAGCTACCTGCGGCCAGCAGAGCTTGGGCTACGTGGTGGCGGGGCAGCAGAAATGTATACTAGGATGGAATCTAATTAATTTATATTAATTGTGGATGGTTGGGTTCCGGTATCTATGAACAAAGAGGAGACAAAAAATATTGGCAAAGCTATAATTTAAAATATGTGATTAAAATAAGTTGAAACTCTATTATTTGATAAAACATGACAAATGTATATTACATGTACAAATAATATTGTATATGATTGTAAACCCAACCATAGACATTTCCTTACTTTCCACAGTCTTTCTTTTAAAACTCAAACCACGAATTGAAATTAAAATTTGCAAACATAACACATAGGATACATTTTATTAATAATCACATATATCACACGGTAACTATTTACAAGACTTTAATTATATCTTGTTTAGTTCTGTTGTTCTAATACATGACCATTCCATTTGATTTATACGATGCTATGTTATATTTAGTAAAAACCAGGCACCTTATCTTCTTTTTTTAAGTGGCTTTTGTTATTCCTTTTATTATATTAAAAATCTCTTTAAGTTCTTCAATGTTTATGGATTTTCATGTTACATTCCTTACATATTCCGGAAGTAAAGTATCCAGAAGTCTTGGATTTTGGAGATTTAGAGGGTACATTTATCAAGCAACCAAACATTTCGTATGTGGACTACTGGGAAGAGAAGGGGACCCTCATTCGAGATTTCCAGACCTAAACCCTCCAGATTATTTCATCCAAGGAAATGTGAAGAATAAGGGCATATTAAAACAAAAACATAACATATTTAGGAACTTAAGACAAGTTTGACGAATAATTGTAAAATGTTGAATAAAAATAACCCGTTTTTTTTTTTTTTTTTTTTTTTTTTTAAGGGTGTCCGAGAATTTACAAACTATAGAACATGGCATTGTAGCCTATATATGTCAATCAGGGTTTTTTTAACGCCAAAGCAGAGCTGAACAAAATATTGTTTAACTCCTTTAAATCGTTGTAATTAGTCTAATAAGAATAGCAATACAATTTATTATAGATGAGTTTTGTGTTATGTTTGCGAATATTATTTCAAATTGTGGGTTGGGTTTTAAAATAAATACGCTGTATAATATCAGCATGTATAGATAATTTTTATATAGATAATCAATGTTGTGGATGTGTATATTATTCGGTGAATAATATTTGGACAGCACCTGTAGCAAGATCATAATTTTTCATCACTCCGTATACGAAAGTGACAACTTGCCGTACAGCAACAATCAGCTGGGTTTAAAACAAATTAAATTTTGAATTCCAGCTTTGTTTACTTTGTCCAATGGCGAAGAATTTACAAAAATAATCCTCCTTTAAAACTTCCAAATTTATTAATATTTGCGTCGTGATGAAAAGTATCGTTCACAACTCGTCCGGAAAGCCCATTTCCAGGCTCGATAGTGTTTTCCGCGCTCGGCTTCGCCTCGCGCGTAAAACACTCGCCCAGAAATGGGTCACTTTCCGGACTAGTGGTGAAATATACTATTTCTTCAACTAGTGGATTGTTGTATTACGTTAATAATTGTTTGGATCACAATATTTTAATTAAAGATATAAAAAGATTTTTTATGTGTTCTAAATGGTGGCCATTTGAATCTTATCTTGATATTGGTGATTTTAACAAATGTTTAGAATACATAAAAAGTTTATAAATATAATTATTTAAACAGTTTATTACAAATTATAACGATGAAACAACAAATATGGGAGCAAATACGATTTACCTTACAAAAAATGCGATTTATGCTGCCTAACCATCGCTAATTTAGACGTTAAATTTACGTATAACTTCAAGTTACACCCAATAATAGCCTAAAAATTGTAATTTCCAATGTTAAAGAGGAAATTAAATGTTAAGACTCCGCTCATGTTTTGTAATGGATTAATGTAAATTGAAGCCAGATGATGATAAGGGAGCTAACTGGATTATCAGGCTTTTGATCGTTAGTGCAATTTACTCACCTGAGGAAAGTGAGTAATGATAGTCATTTTTGCCTTGGATTCGATTCACAAACTACGTAGAAAAGTGCTTTCTTTATGGAAATTCACATAGCTAAATGGTTATCTGTAGTTATAATAATTTTCAACCGGTGACTTGTTTGAGTATTTTGTGAAATGGTAGTAACTTAAATTTAAATGATAAATGATTGAATGTGCTGATATACTATTGTTGTTGGAACATTTTAGGAATCATTGGCATTATTCATTTTAAAAAAAGAATGTTTTAAGCTGTGAAAATGTTAAGTGCAGAACTTAAGTTAAGATTATTGGCAAAACTGCATGCCAAAACTTATGAGATATTTGGAAAATAAAAAATAAAAAATACATTGAATACTAGCTTACCCAGCATGCTTTGCAATACCAACCTGAGTAATTTATTGTCCTCCAGGTGAGATTGTACTCACTCGCCACTCGCCTGTAATATCCTCCAGGTGAGATTGTGCTCACTCGCCACTCGCCTGTAATATCCTCCAGTTTTTATTATACCAGTCTTCCCTCAATAATTTAAATGAGATCAGCTTTTTATAGAATTAATATTCCTAAATGTAATCGTAATCATATATTTCAATACAAAAATGTTGTTTCCTTAAGAACAACATGGTAACTTTGAAGACGTGGAGCGGAGCCCATAATGGTGGAATCTGGGTAAACGTATCCTATGCTTTTCCTGGTTGTAAGATACCTCCCCACCAATTTTCATCCAAATGGTTCAGCTGTTCTTGAGTTATAAATAGTGTAACTAACACACTTTCTTCTATAGATTACAGTATTCAAACAACTGTTTAGTTGTATATTTACTGTACCAATTTAGATTAATTAATTAATTAATTAATTAAATAAATAAATTGTCATTCCAAAATTAGCAATTTAAATCAAATAAATGAAGCCGGTTAATAAATAGGTTGAGATACATTTGTAACTAGAAATATCCAGATTAGGGAGACGCTCCTGTCAATAACTGTAAACTCTAATCTCGAACCCTGATTGGTTGTGATCGACTTGTGTCGTCACGGTCCAAAAGTTACAAGTAGGAGTGCCGTGGCCTTCTGCCCCCTTTCTGTAATTAGCTTCCACAGTGAAACAGTGTTAAGTTAAAGTGTTTATCTTGATCCCCAACGTGGGGTTCATGTAAATATTGAGTCTTAACCGGCTTCTAAATAAATTAAAGTTAAATAAACTAAAAGTAAAGAGTAATTTAAGAAGAGGATTGTTGTATATGAAAAAGTTTAAATTTGATCTTGAATGAATAAACCGAATTCTATGAATAAGATGTATCTTTATACTTTTTAAGAAGAACCTGATAAATATCTTTTTAAGTGCAGTGCTTTACAACGTCTACAGTAAATCTAAATTAATGGTGTGTACCTTAAATTTATGAAAGACATTGATTCCTTAATTGTACATTTATTACACAACTTGTTCCAAATCCAGCAAATTATTTTGATACAATACAAAAGTTACATTTTGTTTTAAATCAATGACATCCAACCAATCCAATATTGTGAATAGCAGAAATAACCAAAAACAACACGTATTTACAGCTGTAGATTAACAGATGTTTAAAATGCTCGACCTAATTCCAATGTTATTTTTATGGGAAAATTTCAAATTAAATTTGTGGATAGCATCCTTATTTTAAATCCGATTATCTTCAATTTTTTGCGGAAACAGACCAAACCCTTTCCAAAAACTTGAAAATCGATTGAGAATTGTAGGATGAGTTCTATTAAGCACAAAAGCCTTAGCGTATCTAATAAATATAGATATGTGAATAGGAAGCTTGGGATGTACAAGAAAGCAGGGGTGGACTGAGACTATGAAAAGGGCGGTGGAATGGGTACCGGAGGGGCGCCATATATATATGTATATATATATATATATATATATATATATATATATATATATGGCGTTCATATTATTATGTACATAATAAAGAAAAAAGAACATTTCATATACACGTTTCGACTATCTTGTCATTTTCTAGCAATTAAGTTTTTATAACTTTACAATATTAAAACGTTTATAGTTTAATTGCCTGAAAATGACATAGTTGACACATGTGAAAAAAATATAAGGGTACTTTGGTGTTTATTTCTAGTAATTGTAACAACAGAAATCCTTAAAAGTTAAGCAATTTACAGTGTATCTATATAGAAGTACATTACTGTAGTTTGTAAAATACAGTAAATCAAACAAGAGTTAAAACAGAAGCTTCTTAATTACCAATAAACATGATAAACTTATATCAATAATCAAACTAGTGAAAGAAATGTAAAAAACTTTACAATAAGCATTTAAAGGCTTTGTAGGCAACCATTAAACATGAAATACGTAGTTTTATTTAACTTTCATCAAAATCAACATATATTTACATTACTGTTTGTTTATATTGCTGCCCATAAAAGTTAAGTCAACATACAAACAGTTTATATGTGAAGAAGTCTTCGTAATTGTTCGCTCTTCTCACTCAGCTTGTCGATTATCTAATGATTATTGATCTTGACAAGAATATCTCCCTCCATGTTCATGAGAAATAAATAAGGCCTCAAGGTGTTCATCAGTGAGTTGTGAACGGAGCCTTATTATGATATATTTTAATTTTGAAAAGGACGGTTCACAAGACATTTGGGTAGCTGGTAATGTCAAGAGATATACTTAAAGACTTCAAAAAAGGTTAGACAGTCATTATGCTTAGGTCATAAAATTGCTTTTTAACTGAGTCTTGATTTTTTTTTTTAAAGTTATTCTCAGCGCTTTTTCCCAAGTAATAATATACTATTTACTATTTAGATTTGAGACACTAGTTGCACCATATAATGCATTACCAAAAACGATATATGAGAGTGTATATGGGCAAAATAGATCATCTTAAGGGTTTTGGTTGAACAGAATTTAGCCAAAGTTCTTAATACAAACAATTCAGAACACATTTTATCTTATAAGGCTAGGACATGACAATCCCAAGATAAACTTTCATCAACCAGCAGACTTAAAAATTTAGTTTCATTCCCTCTGTCTACTTTACTTTTTAGGCCTAATATTTTTATTTCTGGAACTGGGTTGTTTTGTTTTTGTTTAGTATGGAAGAATATAAATTTAGTTTTTGCCAAGTTTAATAATAAATTCCTGTTATCAAAATAAGTTTTAAAACATAAGAGACTTTTTTTATTGCTAATTCTATTTCCTTTAATTCTTTACCACAAACTAACAAATTGGAGTCATCTACGTACAAACATAATTTGCTTTGAGGATTAGAAATTACATGAACATGCCCCCAAATAGCACAAGAACAAAACAGGTCCAAGAATGGAACCTTGTGGAACTCCATGAGCAGTAGGTAAATAGGAAGATCGCGCTTTTATTAATTCATTTGATTTATTTTTTATGTCTTAATTCAACAAAGTGTTTTCTATCTGAGATGTATGATTTAAACCAATTCATTTCCTTACCACAAATACCAATGTTTGTTCACAAATGTTCACCACAAATACCATATTTCTTTCCAACAAAAGAAAGGTACGAATTCTCATGGCTAAACATCATGCAACGTCAAGCTGAGAAGTACAGGGTGATTGAAAAGTCACTGACTACTTTATATGTTATTTTATGGAACTGAACACGTTATAAAATAAGATAGCCAAAAAGAGATAATGTGATAAAATTGACAATGGTAACCGATATTTGATGTCAATAGTTAGATTATATATATGCAAAAACTAAGCATTTGGGAGTGGTGAACATATATTCAGAATCTGCAAAAAATACCATTTTATGGTTTATAAAAACGTACTTGATTCAGGACATCAGAATAGGATGTTTGTAAATCAAATTTCGTAATAATTTTCATAATGATGAAGAGCATATAATGGTGCCAAATTCCACCCGTACCCTCATCCAAAATATCCTACCAATTTTCGCAGCTATTGCATATTATAAAATCTACGATTTCAGTAAGTTGTAAGCTAAAATTTCAATAACACCAAACCATTATTAATGGTACAAAATTGTCGATTGTTATCTACTTTTTAGCGAATTTCCCTATAGGGAATACGCTATTACGGTAGTAGCCATGGTAAGACCTAAGCCCGGGACCATGATACTTTTTCGTTTTAAGGTCCCCAGAAGCCAAAAACACCATTAGTTCATTTTCATATATATGTATATATATATCTATATATATATATATCTATATATATATATATATATCTATGTGTCCGTGGTACTGATAACTTTTGACAGCGACCTCCGATTTTGATGAAATTTGGTATGAAGGTGTAAGACCAGGTCTATTTTCATGAGTTCGCGAACCAGCGTGATCGGGTTATGGGAACGGGGTTTTATGGGGTTTCAAAGGGGTCAAAAATGGGTTTTTGGCATTTTTGGACCTCATTTTTCAAAATTTATCAATTTTAACTAAAACCATTTAAAAGAGCTCAAAAAAACAAACAATTAGGTATTTTGAATTTTTATCTTAGCATAACTGGTTACGGGGAAAATCCAAAAATATGTTTTCCATGTTATCCTTATGGGAAATCAAGAAAACCCTATACCTTGCTTATTTATTGACATAACTTAATCAAATTTGGTATGTACATTATCTAGATAGGGTTTAACTTATACTTGCTTTGAAAACCCATATGGCGGCAAACCTACATACTCACCCCCATGGGGTTTATGGGGAAAATAAAAAATTGCCATAGCTTGATACAATTTTGTGTTTACATTCACTAATTATTGATTAACTTAGATTTTCTAACAAAACCCCATGGTAGCAAACCTACATACTCGATCCTATGGTGTTTTTATGGGGAAAGTAAATAATCTAAAATTCCATTGGAAATTCGCTGAGTACGCAGGTCTGCTGCGACGGGGGTATTTAAAGTTTGTCAAGTATAATCTCATAGAAAAACAAAAACTAATTAGTGACTTTTTAAATCACTCTGTATGGGTTTTCTGTTCAGCGTATGATACACTCTTACCATCAACACAATGCCATCGCTCGCTCACGATCCTGGTAAGCCCGAAAACACGTTCACGGGAACGGTAAGACCATCAAAACCAGGTTGACAAGTCCATTAGTAACAACGGTCCAGAGTCGTGCGTGCCGTCCACCGTCCACTGCTTATCACATGGATAAATTAAAGTGCTTCTCTCTCCCTCCCCTCCTCTGGTGTGATGGGGGGGGGGGGTGACTACCTCCTATTACCTCACATTTGGCAACCTGTGTAATTGTATAATTGTAGTTCTAATGGGCAGCGCTAGAGCTAGCTGATGGCCATTAGGTCAAATCGCTCCAATCTGTGGTGATAGCTCCAGATTACTTAATAACCGCCGATCTTCCTCGCCCCGCTGGCGTGTTAATGCGGGGATTCGTGATTGACGAATTTGGAAATGAGATTTTGTGAAAGTTGGTAAATTATCGTGATTGAGTAAAATACGGGAGAAAAAGATGATCCGGTTTGAGCTAAGTAAGGGTGGAACAGAAATGGAAAATCTCTTTACAGGCAAAATTCATACCCAAACCGTGACTGCGATTTACGTTCGTGCGGAGAAGATAATTTGACATCAATGAAGTTATTTTTAGGGATTCGACCATAATATTTTGCAAGGACTATGCGGTATTTTTTAAAGTTGCAGACCTTAATGGATACAGAATTCCAACTAAGTATTCAAAAACTATGGCTTTAATTTATTTGCATGTTATAAAATGTACTGGCGAATAATCGAAACAATACATACTGACTCTGCCATTTAACTCTTATGAAAAAGTTTGTATCTTGTCATATAAAGTCTCAAAATTGCCATCTCTGGTAAAAGGTTTTCATCCCATAGAATTTTTCGTCACAATAGAAGCATTTTTGTGATTACCTGAAGATGCCGCTATAGCGGCGAAACATGTAATTTTATACGATAACGTTTGAACTGTAAGACGAGGTATGTAACCTATTTATTAGCCTTAAATTCACAGTTCAGGGGCTAAACAATAGATTTTAACTTTTGTATCATGATAGTACACTATGTTTCATAAAAAACGATTTATTAGTTTAAATACGATATTAAAGAGCACCAAGCCCACTCCGAATATGTAACCTTTTGGCCTCCCATTACAAAACCCTCGCTATTACGCCTATTATAGTGTAATGTGCACTTTTATTAAATTGTAAGCCAGTCAGTCAATAATAATTTTTGTTTAAAAAATCGTAACGTTCAAAATTTGTTCATATCTTACAAGACAACTAGACTAACCCCGTGCTGCTTAAAGCACCGCTTGCTTGATTTGCTCATAATAAGGACTTCCTATTGAATTTATTAGGTTTTAGTAAATCGCATACACAAATCTACACATTTCTACGTTTAATAGCCACACCAATTCTACAAGTTTAATCCCCACTAACCTACTTATGCCTAATGACTTATAAATTTCAATAAACTTTATGGCAGGCAAGAAAGCTCAATAATTGTTCCGGTATAAGTTCCAATAAAGTATTACAAAGTATACTTTGGAGTTGGAGACAGAAATGTACGTTGAAATCGTAATTGAATTCATTGCCTCAACTGGTAATGGTGATTCTAGCCTCTTGGGATGAACGATGATGGAAACCCCAGGGTTTACATTGGACGAGTTTCCTCATCCTCTAATAGCTTCTGTGAGGACGGCGATTGAGCAACTTCACCTACTGAAGGAAACAGCTCTCTTCGTTTACACCAGAAATCAAATACATGGTTTATTACATTATATAGATCTTGGTTTTTTTGTCTACAATAGTTCTCAATTTCATTGCCTATTAATTAATACTAGAGATCGCCTCCTGATCGAAATTCGATCAAAATTTCGGTTGATCTGGACCCAAGCAGCTTAAAAACATTTTGGAACTAAAACATCTGTTCTTCCTAATTTTATAGCAGTTGTTTTTACAACAGCTGTCTAATGATTCATTAAATTCTCCTTTCTCCATAAGATTAATAAGGAATTTTAAATTTTTTGGATCGTAACTGTTCTTTACAGTTAAGTTTTTCTGTGTGCGTGTTTTTATTACGTTTTATTTGTTTAAAACTGAGTTATCTATAGTTTCGTTGCTTTTCTATATTTTTTTAGAGCGTTAAATTTATATATCTACACGTTTATTAGAAGCAATAAATCACAAAATTAAAAAATCTGTGTTCAAACATAAAATTAACCTCAAGCCTTCAATTAAACCAAACAACACGTGTTCCACCAATGTTTTTCCCGTTCAATGGTCTGACTCGACAAATATGAATAAGACAAATACTGATTTCTTCAATGAATCCCATACCGAAATGGAGCAAGAAAAAGAAGAGGAAAACTTCGTCTCTCCACGGAAAATAGCGAAAGCTAATTCCATGTCCGAAACTCATCAAAGGTATATATTAGATCCGTCTCAACTTTTTAAACAAAACCCATTTAATGCACTTTCTGATCACAACTATGCATCTACGAGTAATACCGAATCTTCCCCAGAATCCCCTGCTCAACCTAAACAAAAACAAAATAAAATCCCACCCATTTTCCTTCACGAAGTGAATAATCACCAAGAAATTATTAAAGATATAAAGATTAATGTGACCAATGAATTTACTACTTCAGTTAAAGGCAAATCTCTTAAAATCAACCTTACAGACATATCCGATTTTAGAAAGCTAACATCCTTTTATGAACAATCCGGTGTTAAATTTCACACTTTTCAAACCACTTTGGACAAGAAACTGGAAGTTGTTATCAGAAATGTACCGTTTTCTTTGACTGAAGATGAAATCAAAAGTGAACTTTTAAGCCTCGACCTACCAGTTTGTAGAGTAACCAGGTTACTTAACAAACAAAAACTTGTCATTCCTTTGTGTGTTGTTGAGCTCGAGAACAATGATGCCGGTCATGAAATTTTCAAAATCACTAAATTATGTCACTCCATTGTATCTTTTGAACCTAAACGGAAAAATAAGGACATTCCTCAATGCACACGTTGCCAACGGTATGGCCACACCAAAAACTTTTGTCGTCTAGACCCCAGATGTGTTCGCTGCACAGGTAACCACCATTTTTCTGCGTGTCCTTTGCCTAAAGATGTTACACCTACTTGTGTTAACTGTGGAGAAAACCACACTGCCAATTTCAGGGGATGCTCACATTACCAGGGACTTTTGTCTAAAACTAAAAACCTAAAACAATCTAAGTCTAGGCAGGTCGATTCTGAGCCAACAGGAGGTATCTCTCCAACTGATGCTCAAACAAGACTGCCTGAAGCTACCCAACCCCAATCATCCGAGGTTTCCTACGCTGCTGTTGTCAACGGAAAACATTCACCTCACAAACTTCCCCCAAGAACCCGAACTGTTTCCTCAACATGTAGCACGAGAAAACGTATCAGACCAACCCGTCGCTGTTGAACAGCCCAGCTCATCCTCTTTTGAAACTCTAATAATGGACTTAGTTAAATCAATGATTCCAATGATTAAAACATTTTTTACTAATGTTTTAAGTTCCTTCTTAAAAAATGACACTGCCTAATGTGGTTGAATTTCAAAGATTAAAAATCCTGAATTGGAATGCAAATGGGTTATACAAACAAAAATCTATATTTTCTGCATTTTTAGTTCGTCATAATATTGACATTGCTTGTGTAACGGAAACCCACTTTGTAAATAATCAACCATTTAAAGTAAGTGGATATGATATTTATAGAGAGGACCGGGCCGCTCCTTTTGCATCTGGACGCGTTGCTATTTTTATTAAACGATCAATAAAACACAATAGTCTATACTTACCTCGATTAGTGTCAATTGAAGCTACTGCTGTTAAAGTATCCCTGAATGACGGGAGTTTTGTAAATATTGTTTCTGCTTATAAATCACCTAACCGGAGACTTCACTTGCATGACTTAACGAACCTACTTACAGCTCAGACTCCCACATTGATCATCGGCGATATCAACTGCAAACACCAAAACTGGGGTTGTAGAGTTAATAATCCTAATGGTACGCGCCTACTAAACTTTCTTACAGACGTTGGTGTAAATGTGTCGGCTCCGGAGGAACCCACATTTTACCCGTTCCAATTCAACTGTGAACCAGACATCTTAGATATTATCCTCTATCAAAACTTTGCAGCTCCAATCCAACACAACATTGTACCTGAACTGGACTCTGACCATCTGCCTGTTATAATCAGTTTCATGTTGCAACCTGACTTCAACCCACCACCCCCAAGATTGATAACGGGAAAGGTTGACTGGGAAACTTTTGGCATCAAACTGGACGAATTAATTCAGCTGCCCAAAAACTTGGATTCAGTTATTGGCATTGATACTGCTATTCAAAATTTAACTACCAGTATTCACAGAGCTACTAAACTTGCAACATTTAAACAATTCACTGCAAAAACAAACAATTTCCTCACTCCACCTGTTCGGATTGTAAACCTAATCAAAGCTAAACATCAAGCTCGACGTCAGTGGATCAGATATAGGGAACCCCAAATGCGTAGGAGGCTTAACCAGCTAATACGTCAAGTAAAGTTCGAAATCGACAAATTCAAAATAACTTCTTACAAAACTTATGTGAGTGACCTAAACCCGAATGACTCGAGTCTATGGCAAGCAACTAAACGCATTTTGCGCACCCCTACGGTAATTCCTCCCCTGAGACACAACAACATTACCTACGAAAGTGACCTCGAGAAGTGTAACGCTCTTGCTGACTTCTTCCAGGAAGCATTCTCACCAAACAATGTTACCGATGACGACACCACTGCTCTTGTAAGTGAAGCTATGAAAATCACAACATTGACTGCTGAACTTCCGATACATTATGTTTCTCCAGCTGAAGTCAAGGACATAATCAAGAGGCTTCCTTTGCGAAAATCCCCTGGACCTGACCTAATCCCAAATGTTGTTCTAAAAAATCTAAAAAAGAAAGCAATATCAGTTTTAACTTCTATTTTTAATTCCTGCATTCATCAAGGCTATTTTCCTGATTCTTGGAAAAAGGCAGAAATTATAGTATTTCACAAACCCAACAAACCAAAATTTTCCGTCTCCAGCTATCGACCAATAAGCCTGTTGTCCTGCCTATCAAAATTATTAGAAAAAGTTATCCAGAGAAGACTAAATACATTTCTAGAAGACTCAAACTCAATTCCTCCCCATCAGTTTGGATTTCGGCCTAAACATTCAACTACTCATCAAATTCAACGCATTGTCGAAACAATTGTAAAAGGTTTTGAAAGAAAAGAACACTCAACTGCTATATTCCTTGACGTTTCCCAGGCATTCGACAAGGTATGGCATGAAGGCCTTCTTTATAAAATTGATTGTCTGGGATTTCCACTTTATTTAAAACAAATAATTAAATCATTTTTACTTAACCGTCAGTTCTGTGTCAAAATTAATTCATCGTCATCTTCATATCGCCCAATTTCAGCAGGAGTGCCCCAAGGCTCAATATTGGGGCCTTTATTATTCAACATATTTATGAATGACATCCCAATTCCACAGAATGCGACCTTGGCCCTTTACGCTGATGATACAACCATCATCACTCAAAACAGCGACATTCTCCAAGCATACCAGCAGCTTCAACATTCTGTCGATGACGTGACACAATGGTTCAATAAATGGAACTTTTGTTTGAACCCTACAAAGTCAGAAGCGAAGATCTTCACCCTAAGACGACCATTGCTGCCACCTGAAATCATCATAAATAATTCTCCCATAAACTGGAATCCACCTGACCAAGCAGTAAAATATTTAGGAGTGTTATTGGACAAAAAATTAAACTTCAACCTTCATGTAAATTCTAAACTTAATCAAGCGTATTCTCGGCTCTCTATCCTTTTTCCACTCATCAACAGAAGATCTACACTTCAGACACAATGTGCAATATTAATTTATAAAACTATTCTCCGGCCACTAGTTTTGTATGCCTGTCAAGTATGGGGCCTTTCAATTTCATCTAAAAAATTCTAAAATACAAATATTTCAAAACAAAGTTCTGCGAATTGCAGTTAATTCACCATGGTTTGTTCGAAATTCACAAATTCATCGAGAACTTGGAATAGAACCAATAGCTACTTTCATCAGTAAGTCTACATTAAAATTCTCGCATCGCCTAAATGACGTCCCAGGTGCACAACATTTTGAAATTGGATTACCCCTCCCAAATAGAAGGCTACGCCCAAGACTTTTTCAAGATTTGTTATAGTTTTCTTACCTTCCATATTATTCATATTTTAATAATCTATTACTAATTTTCTATTATCAATCTTATAACTTTGAAAGAAGTGTTTTCCCCCTCTATGAACTTATTTTAGTTACAGGGTGTCTCTAATTCAGAGCGAACCCACAATGTTAATTTACTGTTAAAATTATGTTTTAGATGTTCTGTGTATAACACTCTGTATGTTGAACCAGAAATAAATGTTGTTAAAAAAAAAAATATATCCATAAGATTAACATTGGAACTTTGAAAGTGTGTGGGGCGCAGCCCTGCAGTCCGATGGGAATTAGATTGTGATTCTGCTCATCAACAGGACTATTACCATTACTAAACTATACCTTTCTAACGGTATGCGCGGATTTATCCTACGATGCACACGAGCTGAGAAAAAAGGAGGAAATGAAACATGCTTGCGTATTAATATATAGATTTACAACAATAGGCTAATTTCCAAACTATTACACTAAGCTTCAATTTTAGATTAATTGGCATTTTTATAACAATACTCAGATATGAAATTTTATTTATTTTTATATATACACTAGCTTACCCTGCATGCTTCGCAATGTCAACTTGAAAAAATTTTCCCTTCAGGTGAGCTCGTTCGCCAAGCTCACTCGCCGTCAGGTGTAGCTTGTTCACTGCGCTCACTCTTCTCAAGTCTGTAGTATCTTTGACTATATACACTAACGTTAACAGAATTCTCATAGTATAGGCGTGTTTGAAACCTATGACGGAGGTGTGACCTTCTGCGGTGTACAAGAAGTAGGATACAAAGTGACATAGGATAAATAAATCAGTATTGCCACTCTTCTCAACCAAGGATGAAATATTTTATAACTGAGGGTTATGTTTATGTTTTGGCAAAGTGTTTTTTCAGCATTGTAGATCCAGATGAATAATACCAACATCGGTTGAAGGGAATACGGCGCTTCGTACACGAACTTTCCATGATTTGATGTCAAACTAAACCATTGGATGATAAGTCTATTCACGTTAGTATGTACATATATAAATATCGTCTTTTTTATTTTTATTATTAATCTTCCCTTAATAATTTAAATGAGAACAGCTGTTTATAAAATTAATGATCATTTAAGTAATCATACGTTAGAATACTAAAATCCTATACTATAATACGAGGAATATCTATGGGGATGTGTGTTCCACGATCTCGAAATCTAAGTAGGATTCAAGAAAATATAGTCCGTTTTTTTAAAGCTGATCCTTCTAGGGAGAGATGGTGGTGGGGGTTTGTTTATCCTTGCTAATATCCCATTGGCTGGAGCCCTTTGGTTTTTTTGTTGTTTTTTGTTTTATTTCACTGTTGCATAACAGCTGGTAATTTTACATCACAACATATTGTGTATCAGTTTTACAATATTATTGGTAGCAGTTGCTTTTTTATCAGTTTATTTTAGAACTGTTACTTTTTAACAAGGAATAGGTTTGGCTTAAAAATATAACAGCTGACTAGGAGTTACTGAAAGACATTATAACTTATCTATCTTCTTATTTCTATAAGGGTTTCGTCTGTTACGTCCCTTTTTCTCTAGACCTACTGAACCGATTTTTAAGATTGAGGTGTCATTTTAAAGCTAAGAATATACCGCAGTGACGAATCGTAATTAAAAAGGTCATATTGTTTCGGGCTTCGCCCCCCTCGCCTTTGATTTATTTCTAGAGGGCGCTTTAAAATGTTGACCAACTTTTATTGCAAGTTCTTTAATGTGAATTGTAATTTAACAGCTGATTACCTTCAGATGAGTTTTAAAAGCCAGATAGTAAACAAAAATAGATCTCTGTCACTTCGTAATCAACATTCACGTACTGAAGGTGAGTTTCACTCATACAGAATAATAAAATGCGCAATTTGCGCACGGGCCACCTCGTTTAAAACGTTATTTGAGGAAATCTGATACTCGAACATGTTTGTCACGAGTTTAAATGTTTTGTTTACAATTTAAATCCCTCCCCCACCCCAATATTCTCGTGGAGGATCAGGTTTAAAAAAAACGGACTATAGTCCGATGAGAGTCAAAACATTGTTGCCAAATTTATTCTGAAACACATTTTTATACTGTATTACACATGGTAAACATAACAAAAAATGACAACATTGCAGGGCGAGATGGGGTGAGGGGGGACACAGCTGTTAAAATTTCCATCGGACTATTTTCGTGCATCTTTATAGCTGTTAGATTTTGCTTAAAGTTTGCATTAAAGAGTGTTTTGGCCCAAAAATAAGTTTAGAAACAGCCTCAACCCCAGGAAAAATCGAATTTGGTCTAAAATTAAGTTTTAAAATTGTAATTTTTAACATTAGTCTTATGGGTTGCTATTTTGGTAACGAAATAACGACGAAATGTAAACAAAAAGAAAGAAACATTAATGTTAAGCAGACTTTTTTAAACAGCTGTTAACTGTGAAGAGGTATAGTTGGTTGTTGGTGGAAATTTAATTGCTTTTTTACCTTGACACTATAACAAAAGTGAATAAAAACCAACGAGCAAGGCTTGGTTAACCTGGTACTATTACTTCTATAATAATAACATGGTAGCTTTTAGGACGTCTAGGGCGTAGCCCTTTGTGAATATTGAAATTAAAATAGTCAGACTTTCCTATTTTAGGCCTAAAGAATGAGTATACCAAATTTCAGCAATCTAGCTAGTCGGGAAGTTGGAGAATTAGTGATGAATGACTGAGTGAGTGAGTGAATGAGTGGGTGAGAGCTTTCCCTTTTATACTGTATATTAATAAAATGCACTGTTATAATATTAAAATATACATATAATATACTGTCGGGGGATGACTTGTTGGCCACTGAGGGGTTGGGGGGTGAGGAAAATTTACATCCAAAAACTACTGCTCAATTAGTTTAACTAAGGAATAAAAACAAACTTAGATTGTACTATGCTACATGAAAACATTTTGCTAAAGACAGTAAACAATCATCTTTGTTGACAAACCAGCTAGCCTAATTCAATGTAGAAAAAGACAGCGGATTGCAAAATAAAAGAAAACAAATTAGAGATGCTATATGATTTTGGTTTTATTGATACCTTAAAATATGGTTGAATAAAAAAATTAAAAAAGTAAATTATTTTGGCCAATGGCATGCGTCAGCTTCCCCCTCACCCTGCAACCTCCTCTCTGGCCAACAAGTCACCTCCAGACAACAAAAACTTTGCCATAGTTTGGGTAACAAAACGTTTTCCATAACCATGAAATACATTTTTAGTAAGTCCTCACATGATCATAATAAGTTTATTGAACAGTTTGAATAAACCACGAAATCATAAACCCGCTGTAAACCGGGTCCAAACTAAACACCGACCAAAAAAAGAGTCTTCGTAATTAGTTCTGAAAATAACCGGAGACCGGCAGCAAAGTGGGCAATTAAAAAAACCAATAGCCTTTTTTGTGGTGGACGCGAACGGACGGGGGCTCGGATAATTCAATAATTATAAGAATTTCGACGATGAGTTGATGGCAGATAAGCGAAATCCAATTAGAAAGAGAACAACAATTAGAAGCTCCGCCCACTTCGCGCTCTTGGGCCCCGCTACTGATGGAAAGGGGTGATATGATATGGCATGGTAGCGTACAGGGCCATAATTCAAAATGGTCTTTAAGAAAGCTAGGAGCTAGACCTCGGAATATGCATGACATTAAGAGTCCGCAGTGATTAGAGTAATAATTAATGTTTATCAATGATTCTCTACACCAAAAAGATCATAAAAAATACTAAATTATGTTGTATCTGGACTTATGTGAAGGAAAGGTTAATTAGTGTATAACTTATTTGAATCTACAGTAAAGTCATTAGGTGCTTAAAAATAATTACGTTTATAAGTTAAATTACATCATATAAGCTAAAATAAAATTGGTTTAAATTGTATTTGAAAAAGTTAAATACAAATTATTTAAAATCGAAATTTTAATTGTTTTATTAGTTGTACTACTCGCATTGCATGTATAATAGTACAACTTAGATAAGAATTTCTAGTGTTTATATGATTATCAAACCCATGTTATAAGATGAAAAAAAAACACAACACAAAAGTAGCATGTTATGAAAATAAAATTATTATTATTATTATTATTTTAAGAGGTTGGCGAACCTCTTTCTTGCCTTACTTTGCCCCGTCCACATAGACTATTGATCTGTGCATGCATCGTATTAGACAAAGTAAGGGGGTGAGCCGCTACAGTACAAGGTGAAAGGTACTGATAAAAGTCACTGTCATATCGCGGATTCGAACCCACGACATCGCTGCCATGGTTCCGAAGTCCGGCGCGCTAACCACTACGCCACCGACTCACCCAATATTTTATAATTAAATATATCTTCGGGGAAATTTTTTATTGACAGGTAGCCTTTGGTATGCTAGGTAGCTATAGTGTGACCTTCGATGTTTAAAACTTTTTGATTAAATACAAATGTCAGTAAAATATCACTGGAAATCTCTATCTATATATGCATTAACTACTTCGTTGTAAGCCTTAGGGAAAGAATGGAATGGTTGAGATCTAATTTACAATATAGTTTTTGATATTCGAAGAAAATAAGAGCTTAAATGGAAACTAAAGGGCAACTCTCAGAAATACTTAAGCTATCAAATAGCCTACAGCTTCATCTTTAATTTAAAGCGCTTCTCCCACTTTCATATAGGAGGCTTAACATAAAGGCGCAAAATGGAAGCAGATGATGCACTTCACGATGAAGTTTTGATCCTCCGGACCCCTGATACTGACAGCCTCTATCGGCAGCCGCTGGAACTGCTAAAAGAGCAAGAAGCTATGAAAGTATTCCATGAATAGCATAATATTTTAATTAAAATCCTTACTTTCCCTGGCCAAATATCCTCCCTCAACATTATTTACCAGAGTCTTTAGTGTCTCACACTTGCTGAAGTGCAGCAGCGTTTCTTTAGCCACAGTGTTTTACACCGTATTCGGTTGGGACCGTATTGTGAGAAACGTATTCAGCTAGTTTCTGCGACGACCACCTGACTGCGTAGGCAAAATAATCGCTCTTTCGCGAAACTGAAAATGAAAAGGCAGGAATAACGATAGGCCCTCTCCATCAAGGAGACTATAGGCCAAGGCCAGGAGAGCCGCATCCCATAAGAGCAATGGTGTCACTTTCTGCGACATCCATGGATGTCGCTTACCGGCAAGTGTTGCCAACAAAACAGCAAACAAAAATCGTTCTCGTTTGCGTTGGGAATTTTTTGTCTCAACAATTACTAAAATAAGGAATTTCAAAGCAAAATAGGGTAGAATTTATGGTTTTAGATTTACCTTGATTGATAATTTGTAATTTGGTCATTACCTAATGGTTTGTTATCAACTAATAATCCAAATTTAAAGTAGAGTAATATGGCGTCGTTACTATAAATATCGTACCCGTGGCAAGACTGCTTCATTTTCTTTCTTAATCAGCTGTGTAATGGTAAATATTATAACGTAACTTGACTTCCGTTTTAGTTTAGATGCTTCATATCCGGAACACAAAAAAAAGCTATACGGCTGACCTTGGAAGAAGTTATGCTTCTTCCTTTACAGACCTTGCCTCTCCATAGGGTGAAAAAGAACTCCATAGACCCGCTTCGTACTGAATGGTTCGAAAACAACTATTTTAACAGCAACTGGCTATAATGAAAGGCACCTCACTACCTCAATACGTCAAACATGAGTTTATGATGAGTCTGTTTAAAAGCAAGATTAGCAGACATTAGCAATATCAAAAAATTTCTCTTTTTTGTCCATCTTCTAATTTATTTTCTATCTCGTCGATTTTAAATTGTAGACATTTTTATGACGGATCCCCTCTTGGTAATATATCAATCCCGGAATCATTATTCGTTAAAAAAAAAAACAAAAAAAAAAACAAGAAATCGTTGTTGAGCGAGTGTATATAACAAAATATGTAAGGTTATCTCCATTATGCATGCAATTAATTTTGACGGTGATAGTAAATGTAGTAGTAATGTGGCTAGGGATATACAATATTGAGTCTATAAGAAAACCTTAAATTGTTACAAACAGCAAACAGACGATCGGGAGATGAGGAAAGGTTTATGCAAATTTCAAACATCATAGTGTTGCAGGCTGTAGAATTTCCTAATCACAAGATACCTGAATGTTCACCTGTCCCACCGTGACAGTCTGTACCTCCAGAATGATTTACCTCGCCAACTAGAACTCTATTAGATCCCCGGAGCATCACTGTCCATTTAGTGGCCTGAGACCGGGCGCTGGAGTATCAGTGATCGCCTGTTAGACTCGTACCCCGGGTGGTACATCACATTAGCTGTGTTTTGACTCTGCTTTAATGGAATTAGCGGACAAGTAGTCCTGTCAGCGGCGGTCGGCCGGCTCCGAGGTAATTGGAACTGTCAATCATCCTCTCTCACACACGCGCACGCACGCGCACGCACGCACCGGCTGTAGTCGGAGGAGGGACGACCAGAGGAAGCACCAGCAGCTGGTAGTTCATAGAATGGGTGTCTAGCGAGGTCGTAGTGAGGATGTGCATAAAGGAATGGATTGAATTCCCAAAATTGGATTTTCAGCCAAGGTTTCTACACCATATAAGAACATGGTAACTTACACTCTTTTTCAGTTTCCTTATTCTACTTTGCAAGGAATGTTCTGAGTGTCCATCAGTAGGCTTTTAACCCGAGCTTCTACATCTTAAGGAATGGGTAAATAACTTCAGAAATTAATTTTTTCTGGTCACTGATCACTTTGAGAGCTTGTTTACCTTAATTTGCATACCCACATTGACCACGAAACCATAAACGTCCAAGGAACCTAACGATGTGTTTTTATCGCCCATTTTATGTTTTTTCCCTACGCGAGTAACAGTTTCAACACTTCCGTAGGTAAAGTCAAATCCTTTATTCTTTTACTATCCAACGCAAACGTGATTTTAGATAGCATAAATCATTTATAGATGAATTAAAAATGACAAAGTGGTTTAGGAATCGACGAAAACCTACTGTAATTGAAACTGATGGAAATAACGCAGTCAGAATGAAATCGAATCCACAAAGAGCTTTGGAACCTTCTTGAAGTTTGTCACTTTATCCACTATGAGGAGCAAGTCCAAGATTGCGTAAGTTGCCAAATCAGCTAAAAGATTTTTGCTGAAAAATCTCCCCCGTAATCTGAGTTAACTCCTACCCCCACCGCCATCCACTAACACTACCATTCCAACGAAATACTTGGTTTTCTCCTAAAGCACAAACTGAGAAAAAATGAGGAATAGAAACATGTTTGCCTATTAATATATAGAAGATATTGCAATTCGTCAGTAACGAAGATGTATCTAATCTAATCCATCACAATCAACACACGCAGCACAGCATTTTCACCTTAAAAGACGCACCTTAGAGTGTGTTTGCATTTCCAGAAAGTATCAAAAGTATGAGGCCCAAGCTGATATCGTATTTCAATAGAAGGGCCCAAAATTGACTTTTGCCGGACTCGATATCGTGTTTCATCGAGAGTAAGCAAAACGTTTTTGGCCACGTTCGAACGATATTTTTCATCACACTATGCAATAAATTCTAAAGAAATGAAATTGTATAGCATGGTAGTTAAAACTGCATAATCTACATTAACTGGACAAGACAATACGAGCGAGGCTATTTCGGTTTAGAATAGTTTCCATGATGTAAAAACTCAGAGTATCTCCGAATTTTCCTTTCAGTTTATATCTTTAGTTTTTCCAATTTGAAGATTTTAACGATTTGCTAATCGTCTTTCTTCAAGTAAAACAATCATACGCAGAGAATCATCTGAAAGATGCCACAATATTTATTAAATTGTAGTTTTTGGTCACTAAAGTTGGTTATGTTGTGATGGTATTTTAGAAAATTTATTTTAAATATATGGTTTTTGTGTTGTGATTACCGAAGAAAATGAATAATAAATAAAGAATGTATAAAACTGTTTAAACATATCGCCTAATGCCTAACAAATAATTTTGAAAACTTATCATCTGTTGTAATTTATATTTTTAATTCCATTGTTATAATAATTGCTAAGTAACGGAATAAGTTAAATTTTAAAAAGTAATTTTTATACTCATCGATTGAAGCGTGTCTCTTATTCGTGAGTAATAGATTAAGATTATGTATTACTCATATTTTTGTAGGACTACATTACAATATTATTTACGTTATTCACCATTAATTAATTTTGGTATGTTTTGTCCTCGATTTATTATCATTGTTTTCAATATAAATGAGGTTGAGTCGAGTGAACACAGTGCAATTGTATAAAAATTCTGTTGTTCAAACGTTGGAACTCCGTAGCTCTCAGTAGGCTACTAAAAAGAAATATTTTTTTACAGTACTTGCAAAGTTGTTGACGCAATAAATTAGGATCCGCACACATGGATATTTTGAGCATTGGAATAACTCATGATTAGATATCTAGAAACTGCTGAGTTATTGAGTTGTGGACAAAATCGTTAGAGGGTTGGAATATCAACTTGAATTCAGAACTGGGACTTGATAAGAGGAAAAATTAACTATTTTTCAACCATTCTTGGATTAATAGCTATTCTAGGGTATAATGTATTGCAACGGGTGTTGAATCCAATATGTGTGAGGTGGAAAAGCAACAAGTGCGGTTAAATACTAAAGAATAATGTTAAAGCTTGGCATAACAGTTTTTGGATCACACTTTTCTTGCTTAACTATAAATGTGAGATAACAAAAAATAGAAAAACATGTTGATGATTTAATTGGCTAATATTTCAGACATACTTGTAACCGAATCATAATGTTTACCTCAATTTTGGGTTTGAATTTTATTTAAACTAGGGATCGCCCATTGGTCGAAATTCGACCAAAACTTCCGTTGATCTTGAACCAAATAGTTTTAAAATATTTCATGACAAAACATCTGTGTATTTGTTATTGCAACCGCTGTCTATTGATTTCATCAACTACCCTCCTTCCATAAGATAACAATAAAACCTTTGACTATGTACACTAACGTGAATAGACCTCTCATCCAATGCATTTAGTTTGAGGCAAAAATTTGGAAGTTCGGTGTACGCGGCACCAGAGTCGCTGCCATCGATGTTGTTATTATTCAGCTGAATTTACAGTGCTGCAAAACACTTTACCAAAACATAAACATAACTTTTAGTTATAAAGTGTTTCGTCATTGGTTGAGAAGAGTGGTAATACTGAGTGGAAGCCGCACGAGATCGCACCGCCGTCAATAAGTTTCACACACGCCTATGCTATGAGAAGTCTACTCACGTTAGTGTACATAGTCAATGAGAAAACTTTTAAAGCCTGTAGGTCGTAACCCTTTCGGCCGATGAATGTGATTCTGTTTACTACCTTTCTAACAGTATGCGCGGATTTTTCCTACGATGCCCACTAGCCGAGAAAAAAGGAAGAAAAGAAACATGCTTGCCTAACGATTTATTTTATTTTATTGAATGCAATTTTCAATAAAACCGTAGGCCACCGATGATGATTGCGGACTAACATGGGCAATAATTTAGTAATAATTATGTAATTCATGGGTAGATTCGATCTGATCTTCAAAATTAAATTATGTGAAATTGATAGGCCTACTTTTTTATAAATAAAAAATGGGCATGTAAATATCCAGTCGCTTTTAACATTAATTATTAAACAATTCGATTAATATTTCCTTTTTACTTCAACTCTGTTGCGTACTGCAAAAATACTTTGAGTCTTTATTGGACAACTTACCTATGTTGTCTTTAAATTGGTACAAACAGTGTAACATGTTTAATTTGTAGCCCTTAGTTGTATATCGTAGTCCTTTGGAAGACCCTCTCCACTGCATACAACAAAAGAAGGTAAATAAATTTTAACTCATTTCACTATAATAGGCCTAAGTTTAAAACACTTTATACAATAGTGTTTTCTAAACTCTTTTTGATATTTATTGTATGAAACTGATTTTATAGTAAAATTAATTATGCTTTTTCTGGTTCTCATACTTGGAATTGTGTATTTCTGTTACAATCAATCAATCGAGTGAGCCACATCACTGTAAGAAATGACATATATTTTTTCATAATTATGTGCACGAACCTCTATGTTTTAACTTTATGAACTCATTTAGAATTTCATTAAATTAAACTTTGAAACTTTACACTAAAAATTATGAATTATTAATTTATTAAAATTCTATCATTTCTAAAGTTTAGCTTCTGACGAAATTTGTGACTTGTAATATTGAGTACTGATGATCTTAGCTGTTAAGGAATATGAAATTGTTGAAAGGCTTGTATAAGAAAACAAATATGACATTACATTTCCTGCAATATATTTCATTTATCGTGTGGTATTGCTTTAGTTTGTTATTAATTTTATATTACATTTGCTTTTATGCTTTTATTTAAATCTGATTGCTTAATAATGCAAATTTTAAACTGTATCAGAATAAAAACTTGGTCATTTATAATTATGTTTGAAAATAATTCGCGATGCTTCAAAATAAAATATTCTAATGTGTTTGGTTCTCTCTTTTGTTGCAGATTACTTCAGGAAAGATGGCGCACATGCAGTTTATCATACATTAGCCCCCAACCGGCTTTCAACCCTTTTTTTTTGCATACACATTGCCCCCACACCAAGGTGGCCCAAAAGGTCATTTTTCAGAACTTTTCCCCAGTCATTAAATGTTATGGCTCTAAGAGTCATTAAATGTCTATGGCTCTGTGAGTGGGGTTCTGTTAGATGACCTATCATAGTCCCGTGAAATATCTTTACATATCTTAAAAGTTCATTTTTCAGGACTTCTTTAAAAGTCGTTGAATGTTATGGCTCTTAAAGAAGGAGCTCTGTTAAATGAACTATTCCAGCCCCATCCATATCAAAGACAAATTGAAGTTTTGAAGCCATCACTCCCCCACTACTTTTTCCTCGATAGGTTACATAATTGACTTATCTTTAAGCTTCCATTTGTTAGCTTTTCAAAGCCTCATTGCAATTATAACCTCCCTTATACATATCTGACACTATCATATTATACATTATCTGATTTTTTATTTTTTCTTCAGCCCCAACATTTTTGGCCACCTTGTCTCCCTATCCCTTTATTATCGTACCCCGGTTTACCGTGACATGTTAATAGGATAGTTGGGCCTAAGTGCACTGACCGATACCCTAAGGGGGGTGGGGTTTTTTGGTACGGTTATCGAGACTTAAGGCCCCTACACCTTAGCGGAAGTATTTGTTCACCCACTCGTGGGTGGAACGAACACCACTAGGTGTCCAACGAGGCAACTCACAGCTGACTCTCCGACAAATATTCTTCTAAATCAGATCCTTCACCACGACCTTCTCTCCAGTTTGAAACAGCACGACTCTCTAGGACCACAACAGATGGACACGCACAAGGACGTCCTCTGCTTCGCAGACCTCCTTCCTCCCCTCGACAGCCACATGAAGATCGGCTTTTCCAGACAAGACTGCTGTTTCAACTCCAGATCCTGAAGCACTTTAAAGGTTGGTCACCAACATAATATAAACTTAGTTATAAGTCCCCCACACGACAAAAATGTAAGTACTGTAGGTTTGTTAATCTTTGATATCAATATATGAATGTGTTACACTGTTTATTTATCCTGACGGATATATCTATCTATATATTAATAGGCAAGCAAGTTTCATTTCCTCCTTTTTTTCTCAGTTTGTGTGCATCGTAGGAGAAATCCGCGCATACCGTTACAGGGGTGTTGTGCTGTAGATAAGCAGAATCGCGTTTTAATTCACATCGGCCCACGGGGTTCCACCCCACAGGATTTCAAAGTTTCAATGTTAATCTTATGGGAGAAGGATTATTGATTGAATTATAAGACAGCTGTTGTAATAAGAAATGCTAGCAAATAAGGAAGAACGGATGTTTCATTTATAAAACATTTTCAAACTAATTTGCTCATGATCAACTGGATTTTTGGTCGAATTTCGACCATTGGGCGATCTCTAGTATATTATTAATAGGCAAACATGTTTCGTTTCCTCCTTTTTTCTCAGCTTGTGTGCAGGAGAAATCCGCGCATAGAAAGGTATAGTCCTGCAAATGAGCAGAATCCCATTCTAATTCATATTGGACTCCAGGGCTACGCCCCACGGGTTTTCAAAGTTCCAATGTTAAGCTTATGGAAGAACAGTAATTGATTAAAGCATTGTATTTTTGCTGTTGAGCTGTTGTAATAACAAATGCAAAACAAGAAGAACAGATGTTTCAGTTATGAAATATTTTAAAACTAATCCTATTTGAGTCCAGATCAACTGAGTTTTTCATCGAATTTTGATCAGTGAGCGATCTCTAGTTGTTATTATTGTACCTGTAACGTTAAATAGTAACCGGCAGTCAGATTCATAATATTTTGATACTAATCATCTTTTTCGACACGATCAAGATAGTTGCCTGCCTTAACAAGTTCATAAAGTGAAAGTGATGGTCAGTAAATTAAATCATGCTTAAAAACAATAAAACTATAACGCAAAGAAAATTATAATTATTTAGATAGGTATTAAAATATTTAAAGCGACAGTAAAATAGAGACTAACTCCAATAATAAAACTAGATATTTAAACTTTTAAATTCAGTTTTTTTTACATATTGTCAGTTATTTTTTAATTAATTGATACCATAGTTATCAACGGTAGGCCTATTTTAAACGCAGAAGCGCATTTAAGAGGATATATTTTTAGGAATTGTATTTCGAATGAGAAATTCAAATAAGGATTTAATCTGAATTGAAATGCTAAGTCGGGAATACATTAACGCATTTTAATTTTTAACCATGAAATCAATCTGGGTTCAAATAATAATTACTTAGTATAAAAGCTATGTAGTTGCAAATAAGGGTAATTTTTAATTAAACAAAAGTTTCCCCCAACTGATGCTACTTTTATAGTATAATAAATAACATAGGATTAGTTTTGGATTTTGTTTTGAAGTTTGCAATTATTGTTGGATTGTACTTATTGCATTCCGATTTAAAAAAGTAACCGAGCGTCGTCTTTTTCAATTTGATTTATTTAATAAACTGTAAAAAAACAATTGTCAGTCAAGTTTATCTTTCCGTTTTTAAACAATGTAATATTAAAATACAAGACATCCCCAAAATTATTTGAAGTACAATAGTTTTGCTAAATGCTGCGTGTTTTCGTGCGCCTGGGCATCGTAAGAAACTGCTTTATCTACGAAGCGTGACATAATATTCCAATTAATTGCAATGGCTATAAAATAAGAACGTTAAGCTACACCACATTGGGGCTGAGGATGAATTAAAGGCATTGGTGGCTAAAGCGGGTGGCTTGGGGGGCTAAGCTCCCCGAGATTTTCTAGGCATAGTTAAAAAAATTAAATTACATAAAAATAATAATTTATATGTTGACTGGCGTTTTCAAAATGCAATTTGGGATTATAGACACTGCATGGAGAAGGGTTAAATTATAACCATAAAAGATTGACTGAAATACAAATTTCAAATAAATAATAATTACATTATGAAATGAGCTATTTTCTCTCAGCTATTTTATGCGCGTTATTTTCACGGTTAGGCTACATGGTTTTCTATACTCACGACATGTCTATCTCCTAGAGCCTTTACTAGCTGCATGTCAGAGCACAGTTTTTTCCACTTTCTGATAAATAGACCCAGCAGTACAAAATAGTCAATTTCCAATATCAAGTTGGTATAGCACTCGTCTGCTGTCACTTTAGTACTGATAAACGAATCTATTTACAGTGGTACTGAGCACTGATAATGTTCATTTCATTTTCTAAAAAGTTGACTAGCTATGTGACTCAGTTTTAGCGAATTTCCCTATAGGGAATACGCTATTACGGTAGTAGCCATGGTAAGACCTAAGCCCGGGACCATGTTACTTTTTCATTTTGAGGTTCCCAGAAGCCAAAAACACCGTTCGTTCATTTTCATATATATGTATATGTATATATATATATATATATATATATATATATATATATATATATATATATATATATGTCCGTGGTACTCATAACTTTTGAAGGGAACCTCCAATTTTGATGAAATTTGGTATGAAGGTGTAAGACTAGGTCTATTTTCATGAGTTCGCGAACCAGCATGATCGGGTTATGGGAACGGGGTTTTATGGGGTTTAAAAGGGGTCAAAAATGGGGTTTTTTTTGCATTTTTGGAGCATAATTTTCAAAATTCAACAATTTTAACTAAAACCATTTAAAATAGCTTTAAAAAACAAACAATGTAGTATTTTAAATTTTTAACTTGGCTTAACAGGTTACGGAGAAAATCCAAAAATAGGTTTTCCATGTTAATCTTATGGGAAATCAACAAAACCCTGTATCTCTCTTATTCATAGGAATAACTTGATAAAATTTGGTATGTACATCACTAGGAAGGGTTCAACTAGTATTTGCTTACAACACCCATATGGCGGCAAACCTACGTACTCACCCCTATGGGGTTTATGAGGAAAATAAAAAAGTGCCGAATATTGATACAGTTTGACATTTACCTAACGTAACTATTACACTTCCTAACAAAACTAACATTTTCTAACAACATCCCAAGGCAGCAAACCTACATTCCCATTTCTATGGTGTTTTTGGGAAAAATACAATATCTCAAGATCCTTTGGAAATTCGCTGTGTACGCAGGTCTGCTGCGACGGGGGTATTGTATCTTGTACTCATTACATTGTTGATCCCATGGGTTGATCCAGCATGGCGATTTTTTAATTTTGGCGTCTGCTTCTTAGTCCCCATCAGGTTTGCGGTCACCTGCATCGGTTACCTATTAGGCTAGTGTTCACAAAACCCCCGAACCAGACACAAGAAATCAGTGAGGGTGAACTTGGCTGTCGTGAGATTTAAAATTGTATAGGCCCAGCTCCAGCTATGCGTGACATAAAGGGCTACGTGAATAAAAAGTATTTTCAAATAAATCTATCTTTGCAAATTAAAGCTCTTAATCAAGTAGGTCTATCAATTATCCCCTTAACTGTCCTTGCCAGACTTAATTGTAAAAATTTTGACATAGTCATTTTAGTAGTTTTTGATAATTTTGTAGTCTACCTGATTTTGGAAAATTTAATATTTTGGAGGAAATCCGTTAACTATAAACCATATAAAATATAATATTTCTTAGATTGATTAACCTTAATGATTAATGGATTCAATGTAGAGTGCAATTGCAACTTGTAGTTGCAAATTGTCTCGCGCCCAATCGCGCTCGTCTTTGGCTTTCGTTCTTTCCCGTTTTCTGCATTATATTCAACAGTAACTTATGTAAGTTATATAAGTTACAACATTGTAAGATGTTTCCATAGTAGTGGAAAAAGGGGGCTGCTGGCTCACTTCAAGGTCACCTGAGGGATGACGTCATCGAGGTCAATGACCTCACCGATGACGTCATCGATGACGTCATCGATGACGCAATCGATGACGTCATCACTAATGACGTCATTTCGATGACGTCACACCCATGACGTCACAGAAATGACGTGTTGATGACGTCATCACCCCTTACGTCATCAAAACGACGTCACCGACGCCACTAAGGTCAAGGTCACGCAGAAACTTAAAATTTTTTAGCACTTTTGCCGTTTCTCGCACTACGCTCCGAGTTTCAGTCAGAGTCCCCGTGACCTTGACCACTTGGAGCGAATTTTCGACGAGAAACGGCAAAAGTGCCAAGTTAAACTCGAGTTTCTGACATGACTCTGCCTAAATGGGCAATAGGTAATCCCTCAGGTGACCTTGAACTAGCACAACACCCCCAATTTCATATTACTGTGACCTTGAAAACTTAACAACGGAGCGCCGACACCGATGCGCACCCCACGACAGCCACCGAGTGACTGACTGTCAGGCTCTGTGTACTCTAGGTATATCGGCTTGAGAGACTAAGACTCTAAACTGTCAGGAATGGGAGTAACTAACTGAATTTTGCAAGGAAAAGTCATTTCATCCAATATTTTAAACAAATCCTCATCAGTAAAACTGACATTAGTCCGTTTTGTATAAAACTTAGGGTGTCCGCGCAACAGTTTGCGCCACTTAGCTAAAGTCGAAACCCTCTTAACTTTGAGTGGTGGACAGTGAGCAACTAATAAAGCCTTAACACGGCTAAGTTTCTTACCTAAAGTGTCCCGCGACATGGCGTCTCCTCACAAAAGTCCACACAATACTGAGAGACTGCTTGTAGCGCACGAGTCAAGGGAAAAGAGGTGGGGGAAACAGCAGGAGTGGGGGAAGGTCACAGTGGTGGGGGAAGGTGAGGCTTAACGCTGGAGTATCGCATCACTTCACCATGAGCTGTCCTACAGTCAACACACTGTTCTCTTGGCCCGAGTTGGCACTAGAAGAAACATTTCTGTACAGCTTAGGCTGTGAGAGCCGAGGAAGCAAAGTCAAAGTGGAAATCGCGTTAAACTCCAAGATGAAGAGTCTCCTAAATAAACTAATTGTATCTCTGCAATCCCCTATAACTCTGGAGAAATACCACTTTATAAAGCGACACCTTATTCTTTGGCAAAACGAATTGGAAATGGAAAAGATTACAGTAAAATTAATTTAACTTAAAATTTGGACAGGACACTCATGGCGATACCACGTGGCGTGCAAACGCCACCCTATACATTACAAGTTAGGTTATTGAGCACCTCTGGTACGATAACCGACGTGCTAGAGTTAAAGTGTTGTGACCTTGAGTAAAAAACTTGTAAAATACTTACATCAATAGAGACGAAGAACAGCGAAGCGCACTGCACGCAAGTTGGAGACAGACTGACGGAGCGTCGTTGTGCAGCCTAGGGATTCAATTGTAGTGGGGGTATTGCCAACACTTAGAGTATAAGTGTAGTGGGTGACCTCCAGGGTGACCTTGAACCAGCTCGAGAAGTGACCCGTACTCTAGGTATATGGGAAGTGGTGGGGGAAATCTCAAGGTCATTCAAATGGAGTTTAAAAAAAGTCAAAGAGTAGAGAGACTACTCTACTCTTCAGAGTCCTCGTGACCTTGAGGATTTGGAGCCAATTTCTACGAGAAATAGCAAAAGTGCAGTAGCACCGTTTTGGTGCTACCTTAAATGTAAATGTTAATTAGTCCCTTAAATGTTAAAGTGTGATGACCTTGAGCATAAGAGTTAAAGTTTTCTTGGGGAGACAATTCGATGTTGTCCCAGAGTTAAAGTGTTAAGACCTTGAGTCAAAACACAGAAATATTACAAGTCGATGTTGTCTCATAGTTAAAGTGTGGCGACCTTGAGTAAAACTCAGAAATATTTAGCCTATGTTGTTCCAAAGTTAAAGTGTGGTGACCTTGAGGAAAAAATTAGAAATATTTACCCCATGTTGGCCCAGAGTTAAAGTGTAATGACCTTGAGTCTGTCATGTGACACTGCTCGGGTGACCTTGAACTGGCCCGGCTGCCTTACTCTAACCATTACTGCAACCGCGATGTGCACCCTACGACAGACACCGAGCGACTGACTATTAGGCTCCGCGTAATCTAGGTATATGGGAAGTGGTAGGGGGAATTGCGATGACCTTGGGAAACTTGAAAATGTCACGCCAGGTAGCACCGTTTTGGTGCTACCTTAAATGTAGATGTTAAAGTGTAATGACCTTGAGTAAAAAAAAACATAGAAATAATACAAGTCGATATTGTCCCAGAGTTAAAGTGTGGTGACCTTGAGTGAAAACATAGAAATATTACAAGTTGATGTCGTCCCAAAGGTAAAGTGTGGTGACCTTGAGCATAAGAACTAAAGTTTTCTTGGTATGACAAGTTTAAGTAGATTCAGAGTTAAAGTGTGGCGACCTTGAGTGAAAACATAACAACATTACAATTTGAAGTCGTCCCAGAGGTAAAGTATTATGACCTTGAGTGAAAACACAGAAAAACCACAAGTCGATGTCGTCCCAGAGTTAAAGTGTGGTGACCTTGAGGGAAAAGTTCTGAAATATTTTAGCCTATGTTGGTCCAGAGTTAAAGTGTAGTGACCTTGAGCATTTGTCTTGGTACGACAATTTGATGTTGCACCAGAGTTAAAGTGTTGGGACCTTGAGTGAAAACGTAGAAATATTACAAGTTGATGTCGTCCTAGAGGTAAAGTGTGATGACCTTGAGTCAAAACACAGAGAAACCACAATTCGATGTCGTCCCAGAGTTAAAGTGTGGTGACCTTGAGGGAAAAATTCTGAAATATTTAGCCTATGTTGGTCCAGAGTTAAAGTGTAGTGACCTTGAGCCGAAAACTTGTAAAATACTTACATCAATAGAGACGGTAATCCCCGCTCTCACCCCTGCGCCCCCAGTGGCGCCCCCAGCCCTGCACCCCTGGTAGCACCCCCACCCCTGCGCCACCGATGGCGCCCCTGGGTGTGGTTGCCCGGTGGAGATATAAGGCGGCCCCGCTCATAGCCGGCTCACAGCCCGTCCCCGTGCGTTGAGCTACCTAAAGGTTTGAGCAAACACTTAGAAATATTTACTCTTCGTACGATCAGAGTTAAAGTTTTCATCTCAACAGACGTACCCCCAGGTTTGAACCAACACTTAGAAAAATTTACTCATGGTACAACAGTTTTATGTTTTCGCCAAATAAGTGTAAGTGTGGTAAATTGAACTGGCTAAAATGTTATAATTTGCTAAGTTTGTATTGTTGTACATGATAAATCCTAAACTTTAACTTAAAACCGTACAGCAGAGTGCCGACACCAGTGTGCACCCCACGACAGTCGCAAAGCGACTGACCGTACGGCTCCAGGTGCCCTATGTATAAGGAAAGTGGTGGGGGGAATTTCGATGACCTTGGGGACTTTAACAATTGTGACTATACGTAAAATTTCGTCTTTCATTATATCAACCTAAGGTCTTGGTTTTTCGCGTTTCAGAGTGTATTAAAGCGATCTAGCTATTAATTGTAAAATTGATTTCTTAAAAGATAGTCATTTTTACGCTGGGTGTTGGTAAATTTGTTAGAGTCCAGATTGCACATACAAAACCAAACTTTTTTATTATTCAATATTTCAGTCTGGGATTTTGGATTTACATGTTTCAGCGTATTTTAGAGTGTTTAAGCTTATCTTAAAAATTTGAAAAACTTTAACATTTAATACTAAAATTTGCGATTTGACTGATAGAATATTTCTATGTCAGGAGTGACTATAGGTAAAATTTAAGTTTTCGTTATTTCAACCTAAGGTCTTGGCTTTTCGCGTTTCAGAGTGTATTAAAGCGATCTAGCTATTAATTGTAAAATTGATTTCTTAAAAGATAGTCATTTTTACGCTGGGTGTTAGTAAATTTGTTAGAGTCCTGATTGCCCATACAAAACCAAACTTTTTTATTATTCAATATTTCAGTCTGGGATTTCGGATTTACATGTTTCAGCGTATTTTAGAGTGTTTAAGCTTATCTTAAAAATTTGAAAAACTTTAACATTTAATACTAAAATTTGCGATTTGACTGATAGAATATTTCTATGTCAGGAGTGACTATAGGTAAAATTTAAGTTTTCGTTATTTCAACCTAAGGTCTTGGTTTTTCGCGTTTCAGAGTGTATTAAAGCGATCTAGCTATTAATTGTAAAATTGATTTCTTAAAAGATAGTCATTTTTACGCTGGGTGTTAGTAAATTTGTTAGAGTCCTGATTGCCCATACAAAACCAAACTTTTTTATTATTCAATATTTCAGTCTGGGATTTCGGATTTACATGTTTCAGCGTATTTTAGAGTGTTTAAGCTTATCTTAAAAATTTGAAAAACTTTAACATTTAATACTAAAATTTGCGATTTGACTGATAGAATATTTCTATGTCAGGAGTGACTATAGGTAAAATTTAAGTTTTCGTTATTTCAACCTAAGGTCTTGGCTTTTCGCGTTTCAGAGTGTATTAAAGCGATCTAGCTATTAATTGTAAAATTGATTTCTTAAAAGATAGTCATTTTTACGCTGGGTGTTAGTAAATTTGTTAGAGTCCTGATTGCCCATACAAAACCAAACTTTTTTATTATTCAATATTTCAGTCTGGGATTTCGGATTTACATGTTTCAGCGTATTTTAGAGTGTTTAAGCTTATCTTAAAAATTTGAAAAACTTTAACATTTAATACTAAAATTTGCGATTTGACTGATAGAATATTTCTGTCAGGAGTGACTAAAGGTAAAATTTAAGTTTTCGTTATTTCAACCTAAGGTCTTGGTTTTTCGCGTTTCAGAGTGTATTAAAGCGATCTAGCTATTAATTGTAAAATTGATTTCTTAAAAGATAGTCATTTTTACGCTGGGTGTTGGTAAATTTGTTAGAGTCCTGATTGCACATACAAAACCAAACTTTTTTATTATTCAATATTTCAGTCTGGGATTTCGGATTTACATGTTTCAGCGTATTTTAGAGTGTTTAAGCTTATCTTGAAAATTTGAAAAACTTTAACATTTAATACTAAAATTTGCGATTGACTGATAGAATATTTATATGTCAGGAGTGACTATAGGTAAAATTTAAGTTTTCGTTATTTCAACCTAAGGTCTTGGCTTTTCGTGTTTCAGAGTGTATTAAAGCGATCTAGCTATTAATTGTAAAATTGATTTCTTAAAAGATAGTCATTTTTACGCTGGGTGTTGGTAAATATGTTAGAGTCCTGATTGGCCATACAAAACCAAACTTTTTTATTATTCAATATTTCAGTCTGGGATTTCGGATTTACATGTTTCAGCGTATTTTAGAGTGTTTAAGCTTATCTTAAAAATTTGAAAAACTTTAACATTTTTTACTAAAATTTGCGATTTGACTGATAGAATATTTCTATGTCAGGAGTGACTATAGGTAAAATTTAAGTTTTCGTTATTTCAACCTAAGGTCTTGGCTTTTCGTGTTTCAGAGTGTATTAAAGCGATCTAGCTATTAATTGTAAAATTGATTTCTTAAAAGATAGTCATTTTTACGCTGGGTGTTGGTAAATTTGATAGAGTCCAGATTGCACATACAAAACCAAACTTTTTTATTATTCAATATTTCAGTCTGGGATTTCGGATTTACATGTTTCAGCGTATTTTAGAGTGTTTAAGCTTATCTTAAAAATTTGAAAAACTTTAACATTTAATACTAAAATTTGCGATTTGACTGATAGAATATTTCTATGTCAGGAGTGACTATAGGTAAAATTTAAGTTTTCGTTATTTCAACCTAAGGTCTTGGTTTTTCGCGTTTCAGAGTGTATTAAAGCGATCTAGCTATTAATTGTAAAATTGATTTCTTAAAAGATAGTCATTTTTACGCTGGGTGTTGGTAAATTTGTTAGAGTCCTGATTGCCCATACAAAACCAAACTTTTTTATTATTCAATATTTCAGTCTGGGATTTCGGATTTACATGTTTCAGCGTATTTTAGAGTGTTTAAGCTTATCTTAAAAATTTGAAAAACTTTAACATTTAATACTAAAATTTGCGACTTGACTGATAGAATATTTCTATGTCAGGAGTGACTATAGGTAAAATTTAAGTTTTCGTTATTTCAACCTAAGGTCTTGGTTTTTCGCGTTTCAGAGTGTATTAAAGCGATCTAGCTATTAATTGTAAAATTGATTTCTTAAAAGATAGTCATTTTTACGCTGGGTGTTGGTAAATTTGTTAGAGTCCTGATTGCCCATACAAAACCAAACTTTTTTATTATTCAATATTTCAGTCTGGGATTTCGGATTTACATGTTTCAGCGTATTTTAGAGTGTTTAAGCTTATCTTAAAAATTTGAAAAACTTTAACATTTAATACTAAAATTTGCGATTTGACTGATAGAATATTTCTATGTCAGGAGTGACTATAGGTAAAATTTAAGTTTTCGTTATTTCAACCTAAGGTCTTGGTTTTTCGCGTTTCAGAGTGTATTAAAGCGATCTAGCTATTAATTGTAAAATTGATTTCTTAAAAGATGGTCATTTTTACGCTGGGTGTTGGTAAATTTGTTAGAGTCCTGATTGCCCATACAAAACCAAACTTTTTTATTATTCAATATTTCAGTCTGGGATTTCGGATTTACATGTTGCAGCGTATTTTAGAGTGTTTAAGCTTATCTTAAAAATTTGAAAAACTTTAACATTTAATACTAAAATTTGCGAATTGACTGATAGAATATTTCTATGTCAGGAGTGACCATAGGTAAAATTTAAGTTTTCGTTATTTCAACCTAAGGTCTTGGTTTTTCGCGTTTCAGAGTGTATTAATGCGATCTAGCTATTAATTTTAAAATTGATTTCTTAAAAGATAGTCATTTTTACGCTGGGTGTTAGTAAATTTGTTAGAGTCCTGATTGCACATACAAAACCAAACTTTTTTATTATTCAATATTTCAGTCTGGGATTTCGGATTTACATGTTTCAGCGTATTTTAGAGTGTTTAAGCTTATCTTAAAAATTTGAAAAACTTTAACATTTTTTACTAAAATTTGCGATTTGACTGATAGAATATTTCTATGTCAGGAGTGACTATAGGTAAAATTTAAGTTTTCGTTATTTCAACCTAAGGTCTTGGCTTTTCGTGTTTCAGAGTGTATTAAAGCGATCTAGCTATTAATTGTAAAATTTGATTTCTTAAAAGATAGTCATTTTTACGCTGGGTGTTGGTAAATATGTTAGAGTCCAGATTGCACATACAAAACCAAACTTTTTTATTATTCAATATTTCAGTCTGGGATTTCGGATTTACATGTTGCAGCGGATTTTAGAGTGTTTAAGCTTATCTTAAAAATTTGAAAAACTTTAACATTTAATACTAAAATTTGCGAATTGACTGATAGAATATTTCTATGTCAAGAGTGACCATAGGTAAAATTTAAGTTTTCGTTATTTCAACCTAAGGTCTTGGTTTTTCGCGTTTCAGAGTGTATTAAAGCGATCTAGCTATTAATTTTAAAATTGATTTCTTAAAAGATAGTCATTTTTACGCTGGGTGTTAGTAAATTTGTTAGAGTCCTGATTGGCCATACAAAACCAAACTTTTTTATTATTCAATATTTCAGTCTGGGATTTCGGATTTACATGTTTCAGCGTATTTTAGAGTGTTTAAGCTTATCTTAAAAATTTGAAAAACTTTAACATTTAATACTAAAATTTGCGAATTGACTGATAGAATATTTCTATGTCAGGAGTGACTATAGGTAAAATTTAAGTTTTCGTTATTTCAACCTAAGGTCTTGGTTTTTCGCGTTTCAGAGCGTATTAAAGCGATCTAGCTATTAATTGTAAAATTGATTTCTTAAAAGATAGTCATTTTTACGCTGGGTGTTGGTAAATTTGTTAGAGTCCTGATTGCCCATACAAAACCAAACTTTTTTATTATTCAATATTTCAGTCTGGGATTTCGGATTTACATGTTTCAGCGTATTTTAGAGTGTTTAAGTTTATCTTAAAAATTTGAAAAACTTTAACATTTAATACTAAAATTTGCGATTTGACTGATAGAATATTTCTGTCAGGAGTGACTATAGGTAAAATTTAAGTTTTCGTTATTTCAACCTAAGGTCTTGGTTTTTCGCGTTTCAGAGTGTATTAAAGCGATCTAGCTATTAATTGTAAAATTGATTTCTTAAAAGATAGTCATTTTTACGCTGGGTGTTGGTAAATTTGTTAGAGTCCTGATTGCACATACAAAACCAAACTTTTTTATTATTCAATATTTCAGTCTGGGATTTCGGATTTACATGTTTCAGCGTATTTTAGAGTGTTTAAGCTTATCTTAAAAATTTGAAAAACTTTAACATTTTTTACTAAAATTTGCGATTTGACTGATAGAATATTTCTATGTCAGGAGTGACTATAGGTAAAATTTAAGTTTTCGTTATTTCAACCTAAGGTCTTGGCTTTTCGTGTTTCAGAGTGTATTAAAGCGATCTAGCTATTAATTGTAAAATTGATTTCTTAAAAGATAGTCATTTTTACGCTGGGTGTTGGTAAATATGTTAGAGTCCAGATTGCACATACAAAACCAAACTTTTTTATTATTCAATATTTCAGTCTGGGATTTCGGATTTACATGTTGCAGCGTATTTTAGAGTGTTTAAGCTTATCTTAAAAATTTGAAAAACTTTAACATTTAATACTAAAATTTGCGAATTGACTGATAGAATATTTCTATGTCAGGAGTGGCCATAGGTAAAATTTAAGTTTTCGTTATTTCAACCTAAGGTCTTGGTTTTTCGCGTTTCAGAGTGTATTAATGCGATCTAGCTATTAATTTTAAAATTGATTTCTTAAAAGATAGTCATTTTTACGCTGGGTGTTAGTAAATTTGTTAGAGTCCTGATTGCACATACAAAACCAAACTTTTTTATTATTCAATATTTCAGTCTGGGATTTCGGATTTACATGTTTCAGCGTATTTTAGAGTGTTTAAGCTTATCTTAAAAATTTGAAAAACTTTAACATTTTTTACTAAAATTTGCGATTTGACTGATAGAATATTTCTATGTCAGGAGTGACTATAGGTAAAATTTAAGTTTTCGTTATTTCAACCTAAGGTCTTGGCTTTTCGTGTTTCAGAGTGTATTAAAGCGATCTAGCTATTAATTGTAAAATTTGATTTCTTAAAAGATAGTCATTTTTACGCTGGGTGTTGGTAAATATGTTAGAGTCCAGATTGCACATACAAAACCAAACTTTTTTATTATTCAATATTTCAGTCTGGGATTTCGGATTTACATGTTTCAGCGTATTTTAGAGTGTTTAAGCTTATCTTAAAAATTTGAAAAACTTTAACATTTAATACTAAAATTTGCGATTTGACTGATAGAATATTTCTATGTCAGGAGTGACTATAGGTAAAATTTAAGTTTTCGTTATTTCAACCTAAGGTCTTGGTTTTTCGCGTTTCAGAGTGTATTAAAGCGATCTAGCTATTAATTGTAAAATTGATTTCTTAAAAGATAGTCATTTTTACGCTGGGTGTTGGTAAATTTGTTAGAGTCCTGATTGCCCATACAAAACCAAACTTTTTTATTATTCAATATTTCAGTCTGGGATTTCGGATTTACATGTTGCAGGGTATTTTAGAGTGTTTAAGCTTATCTTAAAAATTTGAAAAACTTTAACATTTAATACTAAAATTTGCGAATTGACTGATAGAATATTTCTATGTCAGGAGTGACCATAGGTAAAATTTAAGTTTTCGTTATTTCAACCTAAGGTCTTGGTTTTTCGCGTTTCAGAGTGTATTAAAGCGATCTAGCTATTAATTTTAAAATTGATTTCTTAAAAGATAGTCATTTTTACGCTGGGTGTTAGTAAATTTGTTAGAGTCCTGATTGGCCATACAAAACCAAACTTTTTTATTATTCAATATTTCAGTCTGGGATTTCGGATTTACATGTTTCAGCGTATTTTAGAGTGTTTAAGCTTATCTTAAAAATTTGAAAAACTTTAACATTTAATACTAAAATTTGCGAGTTGACTGATAGAATATTTCTGTCAGGAGTGACTATAGGTAAAATTTAAGTTTTCGTCATTTCAACCTAAGGTCTTGGCTTTTCGCGTTTCAGAGTGTATTAAAGCGATCTAGCTATTAATTGTAAAATTGATTTCTTAAAAGATAGTCATTTTTACGCTGGGTGTTGGTAAATTTGTTAGAGTCCAGATTGCCCATACAAAACCAAACTTTTTTATTATTCAATATTTCAGTCTGGGATTTCGGATTTACATGTTTCAGCGTATTTTAGAGTGTTTAAGCTTATCTTAAAAATTTGAAAAACTTTAACATTTTTATACTAAAATTTGCGAATTGACTGATAGAATATTTCTATGTCAGGAGTGACCATAGGTAAAATTTAAGTTTTCGTTATTTCAACCTAAGGTCTTGGTTTTTCGCGTTTCAGAGTGTATTAATGCGATCTAGCTATTAATTTTAAAATTGATTTCTTAAAAGATAGTCATTTTTACGCTGGGTGTTAGTAAATTTGTTAGAGTCCTGATTGGCCATACAAAACCAAACTTTTTTATTATTCAATATTTCAGTCTGGGATTTCGGATTTACATGTTTCAGCGTATTTTAGAGTGTTTAAGCTTATCTTAAAAATTTGAAAAACTTTAACATTTTTATACTAAAATTTGCGAATTGACTGATAGAATATTTCTATGTCAGGAGTGACCATAGGTAAAATTTAAGTTTTCGTTATTTCAACCTAAGGTCTTGGTTTTTCGCGTTTCAGAGTGTATTAATGCGATCTAGCTATTAATTTTAAAATTGATTTCTTAAAAGATAGTCATTTTTACGCTGGGTGTTAGTAAATTTGTTAGAGTCCTGATTGGCCATACAAAACCAAACTTTTTTATTATTCAATATTTCAGTCTGGGATTTCGGATTTACATGTTTCAGCGTATTTTAGAGTGTTTAAGCTTATCTTAAAAATTTGAAAAACTTTAACATTTAATACTAAAATTTGCGATTTGACTGATAGAATATTTCTATGTCAGGAGTGACTATAGGTAAAATTTAAGTTTTCGTTATTTCAACCTAAGGTCTTGGCTTTTCGCGTTTCAGAGTGTATTAAAGCGATCTAGCTATTAATTGTAAAATTGATTTCTTAAAAGATAGTCATTTTTACGCTGGGTGTTGGTAAATTTGTTAGAGTCCAGATTGCACATACAAAACCAAACTTTTTTATTATTCAATATTTCAGTCTGGGATTTCGGATTTACATGTTTCAGCGTATTTTAGAGTGTTTAAGCTTATCTTAAAAATTTGAAAAACTTTAACATTTTTTACTAAAATTTGCGAGTTGACTGATAGAATATTTCTGTCAGGAGTGACTATAGGTAAAATTTAAGTTTTCGTTATTTCAACCTAAGGTCTTGGCTTTTCGTGTTTCAGAGTGTATTAAAGCGATCTAGCTATTAATTGTAAAATTGATTTCTTAAAAGATAGTCATTTTTACGCTGGGTGTTGGTAAATTTATTAGAGTCCAGATTGCCCATACAAAACCAAACTATATATATATGCGTGTGTGCGTGTGTAAATTCTTAACCAAACATTAGTTTTAACCTTAAAAGTGATAAAGTAACCCTCTTTTGGCAGAAAGGGTAGCATCGTTTTGATGCTACCTTTAAGGTCCTATTTAATAGTGTTTTTTTTTTAATATATAATATGTTTTTAAAATATGTTAGTAAAACATAAAGCATATTGTGTTGGTATATAATTCTGATATATATTTGTTTTTTTTTTTTTTTTTTTTTACAAGAAAAGTTTTAAATGTAATGTACAATTGTGTATGTCCTTTAGTATTCCTCTACTGCGCATGCGCAGAAGGTTTTTCTCTATTCTCCGTTGGGTATAAAAGCAGCTCGTTTAACCATGTCTTTCATTATTTGGCGAACTTTTGCCGAGTGAACATCTTTTTCACAACTCCGGTTTTTCGGATATTTAAAAGGTGTATGATAATTTTAATATTCAATTAATATTTAAATTAAATAGATAACAAATTACTTTAGCATGTCTGCACTGCAGTGTTACATGTTTGATAATAAACCTGTAGCTGTCTTATTTGATCGTGAAAACAATCCATGGTTTAAGGCTAATGATATATCAGAGATTCTAGAATACAAAAGACCACGGAAAGCAATAAATGATCTAGTTAAAGAAAAATATAAAAAGTTATTTAAGGATATAGATGGAACTAGTTCAGTGCTACCCTCTAACTTTCAAAAAAGTACCACATTCATCAATGAACCAGGTTTATATTCCTTAATTTTATCGTCTAAGATGAGATTAGCTAAACGCTTTCAAGATTGGGTGTTCGAAGAAATCCTCCCATCTATTCGCAAGTATGGAGAATATAGAATTAAAAAAGAAAACCTTGAGTTGACTCACTCTTTACATAAAGTGTTGCAAATAATCAAAAACTAATTGAAACGTTAATTAATCAAATACCTAAAGTTGCTGTTATACCTGATAATATGGATTTAAAACATATCTTTTGTGTATTGGAAAAAGACACATACTATGAAAAGTATGGAGTAATGGAGTATAAGTGCATTCGTACAGAAAGAAGACGATATAAAAGAGCGCTAAAGAGAGCTAAGAAAGATGGTTTTGTACCAAGTTTTTCAAGATATCCTGTGCCAAACAGTATAAATATCTTAAATAAAGCTAAAGAGGTTATGCATAGTTATGGCATGCATTATGAATCTTCATTAAATAACATATTGACCTCTCATAATTTTGTAAATATTGTAAAAATTGTTCTTAATGAATAAACTGTATGAGTGTATGTGTGAATGTGGAACTTATTAGATTGAGAAGTTAAAGCTATTACTTTAGCTACTCCTTTGAAAAGTCTGGGGTGAGTGAAGGTCACTGGCGCGGTTGACTAAAAGACCCGTAAACCATGTGTGTGTGTGTGTGTGTGTGTGTGTGTGTGTGTGTGTGTGAATGTGTGGAAAATGACGTACATCCACCTCCCCGTGGTATTTTCTGGGTAACGCTAAGAGGTGTACATCTAATATTTTTATAACCCACGTGGACCAGTTAATGTAATAAAAGAAGGTTGAAGCTAAAAATACACTAAACACTAATCTTAAGACCTATATGAACTATTATAAAAGAAACTTAGCATAAAAGTGGTTATCTTTCAAGAAATCAATTATACAAATAATAGTTAAATCGCTTTAAAACACTCTGAAACGTAAAAATCCAAGACCTTAGGTTGAAATAACAAAAAATTAAATTATACCTATAGTCACTCGGGACTTAGAGAAGTATTCTATCAGTAAACTCGCAAAATTTAGTGAAAATTGTTAAAAGTTTTACAAATTTTTAAAATCGTCTTAAACACTCTAAGACACGCTGAAACATGTAAATCCGAAACCCCAGACTGAAATATTGAATAATAAGAAAATTGGTATCGTATGGGCACTCGAGACTGTCGAATTTTACAACACCCCGCAATGATCGACTATCTTTTAAAAAATCAATTTTTCAATTAATAGTTAAATCGCTTTAATACACTCTAAAAGGCAAAAAGCCAAGACCTTAGGTTGAAATAACGAAAACTTAAATTTTAGCTATAGTCACTCCTGACTTAGAAATAATCTGTCAGTCAACTCGCAAATTTTAGTATAAAATGTTAAAGTTTTTCAAATTTTTAAGATAAGCTTAAACACTTTAAAATACGCTGAAACATGTAATCCGAAATCCCAGACTGAAATATTGAATAATAAAAAAGTTTGGTTTTGTATGGGCAATCTGGACTCTAACAAATTTACCAACACCCAGCGTAAAAATGACTGTCTTTTAAGAAATCAATTTTACAATTAATAGCTAGATCGCTTTAATACACTCTGAAATGCAAAAAGCCAAGACCTTAGGTTGAAAAAACGAAAACTTAAATTTTACCTATATCCACTCCTGACATAGAAATATTCTATCAGTCAACTCGCAAATTTTAGTATAAAATGTTAAAGTTTTTCAAATTTTTAAGATAAGCTTAAACACTTTAAAATACGCTGAAACATGTAAATCCGAAATCCCAGACTGAAATATTGAATAATAAAAAAGTTTGGTTTTGTATGGGCAATCTGGACTCTAACAGATTTACCAACACCCAGCGTAAAAATGACTATCTTTTAAGAAATCAATTTTACAATTAATAGCTAGATCGCTTTAATACACTCTGAAACGTGAAAAGCCAAGACCTTAGGTTGAAATAACGAAAACTTAAATTTTACCTATAGTCACTCCTGACAGAAATATTCTATCAGTCAAATCGCAAATTTTAGTATTAAATGTTAAAGTTTTTCAAATTTTTAAGATAAGCTTAAACACTCTAAAATACGCTGAAACATGTAAATCCGAAATCCCAGACTGAAATATTGAATAGTAAAAAAGTTTGGTTTTGTATGGGCAATCAGGACTCTAACAAATTTACCAACACCCAGCGTAAAAATGACTATCTTTTAAGAAATCAATTTTACAATTAATAGCTAGATCGCTTTAATACACTCTGAAACGCGAAAAACCAAGACCTTAGGTTGAAATAACGAAAACTTAAATTTTACCTATAGTCACTCCTGACATAGAAATATTCTATCAGTCAAATCGCAAATTTTAGTATTAAATGTTAAAGTTTTTCAAATTTTTAAGATAAGCTTAAACACTCTAAAATACGCTGAAACATGTAAATCCGAAATCCCAGACTGAAATATTGAATAATAAAAAAGTTTGGTTTTGTATGGGCAATCTGGACTCTAACAAATTTACCAACACCCAGCGTAAAAATGACTATCTTTTAAGAAATCAATTTTACAATTAATAGCTAGATCGCTTTAATACACTCTGAAACGCGAAAAGCCAAGACCTTAGGTTGAAATGACGATAACTTAAATTTTACCTATAGTCACTCCTGACAGAAATATTCTATCAGTCAACTCGCAAATTTTAGTAAAAAATGTTAAAGTTTTTCAAATTTTTAAGATAAGCTTAAACACTCTAAAATACGCTGAAACATGTAAATCCGAAATTCCAGACTGAAATATTGAATAATAAAAAAGTTTGGTTTTGTATGGGCAATCAGGACTCTAACAAATTTACCAACACCCAGCGTAAAAATGACTATCTTTTAAGAAATCAATTTTACAATTAATAGCTAGATCGCTTTAATACACTCTGAAACGCGAAAAACCAAGACCTTAGGTTGAAATAACGAAAACTTAAATTTTACCTATAGTCACTCCTGACATAGAAATATTCTATCAGTCAAATCGCAAATTTTAGTATTAAATGTTAAAGTTTTTCAAATTTTTAAGATAAGCTTAAACACTCTAAAATACGCTGAAACATGTAAATCCGAAATCCCAGACTGAAATATTGAGTAATAAAAAAGTTTGGTTTTGTATGGGTAATCAGGACTAACAAATTTACCAACACCCAGCGTAAAAATGACTATCTTTTAAGAAATCAATTTTACAATTAATAGCTAGATCGCTTTAATACACTCTGAAACGCGAAAAACCAAGACCTTAGGTTGAAATAACGAAAACTTAAATTTTACCTATAGTCACTCCTGACATAGAAATATTCTATCAGTCAAATCGCAAATTTTAGTATTAAATGTTAAAGTTTTTCAAATTTTTAAGATAAGCTTAAACACTCTAAAATACGCTGAAACATGTAAATCCAAAATCCCAGACTGAAATATTGAATAATAAAAAAGTTTGGTTTTGTATGGCCAATCAGGACTCTAACAAATTTACTAACACCCAGCGTAAAAATGACTATCTTTTAAGAAATCAATTTTAAAATTAATAGCTAGATCGCATTAATACACTCTGAAACGCGAAAAACCAAGACCTTAGGTTGAAATAACGAAACTTAAATTTTACCTATGGTCACTCCTGACATATAAATATTCTATCAGTCAATTCTCAAATTTTAGTATAAAAATGTTAAGGTTTTTCAAATTTTTAAGATAAGCTTAAACACTCTAAAATACGCTGAAACATGTAAATCCGAAATCCCAAACTGAAATATTGAATAATAAAAAAGTTTGGTTTTGTATGGGCAATCTGGACTCTAACAAATTTACCAACACCAAGCGTAAAAATGACTATCTTTTAAGAAATCAATTTTACAATTTATAGCTAGATCGCTTTAATACACTCTGAAACGCGAAAAGCCAAGACCTTAGGTTGAAATGACGATAACTTAAATTTTACCTATAGTCACTCCTGACAGAAATATTCTATCAGTCAACTCGCAAATTTTAGTAAAAAATGTTAAAGTTTTTCAAATTTTTAAGATAAGCTTAAACACTCTAAAATACGCTGAAACATGTAAATCCGAAATTCCAGACTGAAATATTGAATAATAAAAAAGTTTGGTTTTGTATGGGCAATCAGGACTCTAACAAATTTACCAACACCCAGCGTAAAAATGACTATCTTTTAAGAAATCAATTTTACAATTAATAGCTAGATCGCTTTAATACACTCTGAAACGCGAAAAACCAAGACCTTAGGTTGAAATAACGAAAACTTAAATTTTACCTATAGTCACTCCTGACATAGAAATATTCTATCAGTCAAATCGCAAATTTTAGTATTAAATGTTAAAGTTTTTCAAATTTTTAAGATAAGCTTAAACACTCTAAAATACGCTGAAACATGTAAATCCGAAATCCCAGACTGAAATATTGAGTAATAAAAAAGTTTGGTTTTGTATGGGTAATCAGGACTAACAAATTTACCAACACCCAGCGTAAAAATGACTATCTTTTAAGAAATCAATTTTACAATTAATAGCTAGATCGCTTTAATACACTCTGAAACGCGAAAAACCAAGACCTTAGGTTGAAATAACGAAAACTTAAATTTTACCTATAGTCACTCCTGACATAGAAATATTCTATCAGTCAAATCGCAAATTTTAGTATTAAATGTTAAAGTTTTTCAAATTTTTAAGATAAGCTTAAACACTCTAAAATACGCTGAAACATGTAAATCCGAAATCCCAGACTGAAATATTGAATAATAAAAAAGTTTGGTTTTGTATGGCCAATCAGGACTCTAACAAATTTACTAACACCCAGCGTAAAAATGACTATCTTTTAAGAAATCAATTTTAAAATTAATAGCTAGATCGCATTAATACACTCTGAAACGCGAAAAACCAAGACCTTAGGTTGAAATAACGAAAACTTAAATTTTACCTATGGTCACTCCTGACATATAAATATTCTATCAGTCAATTCGCAAATTTTAGTATAAAAATGTTAAGGTTTTTCAAATTTTTAAGATAAGCTTAAACACTCTAAAATACGCTGAAACATGTAAATCCGAAATCCCAAACTGAAATATTGAATAATAAAAAAGTTTGGTTTTGTATGGGCAATCTGGACTCTAACAAATTTACCAACACCAAGCGTAAAAATGACTATCTTTTAAGAAATCAATTTTACAATTAATAGCTAGATCGCTTTAATACACTCTGAAACGCGAAAAGCCAAGACCTTAGGTTGAAATGACGAAAACTTAAATTTTACCTATAGTCACTCCTGACAGAAATATTCTATCAGTCAACTCGCAAATTTTAGTATTAAATGTTAAAGTTTTTCAAATTTTTAAGATAAGCTTAAACACTCTAAAATACGCTGAAACATGTAAATCCGAAATCCCAGACTGAAATATTGAATAATAAAAAAGTTTGGTTTTGTATGGCCAATCAGGACTCTAACAAATTTACTAACACCCAGCGTAAAAATGACTATCATTTAAGAAATCAATTTAACAATTAATAGCTAGATCGCTTTAATACACTCTGAAACGCGAAAAACCAAGACCTTAGGTTGAAATAACGAAAACTTAAATTTTACCTATAGTCACTCCTGACATAGAAATATTCTATCAGTCAAATCGCAAATTTTAGTATTAAATGTTAAAGTTTTTCAAATTTTTAAGATAAGCTTAAACACTCTAAAATACGCTGAAACATGTAAATCCGAAATCCCAGACTGAAATATTGAGTAATAAAAAAGTTTGGTTTTGTATGGGTAATCAAGACTAACAAATTTACCAACACCCAGCGTAAAAATGACTATCTTTTAAGAAATCAATTTTACAATTAATAGCTAGATCGCTTTAATACACTCTGAAACGCGAAAAACCAAGACCTTAGGTTGAAATAACGAAAACTTAAATTTTACCTATGGTCACTCCTGACATAGAAATATTCTATCAGTCAATTCGCAAATTTTAGTATAAAAATGTTAAAGTTTTTCAAATTTTTAAGATAAGCTTAAACACTCTAAAATACGCTGAAACATGTAAATCCGAAATCCCAAACTGAAATATTGAATAATAAAAAAGTTTGGTTTTGTATGGGCAATCTGGACTCTAACAAATTTACCAACACCCAGCGTAAAAATGACTATCTTTTAAGAAATCAATTTTAAAATTAATAGCTAGATCGCATTAATACACTCTGAAACGCGAAAAACCAAGACCTTAGGTTGAAATAACGAAAACTTAAATTTTACCTATGGTCACTCCTGACATATAAATATTCTATCAGTCAATTCGCAAATTTTAGTATAAAAATGTTAAGGTTTTTCAAATTTTTAAGATAAGCTTAAACACTCTAAAATACGCTGAAACATGTAAATCCGAAATCCCAGACTGAAATATTGAATAATAAAAAAGTTTGGTTTTGTATGGCCAATCAGGACTCTAACAAATTTACTAACACCCAGCGTAAAAATGACTATCTTTTAAGAAATCAATTTTAAAATTAATAGCTAGATCGCATTAATACACTCTGAAACGCGAAAAACCAAGACCTTAGGTTGAAATAACGAAAACTTAAATTTTACCTATGGTCACTCCTGACATATAAATATTCTATCAGTCAATTCGCAAATTTTAGTATAAAAATGTTAAGGTTTTTCAAATTTTTAAGATAAGCTTAAACACTCTAAAATACGCTGAAACATGTAAATCCGAAATCCCAGACTGAAATATTGAATAATAAAAAAGTTTAGTTTTGTATGGCCAATCAGGACTCTAACAAATTTACTAACACCCAGCGTAAAAATGACTATCTTTTAAGAAATCAATTTTACAATTAATAGCTAGATCGCTTTAATACACTCTGAAACGCGAAAAACCAAGACCTTAGGTTGAAATAACGAAAACTTAAATTTTACCTATAGTCACTCCTGACATAGAAATATTCTATCAGTCAAATCGCAAATTTTAGTATTAAATGTTAAAGTTTTTCAAATTTTTAAGATAAGCTTAAACACTCTAAAATACGCTGAAACATGTAAATCCGAAATCCCAGACTGAAATATTGAGTAATAAAAAAGTTTGGTTTTGTATGGGTAATCAGGACTAACAAATTTACCAACACCCAGCGTAAAAATGACTATCTTTTAAGAAATCAATTTTACAATTAATAGCTAGATCGCTTTAATACACTCTGAAACGCGAAAAACCAAGACCTTAGGTTGAAATAACGAAAACTTAAATTTTACCTATAGTCACTCCTGACATAGAAATATTCTATCAGTCAAATCGCAAATTTTAGTATTAAATGTTAAAGTTTTTCAAATTTTTAAGATAAGCTTAAACACTCTAAAATACGCTGAAACATGTAAATCCGAAATCCCAGACTGAAATATTGAATAATAAAAAAGTTTGGTTTTGTATGGCCAATCAGGACTCTAACAAATTTACTAACACCCAGCGTAAAAATGACTATCTTTTAAGAAATCAATTTTAAAATTAATAGCTAGATCGCATTAATACACTCTGAAACGCGAAAAACCAAGACCTTAGGTTGAAATAACGAAAACTTAAATTTTACCTATGGTCACTCCTGACATATAAATATTCTATCAGTCAATTCTCAAATTTTAGTATAAAAATGTTAAGGTTTTTCAAATTTTTAAGATAAGCTTAAACACTCTAAAATACGCTGAAACATGTAAATCCGAAATCCCAAACTGAAATATTGATTAATAAAAAAGTTTGGTTTTGTATGGGCAATCTGGACTCTAACAAATTTACCAACACCAAGCGTAAAAATGACTATCTTTTAAGAAATCAATTTTACAATTAATAGCTAGATCGCTTTAATACACTCTGAAACGCGAAAAGCCAAGACCTTAGGTTGAAATGACGAAAACTTAAATTTTACCTATAGTCACTCCTGATAGAAATATTCTATCAGTCAACTCGCAAATTTTAGTATTAAATGTTAAAGTTTTTCAAATTTTTAAGATAAGCTTAAACACTCTAAAATACGCTGAAACATGTAAATCCGAAATCCCAGACTGAAATATTGAATAATAAAAAAGTTTGGTTTTGTATGGCCAATCAGGACTCTAACAAATTTACTAACACCCAGCGTAAAAATGACTATCTTTTAAGAAATCAATTTTACAATTAATAGCTAGATCGCTTTAATACACTCTGAAACGCGAAAAACCAAGACCTTAGGTTGAAATAACGAAAACTTAAATTTTACCTATAGTCACTCCTGACATAGAAATATTCTATCAGTCAAATCGCAAATTTTAGTATTAAATGTTAAAGTTTTTCAAATTTTTAAGATAAGCTTAAACACTCTAAAATACGCTGAAACATGTAAATCCGAAATCCCAGACTGAAATATTGAATAATAAAAAAGTTTGGTTTTGTATGGCCAATCAGGACTCTAACAAATTTACTAACACCCAGCGTAAAAATGACTATCTTTTAAGAAATCAATTTTAAAATTAATAGCTAGATCGCATTAATACACTCTGAAACGCGAAAAACCAAGACCTTAGGTTGAAATAACGAAAACTTAAATTTTACCTATGGTCACTCCTGACATATAAATATTCTATCAGTCAATTCTCAAATTTTAGTATAAAAATGTTAAGGTTTTTCAAATTTTTAAGATAAGCTTAAACACTCTAAAATACGCTGAAACATGTAAATCCGAAATCCCAAACTGAAATATTGATTAATAAAAAAGTTTGGTTTTGTATGGGCAATCTGGACTCTAACAAATTTACCAACACCAAGCGTAAAAATGACTATCTTTTAAGAAATCAATTTTACAATTAATAGCTAGATCGCTTTAATACACTCTGAAACGCGAAAAGCCAAGACCTTAGGTTGAAATGACGATAACTTAAATTTTACCTATAGTCACTCCTGACAGAAATATTCTATCAGTCAACTCGCAAATTTTAGTAAAAAATGTTAAAGTTTTTCAAATTTTTAAGATAAGCTTAAACACTCTTAAATACGCTGAAACATGTAAATCCGAAATTCCAGACTGAAATATTGAATAATAAAAAAGTTTGGTTTTGTATGGGCAATCAGGACTCTAACAAATTTACCAACACCCAGCGTAAAAATGACTATCTTTTAAGAAATCAATTTTACAATTAATAGCTAGATCGCTTTAATACACTCTGAAACGCGAAAAACCAAGACCTTAGGTTGAAATAACGAAAACTTAAATTTTACCTATAGTCACTCCTGACATAGAAATATTCTATCAGTCAAATCGCAAATTTTAGTATTAAATGTTAAAGTTTTTCAAATTTTTAAGATAAGCTTAAACACTCTAAAATACGCTGAAACATGTAAATCCGAAATCCCAAACTGAAATATTGAATAATAAAAAAGTTTGGTTTTGTATGGGCAATCTGGACTCTAACAAATTTACCAACACCCAGCGTAAAAATGACTATCTTTTAAGAAATCAATTTTAAAATTAATAGCTAGATCGCATTAATACACTCTGAAACGCGAAAAACCAAGACCTTAGGTTGAAATAACGAAAACTTAAATTTTACCTATGGTCACTCCTGACATATAAATATTCTATCAGTCAATTCGCAAATTTTAGTATAAAAATGTTAAGGTTTTTCAAATTTTTAAGATAAGCTTAAACACTCTAAAATACGCTGAAACATGTAAATCCGAAATCCCAAACTGAAATATTGAATAATAAAAAAGTTTGGTTTTGTATGGGCAATCTGGACTCTAACAAATTTACCAACACCCAGCGTAAAAATGACTATCTTTTAAGAAATCAATTTTAAAATTAATAGCTAGATCGCATTAATACACTCTGAAACGCGAAAAACCAAGACCTTAGGTTGAAATAACGAAAACTTAAATTTTACCTATGGTCACTCCTGACATATAAATATTCTATCAGTCAATTCGCAAATTTTAGTATAAAAATGTTAAGGTTTTTCAAATTTTTAAGATAAGCTTAAACACTCTAAAATACGCTGAAACATGTAAATCCGAAATCCCAGACTGAAATATTGAATAATAAAAAAGTTTGGTTTTGTATGGCCAATCAGGACTCTAACAAATTTACTAACACCCAGCGTAAAAATGACTATCTTTTAAGAAATCAATTTTAAAATTAATAGCTAGATCGCATTAATACACTCTGAAACGCGAAAAACCAAGACCTTAGGTTGAAATAACGAAAACTTAAATTTTACCTATGGTCACTCCTGACATATAAATATTCTATCAGTCAATTCGCAAATTTTAGTATAAAAATGTTAAGGTTTTTCAAATTTTTAAGATAAGCTTAAACACTCTAAAATACGCTGAAACATGTAAATCCGAAATCCCAAACTGAAATATTGAATAATAAAAAAGTTTGGTTTTGTATGGGCAATCTGGACTCTAACAAATTTACCAACACCAAGCGTAAAAATGACTATCTTTTAAGAAATCAATTTTACAATTAATAGCTAGATCGCTTTAATACACTCTGAAACGCGAAAAGCCAAGACCTTAGGTTGAAATGACGAAAACTTAAATTTTACCTATAGTCACTCCTGACAGAAATATTCTATCAGTCAACTCGCAAATTTTAGTATTAAATGTTAAAGTTTTTCAAATTTTTAAGATAAGCTTAAACACTCTAAAATACGCTGAAACATGTAAATCCGAAATCCCAGACTGAAATATTGAATAATAAAAAAGTTTAGTTTTGTATGGCCAATCAGGACTCTAACAAATTTACTAACACCCAGCGTAAAAATGACTATCTTTTAAGAAATCAATTTTACAATTAATAGCTAGATCGCTTTAATACACTCTGAAACGCGAAAAACCAAGACCTTAGGTTGAAATAACGAAAACTTAAATTTTACCTATAGTCACTCCTGACATAGAAATATTCTATCAGTCAAATCGCAAATTTTAGTATTAAATGTTAAAGTTTTTCAAATTTTTAAGATAAGCTTAAACACTCTAAAATACGCTGAAACATGTAAATCCGAAATCCCAGACTGAAATATTGAGTAATAAAAAAGTTTGGTTTTGTATGGGTAATCAGGACTAACAAATTTACCAACACCCAGCGTAAAAATGACTATCTTTTAAGAAATCAATTTTACAATTAATAGCTAGATCGCTTTAATACACTCTGAAACGCGAAAAACCAAGACCTTAGGTTGAAATAACGAAAACTTAAATTTTACCTATAGTCACTCCTGACATAGAAATATTCTATCAGTCAAATCGCAAATTTTAGTATTAAATGTTAAAGTTTTTCAAATTTTTAAGATAAGCTTAAACACTCTAAAATACGCTGAAACATGTAAATCCGAAATCCCAGACTGAAATATTGAATAATAAAAAAGTTTGGTTTTGTATGGCCAATCAGGACTCTAACAAATTTACTAACACCCAGCGTAAAAATGACTATCTTTTAAGAAATCAATTTTAAAATTAATAGCTAGATCGCATTAATACACTCTGAAACGCGAAAAACCAAGACCTTAGGTTGAAATAACGAAAACTTAAATTTTACCTATGGTCACTCCTGACATATAAATATTCTATCAGTCAATTCTCAAATTTTAGTATAAAAATGTTAAGGTTTTTCAAATTTTTAAGATAAGCTTAAACACTCTAAAATACGCTGAAACATGTAAATCCGAAATCCCAAACTGAAATATTGATTAATAAAAAAGTTTGGTTTTGTATGGGCAATCTGGACTCTAACAAATTTACCAACACCAAGCGTAAAAATGACTATCTTTTAAGAAATCAATTTTACAATTAATAGCTAGATCGCTTTAATACACTCTGAAACGCGAAAAGCCAAGACCTTAGGTTGAAATGACGAAAACTTAAATTTTACCTATAGTCACTCCTGATAGAAATATTCTATCAGTCAACTCGCAAATTTTAGTATTAAATGTTAAAGTTTTTCAAATTTTTAAGATAAGCTTAAACACTCTAAAATACGCTGAAACATGTAAATCCGAAATCCCAGACTGAAATATTGAATAATAAAAAAGTTTGGTTTTGTATGGCCAATCAGGACTCTAACAAATTTACTAACACCCAGCGTAAAAATGACTATCTTTTAAGAAATCAATTTTACAATTAATAGCTAGATCGCTTTAATACACTCTGAAACGCGAAAAACCAAGACCTTAGGTTGAAATAACGAAAACTTAAATTTTACCTATAGTCACTCCTGACATAGAAATATTCTATCAGTCAAATCGCAAATTTTAGTATTAAATGTTAAAGTTTTTCAAATTTTTAAGATAAGCTTAAACACTCTAAAATACGCTGAAACATGTAAATCCGAAATCCCAGACTGAAATATTGAATAATAAAAAAGTTTGGTTTTGTATGGCCAATCAGGACTCTAACAAATTTACTAACACCCAGCGTAAAAATGACTATCTTTTAAGAAATCAATTTTAAAATTAATAGCTAGATCGCATTAATACACTCTGAAACGCGAAAAACCAAGACCTTAGGTTGAAATAACGAAAACTTAAATTTTACCTATGGTCACTCCTGACATATAAATATTCTATCAGTCAATTCTCAAATTTTAGTATAAAAATGTTAAGGTTTTTCAAATTTTTAAGATAAGCTTAAACACTCTAAAATACGCTGAAACATGTAAATCCGAAATCCCAAACTGAAATATTGATTAATAAAAAAGTTTGGTTTTGTATGGGCAATCTGGACTCTAACAAATTTACCAACACCAAGCGTAAAAATGACTATCTTTTAAGAAATCAATTTTACAATTAATAGCTAGATCGCTTTAATACACTCTGAAACGCGAAAAGCCAAGACCTTAGGTTGAAATGACGATAACTTAAATTTTACCTATAGTCACTCCTGACAGAAATATTCTATCAGTCAACTCGCAAATTTTAGTAAAAAATGTTAAAGTTTTTCAAATTTTTAAGATAAGCTTAAACACTCTTAAATACGCTGAAACATGTAAATCCGAAATTCCAGACTGAAATATTGAATAATAAAAAAGTTTGGTTTTGTATGGGCAATCAGGACTCTAACAAATTTACCAACACCCAGCGTAAAAATGACTATCTTTTAAGAAATCAATTTTACAATTAATAGCTAGATCGCTTTAATACACTCTGAAACGCGAAAAACCAAGACCTTAGGTTGAAATAACGAAAACTTAAATTTTACCTATAGTCACTCCTGACATAGAAATATTCTATCAGTCAAATCGCAAATTTTAGTATTAAATGTTAAAGTTTTTCAAATTTTTAAGATAAGCTTAAACACTCTAAAATACGCTGAAACATGTAAATCCGAAATCCCAAACTGAAATATTGAATAATAAAAAAGTTTGGTTTTGTATGGGCAATCTGGACTCTAACAAATTTACCAACACCCAGCGTAAAAATGACTATCTTTTAAGAAATCAATTTTAAAATTAATAGCTAGATCGCATTAATACACTCTGAAACGCGAAAAACCAAGACCTTAGGTTGAAATAACGAAAACTTAAATTTTACCTATGGTCACTCCTGACATATAAATATTCTATCAGTCAATTCGCAAATTTTAGTATAAAAATGTTAAGGTTTTTCAAATTTTTAAGATAAGCTTAAACACTCTAAAATACGCTGAAACATGTAAATCCGAAATCCCAAACTGAAATATTGAATAATAAAAAAGTTTGGTTTTGTATGGGCAATCTGGACTCTAACAAATTTACCAACACCCAGCGTAAAAATGACTATCTTTTAAGAAATCAATTTTAAAATTAATAGCTAGATCGCATTAATACACTCTGAAACGCGAAAAACCAAGACCTTAGGTTGAAATAACGAAAACTTAAATTTTACCTATGGTCACTCCTGACATATAAATATTCTATCAGTCAATTCGCAAATTTTAGTATAAAAATGTTAAGGTTTTTCAAATTTTTAAGATAAGCTTAAACACTCTAAAATACGCTGAAACATGTAAATCCGAAATCCCAGACTGAAATATTGAATAATAAAAAAGTTTGGTTTTGTATGGCCAATCAGGACTCTAACAAATTTACTAACACCCAGCGTAAAAATGACTATCTTTTAAGAAATCAATTTTAAAATTAATAGCTAGATCGCATTAATACACTCTGAAACGCGAAAAACCAACCCCTTAGGTTGAAATAACGAAAACTTAAATTTTACCTATGGTCACTCCTGACATATAAATATTCTATCAGTCAATTCGCAAATTTTAGTATAAAAATGTTAAGGTTTTTCAAATTTTTAAGATAAGCTTAAACACTCTAAAATACGCTGAAACATGTAAATCCGAAATCCCAAACTGAAATATTGAATAATAAAAAAGTTTGGTTTTGTATGGGCAATCTGGACTCTAACAAATTTACCAACACCAAGCGTAAAAATGACTATCTTTTAAGAAATCAATTTTACAATTAATAGCTAGATCGCTTTAATACACTCTGAAACGCGAAAAGCCAAGACCTTAGGTTGAAATGACGAAAACTTAAATTTTACCTATAGTCACTCCTGACAGAAATATTCTATCAGTCAACTCGCAAATTTTAGTATTAAATGTTAAAGTTTTTCAAATTTTTAAGATAAGCTTAAACACTCTAAAATACGCTGAAACATGTAAATCCGAAATCCCAGACTGAAATATTGAATAATAAAAAAGTTTAGTTTTGTATGGCCAATCAGGACTCTAACAAATTTACTAACACCCAGCGTAAAAATGACTATCTTTTAAGAAATCAATTTTACAATTAATAGCTAGATCGCTTTAATACACTCTGAAACGCGAAAAACCAAGACCTTAGGTTGAAATAACGAAAACTTAAATTTTACCTATAGTCACTCCTGACATAGAAATATTCTATCAGTCAAATCGCAAATTTTAGTATTAAATGTTAAAGTTTTTCAAATTTTTAAGATAAGCTTAAACACTCTAAAATACGCTGAAACATGTAAATCCGAAATCCCAGACTGAAATATTGAGTAATAAAAAAGTTTGGTTTTGTATGGGTAATCAGGACTAACAAATTTACCAACACCCAGCGTAAAAATGACTATCTTTTAAGAAATCAATTTTACAATTAATAGCTAGATCGCTTTAATACACTCTGAAACGCGAAAAACCAAGACCTTAGGTTGAAATAACGAAAACTTAAATTTTACCTATAGTCACTCCTGACATAGAAATATTCTATCAGTCAAATCGCAAATTTTAGTATTAAATGTTAAAGTTTTTCAAATTTTTAAGATAAGCTTAAACACTCTAAAATACGCTGAAACATGTAAATCCGAAATCCCAGACTGAAATATTGAATAATAAAAAAAGTTTGGTTTTGTATGGCCAATCAGGACTCTAACAAATTTACTAACACCCAGCGTAAAAATGACTATCTTTTAAGAAATCAATTTTAAAATTAATAGCTAGATCGCATTAATACACTCTGAAACGCGAAAAACCAAGACCTTAGGTTGAAATAACGAAAACTTAAATTTTACCTATGGTCACTCCTGACATATAAATATTCTATCAGTCAATTCTCAAATTTTAGTATAAAAATGTTAAGGTTTTTCAAATTTTTAAGATAAGCTTAAACACTCTAAAATACGCTGAAACATGTAAATCCGAAATCCCAAACTGAAATATTGATTAATAAAAAAGTTTGGTTTTGTATGGGCAATCTGGACTCTAACAAATTTACCAACACCAAGCGTAAAAATGACTATCTTTTAAGAAATCAATTTTACAATTAATAGCTAGATCGCTTTAATACACTCTGAAACGCGAAAAGCCAAGACCTTAGGTTGAAATGACGAAAACTTAAATTTTACCTATAGTCACTCCTGATAGAAATATTCTATCAGTCAACTCGCAAATTTTAGTATTAAATGTTAAAGTTTTTCAAATTTTTAAGATAAGCTTAAACACTCTAAAATACGCTGAAACATGTAAATCCGAAATCCCAGACTGAAATATTGAATAATAAAAAAGTTTGGTTTTGTATGGCCAATCAGGACTCTAACAAATTTACTAACACCCAGCGTAAAAATGACTATCTTTTAAGAAATCAATTTTACAATTAATAGCTAGATCGCTTTAATACACTCTGAAACGCGAAAAACCAAGACCTTAGGTTGAAATAACGAAAACTTAAATTTTACCTATAGTCACTCCTGACAGAAATATTCTATCAGTCAAATCGCAAATTTTAGTATTAAATGTTAAAGTTTTTCAAATTTTTAAGATAAGCTTAAACACTCTAAAATACGCTGAAACATGTAAATCCGAAATCCCAGACTGAAATATTGAATAATAAAAAAGTTTGGTTTTGTATGGCCAATCAGGACTCTAACAAATTTACTAACACCCAGCGTAAAAATGACTATCTTTTAAGAAATCAATTTTAAAATTAATAGCTAGATCGCATTAATACACTCTGAAACGCGAAAAACCAAGACCTTAGGTTGAAATAACGAAAACTTAAATTTTACCTATGGTCACTCCTGACATATAAATATTCTATCAGTCAATTCTCAAATTTTAGTATAAAAATGTTAAGGTTTTTCAAATTTTTAAGATAAGCTTAAACACTCTAAAATACGCTGAAACATGTAAATCCGAAATCCCAAACTGAAATATTGATTAATAAAAAAGTTTGGTTTTGTATGGGCAATCTGGACTCTAACAAATTTACCAACACCAAGCGTAAAAATGACTATCTTTTAAGAAATCAATTTTACAATTAATAGCTAGATCGCTTTAATACACTCTGAAACGCGAAAAGCCAAGACCTTAGGTTGAAATGACGATAACTTAAATTTTACCTATAGTCACTCCTGACAGAAATATTCTATCAGTCAACTCGCAAATTTTAGTAAAAAATGTTAAAGTTTTTCAAATTTTTAAGATAAGCTTAAACACTCTTAAATACGCTGAAACATGTAAATCCGAAATTCCAGACTGAAATATTGAATAATAAAAAAGTTTGGTTTTGTATGGGCAATCAGGACTCTAACAAATTTACCAACACCCAGCGTAAAAATGACTATCTTTTAAGAAATCAATTTTACAATTAATAGCTAGATCGCTTTAATACACTCTGAAACGCGAAAAACCAAGACCTTAGGTTGAAATAACGAAAACTTAAATTTTACCTATAGTCACTCCTGACATAGAAATATTCTATCAGTCAAATCGCAAATTTTAGTATTAAATGTTAAAGTTTTTCAAATTTTTAAGATAAGCTTAAACACTCTAAAATACGCTGAAACATGTAAATCCGAAATCCCAGACTGAAATATTAAGTAATAAAAAAGTTTGGTTTTGTATGGGTAATCAGGACTAACAAATTTACCAACACCCAGCGTAAAAATGACTATCTTTTAAGAAATCAATTTTACAATTAATAGCTAGATCGCTTTAATACACTCTGAAACGCGAAAAACCAAGACCTTAGGTTGAAATAACGAAAACTTAAATTTTACCTATAGTCACTCCTGACATAGAAATATTCTATCAGTCAAATCGCAAATTTTAGTATTAAATGTTAAAGTTTTTCAAATTTTTAAGATAAGCTTAAACACTCTAAAATACGCTGAAACATGTAAATCCGAAATCCCAGACTGAAATATTGAATAATAAAAAAGTTTGGTTTTGTATGGCCAATCAGGACTCTAACAAATTTACTAACACCCAGCGTAAAAATGACTATCTTTTAAGAAATCAATTTTAAAATTAATAGCTAGATCGCATTAATACACTCTGAAACGCGAAAAACCAAGACCTTAGGTTGAAATAACGAAAACTTAAATTTTACCTATGGTCACTCCTGACATATAAATATTCTATCAGTCAATTCGCAAATTTTAGTATAAAAATGTTAAGGTTTTTCAAATTTTTAAGATAAGCTTAAACACTCTAAAATACGCTGAAACATGTAAATCCGAAATCCCAAACTGAAATATTGAATAATAAAAAAGTTTGGTTTTGTATGGGCAATCTGGACTCTAACAAATTTACCAACACCAAGCGTAAAAATGACTATCTTTTAAGAAATCAATTTTACAATTAATAGCTAGATCGCTTTAATACACTCTGAAACGCGAAAAGCCAAGACCTTAGGTTGAAATGACGAAAACTTAAATTTTACCTATAGTCACTCCTGACAGAAATATTCTATCAGTCAACTCGCAAATTTTAGTATTAAATGTTAAAGTTTTTCAAATTTTTAAGATAAGCTTAAACACTCTAAAATACGCTGAAACATGTAAATCCGAAATCCCAGACTGAAATATTGAATAATAAAAAAGTTTGGTTTTGTATGGCCAATCAGGACTCTAACAAATTTACTAACACCCAGCGTAAAAATGACTATCTTTTAAGAAATCAATTTTACAATTAATAGCTAGATCGCTTTAATACACTCTGAAACGCGAAAAACCAAGACCTTAGGTTGAAATAACGAAAACTTAAATTTTACCTATAGTCACTCCTGACATAGAAATATTCTATCAGTCAAATCGCAAATTTTAGTATTAAATGTTAAAGTTTTTCAAATTTTTAAGATAAGCTTAAACACTCTAAAATACGCTGAAACATGTAAATCCGAAATCCCAGACTGAAATATTGAGTAATAAAAAAGTTTGGTTTTGTATGGGTAATCAGGACTAACAAATTTACCAACACCCAGCGTAAAAATGACTATCTTTTAAGAAATCAATTTTACAATTAATAGCTAGATCGCTTTAATACACTCTGAAACGCGAAAAACCAAGACCTTAGGTTGAAATAACGAAAACTTAAATTTTACCTATAGTCACTCCTGACATAGAAATATTCTATCAGTCAAATCGCAAATTTTAGTATTAAATGTTAAAGTTTTTCAAATTTTTAAGATAAGCTTAAATACTCTAAAATACGCTGAAACATGTAAATCCGAAATCCCAGACTGAAATATTGAATAATAAAAAAGTTTGGTTTTGTATGGCCAATCAGGACTCTAACAAATTTACTAACACCCAGCGTAAAAATGACTATCTTTTAAGAAATCAATTTTAAAATTAATAGCTAGATCGCATTAATACACTCTGAAACGCGAAAAACCAAGACCTTAGGTTGAAATAACGAAAACTTAAATTTTACCTATGGTCACTCCTGACATAGAAATATTCTATCAGTCAATTCGCAAATTTTAGTATAAAAATGTTAAAGTTTTTCAAATTTTTAAGATAAGCTTAAACACTCTAAAATACGCTGAAACATGTAAATCCGAAATCCCAAACTGAAATATTGAATAATAAAAAAGTTTGGTTTTGTATGGGCAATCTGGACTCTAACAAATTTACCAACACCCAGCGTAAAAATGACTATCTTTTAAGAAATCAATTTTAAAATTAATAGCTAGATCGCATTAATACGCTCTGAAACGCGAAAAACCAAGACCTTAGGTTGAAATAACGAAAACTTAAATTTTACCTATGGTCACTCCTGACATATAAATATTCTATCAGTCAATTCGCAAATTTTAGTATAAAAATGTTAAGGTTTTTCAAATTTTTAAGATAAGCTTAAACACTCTAAAATACGCTGAAACATGTAAATCCGAAATCCCAAACTGAAATATTGAATAATAAAAAAGTTTGGTTTTGTATGGGCAATCTGGACTCTAACAAATTTACCAACACCAAGCGTAAAAATGACTAGCTTTTAAGAAATCAATTTTACAATTAATAGCTAGATCGCTTTAATACACTCTGAAACGCGAAAAGCCAAGACCTTAGGTTGAAATGACGAAAACTTAAATTTTACCTATAGTCACTCCTGACAGAAATATTCTATCAGTCAACTCGCAAATTTTAGTATTAAATGTTAAAGTTTTTCAAATTTTTAAGATAAGCTTAAACACTCTAAAATACGCTGAAACATGTAAATCCGAAATCCCAGACTGAAATATTGAATAATAAAAAAGTTTGGTTTTGTATGGCCAATCAGGACTCTAACAAATTTACTAACACCCAGCGTAAAAATGACTATCTTTTAAGAAATCAATTTTACAATTAATAGCTAGATCGCTTTAATACACTCTGAAACGCGAAAAACCAAGACCTTAGGTTGAAATAACGAAAACTTAAATTTTACCTATAGTCACTCCTGACATAGAAATATTCTATCAGTCAAATCGCAAATTTTAGTATTAAATGTTAAAGTTTTTCAAATTTTTAAGATAAGCTTAAACACTCTAAAATACGCTGAAACATGTAAATCCGAAATCCCAGACTGAAATATTGAATAATAAAAAAGTTTGGTTTTGTATGGCCAATCAGGACTCTAACAAATTTACTAACACCCAGCGTAAAAATGACTATCTTTTAAGAAATCAATTTTAAAATTAATAGGTAGATCGCATTAATACACTCTGAAACGCGAAAAACCAAGACCTTAGGTTGAAATAACGAAAACTTAAATTTTACCTATGGTCACTCCTGACATATAAATATTCTATCAGTCAATTCGCAAATTTTAGTATAAAAATGTTAAGGTTTTTCAAATTTTTAAGATAAGCTTAAACACTCTAAAATACGCTGAAACATGTAAATCCGAAATCCCAAACTGAAATATTGAATAATAAAAAAGTTTGGTTTTGTATGGGCAATCTGGACTCTAACAAATTTACCAACACCAAGCGTAAAAATGACTATCTTTTAAGAAATCAATTTTACAATTAATAGCTAGATCGCTTTAATACACTCTGAAACGCGAAAAGCCAAGACCTTAGGTTGAAATGACGAAAACTTAAATTTTACCTATAGTCACTCCTGACAGAAATATTCTATCAGTCAACTCGCAAATTTTAGTATTAAATGTTAAAGTTTTTCAAATTTTTAAGATAAGCTTAAACACTCTAAAATACGCTGAAACATGTAAATCCGAAATCCCAGACTGAAATATTGAATAATAAAAAAGTTTAGTTTTGTATGGCCAATCAGGACTCTAACAAATTTACTAACACCCAGCGTAAAAATGACTATCTTTTAAGAAATCAATTTTACAATTAATAGCTAGATCGCTTTAATACACTCTGAAACGCGAAAAACCAAGACCTTAGGTTGAAATAACGAAAACTTAAATTTTACCTATAGTCACTCCTGACATAGAAATATTCTATCAGTCAAATCGCAAATTTTAGTATTAAATGTTAAAGTTTTTCAAATTTTTAAGATAAGCTTAAACACTCTAAAATACGCTGAAACATGTAAATCCGAAATCCCAGACTGAAATATTGAGTAATAAAAAAGTTTGGTTTTGTATGGGTAATCAGGACTAACAAATTTACCAACACCCAGCGTAAAAATGACTATCTTTTAAGAAATCAATTTTACAATTAATAGCTAGATCGCTTTAATACACTCTGAAACGCGAAAAACCAAGACCTTAGGTTGAAATAACGAAAACTTAAATTTTACCTATAGTCACTCCTGACATAGAAATATTCTATCAGTCAAATCGCAAATTTTAGTATTAAATGTTAAAGTTTTTCAAATTTTTAAGATAAGCTTAAACACTCTAAAATACGCTGAAACATGTAAATCCGAAATCCCAGACTGAAATATTGAATAATAAAAAAGTTTGGTTTTGTATGGCCAATCAGGACTCTAACAAATTTACTAACACCCAGCGTAAAAATGACTATCTTTTAAGAAATCAATTTTAAAATTAATAGCTAGATCGCATTAATACACTCTGAAACGCGAAAAACCAAGACCTTAGGTTGAAATAACGAAAACTTAAATTTTACCTATGGTCACTCCTGACATAGAAATATTCTATCAGTCAATTCGCAAATTTTAGTATAAAAATGTTAAAGTTTTTCAAATTTTTAAGATAAGCTTAAACACTCTAAAATACGCTGAAACATGTAAATCCGAAATCCCAAACTGAAATATTGAATAATAAAAAAGTTTGGTTTTGTATGGGCAATCTGGACTCTAACAAATTTACCAACACCCAGCGTAAAAATGACTATCTTTTAAGAAATCAATTTTAAAATTAATAGCTAGATCGCATTAATACACTCTGAAACGCGAAAAACCAAGACCTTAGGTTGAAATAACGAAAACTTAAATTTTACCTATGGTCACTCCTGACATATAAATATTCTATCAGTCAATTCGCAAATTTTAGTATAAAAATGTTAAGGTTTTTCAAATTTTTAAGATAAGCTTAAACACTCTAAAATACGCTGAAACATGTAAATCCGAAATCCCAAACTGAAATATTGAATAATAAAAAAGTTTGGTTTTGTATGGGCAATCTGGACTCTAACAAATTTACCAACACCAAGCGTAAAAATGACTAGCTTTTAAGAAATCAATTTTACAATTAATAGCTAGATCGCTTTAATACACTCTGAAACGCGAAAAGCCAAGACCTTAGGTTGAAATGACGAAAACTTAAATTTTACCTATAGTCACTCCTGACACAGAAATATTCTATCAGTCAACTCGCAAATTTTAGTATTAAATGTTAAAGTTTTTCAAATTTTTAAGATAAGCTTAAACACTCTAAAATACGCTGAAACATGTAAATCCGAAATCCCAGACTGAAATATTGAATAATAAAAAAGTTTGGTTTTGTATGGCCAATCAGGACTCTAACAAATTTACTAACACCCAGCGTAAAAATGACTATCTTTTAAGAAATCAATTTTACAATTAATAGCTAGATCGCTTTAATACACTCTGAAACGCGAAAAACCAAGACCTTAGGTTGAAATAACGAAAACTTAAATTTTACCTATAGTCACTCCTGACATAGAAATATTCTATCAGTCAAATCGCAAATTTTAGTATTAAATAGTAGTGGGGTTTGCCCACTCCTGGTCCAGGTCAAGGTCAGCGGTTGTAACTGTTGTAGGGGTAGTAGCGGCTGGGGTTTTTTTGACAGTGATGGGTGGGTTTTGGAAGTGGGTCAAGGTCATCCGGAGGGGTTTTTAAAAAAGGTGAGCCCCGAGGGGTTAGATTGAAGGTGGGTAAAAATTTATTTAATCAAAGAAAAGTAGTGGTTTTATTTGAGGAGGTGTTGAAGTGTTGTTTACTGGTGATGGAGTGGTAGACGCCAAAGGTGATAGCGATGAGAAGATAAAAACATACTATCCACAGTACGCATTTGAATAGTCGTAAAAGCTGAATCATTTCTTGTTGATTCTTTATTTCTAATTGTAGTCTGTTGATTTCGAGTTTGAGTTTATCCTCTTCCAATTGTGATGTAAATGAAAAATCATCCATCATCTTCGTGTATTAAATGTGTGCAGGTAAAAATGGGAGCGGTGTTGATGGTGAGAAAGTTGGCGATGAAATGAGAAACAGAGATAGGGACAGGTTATATATTACTGTAAAAATGGTGGGGGGTAAAGAAAATAATTGTAGTCGACTAAACATCATTATTAGCTGTGTCGGGTGTTGCAGCTTTGGAAGATGGAAGACTATTATCTGGCAGCTGTAAAACTTCGACGTCTTCGCTTTCCATGTTTTCGTAATCAGAAGAATTGTAGGAAACTTCCACAGTGATAGTAATGGTGTTATTTGGAGTGATTATTAGATCACTTAAAATTTGAAAAATAGTTTGTAATTCTTCTTGTGATTGAATAAGAAAAGTACATTTACTTGTTGTTAAAGGAGAGGAGCTCATTGTTCGGAAGTTAGCAAACAAATGGTGAGCGATGGTCAGAGGGTTACTTATATGTGGGCAAAGGTGGTGGAGGGGGAAGTAGAGGAGTGGGGAAGGTAGAGTGGTGGGGGAAGGTTGATATACCCATATGCGAACCGGCGGCCAGAGCATTTTGCCGCAAAACCCCATTTGGGTAGGTCATGGGTGGTGTGTAGAAATAAGCATTAGCTGTAATATAAATTAGAAACACTAATAATTGTTTTAAATCAAATATTAAGTTTACTTTTAACCAGAGTTTGCATTTCTTGTTCCTCGTTGTCCAATTCAATAATTTTAAAACCATGAGTTGTTTCTTCTTCTTCCCCTGCACTGTTGGAAGATGACGATGATGAAAATATTCTGGTAGGATCCACATATTTTACTTTGATTTTGATCCATCTTAAAGGATACTTATCCATAAGTGTGAGTAAGTTGTGAAATAGAGTTTCCATCTCATCTCTTTCGGTAATTAAATGTTCAAAAGAAATAAACCTGTCACCCATGTTGTTGCCAGTCAGAGTAATGAAATCGGAATGAGAAATGTATTGAAGGATCTGTAGAATATATGTTGGTGGGGACAATTTCAAGGTCAACCGAATGAAATTTTAAAAAAGAGCTGCAGTCAGTGACTACAGCTATAGATCTGAAGCTTCAATAGGATGAGAAGACCAATCTGATCTGTATTTGCATGCATTTATGATGCATGTACAAAAGTCGTCTTTATAACATGCATTACACTCTCGGCAATTAACAATTTTTTCTGGATGAAATTTGATACATCTCTGGGGACAGCAAGTGTGGAAGTATCTTGATTTATAAATTTTAAAGGTTCGCAATTCTGGTGGTGGTAGTTGTTTTGTCTTGCATTTGCAGTAACAGGATCCGAAGAATTCACATTTTCTACAAGCTAATCCGTCTACCATCCATCTTCCTATATCGGTACATTTTTGTTCACAACAATAGCGTGGTTTGTACTCGTCTTTCTTGTTTTCCATGTTGACGCTTCTAAGTTTAGCCAAGAAATGAAGGTGTATAGTGTAGGATAGCATGTTTTATAGATTAGAAAAAGTGGTGGGGGTAATCTCAAGGTCATCCAAATGGAGTTTTAAAAAAGAACATCTTACAAGTGTAAGATGTATTTATTTAAGATAGTGAGTTTTCATCCTCTTTTTCTTTCTTTATATCTTGTTTGTATTTTTCTTTTTCTTCTTTAGCCATAGCAATGAGATCTTCAGTGGATAGTGGATGTACTTCTGGAAATTTTAGAATTAATTTTGGTTGGAATCCTTCTTTAGTCAATACTTGAAGATCGGATGTCATTTGTTCTACACTTTGATAATCTTTTCCGTAGATTTTTCCATTAAATTCAATCATCATTCTGTACAACATGGTAGTGGTAGTTGTTTTCGCTGCGTCAGTTGGGAAGCAAATGATGATTCTGTTTAGGTTACGCGTTCCTTTTATAGATGCCACAGCGACCACTCAATATTATTCAACATCAGTAATATTTCTGAAACTTAACATTACTTTGAGTAGATGGTGTTGTAGTTGAAGGTTGTGTGGAAACAAATATTTCTTCATTGCAGAATTTTTGTTTAGGAAACATCCTCATGTTGTTAGCGTAAACATCAATATTTAAACGATAACCACCGGCAAGTAATACTCGCAATTCATTAGTAAAATCGTCGAGTTCTTCAAAAGTTGTGATGGTGGTGGTATCATATGATGCACACTTCACCTTAAGAGACATGTTGTTATTTGTAATAACTGGAGAGCCAACAGAGATGCGTACAGCACGAAAGGTAGTCGGAGACTGATGAGATCCTCAAGAAAATTACGGCCTTTATATACCCTCGAAACTAGGTCAAGGTCACCCAAACGTGTTTTTAAAAAAGCAACATATCGATAGTGCAAAAACACTATCGATATGTTGCCTTTTTCTTATTTTTTTTTTTTATTTTTTATTTATTTATAATCAGTTACACACATGTACAACAGTATATATATAAACTACAGATTAGTTGCTAGTAGGCATAACATGAAGTGTAAGTTCAGTAGAGTTGCTTCCGCTAGGACCGTGAGATGCTAAGTAGAGTGTGCCGGGGTGAATCAGTCGTAAATCTTCATTCTGCAGCAGTTGAACAAAGCGTTTGGGAAGAAATACTTGAAATTTTGGTTCATCACCAGGTGTGTAGGGTGCTTCACTTAATGTACAATTGATAGCGTCTCCAATTGATGTTTCCATTTTCTTAATAGTGTGAATAATATAATGTTTCTCTTCCTTCAATTCTGAACATTTTTTTGTCGGTAGTATAGTAGATTTAGAATGTTTGTTAAATTGATCAACAAGCGATTGTAGAAAATTTTGTGACGCCATTATCTTCTTCTTGCTATTGTTCGTCTTCTTCTTCTTGTGTTTGCGTGTCAGAGGTGTTGACTCCCCGGAGGTTCGAGTAATACTGATGCATTGTCATAGTGCCGCTCTCGCTTTTATACCCTTCGTTTCCCCCACCACTTTGCTGGATATAGACATTTAAACGATATGCGTTTTTTAAAGCACATTGAGACTGTTGATGTTTAAAGTTTTTAGATGAAATACAGATGTTATCAAAGTAGCAATAAAAATCTTTTTCCATTTGCACATTTATTACTTCATGGTTTGTATATGTTTGTATCCAATTTGCTTTTTCCAATCCTCTTGTAAAAATAGTTTTGAACTTTTTGCAGAAATGATTCATAATGTGCGGCATCATATTGTAGGTTATAAAACCTTCATCCCATCTTAGATTATGAAAATGTTTCATCAACCATTTGTTTGTTACTTTAGCTTTGGTTGTTAATCTGTTGAATGGTAAAGGAGGCATAAATAAAAAGTGATAAACAACAGATGTTATCATATCTAGTACCACTAACTCTTTAATTATAAAATTTCCATCATTACCACGGAATGCTTGAAACTCTATGATACCTTGCTTTACTTCCATTAATTCTATCTTCTTAGAGAATGAAACTTGTTTATCCATGATGACGTTCAGTAGGCAACTGGTATGTTAATCCAGATTGACAACCTTTTATACCCTCAATATTCTTCTTTTTACTTACAATATTCTTTATTTGTTCAATTTGTTGCCGATTGTTGATTGTTGAAACTTGATTCGTTTTCCTTGGTTTCTTGCTTTTCTTCATCTAAATTAAAGTTGGTTTGATAGTGGTGTAACTGTCTCCACATATCTACTTCATGTGGTATCCTATTGAAGATTGAAGTATCTACTGGACCATATAGGATTGGAACATATGGTTGTTTATCCAATGCATCAATTAAATAGTCTTTGATAATTGCACTTGAGAATATTAGCTGTTTTAAATATCTTGTTATAGGACCAGTAGCACAAGTTAAAGTGTAAAACTCTTCTTTAGTCAAATGTATTTTTATATTATATTTAGTTAAATCTCTAAATCGAACTAGTTGTTGACCACGTTGTTTAACAATATCGATTTCAATATTTGATTCCAACAAACCTAGTTTTGTTTTTCTTCCAAATGTATTGTTACTCAGATAACATTCCAAAAGATGTATATGTTTCATAAAAGATTCCCAAGAAGTTTCAGTGAAGGTTACCATTTTAGATCCATGATTTAAAATAACAGTAGGAGAGTAATCCAATGATTTCATCACTCCAGCAGATACAGTCTTTGTCATACAAGAAGAAATAGGATAAAATATTCGAAGAAATACTTCCGTTAAGATGTTGGTGGAAATGTTATCTTCAATTTTTCTTTTCTTTGTTTCTTTTTCAACTTCCTCTTCTTCTGTCTTTTTATGTTTAAACTTGAGGAACTCATCCATTTCCTGTTCAACTTGTCTTTCTATATCCAAACTATTGTCAGCCATAAAAGGTGTAGTTTCTTCATTAGCAGTTGATGTAGTAGAACTCATCTTGCGGACGATGTTACCCATACGACAATCAAAGATGAAATGAATTTCCAGCTCTTTTTTCTCGCTTTTATACTCGCAGATGACCTAGATATTGTTGATTTTTTGTAAAAACCTTACAAATTGTGCAGATGTTGTATTAATCCTTCTTAAAGTACATTCTTCACGATTCCTGTTAGCGGTGTGTAAGTAACTATTTTGTCATGTAGAATTAAACAGTATGCTGAAGTTCCATCTGGTATTTTATCTTCAAATTCCATTTCAACTTTTATATCTACACTTGAAGATTTTACAGATTCATTTTGTTTTGAACAATCGATTACAACAATTGGAGCTTTTGAATAAAATTGTTCTGGTGATAAAAGTGGTGTATTCGTCTTACCATAATATGATGATTGAAATCTTGCATACATGTCATATAGAATGGAATAACGTTTCTTGTCAAATGAAACATTTAAACTGTCATATGGAAAGAACTGAGAGTTTAAAAAAACTTTGCAATTCTTTATCTTGCAATGGTCAAATTGACCAGCGTGCGCGGTTATAACATCTTTTCGTTTAGTCTGAAAACCGACTATTATGTACCTTGCCCGTTCTAAATAAGTAGAGGTTTTAACAGTCCATGTTTGTCTTTCTGTTTGAGGCAATATGGGGTATTCATGAAATTCCCAACTCCTAAATGGTATTACAATATCACGGTCAGATTTTAATTTTTTCAATAATATTACTCGATGTTCATCTGCCAATCTGACATGAGGTACTCTCCATACAACTTTATCCAATTGAAGTTGCCATTCCAAATCGGCATCTTTAGTTCCACTTGGCGCTTGTATTACATCCTTATTTGTTGAAGATCTGAGCAGTACCAGTTCTTGCTTTACATTTATTATTATTCTCTTGTAATCTTCTGCGAATCCCAAAAGCAATCGTAAAGGTACATTAAAATCAAAGTAACCTTTTGAATTAGGAGTAATAGTGTCTTTATCAGGAGTCACCCATCCAGCCGAGATTAAAGAATTTTTTTCATTGGGTGTTATTGAAGTCAATCCTTTTAAAGTTGTTGATATACCAACTTTTTTTGTTGAATCAATTGTTACTCCAGATATCTCATATCTAATTTCATCAAACAGATATGCCATAGGGTTATTTATAAAAGGAACAGTTGAACCAGACTTTCCATCCAATGTTGTTACTCTTCCTTCGATATATAAATAACTTTCACATGGTAATGTGTAGATATCTTGTTGTTGAATGGGAATTCTTATTTCATCATTATTATTTAATTTTGATGAAGTGTAAGGGTTGTGAGTGTGATATTCCTTCTCCCATAGGGTTTCGTCGAATGTCGGTCCTTGCGCTATATCCAGTATATCCATGGTTGGCAAGTTTTAGTCCGATCTTTTGTAGGAAGCGTATGTTGTCCGGTGTTAACTCGTCGAATGTTGAGGAGCTACTGAGCTCCCGACTCTTCCGTTGTGGTTTAAATGATAATCCCATGTTGACTTTATGTTGCCGCTCTGATATGTAACCGTATAGTTATTGTTTCTCCTCTAAAATCAACACTAATACCGTCTTGATCCAATATGTTCAGTACGATGTCTGAAATGAAACTGGCGTTTAACGGTAGGTATATCAGGTTTTGTGGCTTCTCAACTATTTTAAAACCAGGAGCTACTGTCGGGTAAAATGTGTGTAATATATGTTGATTTACTCCATCTCTATATGATCCGTGTATAATATTACACGTTACATCAATACTGTTCACCTTTAATATTGTTACTGTTGTATCGCCAGTATAATCATTTCCAGGAGCTAAAATTCCTTTCTTCTTTGAAAATCCGAGCAAATTGCCGATTGAGTGGTCTAAGCTAAAATCTATACAATACTTTGAAGTTATTTCTGCTTTTAATGTATTATTATTACCTTTTATAGAAATATTTTCTTCTCCAAGTTTCTTTTGTAATACTTGGTTTATATCGTCTATTTCATATGCTCCTGTAGATAATGGAATTATTTTTAATTGTGAATAATTTCCTTTTTCATCTTTACTCTCATAATAATGTAGTAAATTATTTTTTCCTTCTGTAACATTGGGAATTGAATTGTATGTAGTCAAATCCAATAATGCTGCTTCCCATAGTTTATCCGTAGATAAACGTAACGCTGGGAAAAGTGTACTTTTCAATGTTGACGAATTTCCACTCAGCGATACTGTATACGATAACATCTTAAAGCTGACTGACGCTCTTCGCTAGGAACTCTAAACATAAATGTCCGCATATTTCCGTATTGCTAGGTTGCTCTCTTTTGTAGTTGTAGAATATATTCTTGGAGTCCCGAAAATAATGTTGAAGTTCTTTTGGTGGCGGTAAATTTCCAAAACTATCAAAGTAGTAAACATTTTCTCCAAGTTTTTTATAACATACCCAATGAGTACCTGGTCCATAATTAGAGTCTAAATTTACTATTCCAGTTTCATTTTTCCACACTCTATTTGGTAATGTATCTTTCATAAAAACTCCTCTGAAGAATGGTATTCTTAAACATTTCACATATTTTGACAATTGATAGTTTGTTAATGCTTCATTTGGAATTATCAATTTATTTTTCTTATTTAATACACACGGTACGGTCTTAAGTAAAGACCCGATCCGTTTTTTACCATTGACCATATGGATGTTTTCTTGACTTTCCTTTTAGGGTTAGTGCGATGTTTTCTTTTGATGTTCCCGCCTCTTTTTGCAGCTTCTTTTTTACTAGGTTTTTTCCCGCGTCGTCTGCCACCACCAAACTTAGCTTTCGTCTTCATGGCTGTTGTCACTGCCCAAGCTGCTGCTTTTTCCGCAATACTGGCGTCACTTGATTTAACCCTTTGCCAAGCTTTTTCCGCTAGCGCTCTATCCGCTATTGATCTATTTGTTGAATCTGCAAACTTGGAATACGCTATATCGTGTTCTTTGCAAGCTTGATCTAATTTATTAATTCCAGGATCTCCTCTTGCTAAACGTTTTGCCAACTTAGTTCCGGGTCCACAATATTGATAGCCTCCGGGCAGATGAAATTCGTATGGTAAAGCGTCTATTGCTTGATTTAGAACAGCACCAACAGGAATCCGTCTGAGCAGGGAAAACGCAGCTGATGTTATACCACGTCCTTTCTTAACGCTGTCTTGACGACGACTGAGCGGTGCGGTCTTCATTATGTCGTCTTATATAACCAGCGTGTTTACTCCACGAGCTGCTTTACATAAATGGATAACTCGTGCACAATGTTTTATATTTAAATATTTAATTATTCAAATTAATTATATACTGATTTATGATTCTATTTTTAATCCAAGCTTCTCGTTCATCGGGTTGAATCATCACATGACTCGTTGTACTAGCTATATGATTGTGGGTATCGATAAGTAAATTGCCCACTATTCTTATTAAACAATCTAAAGTTACAGCATCTTTCGGATGTTGAGGATCATGTAACTGCATAATACGTTTATCATTACACGTGTAAGCGGTCGAATCACTTTTCGATGTTGTTATGACTTGTCCAATAGTAGCAGCATCATTTAAATCTTCTCCTGGTAAAATATTAATTATTTTCTTCATTTTTGCATCATATTTGGTCCCAAAGTGTTTATCCCAAGTTATTGTTTGTTTCATTGTAACACAATCATTTGCTTCGTAACCAGGATAAATATCTTTTATTCTTCTATTACGACCATTGTATGTACCTAATGTACCACCAGTAGCAATTAATGTTTGCACCATTAGAGGTACATCTGTATCTTTTATACCAAATCTTCCATTTGTTATTGTTTTACGTCCTGCATCCCATTCATCATTTTTTCCTTGCATTAAATCAAACTTTTCATTTCCATGTATAAATGTATCTCCTCGCTTTAGCACGGCATCTTCATGTTTTACAAAATTCGATGTTCCCCTTTTTAATTCTTTAGATAGTTGTTCCATAGTAACAGCGTCTTTTGGTTGAGAACCGAACTTTACATTTGACAACACTTTCCCATAACAATCGATTTCATCACCATCTTGTAAAATACAGTTGTCCTTGATGTATTTCAGGTTTACAGCATCGCCGTCTTCCTTTGGGTATCCAATGTCATTTATAATAAACTTATAAAAAGAAAATCCTCGTTGAGTCTTTTCCGGTATTATAGAATGTAAATATTCTTTATTAACTGAATCTTTATCATTTTTTGGATTTGCCACATTGGTTATCCTATGATTTCCAGCATCATATGTTTGTCCATCTTTTAAATTATTACCCCACTGCAATTTTAAAGTATTTAAAAGTTCAGATGATAAATACTCTTTATTAATTGCATCAGAACTGTCAGTTGGTTTACCAACATTAATTATTCTATGTGATTTGACATCGTAAGTATTTTTGTCTAATTTCAATGATGTTGAAGTTGCTTCTTTTACTGTCTTTAAATTCGCTCCATCAGTATCTTCTTCTGGGTCTTTAATAAATTTTAAACGTTTGTTACTCATATCATAGTCACCTTCAGGTGTTTGCGGCAATCCACTTCTTTTTCTGTTTTCTCCTCCTTGTACTCCTAGCCCGGAGTACCGTCCGAACTTGTCGACACTCATGATTGAACTGATCCACTGTATACTCACAGCTCTCTTATATATCCATAATGATTTATACAACTATTCCACGATTTCGAAGTTCGTCAACTAAAGCCACCCATTCATTATTTAAACCTGTATGACCAGCTTCCATGGCTTCATGTAATAGTCTCATTCTATCGACCAATTTGTTTATATCATTATAGTAAATCACATTTGTATTATATAGGTTTTTCATTAAACCTTTACCAGACGTTGAAGATTCTCCTTTTTTCTTTTTACCATATTCATCCATAAGTGATAAGTCCATAAGTGATAAAGATTTCCTCTTTAGCGGTTTCTTCAAAGCAGGCGCAGTTCGTAATGTTGGTAGTTTTCTCAGGGGAAACAATCTTTTTATTACAACTGAATATTTAGTTGCGCGTGTTCTATTTATCATTGAATCTTTGGAGTAATTCTTCTTATGAGCATTAGTATTTTGCAAAATTTCTTTAAAAGTATTTAAATCTTGTAGTGTATATTTTATAGGTATATTTTTAAAAATCAGTTCAAATAATCCTTTTGTTCCTTTATATTTATGCTCACCAATAACAATGTCATCATCTTCAGTCAAATATACTTTTGAATCTCCTATTTTTAATTCATTTCCATCAATTCTCGCTCCATATACATGTGACTTGTGTAGTTTTGGGTTAGCTTTTATTTCATGTAACATCTTCATGATATACTTTCTTCCAAGAGGTCCTTGTTGCAATATATCACTACTTAATTTTGTTAGATTTGGAATTGATTGTTCTGCTTCAGGTATATGTTCTTCTTCTTCTTCTTCTTTTTGAACATTTATTTCTGGTTCTTCTTGTCTTGTTTCTTCTCCTTTTTGAGAAACTTCACTATCACTTGTGTAAGAATCATCATCTTCTTCCTTTTTTAAAGTCTTTACTTCAAATTTAGAAACAGGTAGTAAAACATCTCCTTCAAAATGAGGTTTACCAATTGTTTCTGTTATCTGTTTTAAAGGTTCTGTAATAGGCTTAAATGTAGTCTCCAGAAATTCTTCTCTTTCATTCAAACCCATTCTTAATGCTCGATTTTTAAGTCTAATCGAGTCACTCAGTGATTTTATTTCTTTTAATAGTTTTTCTTGGTTCACCATGTTTACGCAGCGAGGTCCAATCTATTACTAAACGTATCATCAATCGTTCAATGAATTAATACAAATTGATCCAATCCTATACGATATCTTCCATTTTTTATAGCTTCTTCTTTCATAATAACAAGAAATCCATATTTTTCAGCCCATGCTTTGCCACACATTTCTTTAAATTTATCAAATGACATGTCTGCATTCACATGATCATAATATATGTGCTTTAAATTTGTTTCATCTTGCTTAAAGATAATTAGTAGATTTGCATTATCTCTTATTAGTTGTTTTGGAATTTTACTGTAAGTTTGACCAATATAAATGCTATCAATATTGTAATGTCTTCCCATGGCAAAATAACTTCTAATAGTGTCGTGATTTTCACAAGATACATCATCAAATATAAATATAGAAAATGGTTTAGCCTCGTTTGGCTCCATTATAGTTTCACTAGCATTAAACTTGTAAAAATTAACTTCAGGCACACTTGCGAGTACCTTATCCAATAATTGGTATTTGGGTTGTTGCAAAGATTTGGAAAAGATATAAATGTTGTTGAAACGTAATCCCTTAGGATTTGTTATTAAATTAAAAACCACATTTGTCTTTCCACAATTTGATGGTCCAGTTATTAAACATCTTATTGTGTTTGGCAGTAATTCACCATGTTTTCCATGATTTAACTTGTCGTTGTCAACTGTTAACTCATCAATATTATCAATAAAAAATCGATCCTTTTGCTGCACAATCTCCATCTTGTGTAAAGGTTAAACATGTAATGACTTCATAAATTGCTACACTAAGTCTTTTGTAGGGATCCAAGAGTCTTCACTTTTATCAAATCCCAACCAACGTACTTTCACCTTATCCTTTTTTCTTTGTAAAATTTTTTCAACAAGATATACATCGCCAACTGATGATTTTAGCAATTCATGTCCGTAGAATCCACCTTCAAGCAATTCACCCTTGTTGTCCTTTAAAATGTAGGTTTCAGGTATTGTTGGTTGCACTTTATAGATTGTAAATACTTCATTAGTCCAGTTTGGCAGATACCTTTTGCTAAATACTCCTTTGTACTTACTTATACGAACTTTATCATCAACTTTAAATGTTTTAGGCTGCATTTTTTCACGTTTAGGAGTAGTATTATTTTTAATACGTTTTAATACCATTTTAGCATTGGCACTATTTACTTCATTAGGCTTCATACCAATGGTTCGATGATACTTATTGTTATATTCTCTTATAAGTTGTGGTAATATATCATACCAAATATATGATCCTCGTTTGGAAAATGTTTTATACATTGCTCCTTTTAACGTTCTGTTAAATCTTTCTATTATTGAAGCTTTAACTTCAGAATTTGTAGAATAATGATTTATTTTATACTTCTTCATTAAAGCTGCAAAGTCTTTGTTAAAATATTCTTTTCCATCATCAGTTTGTAGATGTTTGATGTTGAAATTATTTCTTAGTATAGCCATTTCCATAGCTTTTGTAACACTTTTACCAGTCTTGTCCTTTAGCGGTAAAGCATCAGCCACTTTAGTAAAACAGTCTATAATCGCTAAAATGTATTTGAATCCTTTATTTAATTTACTATGTGGTATCATTTCAATAAGATCGGCTTGGAAAAGATCATTCATTCCTTTTATAATTGTATTTCTTCTAGGAAATTTTCTTCTTGCCGGCTTATGAAGTTCATTTACAATCTTGTTCCTTAAATCTTCCATCTTCAGTTGTGTCTTCCACACCGCTTGTAAAAATACTGATCTCTAAAATGGTTTATCCTCTTTTATATGGTTAGATTATAGGTCAAGGCCATATTACATTGGTGTAAAAAAGAGGGAACATGACATTGAGCTTGTCATGTCCCCTCTTCTTTACGGAAAGGAAGAAGGTAAAGGACGAAGAATAGGTTTATTGGTCGATAGGGTATAAGGAGTAATGTCCAAATGGTAAAGTTTTTATATTATCTTCCAGGATGTACCTCTTATCATCCTTACAACTCAAAGCCCATTTGGTTTGCTTTACACTGAAGAGACGATGGTTGAAGCTTCTTATGGTGTTAAATGTTGCTGTTGTCTCAACATTTTCAAATAAGCATCTCTTGTATTCTTCAAACTGTACATTCTTCTTCAGGTATGAGGTTTTTATACCTTTGGCCTTCTTCACGATTTCATGTTCTCTTTTTTCATTTTTGTACAATTTAAATGAATACAATTTAGACATTAAAGCAACAACCTCTTCCATTGGCACGCTATTTGTTTCGTCTTTGAACTTTCCCAATACCTTTTTATTTTTACCATTGTCGTAGTTGGGATGGTCTTGTGGATAATCAGAAAAGTCAAAGTCGTTATTGTAGATAAAACAGCGTAGGTCTTCATACATATCTTCAGTTCTTATCCAATAAATAAAAGCGTCCGTATCCATGTATACAATGCCGATGTTTTCTCTTCCATAAAATTTAACCATCTTGTTGTAATGGAAGTCATACATGTGGGTCTTTGAAATATCTAGAATAGACATCCCCACATATAAAGGACGATCCATTGTAATTGAAATTTTGTTCATGGAAACAGCTACAAGATTTTCGTTGATTATTATGGATGATCCGAAGTTAGGTTTTTGTACCAGCTTTTGTAGTTTCACCGGATCACTAACTAGTTTCACATTCTTATGCTTTCTTTTGTTTTCCAGTGTCTTGCCAAATATCGCATTATTCATCAATTTAAAAAAGTCCTTTTGAAAATTAGATGTAGCTGCAGTTCTTCTTTTTGTGTTGTTGTCAATGTATGACTTTAACCAACAGGATTGAGAAAATTGTAAAGCTCTATTAATTTTTGTTATTCTCAATCCTAATTCTAGGGCTTGTTGTATTACCCAATAATGAGCAACATATCTTGATTTGTTGGTTAAAGTCATCATTAATTTAGGCCATCTGCCGGTTGGTGATATTTCCGTCTTAGCCAGTAGAGGTAAATCATAATGGTGGTCATGCAAATGTTCAGGGTACTCAATGTCTACATCCAAAATATAACCAGTGTCTCCATGTTTCGCTATATTCATGATGTTTCCAATAGAATCAGGGTCTACCCATTTGAAGTTGCCATATGGGAGAGGATTCGACATGGCCCATCCATAAAGGTTATTTGCATCAAAATAACCTAAATATGTACTTGGTTTTGATGCATCAAAATTGGGCAAATGTTTGTTATTTGCTTTTACATGTCGTGTTACGCTTTGAGTTAGTCCCCCTCGAACACCTGATTCCAACATCAGCACCATGTCTATATCTGTAAGAAGTTGGAGTTTACATTTTGTTTCCTTTAACATTGCTTGCCAAGCTAGTCCAGGTGATGTACAAGAATGCAGAGGGTCTAATCCATATGCCTTAAAACATGTATTTCTAAACTCTTCCATTATATCACAAAGTAAAGTTACATCTAGTTTTACATAAAAGTCCGAATATTCTCCAAGTGTTTTAAATCCTAATTCATTCCATACTCTACACGCATGTTCATAATCTTCATGGGATATATCTGTGTCATATAGTTTACTTTTAAATTCTTCTTTTGGTGGAAGGGATGTTTCATTAAATCTTTCTAAGCTATCTATATAATCATACGGGAAAACACCTTTGCGAAGAACTAAATTAACCTTGTCATTACTTACAATCTTCTTAGTTTCTATTAAATCTTCTGTTCTCAGGTTTTCAGAAAGCTTCATTAAACTAGATGGCATAAAACGGTAAGAATCTAAAAACCGAAGCTTTATATTTCCAACTTTTTTAGTAAAACTTATAAACTTCTCCGTGGTTTCAGCTATGACATCAATTTCTCCATTATCTCTTCCTAATTCCGGAATGATAAAATGCGCATCATAAGCACTAAGGTTATGTAATATTACAGGTATATTTGTAGGGATCTTGTAATTGATATTACAGCTGTTACATGCAGCACCTCTATAATACCCTGTCAGATGGTCATGATCATGAACCTTGTGATTTTCCACAGTAAATTCATTTCTACATAGATAACAATGAGTTGCATTTTCATGTTGAATCTCTTCTTCTTCATCCAAAGGTATCATCGGTATAATATCACTGTACAATCTTTCAACACTTTCCGCTATTATATACAACTGATCAAGGAATATTTTAGAAGCATTAACACCACGATAGACAATAGGTTTTGAAGTTAAATTAAATCTATTTAGATGTTCTTCAGAAAGAGTAGATTTAACCATTAAACAAAAACTGTTTGGATCATGTATCTGATACTTAACACTTTTCCTTGCTACATCACCATCATTATTTTCAATAGGCACTAGTGTCGATTCAAAATCAGCATAGACAACAATGGGAATCCGATATTGATGGGAGATTTTCTCAAATTTTAACTCTGCTTTACTTGAACATGGTAAGATAATTTTTGCTTCATAATTGTTGTTACATAGTTTTTTATGCTCTTGTAACCATTCATTTCCTTCTCTTCTTTCTTCATGAAAATTAAAGCATCTTTTGCAAACTATCTTCTTATGTCTAGTTTTACATAGTTGATTACTTACAAGAGTTTCAAATTTTTTAATCCATACATAGTGGGAAACATCACCTGTTGTAAGTAGTAATAAGTCTGTATGATCTGGGAGTTCATTCTTCACCACACGCAATGGGTACACTTTATTCGAACCGTCTAAACCAAAAACATTAACAGATGTTCCAGGGTTTTGTTTTTCGAACTTTGGGATGTCCTTCAAAGCCACTGGGTAAGTCAATCCTTGGAAATTATATCTATATCTGTGTGTTTCATATTCTTCACTGGGTCTAACTGCATGGTTAGGTGGTACAAATTTTGCCGTCATTGCATATCTAAAACATTCCATATCTTCATTTTGAACATTTATACATGATTTGGTGTCTGAAATTTTCTTTGGGAGTGGAATATAACTGCTACCCCTTAATCCATAGCCGTGTTTATGAACTCTAATATCCATACCCTCAATACTAACCAAACTCCAACCAGATCCTCTTCCTTCATGTTCTTGAATTTTTGTTAATATTTCTTCCAAACAATCTTCAACTATTGAATTAATATCTGAACTTGCCATGATGGTCTGGTTTTTTGTCATGAATCCTCTTGGTGACATTTCTCCTTCTACATTAGTAAACATAGCATTTAATAATATGCCAAATTTAATAAAGTTTAGTCTTCCTAATTCTTCTGTGAGTGTTTTACTTACAATTGTTCTTACTTCTTTAAAAAACTGATCCAATTCCAAATTTTCATTTTGAATTTTGTGGTGCATTACTACTCTACCTTCTAAAGCAAATACTTTTAAACACGGTATTTCATTAGATGGTCCTGCTAATGGTTCTTCTTCTTGTTGTTCTTCTTTTGGTTCTTCTTCTTCATATAGTTTTAAATCTTTATATTCTGTTTCTGTTACATCTTCATTATTATTATGGAATAATTCTTTATGTATTTCTAGTAGAATATTATCATGAAAAGTTTCTGAGCAAATTTCACATTGATGCAATATTTCATTAGATGGTCCTGCTAATGGTTCTTCTTCTTGTTGTTCTTCTTTTGGTTCTTCTTCTTCATATAGTTTTAAATCTTCATATTCTGTTTCTGTTACATCTTCATTATTATTATGAAATAATTCTTTATGTATTTCTAGTAGAATATTATCATGAAAAGTTTCTGAGCAAATTTCACATTGATGCATCGTGTTGATGTTTACTCTTTGAAATTTAGCACGGAAATGAAATGCTTCTCCCTTCTATTCCCTTTATATAATGCTTCCCCCACCACATTTGTAAGGTTTTTTTTTTTTTTTTTTTTAGTGAAATGTTAGAATTAGTAGTTTAACACTAAAGCTGAAAAGTAATGATTAAAGCCTATATTTTCTTCCAATTGCAAATACTCCACATATGCCTCCGCCCACAGCCATAACAGATCTATGTTTCTCCAATATACACCAAAGGTGTGTCTATCATCTACCAAAATTGGAGATTCTATGTTTACTAATCTTCCATTTTCTATCCATGTCACAACTTCAATTAAAAACCTTCCTATAATATCCATTGGTGAATTTGGATCCACAAATATTCTTATTACAACATTTTCACTTAACAAAGGCACTTCAATTTCTTCAATTTCTTCATCATTTTCTTCATCCACCTCCAATACTCCTTCAACTTTTGTACATTTGTTATAAAATATTGAAGCATCTTGGGGAGACATGTTCACTCTAGCTATTATAGGTGAAGAATGTTCTCAACACAAACCACACCACTCTTATATCACCATGTTATTGAGTGGGGTGGGGGTGTTTTTTATGGTACAATTTTAGTAAAAGAAAATAATACAATTCTGTCTTGACCACAATATTGCTCTTAATTAGAGCTTTTCATTGATGTATGACTTGCCCTATTACGGCAAACCATTCTTGAATTATTAGCCATTTTCTAATCCGAATTATTGTCCGGGGGGGGGGGGGGAAGGGGGGGGGGGGCTTGTCAAGTTCAAGTTCAAGGTCAAGGTCACCAAGGCCAAGTTCACTGTCGGGGGGGGGGGGGGGGGGCTCGTCAAGTTCAAGTTCAAGGTCAAGGTCACCAAGGCCAAGTTCACTGTCGGGGGGGGGGGGGGGGCTTGCCAAATTTTGGGGGGGGGGGGGGGGGGGTTAATTAACCTAATTGAGGTCAAGGTCACCAAAAAATTATAATTTACCAAAGTGATGGGGACGGCCGGAGCCATCCCCACTACTCTGTTTGCCTAACACTTCCCCAAATCCCAACCCGCTATAGTTACGTCTTGCAAGGGATCCCAATTTTTGGCCCGCACGCACGTGGCGATCCAGTTTGGTGGGCTGTGATACGGGCGGCCGGCCTCGGGCCTGGGCACTGGACCTGACCATTCCAATTTTACAATAGGGAGTCTGGAACAGTTAATGCAAGACGCAACTCTAACCTCCCACCCTTAATCTAAACCCACCCAAATATAATTATTTCCTAATAAAAAATTAAAAATTTAAAAAAAAAAATAAAAATATGCGCTGCCTATGGCACAACACGCATGTCCCACCCATATTTAATGAAGTTCAACAGAACTTCTATAATTTAAATTTAAATTTAATCTACCCTCCTAACAGCTAGCTGTGAAAGGTTATTAGTACACACACACATACAATAATTATACCAAAACTCAACATCAAAAACACATTTTCCAAACATCAACAATACCATAACACCTTAATGCTAACATCGCAATGCGCAAATTAAAACTAACACAACTTAAAACTAAAAATAACATTTTGCACACACACACACACACACACACAAGTATTAATATTAAAACCCTAACAGCAAGAATAACTCAAATATATATCGGCCGCTTATATATTTGAGGTACCCTCTGAGTTCGGAACAACCATCGCGTCCGACGATTTGTTCCGAACTAACTCAGCGATAGTCGCCAAAAAGGTTCTCGGCTCACAAAGTGGTGGGGAGAGCCGTAGGGGTTTAAGGGGGATAGAACGTCCAACGTCAGTGGAAATTTCCAATGATCTATTCGTCACATGTAGGTCGCCGCTAATGCAGGTGGAGCGTTGTACCTTGCAATTAACGTTAGGCAACACCTGGTTTAATCCGCTGTTGAGCTTCACTGAGGCTTTCCCCATCGCGTAACACCATAATTGTTGCCTGTTATTATTTGAGTAATGGCAAAAAATTATCTGTCCTCTTTTGCCACTTAACTATAGTTATTAAACTATTGGCAATATTAAAGCTAAATTGGTGTTATATAAATGTAACCACTATCAACCTAATTCATTTTGATAAGTGAAAGTGACGGGGGGGGGGGGGTCAAGTTCAACATAATCGCTATCTGTGCTTATATAAGCCGCAACGCGGTCGCGCGTCTGCCATTCACTCCCCAGGTACCGCAGCTGAAACAACTAATCTGTAAGTCTCTACCACCTAGTAATGTAACATATGCTTTGTTTTAACTTACACCTGTTAAGCTTGCTATTTTTTTTTTTTTTATGTAATTTATTTCTTAACATATAAAAATGCACTTTTATTTTATATATAATATATCAAATAATCTCGCGTTACTATTTTTATTTTAGTTTATACTTATTATACAAGTTAACCCCTACAGAATAATTAACTAACTTCTGCTGCTAGACTAAACTACTTAGACTATAAACAGTTAACACCCATATATTAATATATAATTATTACACTGCAAGTTTTACCTGTACAAATGCTAGATGTAATTGCGATTAATCGTCTACGACACAGTTCTTAAACCCTTATAAAATAATTAACTAACTTCTACCACTAGCGGTAATTTTACAAAAATTTATTAACTATTTCTTTCCTCCTACTAGAACCTTTTGCGACGCTGCCGCCCCGACAAAGAACTGAAATCTCCGAAGTTCTTCCCTTTTATCTCATTCTCTTAGGGGAGGGGGTTAAGGGGGGTTCACACAACCCTTTATAAGCGGCATTGTTACCTCGCGCGTGCGCCATTATAATGGCGATAGGGCAACAGTAAACATCTATCCGTAAGTCTCTAAGACTATCAAACATTTTTTAACTTACTCTTTTTACTCTAACATATGTTTGCGCTTATTATGCTAATTAGTCTCTATATATTCAGACACACTCGCGGGCACCACTCATATACTCGCTGAATTTTGGAGAGTACACATCTCCCCTTTGAATATTATTATGGATTCACACACTTTACATTTAAAACTTTTGCGTACGAAACACATTTTACAGAAACAATCTAACTCCACAATTTCAAAACCGCATACTACATTGAGTAAGCTTAAAAAATACTTCAGTTTTCACCCGTTGTACTTTGTAAAATCCAACCTTTGTAATACTTGTTCTACTGATTCTATTTTACACTCTGTCTTAACTGAAATGCTGAAATATCAAAATTTCAATCTTGTTACACCTATTGACAATCCTATCCAATTATTCTTATTCACTATATTACCAGGTTTATATAATCATTCTTCCTCAAACACATGTCTTGTTCTGCTCTATCAACTCACACTGTAACCACCTAGAACCTCTCCTTTTTTGCAATTATGGACACACAGCGGGATTCACCCATACAGAGTAATAAAATAACTATTACCGCTGCAAATAATGACAAAGCAATTCTCCAATTACTGATGAGTTTTTATTAAATAAATATATTTTTAAAAACCCCCTCCGGATGACCTTGACCCACTTCCAAAACCCACCCATCACTGTCAAAAAAACCCCAGCCGCTACTACCCCTACAACAGTTACAACCGCTGACCTTGACCTGGACCAGGAGTGGGCAAACCCCACTACTTTAAATGTTAAAGTTTTTCAAATTTTTAAGATAAGCTTAAACACTCTAAAATACGCTGAAACATGTAAATCCGAAATCCCAGACTGAAATATTGAATAATAAAAAAGTTTGGTTTTGTATGGCCAATCAGGACTCTAACAAATTTACTAACACCCAGCGTAAAAATGACTATCTTTTAAGAAATCAATTTTAAAATTAATAGCTAGATCGCATTAATACACTCTGAAACGCGAAAAACCAAGACCTTAGGTTGAAATAACGAAAACTTAAATTTTACCTATGGTCACTCCTGACATATAAATATTCTATCAGTCAATTCGCAAATTTTAGTATAAAAATGTTAAGGTTTTTCAAATTTTTAAGATAAGCTTAAACACTCTAAAATACGCTGAAACATGTAAATCCGAAATCCCAAACTGAAATATTGAATAATAAAAAAGTTTGGTTTTGTATGGGCAATCTGGACTCTAACAAATTTACCAACACCAAGCGTAAAAATGACTATCTTTTAAGAAATCAATTTTACAATTAATAGCTAGATCGCTTTAATACACTCTGAAACGCGAAAAGCCAAGACCTTAGGTTGAAATGACGAAAACTTAAATTTTACCTATAGTCACTCCTGACAGAAATATTCTATCAGTCAACTCGCAAATTTTAGTATTAAATGTTAAAGTTTTTCAAATTTTTAAGATAAGCTTAAACACTCTAAAATACGCTGAAACATGTAAATCCGAAATCCCAGACTGAAATATTGAATAATAAAAAAGTAAAGTTTTGTATGGCCAATCAGGACTCTAACAAATTTACTAACACCCAGCGTAAAAATGACTATCTTTTAAGAAATCAATTTTACAATTAATAGCTAGATCGCTTTAATACACTCTGAAACGCGAAAAACCAAGACCTTAGGTTGAAATAACGAAAACTTAAATTTTACCTATAGTCACTCCTGACATAGAAATATTCTATCAGTCAAATCGCAAATTTTAGTATTAAATGTTAAAGTTTTTCAAATTTTTAAGATAAGCTTAAACACTCTAAAATACGCTGAAACATGTAAATCCGAAATCCCAGACTGAAATATTGAGTAATAAAAAAGTTTGGTTTTGTATGGGTAATCAGGACTAACAAATTTACCAACACCCAGCGTAAAAATGACTATCTTTTAAGAAATCAATTTTACAATTAATAGCTAGATCGCTTTAATACACTCTGAAACGCGAAAAACCAAGACCTTAGGTTGAAATAACGAAAACTTAAATTTTACCTATAGTCACTCCTGACATAGAAATATTCTATCAGTCAAATCGCAAATTTTAGTATTAAATGTTAAAGTTTTTCAAATTTTTAAGATAAGCTTAAACACTCTAAAATACGCTGAAACATGTAAATCCGAAATCCCAGACTGAAATATTGAATAATAAAAAAGTTTGGTTTTGTATGGCCAATCAGGACTCTAACAAATTTACTAACACCCAGCGTAAAAATGACTATCTTTTAAGAAATCAATTTTAAAATTAATAGCTAGATCGCATTAATACACTCTGAAACGCGAAAAACCAAGACCTTAGGTTGAAATAACGAAAACTTAAATTTTACCTATGGTCACTCCTGACATAGAAATATTCTATCAGTCAATTCGCAAATTTTAGTATAAAAATGTTAAAGTTTTTCAAATTTTTAAGATAAGCTTAAACACTCTAAAATACGCTGAAACATGTAAATCCGAAATCCCAAACTGAAATATTGAATAATAAAAAAGTTTGGTTTTGTATGGGCAATCTGGACTCTAACAAATTTACCAACACCCAGCGTAAAAATGACTATCTTTTAAGAAATCAATTTTAAAATTAATAGCTAGATCGCATTAATACACTCTGAAACGCGAAAAACCAAGACCTTAGGTTGAAATAACGAAAACTTAAATTTTACCTATGGTCACTCCTGACATATAAATATTCTATCAGTCAATTCGCAAATTTTAGTATAAAAATGTTAAGGTTTTTCAAATTTTTAAGATAAGCTTAAACACTCTAAAATACGCTGAAACATGTAAATCCGAAATCCCAAACTGAAATATTGAATAATAAAAAAGTTTGGTTTTGTATGGGCAATCTGGACTCTAACAAATTTACCAACACCAAGCGTAAAAATGACTATCTTTTAAGAAATCAATTTTACAATTAATAGCTAGATCGCTTTAATACACTCTGAAACGCGAAAAACCAAGACCTTAGGTTGAAATAACGAAAACTTAAATTTTACCTATAGTCACTCCTGACATAGAAATATTCTATCAGTCAAATCGCAAATTTTAGTATTAAATGTTAAAGTTTTTCAAATTTTTAAGATAAGCTTAAACACTCTAAAATACGCTGAAACATGTAAATCCGAAATCCCAGACTGAAATATTGAGTAATAAAAAAGTTTGGTTTTGTATGGGTAATCAGGACTAACAAATTTACCAACACCCAGCGTAAAAATGACTATCTTTTAAGAAATCAATTTTACAATTAATAGCTAGATCGCTTTAATACACTCTGAAACGCGAAAAACCAAGACCTTAGGTTGAAATAACGAAAACTTAAATTTTACCTATAGTCACTCCTGACATAGAAATATTCTATCAGTCAAATCGCAAATTTTAGTATTAAATGTTAAAGTTTTTCATATTTTTAAGATAAGCTTAAACACTCTAAAATACGCTGAAACATGTAAATCCGAAATCCCAGACTGAAATATTGAATAATAAAAAAGTTTGGTTTTGTATGGCCAATCAGGACTCTAACAAATTTACTAACACCCAGCGTAAAAATGACTATCTTTTAAGAAATCAATTTTAAAATTAATAGCTAGATCGCATTAATACACTCTGAAACGCGAAAAACCAAGACCTTAGGTTGAAATAACGAAAACTTAAATTTTACCTATGGTCACTCCTGACATAGAAATATTCTATCAGTCAATTCGCAAATTTTAGTATAAAAATGTTAAAGTTTTTCAAATTTTTAAGATAAGCTTAAACACTCTAAAATACGCTGAAACATGTAAATCCGAAATCACAAACTGAAATATTGAATAATAAAAAAGTTTGGTTTTGTATGGGCAATCTGGACTCTAACAAATTTACCAACACCCAGCGTAAAAATGACTATCTTTTAAGAAATCAATTTTACAATTAATAGCTAGATCGCTTTAATACACTCTGAAACGCGAAAAGCCAAGACCTTAGGTTGAAATGACGAAAACTTAAATTTTACCTATAGTCACTCCTGACATAGAAATATTCTATCAGTCAAATCGCAAATTTTAGTATTAAATGTTAAAGTTTTTCAAATTTTTAAGATAAGCTTAAACACTCTAAAATACGCTGAAACATGTAAATCCGAAATCCCAGACTGAAATATTGAATAATAAAAAAGTTTGGTTTTGTATGGCCAATCAGGACTCTAACAAATTTACTAACACCCAGCGTAAAAATGACTATCTTTTAAGAAATCAATTTTAAAATTAATAGCTAGATCGCATTAATACACTCTGAAACGCGAAAAACCAAGACCTTAGGTTGAAATAACGAAAACTTAAATTTTACCTATGGTCACTCCTGACATAGAAATATTCTATCAGTCAATTCGCAAATTTTAGTATAAAAATGTTAAAGTTTTTCAAATTTTAAGATAAGCTTAAACACTCTAAAATACGCTGAAACATGTAAATCCGAAATCCCAAACTGAAATATTGAATAATAAAAAAGTTTGGTTTTGTATGGGCAATCTGGACTCTAACAAATTTACCAACACCCAGCGTAAAAATGACTATCTTTTAAGAAATCAATTTTAAAATTAATAGCTAGATCGCATTAATACACTCTGAAACGCGAAAAACCAAGACCTTAGGTTGAAATAACGAAAACTTAAATTTTACCTATGGTCACTCCTGACATATAAATATTCTATCAGTCAATTCGCAAATTTTAGTATAAAAATGTTAAGGTTTTTCAAATTTTTAAGATAAGCTTAAACACTCTAAAATACGCTGAACATGTAAATCCGAAATCCCAAACTGAAATATTGAATAATAAAAAAGTTTGGTTTTGTATGGGCAATCTGGACTCTAACAAATTTACCAACACCAAGCGTAAAAATGACTATCTTTTAAGAAATCAATTTTACAATTAATAGCTAGATCGCTTTAATACACTCTGAAACGCGAAAAACAAGACCTTAGGTTGAAATAACGAAAACTTAAATTTTACCTATAGTCACTCCTGACATAGAAATATTCTATCAGTCAAATCGCAAATTTAGTATTAAATGTTAAAGTTTTCAAATTTTTAAGATAAGCTTAAACACTCTAAAATACGCTGAAACATGTAAATCCGAAATCCCAGACTGAAATATTGAGTAATAAAAAAGTTTGGTTTTGTATGGGTAATCAGGACTAACAAATTTACCAACACCCAGCGTAAAAATGACTATCTTTAAGAAATCAATTTTACAATTAATAGCTAGATCGCTTTAATACACTCTGAAACGCGAAAAACCAAGACCTTAGGTTGAAATAACGAAAACTTAAATTTTACTATAGTCACTCCTGACATAGAAATATTCTATCAGTCAAATCGCAAATTTTAGTATTAAATGTTAAAGTTTTTCATATTTTTAAGATAAGCTTAAACACTCTAAAATACGCTGAAACATGTAAATCCGAAATCCCAGACTGAAATATTGAATAATAAAAAAGTTTGGTTTTGTATGGCCAATCAGGACTCTAACAAATTTACTAACACCCAGCGTAAAAATGACTATCTTTTAAGAAATCAATTTTAAAATTAATAGCTAGATCGCATTAATACACTCTGAAACGCGAAAAACCAAGACCTTAGGTTGAAATAACGAAAACTTAAATTTTACCTATGGTCACTCCTGACATAGAAATATTCTATCAGTCAATTCGCAAATTTTAGTATAAAAATGTTAAAGTTTTTCAAATTTTTAAGATAAGCTTAAACACTCTAAAATACGCTGAAACATGTAAATCCGAAATCACAAACTGAAATATTGAATAATAAAAAAGTTTGGTTTTGTATGGGCAATCTGGACTCTAACAAATTTACCAACACCCAGCGTAAAAATGACTATCTTTTAAGAAATCAATTTTACAATTAATAGCTAGATCGCTTTAATACACTCTGAAACGCGAAAAGCCAAGACCTTAGGTTGAAATGACGAAAACTTAAATTTTACCTATAGTCACTCCTGACATAGAAATATTCTATCAGTCAAATCGCAAATTTTAGTATTAAATGTTTAAAGTTTTTCAAATTTTTAAGATAAGCTTAAACACTCTAAAATACGCTGAAACATGTAAATCCGAAATCCCAGACTGAAATATTGAATAATAAAAAAGTTTGGTTTTGTATGGCCAATCAGGACTCTAACAAATTTACTAACACCCAGCGTAAAAATGACTATCTTTTAAGAAATCAATTTTAAAATTAATAGCTAGATCGCATTAATACACTCTGAAACGCGAAAACCAAGACCTTAGGTTGAAATAACGAAAACTTAAATTTTACCTATGGTCACTCCTGACATAGAAATATTCTATCAGTCAATTCGCAAATTTTAGTATAAAAATGTTAAAGTTTTTCAAATTTTTAAGATAAGCTTAAACACTCTAAATACGCTGAAACATGTAAATCCGAAATCACAAACTGAAATATTGAATAATAAAAAAGTTTGGTTTTGTATGGGCAATCTGGACTCTAACAAATTTACCAACACCCAGCGTAAAATGACTATCTTAAGAAATCAATTTTACAATTAATAGCTAGATCGCTTTAATACACTCTGAAACGCGAAAAGCCAAGACCTTAGGTTGAAATGACGAAAACTTAAATTTTACCTATAGTCACTCCTGACAGAAATATTCTATCAGTCAACTCGCAAATTTTAGTATTAAATGTTAAAGTTTTTCAAATTTTAAGATAAGCTTAAACACTCTAAAATACGCTGAAACATGTAAATCCGAATTCCCAGACTGAAATATTGAATAATAAAAAAGTTTGGTTTTGTATGGCCAATCAGGACTCTAACAAATTTACTAACACCCAGCGTAAAAATGACTATCTTTTAAGAAATCAATTTTAAAATTAATAGCTAGATCGCTTTAATACACTCTGAAACGCGAAAAACCAAGACCTTAGGTTGAAATAACGAAAACTTAAATTTTACCTATGGTCACTCCTGACATAGAAATATTCTATCAGTCAATTCGCAAATTTTAGTATTAAATGTTAAAGTTTTTCAAATTTTTAAGATAAGCTTAAACACTCTAAAATACGCTGCAACATGTAAATCCGAAATCCCAGACTGAAATATTGAATAATAAAAAAGTTTGGTTTTGTATGGGCAATCAGGACTCTAACAAATTTACCAACACCCAGCGTAAAAATGACTATCTTTTTAAGAAATCAATTTTACAATTAATAGCTAGATCGCTTTAATACACTCTGAAACGCGAAAAACCAAGACCTTAGGTTGAAATAACGAAAACTTAAATTTTACCTATAGTCACTCCTGACATAGAAATATTCTATCAGTCAAATCGCAAATTTTAGTATTAAATGTTAAAGTTTTTCAAATTTTTAAGATAAGCTTAAACACTCTAAAATACGCTGAAACATGTAAATCCGAAATCCCAGACTGAAATATTGAATAATAAAAAAGTTTGGTTTTGTATGTGCAATCTGGACTCTAACAAATTTACCAACACCCAGCGTAAAAATGACTATCTTTTAAGAAATCAATTTTACAATTAATAGCTAGATCGCTTTAATACACTCTCAAACACGAAAAGCCAAGACCTTAGGTTGAAATAACGAAAACTTAAATTGTACCTATAGTCACTCCTGACATAGAAATATTCTATCAGTCAAATCGCAAATTTTAGTAAAAAATGTTAAAGTTTTTCAAATTTTTAAGATAAGCTTAAACACTCTAAAATACGCTGAAACATGTAAATCCGAAATCCCAGACTGAAATATTGAATAATAAAAAAGTTTGGTTTTGTATGTGCAATCAGGACTCTAACAAATTTACCAACACCCAGCGTAAAAATGACTATCTTTTAAGAAATCAATTTTACAATTAATAGCTAGATCGCTTTAATACACTCTGAAACGCGAAAAACCAAGACCTTAGGTTGAAATAACGAAAACTTAAACTTTACCTATAGTCACTCCTGACAGAAATATTCTATCAGTCAAATCGCAAATTTTAGTATTAAATGTTAAAGTTTTTCAAATTTTTAAGATAAGCTTAAACACTCTAAAATACGCTGAAACATGTAAATCCGAAATCCCAGACTGAAATATTGAATAATAAAAAAGTTTGGTTTTATGGGCAATCAGGACTCTAACAAATTTACCAACACCCAGCGTAAAAATGACTATCTTTTAAGAAATCAATTTTACAATTAATAGCTAGATCGCTTTAATACGCTCTGAAACGCGAAAAACCAAGACCTTAGGTTGAAATAACGAAAACTTAAATTTTACCTATAGTCACTCCTGACATAGAAATATTCTATCAGTCAATTCGCAAATTTTAGTATTAAATGTTAAAGTTTTTCAAATTTTTAAGATAAGCTTAAACACTCTAAAATACGCTGAAACATGTAAATCCGAAATCCCAGACTGAAATATTGAATAATAAAAAAGTTTGGTTTTGTATGGGCAATCAGGACTCTAACAAATTTACCAACACCCAGCGTAAAAATGACTATCTTTTAAGAAATCAATTTTACAATTAATAGCTAGATCGCTTTAATACACTCTGAAACGCGAAAAACCAAGACCTTAGGTTGAAATAACGAAAACTTAAATTTTACCTATAGTCACTCCTGACATAGAAATATTCTATCAGTCAAATCGCAAATTTTAGTATTAAATGTTAAAGTTTTTCAAATTTTTAAGATAAGCTTAAACACTCTAAAATACGCTGAAACATGTAAATCCGAAATCCCAGACTGAAATATTGAATAATAAAAAAGTTTGGTTTTGTATGGCCAATCAGGACTCTAACAAATTTACTAACACCCAGCGTAAAAATGACTATCTTTCAAGAAATCAATTTTAAAATTAATAGCTAGATCGCTTTAATACACTCTGAAACGCGAAAAACCAAGACCTTAGGTTGAAATAACGAAAACTTAAATTTTACCTATGGTCACTCCTGACATAGAAATATTCTATCAGTCAATTCGCAAATTTTAGTATAAAAATGTTAAAGTTTTTCAAATTTTTAAGATAAGCTTAAACACTCTAAAATACGCTGAAACATGTAAATCCGAAATCCCAGACTGAAATATTGAATAATAAAAAAGTTTGGTTTTGTATGGGCAATCAGGACTCTAACAAATTTACCAACACCCAGCGTAAAAATGACTATCTTTTAAGAAATCAATTTTACAATTAATAGCTAGATCGCTTTAATACACTCTGAAACGCGAAAAGCCAAGACCTTAGGTTGAAATAACGAAAACTTAAATTTTACCTATAGTCACTCCTGACATAGAAATATTCTATCAGTCAAATCGCAAATTTTAGTATTAAATGTTAAAGTTTTTCAAATTTTTAAGATAAGCTTAAACACTCTAAAATACGCTGAAACATGTAAATCCGAAATCCCAGACTGAAATATTGAATAATAAAAAAGTTTGGTTTTGTACGTGCAATCTGGACTCTAACAAATTTACCAACACCCAGCGTAAAAATGACTATCTTTTAAGAAATCAATTTTACAATTAATAGCTAGATCGCTTTAATACACTCTGAAACGCGAAAAACCAAGACCTTAGGTTGATATAATGAAAGACGAAATTTTACGTATAGTCACAATTGTTAAAGTCCCCAAGGTCATCGAAATTCCCCCCCCCCCCCCACCACTTTCCTTATACATAGGGCACCTGGAGCCGTACGGTCAGTCGCTTTGCGACTGTCGTGGGGTGCACACTGGTGTCGGCACTCTGCTGTACGGTTTTAAGTTAAAGTTTAGGATTTATCATGTACAACAATACAAACTTAGCAAATTATAACATTTTAGCCAGTTCAATTTACCACACTTACACTTATTTGGCGAAAACATAAAACTGTTTGTACCATGAGTAAATTTTTCTAAGTGTTGGTTCAAACCTGGGGGTACGTCTGTTGAGATGAAAACTTTAACTCTGATCGTACGAAGAGTAAATATTTCTAAGTGTTTGCTCAAACCTTTAGGTAGCTCAACGCACGGGGACGGGCTGTGAGCCGGCTATGAGCGGGGCCGCCTTATATCTCCACCGGGCAACCACACCCAGGGGCGCCATCGGTGGCGCAGGGGTGGGGGTGCTACCAGGGGTGCAGGGTTGGGGGCGCCACTGGGGGCGCAGGGGTGAGAGCGGGGATTACCGTCTCTATTGATGTAAGTATTTTACAAGTTTTCGGCTCAAGGTCACTACACTTTAACTCTGGACCAACATAGGCTAAATATTTCAGAATTTTTCCCTCAAGGTCACCACACTTTAACTCTGGGACGACATCGAATTGTGGTTTCTCTGTGTTTTGACTCAAGGTCATCACACTTTACCTCTAGGACGACATCAACTTGTAATATTTCTACGTTTTCACTCAAGGTCCCAACACTTTAACTCTGGTGCAACATCAAATTGTCGTACCAAGACAAATGCTCAAGGTCACTACACTTTAACTCTGGACCAACATAGGCTAAAATATTTCAGAACTTTTCCCTCAAGGTCACCACACTTTAACTCTGGGACGACATCGACTTGTGGTTTTTCTGTGTTTTCACTCAAGGTCATAATACTTTACCTCTGGGACGACTTCAAATTGTAATGTTGTTATGTTTTCACTCAAGGTCGCCACACTTTAACTCTGAATCTACTTAAACTTGTCATACCAAGAAAACTTTAGTTCTTATGCTCAAGGTCACCACACTTTACCTTTGGGACGACATCAACTTGTAATATTTCTATGTTTTCACTCAAGGTCACCACACTTTAACTCTGGGACAATATCGACTTGTATTATTTCTATGTTTTTTTTTACTCAAGGTCATTACACTTTAACATCTACATTTAAGGTAGCACCAAAACGGTGCTACCTGGCGTGACATTTTCAAGTTTCCCAAGGTCATCGCAATTCCCCCTACCACTTCCCATATACCTAGATTACGCGGAGCCTAATAGTCAGTCGCTCGGTGTCTGTCGTAGGGTGCACATCGCGGTTGCAGTAATGGTTAGAGTAAGGCAGCCGGGCCAGTTCAAGGTCACCCGAGCAGTGTCACATGACAGACTCAAGGTCATTACACTTTAACTCTGGGCCAACATGGGGTAAATATTTCTAATTTTTTCCTCAAGGTCACCACACTTTAACTTTGGAACAACATAGGCTAAATATTTCTGAGTTTTACTCAAGGTCGCCACACTTTAACTATGAGACAACATCGACTTGTAATATTTCTGTGTTTTGACTCAAGGTCTTAACACTTTAACTCTGGGACAACATCGAATTGTCTCCCCAAGAAAACTTTAACTCTTATGCTCAAGGTCATCACACTTTAACATTTAAGGGACTAATTAACATTTACATTTAAGGTAGCACCAAAACGGTGCTACTGCACTTTTGCTATTTCTCGTAGAAATTGGCTCCAAATCCTCAAGGTCACGAGGACTCTGAAGAGTAGAGTAGTCTCTCTACTCTTTGACTTTTTTTAAACTCCATTTGAATGACCTTGAGATTTCCCCCACCACTTCCCATATACCTAGAGTACGGGTCACTTCTCGAGCTGGTTCAAGGTCACCCTGGAGGTCACCCACTACACTTATACTCTAAGTGTTGGCAATACCCCCACTACAATTGAATCCCTAGGCTGCACAACGACGCTCCGTCAGTCTGTCTCCAACTTGCGTGCAGTGCGCTTCGCTGTTCTTCGTCTCTATTGATGTAAGTATTTTACAAGTTTTTTACTCAAGGTCACAACACTTTAACTCTAGCACGTCGGTTATCGTACCAGAGGTGCTCAATAACCTAACTTGTAATGTATAGGGTGGCGTTTGCACGCCACGTGGTATCGCCATGAGTGTCCTGTCCAAATTTTAAGTTAAATTAATTTTACTGTAATCTTTTCCATTTCCAATTCGTTTTGCCAAAGAATAAGGTGTCGCTTTATAAAGTGGTATTTCTCCAGAGTTATAGGGGATTGCAGAGATACAATTAGTTTATTTAGGAGACTCTTCATCTTGGAGTTTAACGCGATTTCCACTTTGACTTTGCTTCCTCGGCTCTCACAGCCTAAGCTGTACAGAAATGTTTCTTCTAGTGCCAACTCGGGCCAAGAGAACAGTGTGTTGACTGTAGGACAGCTCATGGTGAAGTGATGCGATACTCCAGCGTTAAGCCTCACCTTCCCCCACCACTGTGACCTTCCCCCACTCCTGCTGTTTCCCCCACCTCTTTTCCCTTGACTCGTGCGCTACAAGCAGTCTCTCAGTATTGTGTGGACTTTTGTGAGGAGACGCCATGTCGCGGGACACTTTAGGTAAGAAACTTAGCCGTGTTAAGGCTTTATTAGTTGCTCACTGTCCACCACTCAAAGTTAAGAGGGTTTCGACTTTAGCTAAGTGGCGCAAACTGTTGCGCGGACACCCTAAGTTTTATACAAAACGGACTAATGTCAGTTTTACTGATGAGGATTTGTTTAAAATATTGGATGAAATGACTTTTCCTTGCAAAATTCAGTTAGTTACTCCCATTCCTGACAGTTTAGAGTCTTAGTCTCTCAAGCCGATATACCTAGAGTACACAGAGCCTGACAGTCAGTCACTCGGTGGCTGTCGTGGGGTGCGCATCGGTGTCGGCGCTCCGTTGTTAAGTTTTCAAGGTCACAGTAATATGAAATTGGGGGTGTTGTGCTAGTTCAAGGTCACCTGAGGGATTACCTATTGCCCATTTAGGCAGAGTCATGTCAGAAACTCGAGTTTAACTTGGCACTTTTGCCGTTTCTCGTCGAAAATTCGCTCCAAGTGGTCAAGGTCACGGGGACTCTGACTGAAACTCGGAGCGTAGTGCGAGAAACGGCAAAAGTGCTAAAAAATTTTAAGTTTCTGCGTGACCTTGACCTTAGTGGCGTCGGTGACGTCGTTTTGATGACGTAAGGGGTGATGACGTCATCAGCACGTCATTTCTGTGACGTCATGGGTGTGACGTCATCGAAATGACGTCATTAGTGATGACGTCATCGATTGCGTCATCGATGACGTCATCGGTGAGGTCATTGACCTCGATGACGTCATCCCTCAGGTGACCTTGAAGTGAGCCAGCAGTCCCCTTTTTCCACTACTTTCCATAGAATCTAGCCTATTACATTTAAGAGTTATAGAGTGAGAAACAAATTTAATATTTTTATTAAAGAGCAAAGTTAGTAAACAAGGTTGTCGTTCCTCATTATTCTGTTGCTCTAATTACATTCATATTAGATTTTTCCAAATTTCATTTTAATTATTGAAATTTATAATAATTATTGTTCTATGAATATGGGCATATTAAATTCAACATTGGATTACAAGTTAAAGTCGTTCTGCTGTCGTATCGACGACGTCATTGCATTGGTGGCCGCGGAGGGGGGTGCATTTAAAGCACTTCTGAAGCCCCCCCCCCAGAAAATGTAGTCTAGAGCCGCCTATGCCATCCACGCGAAAAGAGCGAAAGCCCTAAAACATCCACGGTAGACTCTCCAGCCCAATGTAACTTCACGAACACTGCACAAGTCCAATATGATAAGAGGATGATTATGACGGAAAGCGAGAGCTCAGATTCGTGCAAACTGATTGCTCAGTACGGAGTAGAGACAAAATAAATCTGATATGTTCTAAACAATCTCCTAAACACCTTACAGCTTTAAAGTTCGTTCTGTTTTTTCTTCTTCTCTCTGAAGCTAAACTCGAAATTCACCCCGGTGGCATTTGTCGGTATCGTTCCCCGAATGTTTCCATAGCCAACTATCCTCTACCGTCGGACATTCTCGTAATGAAGATCGTCGTAAACGCCGTTGCCGTACGTTAACGGAAACATCAATCCAAGGTACGATGACAACGGCATAATGGCCGCTGTGAAATACGATCGCTCCTAACAAGCGGACGCCCACTCTTAGGTAAACATCCTTTATTAAATTTAAATATTCCATCCGCTCGAGGTAGTAAAGCGGACCGCCTAAACGGCAGTAAGTTGGGGCCGAGGGACGGCCGATTGTGGATGTGTCAAAAGTTTTAAAATTATTGTCCTAAATGTAATTGAAAAGTACAGCAGGAGGCCCCCGCTGGGGGGTTATGGGTTTGGGGCCGGGAGACGTCGTGTCACTAATTGACCGGGTTGAGCAGCGGGTACGAGACGACTACTGCCGAGACTGCTGACTGGCGAATACGCTAATGTCCTGGGTGATTCGCATTGCTTACTTAATTTTAATACATGTAAAATAATAGATTTTAAACAGATTTTTGTATGTTCAAGAAGGAACTCTTCTGTACGAAAAAACTTTGTAAAAAACTGTACAAATTGTGGTACTATTTTATATTACAAAAAAAATCTAGCCTCTTATTTAACATCATAATTACTGTAACGCTGATTACTCAGTAAATATTAATTAATTAAAAAAATTTAAATGTGTTTTCGTAAATGAGAAATCTCATCTAACAAATTGGGATAATCGGGGGCCGAGCATTTTCTCAGTGAATGTATAGAACCCTATGTAATAAGATCAGTTACAGTCGGTACGCGAGAGTGCTAAGCCAATATGATATGAAGATGATGATGATGATGACGGAAAGGGAGCGGTTTACTTTGATGACGCTTCAAAGTATAGCGGTGTATAGATTTGAAAATTGACTCGTTTATTTCCAAGACGAGCTCGATCGCTCCGTTCTTGCGTATCAACAACGAGCTCGTCCGCTTCGCTCATTTGCTTTCAACAATGTTTTAGTGCAGGTCCATCGATGTGCAAGCCCAAGTGTGCTGCACTCTGGTGTAAATTAGTTTAACCACATATTGAAACTGTAAAGTTTACTTCCACGGTTAATAGCTGAATCACAAAACCACCCTATTTAAAGGAAAAAATTCAGTTTGCAACGATACTACCAATTTGTTATCGGTAAACTAGAATCCAAACAAAAAGAAAAAAATTAAATAAATGAGAAATTTAGGAGTTTGAGAAACCACAGAAAATCAACAACACATTCCATAAAACCATTCAAAGTTAAAATCCGCACACAGACCATGTAACATTAAAAGCTACCAAAATAAAAAACAATCGACACTAACAAACAAACCTATAAATAGGTACATGTATCCACAAAATGTTCTGTGGCTTTTATCAGGACTGGGGAAAACTGCTCTAATGTAATAGACATTGATTACGTCACCTTCTTGACTCAAAAGCGGCATTTTCCAACATCAAAGGAATGAAACAGCCCTTCTGTTGTTCATATGTTCTCCGCAGTCCTGGGCTTTTACACACTTTTACAGGAGCAATATGGAAGAAGCTCTTGCAAACGATTAAAGAACATCTTCCTGAAAACTACATCCACCTAAATTTTTTTAGAACTATTCCACTAAGACAATACATTAATTTTAACTGTTCGGGTGCGTTTATCCAAATTTCAGAACGGCTGTGAAGCTGATTAAAATAGTTTAACCCGATTAGATAGGTGGCGAGTGGCCTTGAGATGGCGCGGCGGCGGCGGCGCTCGAGGTGAAGTGAACAGATGATTGATGACGTGTAATGGATCGGTTACCCACAATCCTCCGCGGCCGGCCGGTGTTTAACCGTCGAGTGAAGATGATTTATAATATAAACATGCAGAGTGGACAAGAGACAGGGGAACGGAATCAAGAAAACAAAGTATAGGGATTGGGGTTTGTTGGCGATGTTTGGTTAAATATTTTAACTAGAGCCAGTTATTTAAATATAGTATAGAATTTTTAATGGTCAGTTTTACTTAACTGGTTATGATAGAAAATTTGAAATGGTCAGTTTTACTGGTAGAAAATTTGAAAAAAACTTTTTTATTGAAATAAGCTTTATAAAATTGTAGTGGTTGTTTACAATCACCGATGACCGTTTATTAAAATGTTTTACCCGCAAAACCAGCGTTAATCAACCCAACTTATTTTTACTTTTTCCCCGCTGAGTAAGGTCTGCTGCGAGTGGGTATTTCAAATGTTAAATCTTAAATTTCCGTCATACATTTTTATTAATTAACTTGAGTTGCTTGGTCCAATTATTTGGGAATAATCATAATCCAATTATTTGGGAATAATCATAATAAACGATAATTACATTGAATTTCTACTATAAACCGTTTTAAGCCTAATTATAGGTGTAAAAAATTCTTCTACATCAAGGTTAATTCAACACCAAGGAACTATAAAATTTTTCATCAAAATTTCTTAAAGATCGAAGACCTAACAGAGATGACAATGAGGGTAGATGAGCCAGACCCACATTATCCTCTATGTTTGTTCTTCGACCTTTCATAAATTTACAACGTAGACAGTAACACACTATTTGACCAATTCCATGCTCTGCGGCTTCTTCGCCTTACTTATCCGTCCCGAAAAGAACGAAAGCAGTATCTCGCAAACTTGGTCAGACAACACCCCGATTTGTTTCGCCATCCGAACGGCTTTGACAAAGGTGGGGGAGAGAGAGGTTTCTGTTACCAAATGGATTGGTTACCCAAACTTCGACATCCGTTAACCAAGGATCACTTTAGCTCAAGCACTTTTTCACCAAATGAAATATCTTTAACGAAACTCAAGCTTGTTGTAAACAAAACTTAAAACTTAAGGTCTTGTCGATTTTTGCGTTGTTTCTGTTTCTCAGCTTCGATTCAAATCTTCAGCTAAGTAAGTTTGGATGGCGTCAGCAGATTTCAGCTGTCTCCAGCTACCTTAAACAGGTGTGGTGAGTGTAAGAATATCTATATATTAATAGGCAAGCATGTTTCGTTTCCTCCTTTTATCTCAGCTTGTGTGCATCGCAGGAGATCTCTGCGCATACTGTTAGAAAAGCATCGTTCTGTAGATGAGCAGAATCTCATTCTAATTCACATCGGACTCCAGGGCTATTCCCCACAGGCTTTCAAAGTTGCAATGTTAATATTATGGGAGAAGGATGATTGATTGAATCATTATAGACAGCTTATAACAAATGCTAGCTAATCAGTGAAAATGCTATATAATAAAACACACACTAACACTTCACTAACACTTCACTAATAAAACATTTTAAAACCAATTGGCTCAATATCAACTCAATTTTTGGTCGAATTTAGACCCGTGGGCAATCCCTAGTTATCAGTTAATGTTTCAAGCATGCACACTCAAAAGCAAGGATGCAAGTAGGTAATAGCTCAATACGGAAATTTGAGTTATTAGAATCTAAACTCATTTCTATATTTTAAATCGACGTGAAAACATTATTGAAGACTATCCATTATAATAGTATACCTATAAAATAAGAAATTTTGTTTTGTTTTTAAAGAAACCTTTTTCCGCAAATATTATAATAATTATGTAGGCCTAATGTTTGGCGTCATAATCTTTAAGTTAAAAGTAGATTACTAACATACCATAAACATTGGCCAAGCAAGTGATTTTACGGAATAATCAGTTATACTGGACACCCAGAGTGTGAGTCATCTACCTGGCGAGAGAACCGCGCGTTTGTCTGCGTGTACGTGAAAGGGTTTCCTAATCCCTAGGTGCCATGATAAAAGGGACGACGTACATGTGCTACCATGCCGGGGGCTGCGCCTCCGCCGCCGGTGCGGCCGGTCTTATCTCAGATCTGGGGACTACAGGACTACAAATTGCCATAGACGTCGCGCACGTGTCGAGCCAGGACCAAAACGACACCTTCCCCCACCCCCCCCCCTCCTTCACCGATCTGACCACAAAAAACCTTATAAAACCGCTACCGCACTGGAGAATGTGTAATGCGTCCTAATTTGGCGCCACACACGTTGGCAGTTAGGCTCCCTCTTATGAAGTTGTTACAATTAATCTTTTGTTTTCTAAACACTTCTTTACTTCGTGTAAGATACAAATTTAATCTACATTTAGTATTAAGTACAGATAATACTTTTTGTTGGTATCATAAAGATGGCACCAATTGTATATATTGATATTTACAATAGTTGGGGTAATAATTTAGTTAAAAATGTTAATTAAGTGATGAATTACATGTAAACTGACATATCAACATGGACGATGTGGAAATAAATTAGTACAGTGGTCATTTCTGAAACTGCCGTTATTGTTAATATTAGCCCAGTCAAAATAGGTTCGTGTCGGAAGTAATTCCGGAGGAGCTGAATTTTTCACATCAGTGAAAATATATAGTGTCATATATAGTCACAGTTGATAGACTATGATAAGGTGTGCATTTTCCCAAAAGTCCCGAAAAATCCCTCTTGAGCTTTCCGCCCTACGCCACTTTAAAGTTAAAGCTGCAGTATGTTAGGAAATCAATTACCGTTTCGTAAGGAAAAAAGCAATCAAAGTGGGGTTGCTTTTATTTTGTTCCCAATGACATTTTCTACAAAAAATGTCATTACCACTTATTACAAAAACCTTAAGGTTTTGCGGCAAAATTGTAACAAACGTAAAAAATTGATTTTTTTCTTTTCATTAGTTAAAAACCTTCCCATGGGGGCGCCGGAATTCTACCCCCAGGAAATGTACCCCCATGAAAAAACGCTACGTCATTTTGACGTCACAGGTATGGGGGTAGTTTTCCGGCCGCGAACTTTTGAAGAGAATAGACTACATTATACTCTACTTCAATCATTGGTTACGCACTTTTATAATTTATTTCTATAATGAACAATTTTAGCAATGTTTTGTAAGTTTACTAGGGGTGGAAAACTACCCCCGGAATTCTACCCCCGGAATACTACCCCCAGCAAAACTACCCCCGGCAAAACTACCCCCGGATTTCTACCCCCGGAATACTACCTTCAGGAAATCTACCGCCGGAATTCTACCCCCGGAATACTACCCCCAGCAAAACTACCCCCAGGAAAACTATCCCCGGAATTCTACCCCCAGCAAAACTACCCCCAATGGACTAGACCGGGAATCCTACACCCGCGAAAGTACTTCCACGTACACAATTCCTTAAGTATTTAACAATTGTTAATTTTATGTACGTGATCTGGTATTTAAAACATTTCTATTATAAAATAATAATATGTTAAATTTACATTAATACAAACTTGCCCTTCGGATGATCTCGTTCTCTACCCTCACTCGCCGTCAAGTTCTATAATTGGCCTATGCTTTAGTTTTATATTACCAATCTTCCCTTAATCCTTTACAGGTTTTTAGCTGTGTGTTTTTGAGAATTCTTTTTTTGAGTGAAAATGTAACTGTGGGTGATGATGAGTTAATGTTATTGGTTTAATGTTATATTTTACAAAACAATATGATAAATTAATGGTATTATTATCTAAGGTATTTTTTTTTTATAAATTGTTTGGAAAAAAATTGTCTGCAGCAACTGATAAAAGAAAGCAGAAATTTCCTTCAAAGTTCATTAATGTTCAGGTGTTACATAATATTTATTATATGACAATGTAAGCCCTATTTGCTACAAACCTAAAAGATAAATAGAAAAAAATCGGAATAGTAATATTTACAATAATCTGAAGGAATTTTGTTCACTCTGATCACTCGCCTCCGAGATGGACAAGATCTTTACTCAGCAGTAAAAGTCTATTACCGTATTACTGGTTGTACTAGATATATTGAGTTATATACTTTTCAGACTATCTAGATTTACAAAACGTGAGTTAAGTTACATAAGCATAAAGTGTATCCTATCCTATACTGTAATACGAATAAGTTATATATTTGTAAGTGTGTATGTTTGCACACGGATCTCAAAAACAGCTAAAACCATTTTCTTCCAACATTGCAGATACAGTAACATAGTTTTGGGATGAATTTAATATAAATACAGGTCTCTATGCCAGAAAAAATCATTTCTTTATAATCATTAATTCAAATTAAAAAAATTTTATCATTGGTCTTATGGAGTTAAAAAAATAATGAAAACATTAGACTCAACTGTCAAAGTGCAGAATAGGCCTATGTGTTCCAGTATAGGCCTAAACATGTAGTTTTGCATGGCAGCCAATTACTAAATTATTAAAAGGTACTATTTTATGATGTAAATAATATATAATTTTTAAAATTGTACTTCATACTGCTGATTATGAATAAGAATAAAAGTAATGTAAAAGTATATAAAACAACAAATCAATTTGTAGAATTACATTTGAATTTAAAAACAAAAGCATTAGAAAGAATAAAGCAAACACCAGCTAACTAAATAATTAGAATCCACGTGTTACACATTCAACGTGTGTTTTAACAAATATACACGAGACCCGTAGGCCTACATTGAAACAGTCTGAAAGCACAGAAAAAGGAAGCTGAAAGGCGAGTGAGTGGAGCGAACGAGCTCGTCTTGAACAAGAAATAAGCCTTTTTGCACCGGGTTGTCTGTAAATGATATTACCATATTTCATCTATGATATTACTACCAAAAATATTACTGTTTAAGTTTACCGAGCTTAATGCTTGGTCCCCAGGTGCTGAAAATTATAAACCTAATATCAAAGTATATCATGGTACGGTAATGTATATATTTTATTTGATGTCAATAAAACCAAACAGCTAAAAGCCTGTAAAGGATTGAGGAAAGATTGGTTATATAAAACTAAAGCATAGGCCTATTATAGAACTTGGCGCCGAGTGAGGGTAGAGAACGAGACCACCCGAAGGTCAAGTTAGTATTAATATAAACACAACATTTATATTATTTTATAATAGAAATGTTTTAAATAGCAGAACACGTGCATAAAATAACAATTAGTTGTTAAATACTTAAGGAATTGTGCTGTACGTGGAAGTACTTTCGTGGGTGTAGGATTCCCGGTATAGCCCATTGGGGGTAGTTTTGCTGGGGGTAGTATTCCGGGGGTAGAATTCCGGGGGTAGAAATCCGGCTGGTGTTTGGTTTGCTATAATGTTAATTTAGAGCAACCAAATTAAATAATAATGTATTTATAAAACTGGGGGTACTTTTCCGGCCGCGAGCCAAAACTCCATGCCACTTTAAGCTCCGCCCCTCGTGACGTCAAAATGACGTAGCGTTTTTTCATGGGGGTACTTTTCCTGGGGGTAGAATTCCGCTACCCCTTCCCATGCAGCTCCTTTGTTTGAAGTTTATACGTAAAACCGTAAATCTAAAGTTTGTAGAGAATGATTTCAGCTTTACAATGATATATAATATCACTGTGTTCGGTTTGAGGATAACGAGCAATATTGTATTTTATTTTATGGTGACAGTGAAAAAAGGCTCTGATCTTGGGCTATTTCAGTACAGACATTATTGAATTTTAATGCCTTCCCCTATAATTTTTTATAAAAGGAATGACTTAGAGGAATGGAACTTCATACATCCATATTTGGCCATTAGTACTTCATTTTGAGATACAATGTGATTTTTTAGCCCCAATGGGGGACGGCCCACTAGGAGTCACAAGAAAATCTTAAACGTAAGCACAGGGTAATATGTAGCTCATATTAAAGGTCTCACTTAACAGAACATAATGCCGCAAACCCGACGTCAATCGGACAACCGAGCCAGAAGTAGCAGGCAATTGAAGTTTTTGAATTTAGAAGTTGTTACAAAAGATTTTAATGAAAAGTTAAAACACCTGGTATTTCCGGCTCGATTGTCCAAAAGAGGTCGGGTTTGCGGCATTGTGTTCTGTTAATTGCGACCTTTAATATTAGGTACATATTACCCTATGCTTACATTTAAGATTTTCTTGTGACTCCTAGTGGGCCGTCCCCCATTGGGTCTAAAAAATCACATCGTATCTCAAAATGAAGTACTAGTAGCCAAATATGGATGTATGAAGTTTCATTCCTCTAAGTCATTCCTTTTAGAAAAAATAAGAGAGGAAGGCATTAAAATTCAATAATTTCTGTACTGAAATGGCCCAAGATCAGACCCTTTTTTCGGGGTAGCGGAATTCTACCCCCAGGAAAAGTACCCCCATGAAAAAACGCTACTTCATTTTGACGTCACGAGGGGCGGTGCTAAAAGTGGCATGGAGTTTTGGCTCGCGGCCGGAAAAGTACCCCCAGTTTTATAAATACATTATTATTTAATTTGGTCGCTCTAAATTAACATTATAGCAAACCAAACACCAGCCGGATTTCTACCCACGGAATTCTACCCCCGGAATACTACCCCCAGCAAAACTACCCCCGGCAAAACTACCCCCAATGGACCAGACCCGGAATACTACCCCCGTAAAACTACCCCCGGAATTCTACCCCCAGCAAAACTACCCCCAGCAAAACTACCCCCAGCAAAACTACCCCCGGAAAACTACCCCCGGAATTCTACCCCCAGCAAAACTACCCCCAATGGACTATAGACCGGGAATCCTACACCCGCGAAAGTACTTCCACGTACACAATTCCTTAAGTATTTAACAATTGTTATTTTATGCACGTGTTCTGGTATTAAAAACATATCTATTACTAGCTGTTGCCCGTCACGGCTTCGCCCGTGATTGAATTTATTCTATAGGTAATAAAAACTTTTTAAAGAGCAATGAAATCTACTTTTTTAAGAATGACATTGAAACAATGAAGTAGTGTGAGTGGAGCTCTGAAGGAATTTCGCAAAACCTATTCTTGGTGAGAAAAGGTATCTTAAATAGAAATGGCCCTGACAACCTATGAGCAAATAGGAACGACCATGTCAAATTTCAACCCCGTAGGCTCTACAGTCATATTGAAGTCATGTGGGGCGGAGCCCTAAAGAACATAAAACACTAAATTTGCAAAACTGTTTTTTAGTAAATACCTATTAGCAAAACGGAACGTTTACGTTAAATTTTAACCCGTAGGATCTAAGTTTTGAGAATTTGTGAGGAGGAGCTCTAAAGGAAATTTGCAAAATTGTTTCTTGTTGATCACCTATGAGCAAAGAGGAACGTCCATGTCAAATTTAGAAAACGTTGGCCATTGATTAATTTTGAAGTCAGGTGGGGTTGAGCCCTAAAGAACTTCGAAAACTATATTTGCAAAACCGTTTCCTAGGGAGCACCCATGAGCAAAAAGAAACGTCCATGTCAAACATCGACCCCGGAGGCCCAAAAGTAGTTTTGAAGTCCTGTGGGGCGGAGCCCTAAAGAACATCGAAAACTATATTTGCCAAACCGTTTCCTATGGAGCACCCATGACCAAAAAGAAACGTCCATGTCAAACATCGACCCCGGAGGCCCTAAAGTAATTTCGAAGTCCTATGGGGCTGAGCCCTAAGAAACTTCGAAAACTGTATTTGCAAAATTGTTTTTTATTGAGCACCCATGAGCAAAGAGGGACGTCCATGTCAAATATTGACCCCGGAGGCCATAAAGTAATTTTGAAGTCCTGTGGGGCGGAGCCCTAAAGAACTTCGAAAACTATATTTGCAAAACCGTTTCCTAGGGAGCACCCATGAGCAAGGGAAACGGCCATGTGAAATATCGACCCCGGAGGCCCTAAAGTAATTTTGAAGTCCTGTGGGGCGGAGCCCTAAAGAACTTCGAAAACTATATTTGCAAAACCGTTTCTTAGGGAGCACCCATGAGCAAAAATAAACGTCCATGTCAATTTTCAACCCCGGAGGCCCTAAAGTAATTCTGAAGTCCAGTGGGGCGGAGCCCTAAAGTACTTCAAAATCTATATTTGCAAAACAGTTTCTTAATAAATATCCATAAGCAAAGAGAATCGTCCATGTCAAATTTCAAGACGTAGGCTATACAGTAATTAATTGTGAGCTTGTTTGGGGCGGAGCCCTAAAGGGGTTGTTTAAAGCAATTTTTTTTAGCACTTAAGAAAAAAGAGATCACTCCAAAATTCAAAATTCTACTTTGTATTTAAAATTGCGGATAACGTTATATATTGAAATTTCGAAGGTCTGTGGGGTGGAGCCCTGAAGGAATTTTGTTAAATCATTTCTTAGTGTTGAGCAGCTAAGAGGCAAGACGAACCTGTGTTTAAAGTTTCAAGTAAATACGTTTGGTAGTTCCTGAGATTTCATGATGAGTCAGTCAGTAATCACTCCCCGTCAGGTTTAGCTTGGAGCTAAGCTCACTCGCCGCAACTATCCTCTTTTTTTATTACCAATCTTCCCTCAATAATTTGAATGAGAATGTAAACAGCTGTTTACAAAATTAATATTCCTTAATGTAATCATATGTTCCAATGCAAAAATGTTGCTTCCATAAGAATAACATGGTAACTTTGAAGACGTGTGGGGCGGAGCCCTGAAGGAATTTTGCAAAATCGTTTCTTAGTGAGCGCCTAGGAGGCAAGACGAACCTATGTTCAAAGTTTCAAGTAAATCCGTTTGGTAGTTCCTGAGATTTCGTGATGAGTCAGTGAGTGGGATTTCGCTTATATATATATAGATAAAATAATAGAAATGATAAGTTTTTATTATCACAATCTTGCCCTTCGGGTGATCTCGTTCTCTACCCTCACTCGCCGTCACTCGCCGTCTACAAATTGATTTGTTGTTTTATATACTTTTATATTACTTTTATTCTTATGAATATTCATAATCAGCAGTATGAAGTACGATTTAAAAAAATATAGTATATCATCATAAAATAGTACCATTTAGGCCTAATAATTTAGTAATTGGTTGCCATACAAAAATACATGTTTATATACTGGAACACATAGGCCAGGCCTATTCTGCACTTTGACAGTTGAGTCTGCTGTTTTCATTATTTATTTACTAGCTGTTGCCCGTCACGGCTTCGCCCGTGATTGAATTTATTTTATAGATAATAAAATCTTTTTAAAGAGCAACAAAATCTAATTCCTTGAGAATGACATTGAAACAATGAAGTAGTGTGAGTGGAGCTCTGAAGGAATTTCGCAAAACCTGTTCATAGTGAGAAAAGGTTTCTTAAATAGAAAAGACCCCAAGGAACGACCATATCAAATTTCAACACCAGAGCCTCTACAGTCATATTGAAGTCATGTGGGGGGGGAGCCCTAAAGAACATAAAACACTAAATTTGCAAAACTGTTTTTAGTGAACACCCATGAGCAAAGAGAAACGTCCATTTCAAATGGCCCAAAAGTAATTTTTAAGTCCTGTAAGGCGGAGCCCTGGAGAACTTTGAAAACTGTATTTGAAAAACTGTTTCTTGGTGAGCACCCATGAGCAAAGAGAAACGTCCATGTCAAATATCGACCCCGGAGGCCCAAAAGTAATTTTGAAGTTCTGTGGGGCGGAGCCCTAGAGAACTTTAAAAACTGTATTTGAAAAACTTTTTTTTAGTAAGCACCCATGAGCAAAGAGAAACGTCCATGTCAAATATCGACCCCGGAGGCCCTGAAGTAATTTTGAAGTCATGTGGGGCGAAGCCCTAAAGAACTTCGAAAACTGTATTTGCAAAACCGTTTCTTAGTGAGCAAAGAAAAACGTCCATGTCAAGTATCGACCCCGGGGGCCCTAAAGTAATTTTGAAGTCCTGTGGGGCGGAGCCCTAAAGAACTTCGAAAACTATATTTGCAAAACCGTTTCTTAGTGAGCAAAGAGAAACGTCCATGTCAAGTATCGACCCCGGGGGCCCTAAAGTAATTTTGAAGTCCTGTGGGGCGGAGCCCTAAAGAACTTCGAAAACTATATTTGCAAAACCGTTTCTTAGTGAGCAAAGAGAAACGTCCATGTCAAATATCGACCCCGGAGGCCCTGAAGTAATTTTGAAGTCATGTGGGGCGAAGCCCTAAAGAACTTCGAAAACTGTATTTGCAAAACCGTTTCTTAGTGAGCAAAGAGAAACGTCCATGTCAAATATCGACCCCGGAGGCCATAAAGTAATTTTGAAGTCCTGTGGGGCGGAGCCCTAAAGAACTTCGAAAACTATATTTGCAAAACCGTTTCCTAGGGAGCACCCATGAGCAAGGGAAACGGCCATGTGAAATATCGACCCCGGAGGCCCTAAAGTAATTTTGAAGTCCTGTGGGGCGGAGCCCTAAAGAACTTCGAAAACTATATTTGCAAAACCGTTTCTTAGGGAGCACCCATGAGCAAAAATAAACGTCCATGTCAATTTTCAACCCCGGAGGCCCTAAAGTAATTCTGAAGTCCAGTGGGGCGGAGCCCTAAAGTACTTCAAAATCTATATTTGCAAAACAGTTTCTTAATAAATATCCATAAGCAAAGAGAATCGTCCATGTCAAATTTCAAGACGTAGGCTATACAGTAATTAATTGTGAGCTTGTTTGGGGCGGAGCCCTAAAGGGGTTGTTTAAAGCAATTTTTTTTAGCACTTAAGAAAAAAGAGATCACTCCAAAATTCAAAATTCTACTTTGTATTTAAAATTGCGGATAACGTTATATATTGAAATTTCGAAGGTCTGTGGGGTGGAGCCCTGAAGGAATTTTGTTAAATCATTTCCTAGTTTTGAGCAGCTAAGAGGCAAGACGAACCTGTGTTTAAAGTTTCAAGTAAATACGTTTGGTAGTTCCTGAGATTTCATGATGAGTCAGTCAGTAATCACTCCCCGTCAGGTTTAGCTTGGAGCTAAGCTCACTCGCCGCAACTATCCTCTTTTTTTATTACCAATCTTCCCTCAATAATTTGAATGAGAATGTAAACAGCTGTTTACAAAATTAATATTCCTTAATGTAATCATATGTTCCAATGCAAAAATGTTGCTTCCATAAGAATAACATGGTAACTTTGAAGACGTGTGGGGCGGAGCCCTGAAGGAATTTTGCAAAATCGTTTCTTAGTGAGCGCCTAGGAGGCAAGACGAACCTATGTTCAAAGTTTCAAGTAAATCCGTTTGGTAGTTCCTGAGATTTCGTGATGAGTCAGTGAGTGGGATTTCGCTTATATATATATATAGATAAAATAATAGAAATGATAAGTTTTTATTATCACAATCTTGCCCTTCGGGTGATCTCGTTCTCTACCCTCACTCGCCGTCACTCGCCGTCTACAAATTGATTTGTTGTTTTATATACTTTTATATTACTTTTATTCTTATGAATATTCATAATCAGCAGTATGAAGTACGATTTAAAAAAAATATAGTATATCATCATAAAATAGTACCATTTAGGCCTAATAATTTAGTAATTGGTTGCCATACAAAAATACATGTTTATATACTGGAACACATAGGCCAGGCCTATTCTGCACTTTGACAGTTGAGTCTGCTGTTTTCATTATTTATTTACTAGCTGTTGCCCGTCACGGCTTCGCCCGTGATTGAATTTATTTTATAGATAATAAAATCTTTTTAAAGAGCAACAAAATCTAATTCCTTGAGAATGACATTGAAACAATGAAGTAGTGTGAGTGGAGCTCTGAAGGAATTTCGCAAAACCTGTTCTTAGTGAGAAAAGGTTTCTTAAATAGAAAAGACCCCAAGGAACGACCATATCAAATTTCAACCCCAGAGCCTCTACAGTCATATTGAAGTCATGTGGGGGGGAGCCCTAAAGAACATAAAACACTAAATTTGCAAAACTGTTTTTAGTGAACACCCATGAGCAAAGAGAAACGTCCATTTCAAATGGCCCAAAAGTAATTTTTAAGTCCTGTAAGGCGGAGCCCTGGAGAACTTTGAAAACTGTATTTGAAAAACTGTTTCTTGGTGAGCACCCATGAGCAAAGAGAAACGTCCATGTCAAATATCGACCCCGGAGGCCCAAAAGTAATTTTGAAGTTCTGTGGGGCGGAGCCCTAGAGAACTTTAAAAACTGTATTTGAAAAACTTTTTTTTAGTAAGCACCCATGAGCAAAGAGAAACGTCCATGTCAAATATCGACCCCGGAGGCCCTGAAGTAATTTTGAAGTCATGTGGGGCGAAGCCCTAAAGAACTTCGAAAACTGTATTTGCAAAACCGTTTCTTAGTGAGCAAAGAAAAACGTCCATGTCAAGTATCGACCCCGGGGGCCCTAAAGTAATTTTGAAGTCCTGTGGGGCGGAGCCCTAAAGAACTTCGAAAACTATATTTGCAAAACCGTTTCTTAGTGAGCAAAGAGAAACGTCCATGTCAAGTATCGACCCCGGGGGCCCTAAAGTAATTTTGAAGTCCTGTGGGGCGGAGCCCTAAAGAACTTCGAAAACTATATTTGCAAAACCGTTTCTTAGTGAGCAAAGAGAAACGTCCATGTCAAATATCGACCCCGGAGGCCCTGAAGTAATTTTGAAGTCATGTGGGGCGAAGCCCTAAAGAACTTCGAAAACTGTATTTGCAAAACCGTTTCTTAGTGAGCAAAGAGAAACGTCCATGTCAAATATCGACCCCGGGGGCCCTAAAGTAATTTTGAAGTCCTGTGGGGCGGAGCCCTAAAGAACTTCGAAAACTATATTTGCAAAACCGTTTCTTAGTGAGCAAAGAGAAACGTCCATGTCAAGTATCGACCCCGGGGGCCCTAAAGTAATTTTGAAGTCCTGTGGGGCGGAGCCCTAAAGAACTTCGAAAACTATATTTGCAAAACCGTTTCTTAGTGAGCAAAGAGAAACGTCCATGTTAAGTATCGACCCCGGGGGCCCTAAAGTAATTTTGAAGTCCTGTGTGGCGGAGCCCTAAAGAACTTCGAAAACTATATTTGCAAAACCGTTTCTTAAGAAGCATCCATGACCAGACCAAACCAAACGTCCATGTCAAGTATCAACCCCGGAGGCCCTAAAGTAATTCTGAAGTCCAGTGGGGCGGAGCCCTAAAGTGCTTAAAAAACTATATTTTCAAAACAGTTTCTTAATAAGTATCTATAAGCAAAGAGAATCGTCCATGTCAAATTTCAACACGTAGGCTAATTGCGAGCTTCTGTGTTGCGGAGCCCTAAAGGGGATGTTTAAAGCAATTATTTATTTATTTATTTTGAGCACCTAAAAACAAAGAGATCACTCCAAATTTCAACCGTGCAGATTTCCTAATTTGTATTTAAAATTGGCCATGCGGATCACGTTATGAAATTTCGAAGGCATGTTGAGCGGAGCCCTGAAGGAATTTTGTTACATCATTTCTTAGTGAGCACCTAAGAGCCAAGATGAACCTGTGTTTAAAGTTTCAAGTAAATACGTTTGGTAGTTCCTGAGATTTCATGAGTCAGTCAGTAATCACTCCCCGTCAGGTTTAGCTTGGTCGCTAAGCTCACTCGCCGCAACTATCCTCTAGTTTTTTATTACCAATCTTCCCCCAATAATTTAAATGATAACAGCTGTTTTCAAAATTAATATTCCTTAATGTAATCATATGTTCCAATAAAAAAATGTTGCTTCCATAAGAATACCGTGGTAACTTTGAAGTCGTGTGGGGCGGAGCCCTGAAGGAATTTTGCGAAATCGTTTCTTAGTGAGCACCTAGGAGGCAAGACGAATCTATGTTCAAAGTTTCAAGTAAATCCGTTTGGTAGTTCCTGAGATTTCGTGATGAGTCAGTAATCTATATATATTTCGCTTATATATATATAGATTAGGATAGGATACACTTTATGCTTATGTAACTTAACTCACGTTTTGTAAATCTAGATAGTCTGAAAAGTATATAACTCAATATATCTAGTACAACCAGTAATACGGTAATGGAATCTTACTGCTGAGTAAAGATCTTGTCCATCTCGGAGGCGAGTAATCAGAGTGAACAAAATTCCTTCAGATTATTGTGAATATTATTATTCCGATTTTTCTCAATTTGTAAAATTACATTTGAATTTAAAAACAAAAGCATTTGAAAGAATAAAGCAAACACCAGCTAACTAAATAATTATAGAATCCTCGTCTTACACATTCAACATGTGTTTTAACAAATATACACGAGACCCGTAGGCCTACTTTGAAACAGTCTGAAAGCAACGAAAAAGGAAGCTGAAAGGCGAGTAAGTGGAGCGAACGAGCTTGTCTTGAACAAGAAATAAGCCTTTTTGAACCGGGCTGTCTGTAAATTATATTACTATCAAAAATATTACTGTTTAAGTTTACCGAGCTAATGCTTGGCACCCAGGTACTGAAAATTATAAACATAACATCAAAGTATATCATGGCACGGAAATGTATATATTTTATTGATGTCAATAAAAACACACAGCCAAAAGCCTGTAAAGGATTGAGGTAAGAGTGGTAATATAAAACTAAAGCATAGGCCTATTATAGAACTTGACGGCGAGTGAGGGTAAAGAACGAGATTACCCGAAGGGCAAGTTTGTATTAATGTAAATTTAACATATTATTACTGTATTTTAAAAGAGAAATTAAAAAAAAAAAACAGAACACGTACATTAAATAACAATTGTTAAATACTTAAGAAATTGTGTACGTGGAAGTACTTTCGCGGGTGGAGAATTCCCGGTCTAGTCCATTGGAGGTAGTTTTGCTGGGGGTAGAAGTCCGGGGGTAGTTTTCCTGGGGTAGTTTTGCTGGGGGTAGTATTCCGGGGGTAGAATTCCGGGGGTAGATTTCCTGGGGGTAGTATTCCGGGGGTAGAAATCCGGGGTAGTTTTGTCGGGGGTAGTTTTGCTGGGGGTAGTATTCCGGTAGTAGAATTCGGGGGTAGTTTTCCACCACCCCTAGTAAACTTACAAAACATGGCTTAAATTGTTAATTATAGAAATAAATTATAAAAGTGCGTAACCAATGATTGAAGTAGAGTATAATGTATTCTCTTCAAAGTTCGCGGCCGGAAAACTACCCCCATACCTGTGACGTCAAAATGACGTGGCGTTTTTTCATGGGGGTACTTTTCCTGGGGGTAGAATTCCGGCGCCCCCTTTTTTCAATGTCACCATAAAATAAAATACAATATTGTACGTTATCCTCAAACCGAACACGGTGATGTTATATATCATTGTAAAGCTAAAATCATTCTCTACAAACTTTAGATTTACAGTTTTACATATAAACTTCAAATAAAGGAGCTGTAAGGGAAGGTTTTTAACTGATGAAAAGAAAAAAATCAATTTTTTATGTTTGTGTCAATTTTGCCACAAAACTTTAAGGTTTTTGTAATAAGAGGTAATGACATTTTTTGTAGCAAATTTTATTGGGAACAAAATAAAGTCAACCCTACTTCGATTGCTTTTCTCCTTATGAAGCTGAAGTTAATTTTCTAACATACTGCAACTTTAACTTTAAAGTGGCGTAGAGCGGAAAGCTCAAGGGGGATTTTTCGGGACTTTTGGGAAAATGCACACCTTATCATAGTCTATCAACTGTGAAAAATTCAGCTCCTCCGGAATTACTTCCGACACGAACCTATTTTGACTGGGCTATATACAGATCAGGCTTTGCGAGGCAATGATGGTAATTTTATTATTAAAGAATTAGTAATCTTGGACATGAACACATCAGTAGTTTATCATTATTTGTTCAAACCTCCAGTACCATTTAATAGACTAACAACTAAAGCGAAAGTTACAAACAAATGGTTGAACAAACATTTTCAAGAATATTATAATTCAAATTAAAGCATTGTTCAAGCGATCTCACTAAATATAATCTATATATTAATAGGCAAGCATGTTTCGTTTCCTCCTTTTTTCTCAGCTTGTGTGCATCGTAGGAGAAATCCACGCATACCGTTCGAAAGATGTAGTCCTGTAGATGAGCAGAATCCCATTCTAATTCACATTGGCCGCCGGGGCTACGCCCCACAGGCTCTCAAAGTTTCAATGTTAATCTTATGGAGAAAGGATAATTAGTTGATCGACTCATTAGACAGCTGTTTTAAAAACAATTGCTAGGAAAACAGAAAGGAAAGATGATACATTTATAAAATGTTTTTAAACTTCTTGGGTCCAGATCAACCAAAAAGTTGGTCGAATTTCGACCAGGAGGCGATCTCTAGTAAATATTATTTTCCTTTTATTATTCTAAAGATATTTTGCAAACACGTGTATCGTTGTGTTCTCATATGTTAAAAATATAGTTATATTAGTTACATTTAATTCATGGCTTAATTGTTTTGATGTTTTTAGTTATAAAATCACGAGCAAAGAACAAGTAGGCTATTTGCATACCGTACCTTAGTACGTATATAAAGTTGACAGAAAATACTAGTGATTTTTTGTTTATTTCAATAGAATATTTACTAATTATACTCATCTATGTACACATTATGTGTTAACAAACTGAACAAAAAAAGGGATATTACGTTATAACATTTTGTTTATACTAATTGTTTGCACACACCATTTAACATTTTTAATTTTTTTTTCTAAGTTGTTTTTTTTTCTAAGTAGTTTTTTAATGTGTTTTGTTAATAGTGTACAGTATTTTATAAAATATGTTGAATTTAAAGCCGTTTAAAACGAATAATGTTGCAATAATGTAACTCGTGGAGTACTCCACAAACTATTCTGTTTTTATCGTTTGAATTGTCCATATCAATTGTATCAACATATTAACATATTTTTCGTATCAATTTGATTTTGTCAGTCACAATATAATAACATACATTATAGTGACACATACAAACTGTCTAACAAATGACGCATTTTTGAACCCCAAGCCCACCGCCTTCAGTCAAACGAGGCGTCAAAGTCTCCAAAACCGTCAATCCCCATCGAGCAGAGATTCCCTTTCGGAGCCCCGCATTTACATTGCAAATCAGTCATTATATTCGCTATTAGTTAAGACCCGTTGACGGCCGTATTTATCGAAGTATGCGAGGGGTGGGGGGAGGGGAAGGACCCTTGGGAGGGGGAACACTAATTTGTAGACAAGGGCATAATTCGATCATTAAACAACCAATAATAAACGACCCCGCCATTAGCCACTGGCCAACTTTAATGAATTTCAAAACACACAAGCCACTCGGAATGTTTTTATTGGTTCGGCTCATTGTTTTCAGTTTATGTCCGACGTTAATGTTCACGTTATGTTAATGCCTGGCATCAGGTCGGAGTCCGGCAATAATTTTCGGAACGGCAGCTCCGTATACCCGACCGGGGCTAAGTTATGACATCTGCGATGTTGTGAGGTGTCAATGTCCACGGTTCGAGTTGAACGAAGGTGTGTCAGTTCTTTGTAAATTTATTACGGTGTTAGAAATGTATATGACAACTTATTTAAACGTGGCTTTGAGCCTGTTGTGAAGACTGTCAGTTTTAGGTAATTGTTGAGGTAATTGTTTTGCAACTGTCCGAGTATTATATCAACCTATACTTATCCTACTTATTACTTATGATTTGACGTATAATTTAACAGTATAAGACACACGTAATTGGGTACTATTAGTAAAAGTCAGTAGGCCTAGTAATTGAAAGTAAATTAATTGTGAAAGTTATTTTTTTAAATTGCGATTCATTGCCATTACAAAATTCTAAAACACAGTGAAAACGGGATCTACAAAACAATTAAAGTTAGATAAGTTAACTATAAATATAAAAAAATCAATATTATTTTTGCGGTAGAGTGCAATGGCACTGTATATAGACATTTTGATAAATAGTTTTACTGGAAATAGCCGCATTACCAGGACATTTTAATTACAAATTGATTTATTTTAGTATAGTGTTACATTTATTTTCACAGTCAATTTTATCTTTTTCGAAGATAGGAAATGTGTTGATTTGGCGCTGATGATAACGGAGCGATAAGAAAGCGAATATCGCCACGCAACAATATATCTGGGCAATTACAGTCCACGGTGCGAATTGTGCGATGCACACAAGTGGCAGGTACGGTACAATCAATGCGACACTTTTGGTAAAACCTACCCCAAAACAATTTTGAATAAATAGTGAAACTTACATTAGTATGACAGAAAAATTACTGAAAATGGTGGTAGTAATTTAAAGGAGTAGGTACCCCAAATCTGTAGAATGTTTTAGAAAGGCCAATTTGACATTGTACTGTTAAGATATACAGTTTGGAATACAAATTTTTCCATCCAACAACATTATGAATTGTCATTTTAATCAGCAACTAACAACACATGTCCAATTAACACAAACTTCAATCCCCCCCCACCCAACCACCGACCGCCTCCACCAGAACAATGCTCGGTCTATCACTATAATTGGTCAGAAACGCGGGGTATAACTGCCATCGAGTTGTTTATTCTCGTGATTAACGAGGCGGGAATTAAATTCGCCCGGGACCATCGATAGGTCCATAAATAGCCGGCAGAGCGCAGTGTCAGCGCGCACAGCTCTATCCGGCGCGCCGAGCCGCAGCGCTATCAATTCACTGGCGGACAGTCGGGCAATTACTCGGCCAAAAGTAAACATTTCTCAACGGGGAAATTTGATTGAATTTTACGTCGGAAGGAACAAAGGGGCTCGGGCTAATGAGGGGAGACTTTTTGTTTTAGGGTCTATTAAAAAGCAAAATCCTGCCAGCGGGGGAGGCCGTATTTTATAAGCATTAATGCGGCTCACGAGCGCGTTGAGCGTCGGGCATTGTAGTTGTAGCCGCTTAGTCTTCATCTGTTGCCGATCGTCACGTGACTTTAGGGGGTAAACTGTTGTGAGTGACGGGTTGGCGAGGTGATTGCGTCACTTTGCTGGTTTGGTTATATAGATTCTGTGTAATGATGAGTAACAAAGCCATCACATATTCAACATTCATTGTTTAAAATTGGTTTTAATATAAGTCTAGTAGTGATTTAGTATTTTTTCCCTTACCTGTTACATACGAAGCATATTGATTTTTTTGTGTAAAATTAGGTCCAATCTTCATTCTTTGTAGAATTCAATTAATTTACAGTAGGCCAAAATTAGACCAAAATTTTAGTTGATGTGTATTATCTGGACCTAATTAGTAAAAAAATATATAAGTAAAGCATTCATGCCTCTCTATCTGCTAGAATTTGTCATACAACTACGGTTCAACAATAACAATCAATTACCCTTCTCCTTTAACAATGCATTATAAGACTTTAAAAGGCCTGAAATTGCCATCGTTGTCGATTTTCATCAATTTTTGTCGGAAACAATAATTACATATCAAATTCTATCCAATTAGGCCTACAAAAAAAACTTGAAAATCTGGATTAAATTGTAGAATGTGTTCCAATCACAAAAATTTCGGCGTGTTAAATAAGTACTGTGTGGATTTTGTTTAGAATTACTTAACTGATTCTACACCGTACTTTACCTTTTCAGCTTTACTGACACGTTTCTTTATTTCCTTGTTTTCTACTTTCCCTTTGTTACTGACGTCTTGCTCTGTCTAGCCTGATAAACTTTCTAAATCAACTAAATCTTTCTGATTAGCGTATAATAATGTATCATCTATACCCCGTTCAAAATAAATGTGCGGTCGAAAGACAAAATTTTATTTCCCACCATAAGGAAAATCCCCTCAATCTCTTTCCTAATTCCCCTATTTTCTTCAAAATCATATGTTATTTTAATTTCGCCCTTGAAATTCATAGTAGAAAATAGCGCTGATGAACATGTTACTTCACCTCGTCGCCGTTGCAAGCGCTTCTTTTTACATCTCAAACGTCAAAATAAGAATATTTGTTTACGAAAAAGCAAAACATTAGCATAAAGTGACACAAGATACTAAACAGCTGTACATTTTTTTTAGTGATTGCGATTGGCCGGATTGTTAGCAGTGGGAGAGGAATGGGAGAAAATGGGGGAATTGAAATCTGCATTTCGACCGCACATTTATTTTGAACGGGGTATAATTATTGCTGTAATGTATTACATTTAATTCAGTAGCTGTCTACATTTCTTCTATTTAAAAATGTTTATCTTTACTAAATGTTTATTTTAATTTAGAAAATCCTTAGTGTTATTTTAATTTTAATTTTATAAGAACTCGCCCGCGCACAGGTCGATTTCGACCCATGCGGGACTATTATTAATATTTGAGAACTGTATTTGTATTTACTTATGTATTTTCACGAAATAAATGGATTTTGATTTGATTTGATTTGATTTAGAATTCATTCAGTTTATTTATCCAAATTCGACCATCAATATTCATGGGATTTTCAGGTGTTAAACCAATTTAAACAAAAGTAATTTAAATTCGGTACAAATTATTTATAATGAAATATTATATAGCACTGCAACATTTACAACCTACAATAAATTATCTGTAGGTTACCTATACTAAGCGCGATGATAAATGAAACTTTAACGTATTAATATTGTTCCAAAGTCTAAATCACAGTAACCAATGAACCCAAAACAATGATCCAAACTCATGTAGATAGACAATACAACACTCGATATCCGGTTTCCGCTACAGCTAGCCAGCACACTATCGGGTGGACCTGGACCTGAGCCCGCCAACAGCCTTATCAGGTGGAGGCCCCGCCCACCGCGTGTCCCCTTAATTGATAAGCCACTGGCCGTCGTGTCGCGGCTTCCGTGAACCCCGTGCCGCTGACGTCACGGGCAAATCCAATTACAAACTAGTACAAACACCCGCCACCGGGCGCTGCGGTCGCTTCCATTACTAGGTAATTAATAACGATCGGCCGGTGGCTGATAATAACATAAATAACCCCAATATCACCACATCGATATTCCTAAGTTAATTAACGCTAGCTGTTAATTTGGTTTTTAATACGTCTCGTCGTCGGTAACAAATTAGCTGATAACTGAGTGGTGCTCCACGGGTCGGGGGGGGGGGGTGGGGGGGGGGGTGCTCTGATCTCGGATAAGCGGGATTGATCCGGAGGTTGAATACATCAGGAGGCGAGCGGTTAAGAGCCAAAGGGTTGAGGTAATGCGTATAAATGATGCTTTGATACACTTACTTGTTTTTTGTGGATACGTTTACTGTTGGTAAATTATGGACTTGTGTTCGTGTTCGGTCTATTGCAGCATCTCTAGAATAAAAATCTTTCTTGAATTTGTTGCACGGTCAATATTTGATTATTTATTACATTTTACATTGGTACATGGAGGTTATACAACGATGAAAATTGATTAAAAGAGTAAATGTTTACCCTCTGAGGTATAATTATCCTTAAATTTTTTAAGGAGAGTTTATATATTTCATAAGAAAGGAGACCAAACTAAAACCTCTATATGATCACAACCAAAATGTTAAAATTGTATGCAATGGCTTCCTGACAGTAAAAAAATAATTGTAAGTCGTCACAACTTAAACTAGATTTGTCTGGCTTCTCAATGATCAAAAATTATTGTGATTGTTCTCAAACTGTCAATAATTACCACATTCTCAAAGACATTTTCAACTTTCAAAAATGGCTCTCTGTCATAAACCAACAGAGAGTTGTTTCTTGTTTCAACTGTCAAGAAATATTTCTACGATAGCACAAAAAATGTACATATACAAAACTCGCTAGGCCACCCCTCTAGTATGGTCTGACTGTGATGATACCCATTATTAAGCACCCAACATTATGATTGCCCCACTTCCAGAAATTGTTTTCTATGAAAGTGTTCCAATTGTTAAGGCGAAAGCGACCCAACTGTCAAGACACACCACTAACCATGGCGCCCCAACAGCCAAGCAGCACCCACCACTACTTCGTGGCGCCCCCACCGTGATGGCGCCCCCTGACGGCGCCTCGGGCGGCCCGGCGCCCACGCATGATTTACATCCCTGACCGAACACAAATCGACTACTTACGCCGCCGCGGAATTGAAAACAAATACGGCCGCCGTAGCCTCGTTAGGGCCCGATCCGATCGTAAATCAATTATAAGCGCCGGTCAAAGTTAACGATTATTTTGTTTGTTTACCCAATTAGAAAAGAATTGTCGGAGTTTGAGTTACGGCCAGGCCCGGTGTATTAATGAAGTTATTACGGCTTCGTTAGGGAATGGCGACCCCCTTCCCCGCCAGGCTAGACCCTAGCGACCGTAAAGCAATCCGGAACGGTAATAGGCTCGCGTCGACCCGCAATTAAACATATTTGCTTTTATAATTAGGGCATTAAAATCGCTCATCGACTCGTTAAAACGCATGTCCGACATAAAAATTGATTGGGTTATAACTACGATGATAATTTATTTCGATGGTCTCCGTTAGTGATTCTTGCTATTTTACTGGCCAGCGAGAAATCATAAGATTGTTTTAATTGGCAGATTCCGCCATTAATAAGGTTCGGGTCTTCTGCGCGCCGGGCTACGGAGGCGTTGGAAACTTGACGCTGGACGAATCCGGCGTCACTGATGAATGGGGTATGAATTTTTCATGGCGAGAAGTTACTTGGGGGACAATATAATCTGATTTTACAAGACCAGAACCAAATGATCCATTTCAGTTCTCTGTGTTAAACGAGGCCGATGAATTGTATTTAATTTGTTTGAATTTAATCGAGTATAAAGAAGAAGATTTTTTAAATCTAGGGATGTAGCCCTAGATTCCTAGATCTGTTGTTATCTTTTGGCAATGACATTAGCACAAAAAATCAGCAACTTTTCCTATCATTAAGGTAGTAAGCTCTCCCCTCCACACAACTATTTTTCATTTAAAGACAATTTTGAAGAAAGACAAGAGTTTTTCAGGAGAAATTCTTGTACAAGGAAAGTGCGTAGATAAATTTAAAGCTTAATTGATAATATTGACTTGAAATGGTTCAATTTGTTAGTTGACACTGTTGAATAAAAGTTAAATTAATTGTTTCTATGACCCAACCTGAACTGTTAACTATCCAATAAATAAATAAAAAATAATAATAATGTCACTATAATATTTTAGTTGCATTGCTCATTGATGCTATAAAAATTAGGGAAACGGAAATTACCTGAAAATTGAGACTAAAAAGCGAATAAAAACTTGAAAAGGTATGAAGATACAGTTAAGAGAATTAAGTTATTCTGATTCCATCAAGTGGACATAAAAAGCTAACCACGTAGAAAATAGTAGGGAGACTTTGCAAAGGCATAATTTCAGCGCCTTCTTCATTTTAAATCTTTCAGGACGGATACAGCAGGCGGTGCCAACACGATTGCAGTACGTGGAAATGTTCCACTGTAACATCAAGCTTGTGATTTAATTTAGTTTCCGTTATCAGTTTGGTAGTAATGACAGCTTCTGGCCGAACGCTGCACGCTGCAACCGTTGCAATCAATTTGTCACGTAGCGTCGCATCAGAATAGCTACCGTCCTTCATAACAGTCGTGCAAAATTAAATTAAAATGTCCCATCAATGTTTTGAATTACTGTTTGGGTCAGTCGGTGTGTATTTGTGCCAGTTATTGTGTTATCAAAATAAATATATTAATGTATAACATTAGTGGTAACTATAAATAATAAACACTAACTACGGTCTAAATATGTGGCTAATTAAAATATTACAAAATACTCAATAAACAATAAAAAATCGTTCATGGTAAACTTTAGAGCTGTCTTAAAAACGACTAATTCAACTTAGTTAAATTGTAGTGGCAATATAAAAAATATGCTCTTATGTTTGTGAGTGTGCGTCTGGTGTTCCCTTTTGGGAAGAGCCATTTCCTCGCGAGACCAAGATTCTCACGGAGTCTGCAGTACTCGCCATCTTATATTTTTATTCACATAAGACTAATGTTTAATTTGAAACGTCCGCTATGCCTTTAAATCTTAATGTAATTTTAAAAGAAATTTTAATACCTAAATCTCGATTAAATCAAAAGTTTTATATTGTTCATTGTTTTATTAATAAACAACAAAGTATTATTAACATTTTTTATTCGAAGTATGACTAGTTTTCCAGTAATTTTATCTCATAAATCACTCCATTAATCGTAATTTTTTTCATAGAGCTCTACGTATTAAGATTTTCTTTGAAAATGATGTAAAGGTAAATCTTTTTTCGACCAATATTAAAGGCGTAGCGGAAATTTCAAATTTATCATTAGTCTCATTGAAAAAAAATTCATGGTGGCGGATACTGCAAGCTCTTTTGGAGAGTTTATTTAGAGCCAGATGTACGTTTGGCGAATAAACAGCTTCTAAATGTATAAACATACAGTTAAGAGAATCAAGTTATTTTCTGATTTCATCAAGTGGACATAAAAAGCTAACCACGTAGAAAATAGTAGGCCTCATAAATAGTATCCTGTTCACCAACCTGGTGAGAAAACTCTGCAGATCGAATCACTTATAATTTTTAAGTACGATATTTAAATGACTTCATTCTTTAGACTGTTTAGGCATTTACATTTCTCGGTAAATTTCCATATTAAGTGTCCGTTTAATTTCCAAAGGAATGTTAGATTATGAAGACATCAGGTACAGAAGTGAAGCCACCTTTCATCATATAAAGTTTGAAAACCAAGTCCAGATATGTTAATATTGAACCATAGAGACAAGATTTAAAGGGGGTTCAAATAGTTAAAAAATTATGTTTTTTAATTCGTTTGAAAATTTTGTCAATTTTCACTAAACCATCACCTAAAAGAACTAAAAATATTATTTTGAATAATTAACTTACCTTTACAAATTACAGGAAAGATTCAAACATTTACTACCCATGTTATATTTAAAGGAGATTGACAAAACTTTGATTATGGTTTAAACTACCTTATTCGTCTCCAGTTCGTGTGGTTGAGTTATACTACAACCACACGAACTGATGGAGACGAATAAGGCAATTTAAAACCATAATATATATTCAACCAGTTCAGGGCCAAATCACCATGAGTAAAACTTTTATCCTACTTGTTTATTCACATAAATTTTATTTGGGGTGAATCTTCACTAAAAAGGCATCAACTAATTGATCACAACACTCACATGGTGGAAAACCTTCATAAGGTGTTTATAGTAACCCCGAACGCAGCACGCCTGCGTATCAGAAAATTTCCTATAACCAATGTTGTGTTGATATAAATTAAAAATAAGTTAATTTGTAAGAAACAATAATAACAGTGCAATCAAACGTAGTATGAAAAACTAATTATCTGTTTACAAATCCCAAATCATCAACATTACAAATTTGACGATTGTAGAAACCACTTGATCATTCGATTATTAACTGACAGAGCACTTTTATCGTTCTCTTTCCCAATACACACCTTTCAATGAGAATTCCATTGGAACTAGAATGTAGGTTGTCTCGAAGGTTTTAAGCAAATATCAGTTACTTCCCACCTAGTAAGGGTGCATAAAAAAGTCAAATGATGGTTTCGAGTTTAGGTCTCGCCGTGACCTTCAGTTATAAAACAATTAATTTAAATTGAAAAAAACCTCGGGCGCCAGGTACCCTTAGTAGCCTACCTGGGGGCCGGGCATTTGTTTGTTAAACTCAAACAGGGATATTTTTAACATCAGTTACAGACAGTGCGCTAAAATGCTCAGTGCAAAAAGACTCATTTCTTGTTCAAGACGAGCTTGTTCGCTTCGCACACTCGCCTTTCAGGCTGTTTCAATGTAGGCCTGACTGTTTTAATCAGTGTGCTGCACTTTGGTGTATATATATTGAAACCCAATGAATCGGTAACACGTGGATTCTAATAATTTAGTTAACAGCTGTTTTCATAATTATTAGTAATGATTTTGTTTTTAAATTCCAAAGAAATTCTACAAAGTGATTAGTTGTTTTATACTTTTATATGACTTTTATCTATCTGTACATGAAGATACAGCAGTAAGAAGTACGATTTAAAAATGATAAATTATTTTTACCATACAGTACCATTAAATAATTTTGTAACTGGCTGCCATGCAAAACCACATGTTTATATTGGAATACGTGGTGTGCACTTCTGACAATTTCGTCAGCTGTTTTTATTATTTCTTCGTTTTTATTTTTAATTCTGTATGACCAATGTTGAAAAGTTTTTGATTTCAATTAAAGATTTTAAAGATTTTTCCTGGCATACAGACCTTTTTTATTATTTTTCCCAGAACTAAGTTATTTACAAAGATTTTTTCGAACCGTGTGCATATATACATACAAATAAATCTTAGTCGTATTGTAGTATAGGAAAATATTATTAGCTATAGGTAAATTCATAACATAAAATGGTAAATAATACAATACCTTCAATAGATTAACCTGCATTTACATTACAACCCCAAGGCAGAAAATCTTTATAAATTCCAATGGATTTTTGGGGGAAAAAAATCTATTGTAAACCGATTGAGTACGCAGGTCTGCCGCTGGTCCCGTCGTCGAGCTTCCAATCAAGCAAAGCCTACAATTTGGCGCAGTAACTCGCTGCCGGCTCCCAGTCCTTATTACATTATGCTAATCGGCCGGCTAAAGTGTTGTTCTATCAATCAATCCGAAATAATAATAATCGATCAGCGTGTCAAGTGGACAGTGAAGAGTCGATGGCCGGCGGCGCGGCGGCGGAGTGTACCGGTTACGTATTCATTACATACAGGGGCTGCCGCTAGGGGGGAGGATGTTGTTCTCGCCGCGGTCGACAGAGAGCTCCACGACCGCCCGAGGCCGTTCGGGTAACTTCGGCCATCGTCGGTAATCCGATGAGTGATCTATGTTGTTTTAGTTGAGATACAACTAAAATTAAATAATTTTTAAAGTTGATTTGTAATAGTTAAATCATTTTATTAAGTTTCATTAAATTATTATCTTTTTAATTAAGAATTTAATTTAGTTTCCATTCAAATGGAAAATGTTTTTAAATTAAACCCTACCTGGTACTATAATAATTGAATAAAAGTTTTGGGTAGCTTAAAATTAAATGGGCAATAAGTAGGCCTATTTTGTTGAGAAATAATTAAACAAGAAATTTTCAAATCCAAGTACAGTATTGAAAACAGCTTGGAATCTGAGCAGAACAAAAATTTGGTATATTGTGACCCAACGAACGAAGCAATGTCAAAAGTTCCTTATTTGTCATAAAAATGTGTACACAAATAAAGCGAAAGTTTCAAAAGTACAGCAGTTTAACTAAACGATGAAGATGAGATGCTATAATATTTAGTAAAATAAGTTATTGAAATTCATAATCTTAGCCCCGGAACTGAAATTTGACATATTATGAGATTAATAATTTACTTTGGTCTGCAGTCAAAACTTGTAGTTTTTACACCTACATATGTTTTGGCAATTCTGTCATTATCAAGCAGTACAGGAACAAGTAAAGTTAAGTTATTTCTTTTTCTTGTTACTTTCTCCCCCTATACCATAGTATATGGAGAAAGTATTGTTTCGTAAAACACTTCGCATTAGTTTGATGATGTATATATCCATTTTGGAGCCCCCTTTCCCCCTATAAATGTATATTGAGAAAGTATTGGTTTCGTCAAAATTTTAAAATTTGAGTTGTTGGTAAATTTATCCGTTTTGGTGCCCTCTGAGTCCAAAAAAGAGGTTTTCGAGTGATGTCTGTGTGTGTGTGTGTGTGTGTGTGTGTGTGTGTGTGTGTGTGTGTGTGTGTGTGTGTGTGTGTGTGTGTTTGTCAGGATGTAAACAGAGCTAGAGGATGCCCTAATGGTCCGATTTTGGTGAAATTTGGTATGTAGGCCTAGGTCCAAACGCACGATAATTCCAGGCATTTTTCATTGTTTTTGAATTTTTGATTTAAGGGTATTTTACCCCCAAAAACCCTCAAAAATCGTAAAAAAACCAAATTTCTCAAAAACGGCTCTGACGATTTTGATTAAAATTTTGTGGTTTATTAAGCTTAAAATGGTGAATAAAATGACACCACCCGCATCTCCGAGAAAATGCTCGTTCAAAAGTTATGGCGTAATAAATGTTTCAAAAATCAATTTTTTGATTTTCAAAATAGCTGTTATTTTGAAATAAATTTTACTTATCATGATTAAATCAAGCTAAAAAAAACTAAATAATCTAGTATTAAAAATTTTTGCTCTATGTCAAGTGGTTGCGGAGAAAATTTAATTGTTCGTTTAGCGGTAAACGCAGTATGTTGTTAAAAGTCACAGACGCGCGTAGGGTCAAACCAATGTATACAGAACCTGTATACATTGGTCAAACTCACGCTGCTCAGCTGGTAGCTATCCGACTGAGTCATCAAGACATATTTATGTTTGAAGCTTTTAACATATTTTTTTATATTGTTGGGAGAAAGTATGTGTCAGTTAACTGATACCGTTTATTTTAATGAAAACATGATCATTCGATGTTATAGTCGGCAAAAAACGTTGTACTGTATTTTTTAAATTTGAAAAATGCAAGCTTCAGTTAATTTGTGGTATATTTAGCTATTGCTATTTTTATTTGGTAATCAACATCGAATACCGCCGAAACATTCTGATACCAATACTCAGACACCCTCTCTGTAGGCAGACCAATCATAGAACTGCTGGACCCGTCCAAAGCGGCCCGGAGCCGGGTCCAGCACCCAGAACAGATCTCGAACAATATTCAAATGTAACGAGAACATAACTTGCCGCTAATTTAGGCCGTCGTGTATATTAAACAGAAGGCTCATAACTGTAGAATAACTCGCCCGCGGAAATGCGACCCGACGGTTGATATTTAAACAACAAACGGACTCATGTTAATGCAAACCGCCGCTATTTATACATCCTCAATAAAATTCGCCTAACAAGAACGGCAGCCGAATTGAATCAACGTCGGCTAAACTCGGCTAAGTGAAAACTAAATCAATCGCAGGAATAACGAGTGGACAAATAAACACGTTATCATATTTCATCCGCGAGAAGAACAGACGTTAACTAAGCGGCGGACGAGGGTGGGGGAGAGGGAGTGGCGGCTAATACGAGCGTCAATTTATTCCATCGCCGATCTATAATAAAGAAGACTTTTATGACGTCGATTGTATAATAGTACAGATAAATTTGGCGCAACGAGGACCTTATCGCGGCGACGGACGGGGCTAATTTAAATTTGATAAGTGGAGTAAAAATACGATAAAGGAATTCCGGAAGGTTTAGATGAAAAGTTTAATTGGTCGAGTGATCGGCCGATGGAGAGCGTCTAATGCTTATTGGAAATTTCCTGCACCAATTATCAGAAATGAGAATCAGTGCGGCCAACATCCATTACACGGCGATTAGTCGGGATTGTGGCTGCCGACATTGCAGCCACCGTGCGCTCTGCTGTACGTGGTGTGTTCATTTGGCGACATCCATTACACGGCGATTAGTCGGGATTGTGGCTGCCGACATTGCAGCCACCGTGCGCTCTGCTGTACGTGGCGTGTTCATTTGGCGACATTCATTACACGGCGATTAGTCGGGATTGTGGCTGCCGACATTGCAGCCACCGTGCGCTCTGCTGTGCGTGGTGTGTTTATTTGGCGACATCTATTACACGGCGATTAGTCGGGATTGTGGCTGCCGACATCGCAGCCACCGTGCGCTCTGCTGTACGTGGTGTGTTCATTTGGCGACATCCATTACACGGCGATTAGTCGGGATTGTGGCTGCCGACATTGCAGCCACCGTGCGCTCTGCTGTGCGTGGTGTGTTCATTTGGCGACATCTATTACACGGCGATTAGTCGGGATTGTGGCTGCCGACATTGCAGCCACCGTGCGCTCTGCTGTGCGTGGTGTGTTCATTTGGCGACATCTATTACACGGCGATTAGTCGGGATTGTGGCTGCCGACATTGCAGCCACCGTGCGCTCTGCTGTACGTGGTGTGTTCATTTGGCGACATCCATTACACGGCGATTAGTCGGGATTGTGGCTGCCGACATTGCAGCCACCGTGCGCTCTGCTGTACGTGGCGTGTTCATTTGGCGACATTCATTATACGGCGATTAGTCGGGATTGTGGCTGCCGACATTGCAGCCACCGTGCGCTCTGCTGTGCGTGGTGTGTTTATTTGGCGACATCTATTACACGGCGATTAGTCGGGATTGTGGCTGCCGACATCGCAGCCACCGTGCGCTCTGCTGTACGTGGTGTGTTCATTTGGCGACATCCATTACACGGCGATTAGTCGGGATTGTGGCTGCCGACATCGCAGCCACCGTGCGCTCTGCTGTGCGTGGTGTGTTCATTTGGCGACATCCATTACACGGCGATTAGTCGGGATTGTGGCTGCCGACATCGCAGCCACCGTGCGCTCTGCTGTGCGTGGTGTGTTCATTTGGCGACATCCATTATACGGCGATTAGTCGGGATTGTGGCTGCCGACATCGCAGCCACCGTGCGCTCTGCTGTGCGTGGTGTGTTCATTTGGCGACATCCATTATACGGCGATTAGTCGGGATTGTGGCTGCCGACATCGCAGCCACCGTGCGCTCTGCTGTACGTGGTGTGTTCATTTGGCGACATCCATTACACGGCGATTAGTCGGGATTGTGGCTGCCGACATCGCAGCCACCGTGCGCTCTGCTGTGCGTGGTGTGTTCATTTGGCGACATCCATTATACGGCGATTAGTCGGGATTGTGGCTGCCGACATCGCAGCCACCGTGCGCTCTGCTGTACGTGGTGTGTTCATTTGGCGACATCCATTACACGGCGATTAGTCGGGATTGTGGCTGCCGACATCGCAGCCACCGTGCGCTCTGCTGTGCGTGGTATGTTCATTTGGCGACATCTATTACACGGCGATTAGTCGGGATTGTGGCTGCCGACATTGCAGCCACCGTGCGCTCTGCTGTGCGTGGTGTGATTTGGCACTGTTTTTGCGTTTAGTCACGACTGTTTTAACATTTATTTGGTTTTTATTTCCGCGTAACATTTAAGTTTATAATCAACTAGCTGTTGCCCGTCACGGCTTCGCCTGTGATTGAATTTGTATGGGTAGTGAAATATGTTTAAAGAACTACGAAATCCTAAGAATGACATTGAAACAATGAAGTGGTGTGAGTGAGGCTCTGAAGAAATTTTGCTAAACCTTTTCTTAATGAGAACATATATGTGAAAATAGGAACGACCATGTCAAAACCAACCCTTTAGGCCCTACATTCATTTTGAAGTCATGTTGGGGGAGACCTAAAGAACATCAAAAAGTATATTTGCAAAACTGTTTTTTAGTGAACACCTAATAGCAAAATTTCAACCTAATAGGATCTATGGTAATTTTTTATTATTTGTGGAGAGTAGCCCTAAATAAATTTTGCTAAATCGTTTTCTACTGAATACCTATGAGCAAAGAGGAACGTCCATGTCAAATTTCAACCACGCGAGGGCCCTTGATTAATTTTGGAGTCATGTTGGGTGGAGCCCTAAAGAACTTCAAAAACTATATTTACAAAACCATTTCTAAGAGAGCACCTATTAGCAAAACGAAACATCCAAATGAAATTAAAACCCTTTAGTATCTATGGCATTTTTGTAGTTCTGAAGTGAGGCGGAGCCCTAAAGGAAATTTGCAAAATTATTTCTTAGAGAGAACCTATGAGCAAAGAGGAACGTCCATGTCAAATTACAACTCCGTGGACCATAGAATAACTTTCAAAACTTGTGAGGCGGAGCCCTAAAGAATTTCAATAAGAGTAGTGTGTTTTGGTTACTTCTGGACCGGAAGTCGTGCCATCTGCCCGAGCAGCTGCTCGAGCAGATGGCGTCAGATGCTGGGGTGCAGATGGCGAGAGCATATGCCCTGAATTTGAAGTAGAATTGGGCATGAATTAAGAGTTAATTTAAAACTGAAATTTAACAGTTATAACTGGGGCTTGGAAAGTATGTCAAGGTCATCCAGAGTAAGTTTTAAAAAAGCCTATCCAACTACCACCAGAAATAGTTCAAAGTTGAACTAGTTGGTGATAGTGGGATAGGTTGAAGTAACTTTTGAATTTTATTTGTGAACATACAATTAATGTGCAACAGCAGAGTTTAAACAAGTTGAACTTTTGTGATGAACTACAGAGTTGTAAATGCAAACACCAACGACGATGAGAAGGTAAACGCAGAGTCCCCAGATGATGTATTTGAAAAGCTTGAACAAACGTAACATTTCGAATTGGTTTTCCCGTTCCATTTCCAATCGTTTAATTTCCAATTTCAATTTATCCTCTTCCATTCTACTTATGAAGGGAACTTCATCCATCATATCCATCATGATTGTGTTAGTGTTTGAAATTTTAAAACAAGTGATGTTGATAGTTCAGAAGTCGAAGACGGAATGAGAAGTGAAAGGGAGAAATGTTAGTTAAATAAAGAAGTGGTGGGGGAAGGATGAATTACAAAGAAGTGGTGGGGGAAAGATGTTGCTCTTCATTATTACCATCAGTAGTGTCAGATGGTGCAGGAGTTAGATTTAGTAAACTGTCTTCGTCCAAATTTTCAACCTTATCACAAATAGGACAATCGTATGTTATTTCCAAATTCATTTTGATGGTTGTAAAATTATCTACAAGTTCTTGTAAAATATTAAAAATGTCTTGTAACTCTTCTTTAGAGTTTATTTCAAAACTAGAATTCATTCGGGCCAATGAAGAGTTGTTCATTATTGGAGAGTCGGTGATGGAATGAGGATCGGCGCATAGGGAGGGGGCTTATATAATGGTGACCTTGAGCAGGCGTCTAGGGAGGGGGGCTGTCTAGGGAGGGGGCTTTTATATAGGGAACTTTGAGCTTATGATTGAATAAAACGTTTAGTTCTTCTTCTCCATCTTTTAATTCAATTATTTGAACCGAAGTAGTTGTTTCATCTTCTTCACTTGATGAAGAAAACAATTCACCAGGATTTAAATATTGAACTACAATTCTGAACCATCTTATAGGATATTCGTCAATGACAGAAAGTAAGTTTTGAAACAATTCTTCCATCTCCTCCCTGTCAGTTATTATATGTTCAAATTTGATAAATTTGTTTTCCATGTTGTTAGTTAGAGTGTTGGAAGTGGAATGATTTAATATTATATAAAAATTAGAACTAGTGGTGGGGGAAATCTCAAGGTCATCCAAATGAAGTTTTAAAAAAGAGTGTAAAACTGAAATTACACATTTGATGGTTCTACAGGATCGGAATACCAATCTGACCTGTATTTACATCTTTTTATCATATGTGTACAAAAATCATCTTGATGAGAATTGGTGCGTTGACAATGAGCAAGATCTAGAGGGTGAAATTTGAAACATCTTTGAGGACAACATGTATGAAAATATCTTGATTTGTAAAATTTGAAAGTTCGCAATTCCGGTGGTGGTAGTTGTTTTGTTTTGCATTTGCAATAACAAGATCCGAAGAATTCACATTTAGTACAAGCTAACCCATCCACCATCATTGGTCCTAAATCTGTACACTGTTGTTCACAACAGTAACGAGGTTTGTACTTGTATTTTTGCTCTTCCATGTTGACGCTGCGGAGTCCAGTGAAAGAATAAGAGTGTATAGTGTTGAATAGTGAGTTTTATGTACTGTGAAAAGTGGTGGGGGTAATTTCAAGGTCATCCAAATGGAGTTTTAAAAAATTATACCTTACAAGTGTAAGGATTATTAAAATTTAGGAAGTTTGTTTCTCTTTGTTTTCTTCAGACTTTTTATCTCTCTCAGCTTTAGCCATAGCAACTAGTTCTTCTATTGATAGTGGATGTACTTCAGGGAATTTTAAAATTAATTTAGCTTGGTATCCTTCTTTAGCTAATACATCTATATCTTTAGTCATTTGTTCAACAGTGTTGTAATCTTTTCCATAGATTTTTCCATCAAGTTGAATCATCATTCTGTACAACATTTTCTTAAATAGGTCTTGTCGTGGTGAGAGCTAAGAAGCGAATGATTATTTATACAAGTATTACATCCTTTTTATTAACTCACATTGATCACGTGATTCTTTAGTTGTAGTTTTGTCTGTCAAAAGTTATTCAACATTGGTAATACTTTTGGAACTTGATGTTATGTTGACCAGTTGGCGATGAAGAAGTTGTAGGTTGTGTAGAAATAAATATTTCATCATCGCAATATTTTGTTTTAGTGAACATTCTTGTATTAGTAGCACTAACATCAACAGTTAAGTGATAACCACCGGTAAGTAAAACTCGCATTTCGTTGGTTAAATCTTCGAGTTGTTCAAAAGTTGTTATGGTGTTAGTATCGTAAGATGCACACTTGACCTTTAGGGACATGTTGCAGTTTTATATTCAGGGATTAAGAGCGAGATGTGTACGGTATGAAAGGTAGCAGTAGACTGATGAATTTTGCAAGTACATTTCCCCTTTTATAATTATACAAAATTGGGTCAAGGTCATCCTGTGGAATTTTTAAAAAAAGCAACATATTGTAATGTACAAAGACATTACAATATGTTGCTTTTTTTATTTTTATTTTTTTTTTGTTTTATATCATATTTATTGAAAAAACAAATACAAAGAAATATTTACAATGTTATGTACAAATTAATCAGTAGTAGGTGTTACATGAATTGTAAGTTCAGTAGAGTTGTTTCCACTGGGTCCATGTGATACCAAATAGAGTGCGCCGGGTTGAATTATACGAAGATCTTCATTTTGAAGTAGTTGTACGAAGCGCTTTGGTAAGAAGATCTGAAATTTTGCTTCATCACCAATTGTATAAGGTGCCTCGCTCAAAGTGCAATTTATAGCATCACCTACTGAAGTTTCCATTTTCTTAATAGTATGAATGATGTAGTGTTTTTCTTCTTTTAGTTCAGAACATTTCTTTGTAGGTAGAATTGATGATTTAGAATGAGCGTTGAACTGATCAACTAAACTTTGAAGTAAGTTCTGTGATGCCATATTGATGTTGTTGTTAATCTTCTTGTTAATAAGAATGTCCGTCGGAGATGTTGTCTCTTCGGAGGTTTGAGTAATACTCATGCTGTGTCATGGTAGCGCTCTCACTTTTATAATCGACACTACCCCCACCACTGACACTACCCCCACCAGTTTGTTGAAGGAAATTATTCAAGCGGTAGGCATTCTTTAAAGCGCACTGCGACCTTCGATGTTTAAAACTTTTTGATGAAATACAAAGTTCGTTGAAGTAGCATTGGAAATCTTTATCAATTATTGCATTAATCACTTCGTTGCTTGTAAATGATTGTATCCAATTTGCTTTTTCCAATCCCCTTGTGTAGATAATTTTAAACTCTTTGCAATAATGATTCATAATGTGCGGCATCATGTTATAATTAATGAAACCTTCATCCCATCTTAAGTTGTGAAAATGTTTGTTCAACCATTTGTTTGTAACTTTCGCTTTAGTTGTTAGTCTATTAAATGGTACTGGAGGTTTGAACAAATAATGATAAACTACTGATGTGTTCATGTCCAAGATTACTAATTCTTTAATAATAAAATTACCATCATTTCCTCGGAAAGCTTGAAATTCAATTATACCTCTTTTAACTTCCATTATATGTGGCGCATTAGAAAACGAAACCCGTTTATTCATGATGAAGTCTTACTAACAACTGACTTAAAAATTGAATGAGCCGATGTTTATAACAGACAGGATTGTTCTTCTTCTTTCACTTCTTGTGCCACTTCATCAATATTAAAATTGGTGTGATAGTTGTTTAATTGTCTCCACATTTCAACTTCTTGAGGTATTCTATTAAAGATTGAAGTATCCACGGGACCGTATAAAATTGGAACAAAAGGTTTTTTGTCCAATGTATCAATTAGATAGTCTTTAATTATTGCACTTGAAAATATTAGTTGTTTCAAATATCTGGTGACGGGACCGGTAGTACAACTTAAAGTGTAAAATTCTTCTTTAGTGAAATATAATTTAACATTATGTGTGGTTAAATCTCTGAAGCGAACAATTTGTCCTCCACGATGTTTTACTATATCAACTTCAATATTTGATTCCAATAAACTTAATCTTGTTCTTCTTCCAAATGTGTTGTTACTTAAATAGCACTCCAAAAGATGTAAATGTTTCATGAGAGATTCCCAAGTAGTTTCACTGAAAGTAACCATTTTGTTTCCATGATTTAAAATAACAATTGGTGAATAATCCATTGATTTTAAAATTCCAACTGATATACTTTTTGTCATGCATGAAGAAATTGGGTAGATAATCCGAAGAAATACTTCTGTTAAAATATTGGTTGTAATGTTAACTTCAACCTTCTTCCTTTTTACTTCTTTTTCAGCTTTTTCTTCTTCTCTCTTCTTATGTTTGTTGAATTTTAGGAACTCGTCCATTTCTCGTTCAACTTGTTTTTCTATATCTGAACTATTATCATCCATTAGAGGTGTATTTTCTTCTCCGTTAGTAGAATTCATCTTGCGAATGATGTTTCCCATACGACGGTTGAAGATAGAATGAAGTTTCTACTAATTATTTTCTCGCTTTTATATTTTTTGTAAAATCCTTGAAATTTATACAATTACATAATTGTTTGTTTTCAACTTGTCTTTCACAAATGAAATTCTAACCTCAAAAATTAAAGCAGATAATTCTAACCTCAAAAATTTGCAGTTGTTGTACAATTCTTCTTAAAGTACATTCTTCACAATTCCGGTCAGCGGTGTGTAAGTAACTATTTTATCATGTAGAATTAGACAGTATGCCGAAGTTCCATCCGCTACTGGTTCTTCAAATTCCATTTCAATTTTTATATCCACACTTGATGATTTTACCGATTCATTTTGTTTTGAACAATCGATTACAATTATTGGAGCCTTGGAATAATACTGGTCAGGTGATAATAGTGGTGTATTAGTCTTTCCATAATATGACGATTGAAATCTTGCATACATATCGTATAAAATGGAAAAACGTTTATTGCTGAACATGACATTCAAATTGTCATAGGGAAAGAATTGAGAGTTTAGGAAAACTTTACAATTCTTTATTTTACAGTGATCAAATTGACCAGCATTTGCAGTGATAACATCTTTTCGCTTAGTTTGAAAACCGAGTATTATGTACCTTGCTCGTTCCAAGTAAGTTGATGTCTTGACGGTCCATGTTTGTCGTTCTGTCTGAGGTAGTGTAGGGTATTCATGAAATTCCCAACTTCGGAATGGCATCACAATATCACGGTCAGATTTCAACTTTCTCAATAATAGGATTCTATGTTCATCAGCCAATCTTACATGAGGTACTCTCCAAACAACTTTATCCAACTGTAGTTGCCATTCCAGTTTATCTTCCGTAGTTGCAGGGTCTGCAAGTATCAAGTCCTTATTAGTTGAAGATCTGAGTAATACTAATTCTTGTTTGACATTTATTATTACCCGTTTGTAATCTTCAGCGAATCCCAAAAGCAATCGTAAAGGTACATGAAAATCAAAGTGACCGTTGGAAGCTGGTGTTATAGTGTCTTTATCGGGGGCAACCCATCCGGCAGTGACTATTGAATTCTTCTCATGCGGTGTTAATGATGTTAATCCTTTCAATGTCGTTGTTAAACCAACTTTTTTTGTTGAATCAACCGTCACCCCTGATATTTCATATCTTATTTCATCAAAAAGATATGCCATCGGGTTATTTATAAAAGGAACTGTTGAAGCAGTTTTTCCATCCAATTTTAATACCCGTCCTTCGATGTACAAGTAACTTTCACACGGTAAAGTGTAAATATCTTGTTGTTGAATGGGGATCCTTATTTCATCGTTATTGTTTAATTTTGATGAAGTGTAAGGGTTGTGCGTGTGATATTCCTTCTCCCATAGTGTTTCGTCGAAAGTTGGTCCTTGAGATATATCCAGGATATCCATCGCTGTTAAGTTTCAATCCAATCTTCTGTAGAAAACGAATGTTTTCCGATGTTAACTCTTCCAATGTCGAGGAGCTACTGAGCTCCTGACTCTTCCGTTGCGGTTTAAATGATAATCCCATGTTGACTTTTATGTTGCTGCTCTGATGTGTATCCGTATAGTAATTGTTTCTCCTCTAAAGTCAACACTATGACCGTCTTGATCCAATATGTTCAGTACGATGTCTGAAATGAAACTGGTGTTTAACGGTAGGTATATCAAGTTTTGTGGCTTCTCAACAATTTTAAAACCGGGAGCCACTGTTGGATAAAATGTATGTAAAATATGTTGATTAACTCCATCTCTATACGATCCGTGTATAATGTTGCACGTGACATCAATACTATTTACTTTCAATATTGTTACAGTTGAATCACCCGAATGAGTAGTTCCAGGAGTTAAGATTTTCTTTTTTGTATCTGTAAATCCAAGTAAACTGCCAATCGACTGTTCCAAGCTGACATCAATATAATATTTCGAAGTTATTTCTGCTTTTAAAGTATTATTGTTTCCTTTAACGGTGATATTGTCTTCTCCGAGTTGTTTCTGTAATAATTGGTTTATGTCATCAATTTCATATGCTCCAGTAGGAAATGTAATTATTTTCAATTCTGAGTATTTTCCTGCAGCATCCTTAGTTTCATAATAATGTAGTAAATTGTTTTTTCCTTCTGTAACATTAGGAATTGAATTGTAGGTAGTCAAATCAAGTAATGCCGCTTCCCATAATCTTTCCTTGGATAGACGCAATGCTGGGAACAGCGTACTTTTTAATGTGGATGAATTTCCACTCAGTGACACTGTATACGATGACATCTTAAAGCTGACTGACACTCTTCGCTAGAAACTCCAAACATAAATGCCCACATATTTCAGTATTGTTAGGTTGTTCTCTTTTGTAATTATAAAAAATGTTTTTGGAGTTTCGAAAATAATGTTGCAGTTCTTTTGGCGGTGGTAGATTGCCAAAACTGTCAAAGTAGTAAATGGTTTGTCCGAGTTTTTTATAGCATACCCAATGAGTGCCTGGACCATAGGTGGAATCCAAATTTACTATTCCAGTTTCATTTTTCCATATTTTAGTTGGTAATGCATCTTTCATAAAAACTCCTCGAAAGAATGGTATTTTCAAACATTTTACATAATCATTTAACTGATGATTTGTTAAGGCTTTATTTGGAATTATCAATTGATTCTTCTTATTTAGTACACACGGTATGGTCTTAGGTATAAACCTGCTCCGTTTTTTACCATTTGCCAAACAGAAGTCTTTTTTACACTTGCCTTATGAGTTCTACGACGTCCTTTTTTAATGTTTCCACCTCTTTTGGGAGCGCCTCTCTTTGCAGGTCTTCCTCTGCGACGTCTTCCACCACCTAACTTTGCTTTTGTCTTCATGGCTGTAGTTACTGCCCAAGCTGCTGCTTTTTCTGCAATATTTGCGTCACTTGATTTTACTCTTTGCCAAGCTTTCTCCGCTAGAATTTTATCTGCTATTGATCTATTTGTTGAATCTTTATACTTTGAATATGCTATATCGTGTTCTTTGCAAGCTTGATCTAATTTATTAATTCCAGGATCTCCTCTTGCTAAACGTTTTGCCAACTTAGTTCCAGGTCCACAATATTGATAACCTCCGGGCAGATGTAATTCGTATGGTAAAGCGTCTATCGTTCGATTTACAACAGCACCAACTGGAATCCGTCTGAGCAGGGATAATGCAGCTGATGTTATACCACGTCCTCTCTTGCCGCTGTCTTGACGATGACTGAGCGATACGGTCTTCATTATGTTGTCTTATATAACTGGTGTGTTTACTCTACGAGATACTTTACATAAATGAATAACTTGTGCAAAATCTTTTATATTTAAAGACTTAGTTATTCAAATTAATTATATACTGATTTATGATTCTATTTTTAATCCAAGCTTCTCGTTCATCGGGTTGAATCACCACATGATTCGTTGTACTAGCTATATGATTGTGGGTATCAATAAGTAAATTACCCACTATTCTTATTAAACAATCTAAAGTTACAGCATCTTTTGGATGTTGAGGATCTTGTAACTGCATAATACGTTTATCATTACACGTGTAAGCTGTTGAATCACTTTTTGATGTTTTTATGACTTGTCCAATAGTAGCAGCATCATTTGAATCTTCGCCTGGTAAAATATTAATTATTTTCTTCATCTTTGCATCATATTTGGTCCCAAAGTGTTTATCCCAAGTTATTGTTTGTTTCATTGTAACACAATCATTTGCTTCGTAACCAGGATAAATATCTTTTATTCTTCTATTACGACCATTGTATGTACCTAATGTACCACCAGTAGCAATTAATGTTTGCACCATTAGAGGTACATCTGTATCTTTTATACCAAATCTTCCATTTGTTATTGTTTTACGTCCTGCATCCCATTCATCATTATTTCCTTGCATTAAATTAAACTTTTCATTTCCATGTATAAATTTATCTCCCCGCTTTAACACGGCATCTTCATGTTTTACAAAATTGGATGTTTCCTTTTTTAATTCTTTAGATAATTGTTCTATAGTAACAGCATCTTTTGGTTGAGAACCAAACTTTACATTTGTCAATGTTTTACCATGACAATCGATTTCATTAACATCTTGTAAAATACAGTTGTCCTTGATGTATTTTAGGTTTACAGCATCACCGTCTTCCTTTGGGTATCCAATGTCATTTATAATAAATTTATAAAAAGAATATCCATGTTCAGTTTTTTCCGGTATTATAGAATGTAAATATTCTTTATTAACTGAATCTTTATCATTTTTGGGATTTCCCACGTTGGTTATTCTATAATTTCCAGCATCATATGTTTGTCCATCTTTTAAGTTGTTACCCCATTGCAATTTTAAAGTATTTGAAAGTTCTGATGATAAGTACTCTTTAGTAATTGCATCAGAACCTTCAGTTGGTTTACCAACATTAATTAATCTATGGGATTCAACATCATAAGTATTCTTATGTAATTTCAATGATGTTGAAGTAGCTTCTTTTACTGTCTTTAAATTTGCTCCATCAGTATCTTCTTCTGGATCTTTAACTAGTTTTAAACGTTTATTACTTATGCTATAGTCACCTTCAGGTGTTTGCGGTAATCCACTTCTTTTTCTGTCTTCTCCAACTTGCACTCCTAAAGCGGAGTACCGTCCGAACTTGTCGACGCTCATGTTAGAACTGATACGTCTTATGCTTGCACCTCTTTTATATCCACGGACAATTATACGACTATACCGCGATTCCTAAGTTCATCAACTAGAGCCACCCATTCATTATTCAAACCTGTATGACCGGCTTCCATGGCTTCATGCAATAGTCTCATTCTATCAACCAATTTATTGATATCATTGTAGTAAATCACATTCGTATTGTATAGATTTTTCATCAATCCTTTACCAGATGTTGAAGTATCTCCTTTACTCTTTTTACCATGTTGTTCAAGAAGTGATAAATCCATAAGTGATAAAGATTTTCTTTTCAGTGGTTGTCTCACCGCTGGTGCAGTACGTAATGTTGGCAATTTTCGTGGAGGAAACAACTTTTTTATAACGATGTTATATTTTGTTGCACGTGAACGATTAATCATTGCATCCTTTGAGTAGTTTCTTTTATGAGCGTTAGTATTTTGTAGAATCTCCTTAAAAACACTTAAATCTTTGGATGAATATCTTAGTGGTATGTTTTTAAAAATTAATTCATATAATCCTTTTGTTCCTTTATATCTATGCTCACCAATAATAATGTAATCGTCTTGTGTTATTTCAAGCTTTGAATCGCCAATCTTCAATTCATTCCCATCAATTCTTGCTCCGTATACGTGTGATCTACTCAAATTCGGGTTTGATTTCATGTCATGTAGCATTTTCATTATATATTTTCTTCCAAGAGGTCCATGTTGTAATATATCGCTACTCAATTGAGTTAAATTTGGAATAGATTGTTCTGCTTCTGGTATTGGCTGTTCTTCTTCCTTTTCAACAATTGGTTCTTCTTCTTCTTTTGTTTCTTCTTGCTCACTAGCACTTGTATATGAATCATCATCTTCTTCTTTTTTTAATGCTTGTACTTCTTGTTTAGAAACTGGTAGTAAAACATCTCCTTCATAATGAGGTTTACCAATAGTTTCTGATATCTGTTTTAAAGGTTCCGTAATAGGTTTAAATGTAGTCTCTAGAAATTCTTCTCTTTCACTTAAACCCATCCTCAATGCACGATTCTTCATCCTAATAGAATCACTGAGTGATTTTATTTCTTTCAATAGTTTTTCTTGATTCACCATGTTTACACTGTGAAGTTCAACGTGTAACTAGATGTAGCATCGGTAGTTCAACGCATAAATACAAATTTATCCAACCCTATACGATATCTACCATTTTTAATATCTTCTTCCTTCATAATAACGAGAAAGCTATATTTCTCATTCCATGCTTTGCCACACATCTCTTTAAATTTTTCAAATGGCATATCCGCATTTACATGATCATTATATATATGCTTTAAATTTGTTTCATCTTGCTTGAAGATGATCAACATATTTGCATTGTCTCTTATAAGTTGTTTTGGAATTTTACTGTATGTTTGACCAATATAAATGCTATCAATATTATGATGTCTTCCCATAGCAAAATAATTCCTTATTGTGTCATGATTTTCACAAGAAACATCGTCAAATATAAAAATAGAAAATGGTTTTGCTTCATTCGGTTGCATAATTGTTTCACTGGCATTAAACTTGTAAAAATTCACTTCAGGTACACTTGCAAGTACTTTATCCAATAATTGATATTTTGGTTGTTGCAATGATTTTGAAAAAATGTATATATTATTAAAACGCAATCCTTTAGGATTAGTTATAAGGTTAAAAACAACATTAGTTTTTCCACAATTTGAAGGACCAGTTATTAGACATCTTATCGTATTTGGTAGTAATTCACCATGTTTTCCATGATTTAACTTATCATTGTCAACTGTCAATTCATCAATGTTATTGATATTAAATCGATCTTTTTGTTGTACAATCTCCATCTTGTATAAAGGTTAAACACACAATGAGCTATTAAACAACTATACTAAGTCTTTTGAAGGAATCCAAGAGTCTTCACTTTTATCAAACCCTAACCACCGGACTTTAACCATATCCTTTTTCCTTTGTAAAATCTTCTCGACAAGATATACATCACCAACTGTTGATTTCAACAATTCGTGTCCGTAGAATCCACCTTGAAGTAATTCACCCTTGTTATCCTTTAATAAATAGGTTTCAGGTATAGTTGGTTGCACTTTATAAATTGTAAATACTTCATTAGTCCAATTTGGTAGATATCTTTTACTAAATACACCTTTGTATTTGCTTATACGAACTTTATCGTTGACCTTGAACTTCTTTGGTTGCAATTTTTCTAATTTCGGTGTTGTATTATTTTTAATGCGTTGTAATACAATTTTCGCATTAGCACTGTTTACCTGGATAGGTTTCATTCCAATGGTACGATGATATTTGTTGTTATACTGTTTTATAAGTTGTGGTAATATGTCATACCACACATATGATCCTCGTTTTGAAAATTGTTTATACATCGCACCTTTCAATGTTCTATTGAATCTTTCAATTATTGAAGCTTTAACTTCAGAATTTGTAGAATAATGATTTATTTGATATTTCTTCATCAAAGCTCTAAAGTCTTTATTAAAATATTCTTTTCCATCATCGGTCTGTAGATGTTTAATTTTAAATTTATTTCTTTGTATTGTGGTTTCCATAGCTTTTGTAACACTTTTACCAGTCTTATCCTTCAATGGTAAAGCGTCAGCTATTTTAGTAAAACAGTCTATAATTGTTAAAATATATTTAAATCCTTTGTTTAATTTACTGTGCGGTATCATTTCAATGAGATCAGCTTGATAAAGATCATTCATCCCTTTAATGATTGTACTTCTTCTTGGAAATCTTCTTCTTGCTGGTTTATGTAGTTCATTTACAATCTTGTCCTTCACACTTTCCATCTTCAGATGTTGCTTGTACACCGCATGTAAAAATACTGATCCATAGAATAGTTTATTCTCATTTATATAGTTTGAATATAGGTCAAGGCCAATTCATATTAGTGTAAAAAAGAGGGAACATGGCATTGGGCTTGCCATGTCCCCTCTTCTTTACGGAAAGGAAAAAGGAAGAAGGTAGAGGACGAAGAATAGGTTTACTGGTCGATAGGGTTTAGAGAGTAGTGGCCGAATGGTAAAGTATTAATTTTATCTTCTAAAATATGGCGCTTGTCATCTTTGTAGCTTAATGCCCACTTTGTTTGTTTGACACTAAATAGTTGATGATTATAACTTCTAATAGTGTTGAACGTTGCAGTTGTTTCAACATTTTCAAACAAACATCTTTTATAATGTTCAAACTGTACGTTCTTCTTCAGGAAAGAAGTTTTTATTCCTTTGGCCTTCTTCGTGACTTGATGTTCGTTCCTCTCGTTTATGTACAGTTGAAATGAATACAGTTTGGACATTAATGCTACAATTTCCATCATCGGCACACCATTTGTTTCATCTTTAAATTTTCCCAATACTTTCTTATTTCTGTCATAGTCGTAATTTGGATGATCCTTAGGATAATCGGAAAAGTCGAAATCATCTTTATATATAAAGGTGCATAGATCTTCATACATGTCATTTGTTTTAATCCAGTAAATTAGTGCATCCGTGTCCATATATGCAATACCAATGTTCTCTCTTCCATAATAGTTAACCATCTTCTTATAATGAAACTCGTACATATGTGTTTTTGAAATATCCAAGATTGACATTCCAAGATACAAAGGACGATCCATTGTAACTGACTTCTTGTTCATGGAAATAACAACTAGATTTTCATTAATAATTATAGATGAACCAAAGTTTGGTTGTTGCACCAATTTCTGTAATTTTACTGGATCAGTTACCAATTTGATATCCTTATGTTTCCTTTTGTTTTCCAAAGTCTTGCCAAATATTGCGTTATTCATTAATTTGAAAAAATCTTTCTGAAAACTTGATGTAGCGGTGGCTCTTCTTCTTGTGTTGTTGTCGATGTAAGGTTTTAACCAACAAGATTGAGAAAATTGTAGTACTCGATTAATTTTTGTAATTCTCAATCCTAAGTCTAAAGCTTGTTGTATCATCCAGTAGTGTCCAACATATCGAGACTTGTCGGTTAAAGTCATCATTAATTTTGGCCATCTTCCAGTAGGGGAAATTTCAGTCTTAGGAAGAAGTGGTAAATCATAATGTTGATCATGAAGATGTTCAGGATATTCAAAATTAACATCAAAAATGTAACCAGTTTCACCATGCTTCGGTATATCCATTATGTTTCCAATCGATTCTGGATCTATCCATTTAAAATTATCATATGGAAGGGGATTCGACATTGCCCATCCGTATAAGTTATTTGCATCAAAATAACCCAGGAATGTTGTTGGTTTTGATGCATCATAATCGGGCAGATACTTGTTGTTCGCCTTGAAATGTCGTGTAACGCTTTGCGTCAATCCCCCTCGAACTCCTGACTCTAACATCATAACCATATCTATATCAGTAAGAAGTTGTATTTTACAATTTGTTTCTTTCAACATAGCTTGCCATGCTAATCCAGGTGAAGTGTACGAATGAAGAGGGTCCAATCCATATGCTGCAAAACATGTATTTCTAAATTCTTCCATTATATCACATAGTAAAGTTACATCCAATTTAACATAAAAATCTGAATATTCTCCCAATGTTCTAAATCCTAAATCGTTCCATACTTTACATGCATGATCATAGTCCTCTTGAGATATGTCCATGTCATAAAGTTTACTTTTGAATTCTTCTTTAGCCGGAAGTGATGTTTCATTAAATCTTTCTAAACTGTCTATGTAATCATATGGAAACACACCTTTCCGAAGTACCAAATCCAGTTTGTCGTTATTTACAATCTTCTTTGTTTCGATGAAATCTTGTTTCCTTAAATTTTCTGAAAGTTTGGACAAACTCGACGGCATAAATCTGTAGGAGTCCAAGAATCTTAGTTTCATGTTTCCAACTTCTTTGGAAAAACTTATGAACTTCTCTGAAGTTTCAGCTAACACATCGATTTTACCGTCGTCTCTTCCTAGTTCAGGTATTATAAAATGAGCATCGTACCCACTGAGGTTATGCAGAACCACAGGAATAAATAGTGGTAAACGATAGCTTAAGTTGCATTTATTACAAGCAGCACCCCTGTAATAACCTGTGAGGTGATCGTGATCTTTAACTTTATAATTCTCAATAGTAAAATCATTTTTGCATAAGAAACATCGAGTTGCATTTTCATGTTGAATTTCTTCTTCTTCCTCCATCGGTTTCATTGGTACAATATTTGTATATAATCTTTGTGCATTTCCAGCTATTGAATATAAGTGATCAAGAAATATTTTTTCTACATTTTCACCACGATATATTAGAGGTTCTGAAGTTAATCCATATCTGTTTAAATGTTCTTCTGATAATGTTGATTTAACCATTAAACAAAAACTGTTTGGTTTGTGCATTTGATACTTGACACTTTTTCTAGCTTCACAATTTTCATCTTCAACAGGAACAAGTGTTGATTCAAAGTCCGCATACACAACTAGAGGAATACGGTACTGATGATGAACCTTTTCAAATGTAACAAATGCTCTGCTTTCCGAAGGTAAAATAATCTTTGCTTCATAATTATTGTTACATAATCTTTTGTGCTCTTGTAACCATTCTCTTGAGTGTAGCCCATCTCGTTTAAAATTGAAACATCTCTTGCAAATTAACTTTCTGTGTCGATCTTTAGAAAGCTGCTTATTAACAAGACGATCAAATTGCTTTATGTACACATAGTGAGACACATCTCCTCGCGTTAGTAGTAGTAAATCCGTATGATCTGGTAGCTCTTCTTTTGCAATACGTAAAGGATACACTTTGTTTGAACTATCTAATGCAAAAACATTGATAGACGTACCAGGATTTTTCTTCTCAAATTTTGATATATCTTTCAGTGATACAGGATAAGTGATTCCTTGAAAATTGTATCTAAATCTTTGATTTTCATATTCTTGGTTAGGTCTATTCACATGAAGTGGTGGTACAAATTTAGCTGTCATTGCATAACGAAAACATTCATTGTCTTCATTTTTAACATTAACACAAGATTTTGTATTTTCAATTCTTTTCGGTAAAGGAATGTAACTAGATCCCATTAGTCCATATCCATGTTTGTGAACTCTTATATCTAATACTTCAATACTTGTAAGACTCCATCCGGATCCTCTTCCTTCGTGTTCCTGAATTTTTGTTAATATTTCTTCTATACAATTTTCTATTATTGAATCAATGTTTGAACTTTCCATAATGGTTCGGTTTTTTGTTATGAATCCTCTTGGTGATAATTCTTCTTGTACATTTATAAACATAGCTTCTAGTAGTAAACCAAATTTAAGAAAGTTTAATCTTTTCAATTCTTCTTTTAAAATTTTACTTATGATTGGTTTTGCTTCTCTAATAAATTCTTCTAGCTTCAAGTTTTCATTTTGAATCTTATGATGCATTACTACTTTACCGGGTAATGCAAATACTTGTAGATTCGGTAAAGTAGTTGAAGATGTTGCTGTTATTTCATCTTGTTCTTCTTGTTGTTCTTGTTCTTGTTCTTGTTCTTGTTCTTGTTCTTCTTGTTGTTCTTGTTCTTGTTGTTCTTGTTTTTCTTCTGGGTTGTTGTGAATTAGTTCTTTATGACAGTCTAATAGAATTTCATCGTGAAACGATTCCGAACATTTATCGCAATGATACATGTTGAGATGTTTACTCTTCGAAATTTTGCCAAGAAATGAAATGGGCTCTCGCGTTCCTCCTTTTATAACGGTCCCCCCACCACTATTTCATCTTCTTCACTATACAAGGAAATCAAACTTTTTAAATAAAAATATTAACCTTCTACAAACTAATTGTTCATTCATGTTCTTTATTCCCATTGGAGTTTTAGTATATACTTCTTTATATTCAAGCTTTAACTAACTTTCCCCCACCCAACTAATTTTAGTTACTTTTAAAACCAAACACCTGCCCTCCAAACATCTATTAGGACAGATGTTATGGGACAGATGTTGAAAAAACAAATGTTAGGGTGGAAATGGCTAGAGCACAGGCACTTGGTTGAACTAAATTTGCACATAAATTAACTAGAGTTGAACTAAAAATTCGCATAAATTAAAAGTTAGTTCAAAACTAAAATTCGACAGTGTTAAGAAACTCTAACATTTGAACAAGAATAAACATTAGTTCAAAACTGAAATTCAACAGTGTTAACCAAATTCTAACAGTCGAACAAATAGGTCAAGGTAATCCAATTTTAACGCGAGAACGAGGAATAGAGCACTAAGTGGCATGTTAGTCCATTACCACAAAATGATCTATTCCTCGCTCTCTATTCTACATCTACTTTTTTCAGTTTACTTATTTATATTAAAATGTTCAAATTTTATTATGTAGAATGTCCATTCTTTCTCTTCAACTCTTCGATTGTTTTTAGCAATTGTAATAAATATTCGTTAGTTTTCACCAAAGTCTTTAGTTTGCTACATCCAATTTCAATGGAAGGTATTATAAGTTGTAATTTTATAAGTTCAATCTTTTCTTTCTTGCGAATTTCTTTCTTTATTATATTATTCCTTATTTTTGCTGCAGATTTAAACTCCATGTTGTTTCTGCTAAAGCCACAATAATAATAAAAGTCTCTTCAAACAACCTGCATTTATACACATTCCCCCACCACTTTATAATCCCCACTCCTTTCCCCCTCTTCTTTATATGTGGAAGGAAGTATTATAATTAGATTCCTAATATTTCTTTTCCTTTTTCACTACATGGGGGGAAGGGTAATTTGTTATTACACTAGTTGTGCAAGAAAATAGCCGCCAGTGTCCACACCTTGTTCATAGCACTCCATCATAGATTGTGCCCACTGCAACATGCGGTCTCTGTCATTTGGTGTGACAAGGAAAGAATGACTATCACCATACAATATAAAAGAGTCAATTCGTACATAACATCCTAAATTTAACCATTTATTAGCTTCAACTATAAACTTTTCTATTGTATCAAATGGAAATTGTGGATCAATTGCTATAACCTTACGTTCTTCACTAAGTTCAACAGTATAATCATCATCATCCTCACTCTCACTATCATTATTTAAAATGTCTTCAGGTTGTAGAAAAACATCGGAAATTTTGGAAGAATTAATATGGTCATTCACATGAGGAGGCATTTTGAAGTAGGTAATATTGTAAACAGCAGAGACGAAACAACAAGAGCGGCGTGTAGAAGCAAAATGAAGGAGTGACCAACGCTCGCTCCGCTTTTATAACAGTATGCAAATGAGGGGTAAGAGCTGACCTTAACCGGTCATCGACCCAAAGGAGTGGGGGAAGTACTTTTCTTACTACTCAAATGGAAGTAGGTTAGTAGGTCACGGGACTTAGAGTGTTAAAAAATAATGGGGGAGAAACACAACGCTATAACGCATTGTGTTTCTCCCCCATTATTTTTTTAGCAACAATTTGGAAAAAACTAAGTGAATTTACTGTTTACGCCCCCACCTTGTAATACGATCCTTTTTATCCCTGAGGAGAAAGTCTTGAGAATCTAAAGTGTTAAATCTCTTCTCTTTACACAAATTCTCACAAACTCTAATTTTATATTTTAAGCCGTTACATTTTGCCAAAATGTGTTGGTGGTCAACAACACTTAGAAAAAAATATTTCAAACCTTTCTTAAGCCTCTCTCCTCTGACGGATATTATTTTAGGATCGTCTTCAACGGTGGGGATTTCTGTCAGTTGTGGTTCAGAAATATGTTTCACGATATGTACACGGCAAAAACTTTCATTTTTAACACATTTCCTCCCACAAGCTGATCCTTTCTTAATTCCCCTAGTGAGCACTTCAGGGCAAGTAGTGGGACGGCTAAATGCCCTACGACGCTCTTCTTGTAATAATTGAAATTGCTCTGAAGGAGCAGGCTTAGGAGCAGGTTTGGGAGTAGGCTTAGTGGATTTAGTTTTATGATAGGTGTGGTCTTCAGGCATAGTAAGTGGTGGGGTAGGAGGCAATGGTGACAGTGGAATGATAGGTGTACTAAGACTATGAAGCAAAGTTTCAAATGAAGGGGTATTAAGACGGGGAGCTGGCTTCTGTGGAGGCGGCATGATGGTTGATGGCGGTGTGGAGTCGTTTGAAAGCGAAGTAGAAGGCGAAGGCGGTGAAAAAATGCTTCGAAGTTTAGAAGTCTTGATAGGCGGAAGAATAGTGCCAGAAGTTGAAGGTTGGGATCCAAGTTGCTTCTTGTACCAGTCAGGAGGATTTTTCAGACGAAGAGTTTTCTTTGGTGCAGTAACAGCCGTAGTAGAAGTTGAAGTAGAAGTTAAAGTAGAAGTTGTAGTTGGCAGAGATGACATGGTTGTGGCTCCAAGTTCGCAGCGTAACGTCTGGAATCAGAATGAAATGTTAGCCGCAGTCGGTGCATCTTTTATAACAATATGCAAATGAGAGGGGTAGCAGCTGGCCAAGACTGATTATTGACCTGGGAGGTGGGGGGAAAAGGGAAAAGAGAAGGTATTTATTTAAAATAATTCGCATAACTTTTGACTAAAATAAGATAACCAAATTCTTCTTTTACCAAAATGTTTGTCTTACATAGACCTTTTCAATGATGTATCGCTTGTCCAAATCCGTCAATCCGTTATCAAGCTATAGCCATTTTAATTTTTCAGGTCATGACCGGTCGTTCACCCGGAGTAGTGGGGGAAGGAGTGGGGGAAGGAGTGGGGGTAGGAGTGGGGGAAGGGGGGGGGGGAATCGACTCCATTTTTTCAGGGGGGGGGAGGGGGGGGAGGGGGGGAGGGGGGGGAGGGGGGGGAATCGACTCCATTTTTTCGGGGGGGGAAGGGGGGGGGAGGGGGGGGGGTCATTGACCCTTCCAAAAGTGGGTCAAGGTCATTCAAGATTTATAATGATCCAAGGTGATGGGAACAGTAATACTGTTCCCACCACCCTGTTTGCCTAACGGTTCCCACTCCCAACCCACTAGTTACGTTCTGCAAGGGACATCGACGCAATTTTGTTTGGACCGTCCGGGTCTACCGTAACGGTCCGGTCCGGGTCTACCGTAACCATGAATTCCAAGGGAAACTGGAACACCTAATGCAGAAACGCAACTCTAACCCCACCCAAACTAATCCCACCCATCATATTCCTAAACAAAATGCAAAAAACCTAGTCCGCAATTTGCGGATGTCCCACCCCTTCTAAGTGAAGTTCAACTGAACTTCTGAATTTACAGTTAATCTACCCCCTAACATCTAGCTGAAAGGCAAAACAACGACATAAATTATTAATATCAACACTTAAAACTAACAACACATCATTATTAAAAACCAAATAATTCAACACAACCAAATACCTTCATTATTCTTAAAATTAATACACCTTAATGCTAAACACCTCTTAAAATTAATACACCTTAATGCTAAACCCAACTTATAACTAACATCGCAATGCGCAAATTATTTCTTAAATTAAATACAACTTAAAACTAAACACACACACACACACACACACACACACATACCACATTGCATTAAAAAACGCAACATAGTAGAAGAAGTTCAAATATATATAGGCCTACTATATATTTGAAACCTCTTGCTGAGTCGCCAACAACCTTTCGCTATGAAAGTTTGTTGACGACTGACGCTAAGATCAGGCTCGTATTGCTCCTCGGATTCTCGAGTAGTGGGGGAAGTTGTTTCACTCCAGTACAGTGTTCAATCCAGTCCAGTTCGCACCAGTGTAAAAGGAAGGCAAAGGAGTGGGGAGCGGCGCATGCGCAACAACACAAATCCAAGGTTTGAGGTTAGAATTATCCATGTGCAGTAGCGCTAAAGTGAGTAATACAGGACTAGGCGCATGCGCATAGCATAGACTCATTCCGATCCGGAGAACTTGTTGCATGCGCAGCAGGTTTGAGGTTAGAATTATCCATGGCAGCTGCCATATTTAGTCTGGTTTCACCACATAAAGTCAACAACCGGTGGTGACCGGCCATTGACCTGGAGGAGTGGGGGAAGGAGTGGGGGAAGGGGGGGGGGGGCTCCATTTTTTCGGGGGGGGAGGGGGGGAGGGGGGGAGGGGGGGGAGGGGGGGGAGGGGGGGAGGGGGGGGTCATTGACCTTTCCGGTCGGTCGTTGACCCCAAGGAGTAGGGATAGACACAGAACCCTACTTCTCTTACTACTCAGGTGAAAGTCGGTCAACCAGTCATTTGCTTGCCATCTGCCGCCATCTGGCTGGAGTTATTGCCTCTATAAAGGTGGGTAGTTTATCGCGCTACAAACATTCATTGCCTCGCATCCGCTCGGTCATCATCTCTCGTTAGTTTTATGTTATGACTACTTCACTTACTAGGTTTGAGGTTATAATTATCCATGGAATAGCCTTCGTAAATTCTAACCTATAAAATTACTACTCTGGCTTTCTGTTTCAATTTCTTTTACACTTCATTTTATATCTCAGTCTTATTTTAACTTCTGAACTTAACACATCGGTTATGATGACTGCACAATGTTTAAAATTAAAGCTTTTGCGAACACAACACATATTACGAAGTACTTCTAAACCTTCAATTTCAAAGTGTAGAACTAATTTAAATAGAGTTAGGAAGAAGTACAGTTTTAACCCATTATACTCAAAGACTTCGCAGGTTAATGTTGATGATAATGTTATTTACAACATTTTGCATTCTATGTTACAATTCAACAACTTTGAACTTGTTACACCTATCGACTGTGTTCAACAAGTTTTTTTATTTTACCCCCACTATTCCTTATATAAGTGCTCTAACCACAATTCCTACTTCATCCTTCTCTATTCTGTTCAGCTGAGCTAAGATTTGAGGTTAGAATTATCCATGGCGGCCGCCATGTCTGGTACAGTTTTACCACATAGAGTCGGCGACCGGTTATTGGTCTAAAGGAGTGGGGGAAGGGGTGGTGGGGGGAAGGTTGCCGTTTTATAAGCCCTCTCCCTAGGCGGCGCTTCTCATTCGATCGCCAACTTTCAAACAATAAACACCTCTCCCATGGCACGAATGAATTAATTATCCCACTATCACCAACTAGTTCAACTTTGAACTATTTCTGGTGGTAGTTGGGTAGGCTTTTTTAAAACTTACTCTGGATGACCTTGACATACTTTCCAGGCCCCCAGTTATAACTGTTGAATTTCAGTTTTGATCTTACTCTTAATTTTTGTTCAACTTTTAGAGTTTAGTTAACACAGTTGAATTTTACTTTTCAACTAACTCTTCATTCATGCCCAATTCTACTTCAAATTCAGTGCATATGCTCTCGCCATCTGCACCCTGCAGCTGCCCTGGCAGCTGACACCATCTGACCCCTGCAGCTGCCCTGGCAGCTGACGTCACTTCCGGTTTAGAAGTGGCTTTTTCCCACTACTGACGTAGATACAATATCTAGACACAGGCGTAGTTTAAAAACTAAACTCAATCAAATAAATTAGATTATATTAGAAAATGGTTATCAGCAATTTTAGGCAGGTTGCCTTTTGTAATTAAATACCCTTAGATTTTCTGAATTCTGATTTTTTTAACAATCCATGGCATATGTAAATTGGCCTAGGGAAAAATGCAGAAGATCTTAAAATTGGTAAAGTTTGTAATAATGGTGAAATGTGTCAAGCAATTTTTATTTTCAAGCTGACGATTAATGTTTTGTTATAGTATAAAATATACAATGACCATACAGAGTTAATATGTTGAGTTGTATGGTTGTCATGTAATAACAAATATGTGTAATATACTCGCGGTAACTAGAACGACCTTACATAAACTATTCCTTGAAAGGTTTCATTGGCGAGTCCAGTGTCTTGTTTGATAAGACCAATTTTGCACAGCCTCATTTATGACATAAGCTAAGCTTAAGAAATTAAATTAATATAAATCGTTTAAAATTTAATATGACTTTACTTTCTGTAAGATTTGTTGACTTGGCAGTTACGTGAAATTGAAATGGAAAATTGGATAAAAAACTGGCTATTAGGTCGCTTTATGAAACCTTTAATTTATTTTACATGTAGTAAGGGTACACAGTATAATTGAATATGCCATGTCGCTTGTAATTTTCCAGTTAAATAGCTTCCTGTATTTAAAGCTTCAAGTTTGATGTCTAAAGTTTTATTATGATTCATATTGTCTCTCACCAGAGGGATAAGATAATGAGGTCGTAAACTTATGACTTGATTTAATTGGGGGTTTACGCGTTTATATGATAATATATAAGATTACTTTAATAGCCTTCTCCCTCCTTCAAAATATTATGTAACTAAGGAATAAATACCTTTTTTAAAATAAGTTTTGTTAATCTTAGACGATACATAACTATCCATTGCGTTAACGATTTTCTAGACAATCTTTATTCAATTGCCTGAATGTGTTGTTCTTCTGCTATGTCTCTAATTATCAATATATATGTTTATCATAGTTGTAAAACCCGCTTCAAAATGTCTATATAATTAACCAGTTTTCTCATGCCATTATATTTTTTTTATAACAAGTCTACCTTCAAACAACATTTTCTGTATTTCTATGCCATTTTTTCAACAGAAAAGAGAATACAACTTTTTTTGTCATAGTACAACATTGCAGGCCTTGGCCTATGTTTGCTGCTTTTTGGGATGACCAGTTTAAACGTTGACCAGTCGAAACTTTTATAGGGTGGCTACCAACTGGTCAATTGTCAAACCGGTCAACGTTGCATCTGGTCAACGATTTTAAATAAACGGAATAATATTAAAGTTTCGACTGGTCAACGTTCGAACCGGTCAACGCCCCTACTCCGACGCCCGCTACCCCTCTCGCGCCGGGCGGCGTGACAATAAAGCGCATACAGTCCGACCATCAGAGGACCCTGGCGGAGACCTCCCCAAGTTACTACAGCCTTTTACTGGACAGAACGTTGTTCGCCACTTAATTAATTTCTTCTTCTTGGTTGGAAAATTGACCAGTTGGTGGCCCCCCACTTTGGGTGGCTACCAACTGGTCAATTGTCAAACCGGTCAACGTTGCATCTGGTCAACGATTTTAAATAAACGGAATAATATTAAAGTTTCGACTGGTCAACGTTCGAACCGGTCAACGCCCCTACTCCGACGCCCGCTACCCCTCTCGCGCCGGGCGGCGTGACAATAAAGCGCATACAGTCCGACCATCAGAGGACCCTGGCGGAGACCTCCGCAAGTTACTACAGCCTTTTACTGGACAGAACGTTGTTCGCCACTTAATTAATTTCGCCGCAAATGCAACCGCGCTGCAGGTCGGAGATTTTCATTGTCACGAGAAGCACCTTCTTCTTAACTGTTTAATGTTTATGTATATATACATTAGTTAAATGATCTATGAAAACTAGAGGCATAATCTTCAATTGATCCTGGAAATTCTCAAATGATCTTCAATATTGGTTTTAATGCGTATGTCTGCCTACTCTGATCACATTTTAAATTAATAGATAATTTATTCGATACTTTTATTTGGTATTGATACATAGTTTATAAAGTTACACATATCAGCAGTTAAAATTGCTACCAGCGTAGTTTTGAGTATAAACATTAAAGAAAGTAGACTACCTAATTAAACACTTTTTGGACCCCTTCCCCCCCCAAAATCAGTCATTTATCCAACTTATACAAGTTGGTTATCCATAACGAACAAATTTCATCTACAGTATAATGTAATCAATACAGTCCCTTAAATCAATACAATGTTCAATCGTGTCGGATGGATAAAAAATACAGTATTTATTTCAGTTAGTAAAAAATAAATAAAGAGGCTCGCATTGGTATGTTTGCTATTATTATTATAATGATAGGAATAATTGGTACCATGTTACTTTAAAGTTATAAACTAACAGTTTAAATTTTTATTATTAACGAGATGGCCCGTGCGCTAATTGCGCATTTTATGATTCTGTATGAGTGAAACTCACCTACAGTAAGTGAATGTTGATTATGAAGTGACAGAGATCTATTTTTGTTTATTAGCTGGCTTTTAAAAATCATCTGAAGGTAATCAGCTGTTAAATTACAATTCACATTAAAGAACTTGCAATAAAAGTTGGTTAACATTTTAAAGCACCCTCTAGAAATAAATCAAAGGCGAGGGGGGCGAAGCCCGAAACAATATGACCCTTTTAACTACGATTCGTCACTGCGGTATATCCTAAGCTTTAAAATGACACCTCAATCTTAAAAATTGGTTCAGTGGGTCGAGAGAAAAAGGGACATAACAGACGAAACCCATATAGAAATAAGAAGATAGATTAATAAATTATTATTCGTAACATTGCAAGGCTGTGCTATTTTATGGTGGTAAATACTACAAATAACTGGATAGTTATAAATATACACATATCTTTTTCAGATTTAGATTCGACTAGGCCATTGATTAAGCATACTCCTTTTTGGCAGTTGACTAATGAATAAAGGTTTAATGCTCATTCAAAATGGATTTCATTAATTACAAAGTACAATATAAAGCTGTCAAATAAAATTACAGTTATAAATTTTAATCAATACAGTAGCAAATGATTCATGACAAACTCCGACCTGCAGCGCGGTTACATTTGCGGCGAAATTAATTAAGTGGCGAACAACGTTCTGTCCAGTAAAAGGCTGTAGTAATTTGCGGAGGTCTCTGCCAGGATCCTCTGATGGTCGGACTGTATGCGCTTTATTGTCACGCCACCCGGCGAGAGAGGGGTAGCGGGCGTCGGAGTAGGGGCGTTGACCGGTTCGAACGTTGACCAGTCGAAACTTTAATATTATTTCGTTTGTTTAAAATCGTTGACCAGATGCAACGTTGACCGGTTGGAAAATTGACCAGTTGGTGCCCCCCCACTTTTATATTATTCCGTTCATTTAAAATCGTTGATCAGATGCAACGTTGACCGGTTGGATAATTGACCAGTTGGTAGCCAGACACCCATTAAAAGTGGGTGTAATAACCACACGAATGTTCAAGAGATGCACATAACTGATATTGTAACATAATTGTCAGACGAATTTTAAAATTTCAATTGGTTTTACTTAAATGTCTACGTCTTTCTCATAGAAATCTATACAGTATTTACAAGGTGTGTAAGCCTAATAAATGGGTTCGAGCTATATTTTATTGAGGTCATCGTTGGTAGGATGCCAACTACAACTACACAGTTGGTAACCAACTACTCTTACCATTAAAATATCTTAATAATATTTCTTTCAATAATTTGTAATACGTTAATAAAAAAGCCGGCTTCTTACAAACGTGCTAGTAGTTTGGCGAAGTTTACTTTAATTTTCCACTGTTAAATGGGTATTTGTAATGAAATCTCTTAAAAGTTTACAAATTAAATTATCAACTGTTTCCTCGATCTAATTTCTTTCATCGATGTTTTTTTCTAGTTTGTAGCTCCCGATTGCATGCACGAGTATACAATAATCGCTTGTTACATGGTAATGCACACCCAAGCGCAAGCATATTCCGAGAACCCTGCTGTCAAAACAAGTGACATAACGTCTGACGGCTGATCGCTGTCGGCTGATCGGCGGTGGCTGATCGTGGATCTGCCTTATCGGGTTTCCGCTCGGCTGAGCGGTCTCGGCCACGTGCCGTGCAGCCAGGAACGTGCCGATCACGTAACGCGGCGATTAAACACCGCACACGTACACGGTGATTGATATAAGTGTGCCGGGTGTGTCACTCGAAAACCATTACACCAACCACCTGCAACTGCAGTTGGTTTATAGTACCTACTGTGCGTTAGTGTCATTTCCAAATCTCAATTCAAATGCATTAGTTTATTTTCCGAAGGGGTAATTTAATCATTATAAATATGGCCTAATTTTAATGTTGCTTCCAGATTTAATACATAATTTGAAGAATTTTTTTATTTTTAGCGGCCTCGTTTACGGAGGTAGTGGAAGTACATAGGGGCTGTCCATAAATTACGTCATCGCTTTTTGGCCATTTTTGGACCCCCCTCCCTAAAATCATCCTACCATCATAATTTGTCTGACCCCCCCCCTCTCCCTATCGGAAAAATGACGTCATTTTTAACAAACCTCCATTTTAAGTAAAAATAATGCTTAAACACTACCTGATAAACTAATTAATCAATTCTGAACTTACCTTCAGGCCTCTCGGAAAATGACGTCATTTTTAACAAACCTCCGTTTTAAGTAAAAATAATGCTTTTTAAACACTACCTGATAAACTAATTAATCAATTCTGAATTTACCTTCAGAAATAAAGCCAAAATTACTTTCTCAATAGAAAAATAAACTATAAAACAAAGCCTAAAAATAATTTAAGGTATTTTATAGATAATTATTTTATAGTAGTTGAGTTGTGTTAGAATTGATCATTGTTTTACTGTCAAAATTTGATATAAAACATCATATTTAAAATGACGTCATATCAAAGCCGACCCCCCCCCCTTGCGCATCACCCTACCGTCATTTTCAATCTGGACCCTCCCCCCCTATTTTCAGATGACGTAATTTATGGACGACCCCATAGAAGTTTATGCTCCACTCAAAAGCCACAGCCAAAATATTCATTACCAGTGTATCGTAAGAAAAAAGTTTGGAAAATTTCAAGCGTATGCATTTGTAAATGGAGACGAATTAAAAATTGTATTCGAGAACTTATCTTTTGAAAAAAAAAATGTTAAATTTGAATTGCTGTAAGTAGTGTCAAATTGTTGGTGCTGGGCCAGTTCAAGGTCACCTGAGGGATGACGTCATCGAGGTCAATGACCTCACCGATGACGTCATCGATGACGTCATCGATTGCGTCATCGATGACGTCATCACTAATGACGTCATTTCTATGACGTCACACCCATGACGTCGCAGAAATGACGTGCTGATGACGTCATCACCCCTTACGTCATCAAAATGACGTCACCGACGCCACTGAGGTCAAGGTCACGCCGAAACTTAAAATTTTTTGGCACTTTTGCCGTTTCTCGCACTACGCTCCGAGTTTCAGTCAGAGTCCCCGTGACCTTGACCACTTGGAGCGAATTTTCGACGAGAAACGGCAAAAGTGCCAAGTTAAACTCGAGTTTCTGACATGACCCTGCCTAAATGGGCAATCGGTTATCCCTCAGGTGACCTTGAACCAGCACAACACCAACAATTTGATATTACTGTGACCTTGAAAACCTAACAACGGAGCGCCGACACCGATGCGCACCCCACGACAGCCACCGAGTGACTGACTGTCAGGCTCTGTGTACGCTAGGTATATCGGCTTGAGAGACTAAGACTCTAAACTGTCAGGAATGGGAGTAACTAACTGAATTTTGCAAGGAAAGTCATTTCATCTAATATTCTAAACAAATCTTCATCAGTAAAACTGACATTAGTCTGTTTGGTATAAAACCTAGGGTGTCCACGCAACAGTTTGCGCCACTTAGCTAAAGTCGAAACCTTCTTAACTTTGAGTGGTGGACAGTGAGCAACTAACAAAGTCTTAACACGGCTAAGTTTCTTACCTAAAGCGTCCCGCGTCATGGCTTCCCCTCACAAAAGTCTGCACAATACTGAGAGACTGCTTGTAGCGCATGAGTCAAGGGAAAAGAGGTGGGGGAAACAGCAGGAGTGGGGGAAGGTCACAGTGGCGGGGGAAGGTGAGGTGGTACGCTGGAGTATCGCATCACTTCACCATGAGCTGTCCTACAGTCAACACACTGTTCTCTTGGAACGAGTTGGCACTAGAAGAAACATTTCTGTACAGCTTAGGCTGTGAGAGCCGAGGAAGCAAAGTCAAAGTGGAAATTGTGTTAAACTCCAAGATGAAGAGTCTCCTAAATAAACTAATTGTATCCTTGCAATCTCCTATAACTTTAGAGAAATACCACTTTATTAAGCGACACCTTATACTTTGGCAAAACGAAGCGGAAATGGAAAAGATTACAGTAAAATTAATTTAACTTAAAACCTGGACTGGACACTCATGGCGATACCACGTGGCGTGCAAACGCCACCCTAAACATTACAAGTTAGGTTATTGAGCACCTCTGGTACGATAACCGATGTGCTAGAGTTAAAGTGTGATGACCTTGAGTCAAAACACTGAAATACTACAAGTTGATATCGTCCCAGAGTTAAAGTGTAGTGACCTACATTCAGAACTTGTAAAATTACTTACATATAGAGAGCTAGAGAACAGCGAGACGCACCGCATGGAAGCCGGAGACATACTGGCGAAGCGGTGTTGTGCAGCCTAGGGACCCAGTTGTGGTGGGGGTATAGCCAACACTTAGAGTACAAGTGTTGTGGGTGACCTTGACCCACTTAACTTACCTGACCCCCCCCCCGACAAAAAGTGCGAGCCCCCCCCCCCGACAAAAAGTGCGAGCCCCCCCCCCCGACAAAAAGTGCGAGCCCCCCCCCCCCCCCCGACAAAAAGTGCGAGCCCCCCCCCCCAACAAAAAGTGCGAGCCCCCCCCCCCCGACAAAAAGTGCGAGCCCCCCCCACCCCCCCCCCACCCCCCCCCCCACCCCCACCCCCACCCCCACCCCCTCCCCCACCCCTGATATCCTGGGCGTGGCAGCCCCGGTGGGGATATAAGGGGGCCCAGCCAGAGCCGGCTCGCAGTCCGCTCCCGTGCGTTGAACGTGAACGATCGGGACGGACCGCCATAGGCATCACTAAACATTGAATGGCGCCTTCAGTGTTTAGCGAAGTCTACTCTAACTTTAAGACTTGTATTAGTTGTAAGATATTGCGCTTGCGTTTGGGTATTGCGAATTGCTTTATATGAGAGTGTTTTACTTGTACCTTATGTCTCCTGTGTGTCTTTTATCCTTTGTGTCTTGTTTGTTATATGTGTTTAACGTGTATGTGCTTGTTCCAGCATTGACTACGTTGAGCTCAATTGTGTGTTGTAAGTGTGTTATATTTTTCTAAAGTGTATACGCTTGTTGTAGCATTTCCCCCTTGAGCTTTTGCAATGCTCAAAGTAAATCGTAAAGACAGGGAACGGGAGTAGGCCCCCGTGTAAAGTTACTTTTGTATAATTGTTAGGCTCCTCTCATGCATGCTTTAATGCGGCTGAGAAATAGGAGTTGGTCCGTTTGTACGCCTATATGGGGGTAATAAGCCGATGGCCTCTGCACTCGGATCGAGGACGTAAGCCACTAGGGTGTCCTCAGTTAGTTTCCCTTCTGGAAACTCAAAATTATGTAAATGAAACTTTGTTAGCTATTTGTGTTTTTTTGTCCCAAGGCCCCCGAACATTCGTGGTTCGCCATGGATGTACGGGGGCCGAAATTTTTTAATGTCCGTGTGGCCTTGACCCACATAGGACTTGTAAAAATTTACTGCATTGCTAAATTAAAAATATTAAAGATAGGGTTACGGGAGTAGGCCCCCGTGTAAAGCCACTTTTTATAATTGTTAGGCTCCTCTCATGCATGCTTCAATGCGGCTGAGAAATAGGAGGTGGTCCGTTTGTACGCTTATACGGGGGTAATGAGCCGATGGCCTCTGCACTCGGACCGAGGACGTAAGCCACTAGGGCGTCCTCAGTTTCTTTGAAAATTATGTAAATGACATTTTGTTAGCTATTGGAAAAGTTATTAGTTAGAAATGCAGTAAATGTTTACAAGTCTCGCGTGGCGAAGGGTACACGACATTGGATGTTGCCTTGTTGTCATAGTTGGGTCTCTTCGGAGGCTACAGCGATGACAACCCAAGTGCCCCACACCCCCATAGGGGGGTGTGGGGCTTAATTTTTTTAAAGTTTTTTTGTGACCTTGACCTAAATATAAAAGTTTTCAAAATCTTTAACAGTCAGGTCTTATCAACACAGTTTATATATAGAGGTCTTTTAAAAGTTAACAGTTAGGTATTAGTAACACACAAGTGTGGAGTTGTTTATAGTTGGGTCTCTTGGGAGGCTTCAGCGATGGCAATATAAATGTCCCAAGTGGGGCTTATTTTTTTTGAAAAAGTGCGAGCCCCCCCCCCCGACAAAAAGTGCGACCCCCCCCCCACCCCTGATATTCCGGGCGTGGCAGCCCCGGTGGGGATATAAGGCGGCCCGGCTGCATGCACTTCTCATTCCCGTCCAAGCTCCCGTACGGACAGGTTCTCTCTTGTTCTTGAGATCATTTATAATAACTTCACTTTTTTATTCTCATCTATTCTTTTCATTAAGTCCATTCATTACAATGGGTAAAATGGGCCTTAAACTGAAAAACTACCCGCCAGCTTCAACCTCAACCGACACGACTCAACCTCCATCATCCTCCACCTCGATCCTGGAATATCTGATGACTGCAAACATCTTGAGCTGCCTGACGATGCCACCACCGCCGCCGCCGCCACCACAGCCCGCCTCAATGCCCAGCCTGTCGCCATTGCCGCCGACAGTGGAAGAGGCCGGTGCACCTCCACCATCGTCAGGAAAACTCAGCGGTCGAGTCCCGGTAGCCTCTCCAGCACTCTCGCTGCTATCGGACTCAGGATCGGAGTCTGCAGTCTTCGAAGAGACGTCCAGGTCGAGGATAACCCCCTACAGCAGAACCCGAAAAATCCTATCCTATACCAAATCACAATGTCCCTCACCCATATCCCCCATGCCATCCACACCAACCAAAGCACCCCGTAAATCCATCTTTTCCCCTGAACTTCCCTCCATAGACCTAACACGCTCTCCTACCCCACCCAAAATTGTTTGCTCCATTCCTTTTGACCAATCTTTGCCTCTTCCACCCCCTTCCACCCCTATTTCTTCTAGCCAGCCTAATTCGGAGAAGCTCCAAAACACTAAGAGTCCAACACAAAAGAAACGTAATCGTGTTAAATGCCCTGCTGGCAAGCGTGATAAATGCGATTATGTTTGGTTTAGCAGAGAGGCTGTGGTTCTTTGTTGTCCGAGTTTTGCTCTTCCAGAAAAAGATCGTTGCCAACGACACTTGAATAAGAAAATCAAAATTCCGACACCAAAGCCCTATAGCCTTAATATTATGCCTGAAAAGTCCAAGTTCAAACACCCCAACAGTCCGCAGAAGCTGAAAATTAATAGGCTCAAGAGGGACAAAAAATATTATTTCATTGTTCAAGCTTATGGAGCATTTAACATAAATGTGCAAATCATTCTAAAAGGTGATGGCCGCCTTCATAGAATGAAAGTACCACCTGCGATGGTACAAAGAGAATTTTTTGTCCCCGGTGCTTATTTAATTCGAAGAAAAGGATGCCTATCTGTTTGGGAAATGGATTAGGACATGGGCTCACTAAATAAGAAAAAGTCAAAATTGTTAGGTTGTGTTGGACAATATTTAAAAGTCTTTTTCCAAATTATTTTTCCAAATTTAGTCTTAACCCTCTTAAAGTAAGGGAGAGGGGTATTATACAAGTCAACTAATAAAAAAAAATACTTGACTTGTATAATACTTTAACCTGGCGGTGATGTAAAGTCACTGGGACAATCTCAAACCGTGTCCTTGAGGGTGAAGACTAAGTTACAAATAAATCATTAACAAATAAAAACTTACCTCCAAACACTTGTAGCTTGCTACAAGTGTTTGGAGGTAAAAATTTTTCAAAGTTTGAATGACCTTGACCCATATAAATTACTGTTTAAAGTAAAGTGCTAACCTTACAACTAATGTTGTGTATCACGTGATACCCCCACTCTAACGCTCTTACTAAGCTTGTATGAGCCGTTCATTTGCTTCAGTCTGTTTCTGTGCTCCGTGGTAAACATGTCACGGTACAATTACAAAGGTGGTGACTTCTTGATAGATCAACACAATGCTTGGGAAGTGCTAAACCAGCATAGAATGGAAGTTGAGTATTGTATAAGACGAGACGGGTCTACATTTTATCTATGTATTATAAACAACCAAACTCATAAGTATGAACACTGGACAAAAATTAATTATAACAACATAGATGAGCTGTTTGCTTGGGTGTTTGAGGTGTGTAAAGTTATTGAAGAAACCAAAATAATGGGTGTGCTAAAGGTATGTAAAACTGATGACCGGGAAGACTAAGCAAAATTTCTTTTAACCCCCCCCCCGTGTTATCCCCACCACTAAAAATGGGTATATATAGGAGTGGTGATCAACCGTCCTCTCATTCTGCTTTACACCGTTAAGCTGAACACCACCATGTCTGCTATGAACGTCCCAGCCTCTACCTCTGGCCCGGCCGCCTCCAACTCCAGCCCGAGCATTGGACCAATCCGATCGGGGCCTTCGTCAAGGAGTCGTGTCCGATTCTCCGGCTTTGGTCCTGTGAGGAAGGAGTTGCGGAGCAGCGGAGCTTCTCAACCAACCACGATGGACGCATCAACTCAGACTCCACCAAACATCATCGAGTGGTACGACGAAGTCATAGAGCAAAGGGACAGAATGCTAGAGAATACTCGCAGGGAGCTACTTCATATCCGGAGTAAATGGGAAAAACTAATTAGGAAGTGTGAAAGCCTGTTGGACAGTGATGATAGTGAGGATGAGAGTTTATAGGTGTGTGGGTAAAGACTTGGACTGGGACTTGTGTGTATGTATGAATGTGTGCGTGAATGTGAAATACAGAGCGGGGGATAGATCACTCTGTGGCAATGGACTAACATGCCACTTAGTGATCTATCCCCCGTTCTGGTAATGTTTTTGGATGGCCTTGACCCACTTTACCAAGGTTAGCTAGTACCCCCACCACTGATAAGTGTATATATACGGGTATTAATGTGCAGTTTGGTTATTCTGCTTTGTACCGCTTAGCTGAATACCGCACTGTAACATGGCGTCCAACTCCAAAACTTCTTGGGCTTCCTCTTCTTCTTCAAGAAGGCGTGCTGCCAACGTGCTGCCTGCTACTCGTGGACCTGCTCGACCATTCCACAGCATAACTGTTGCTCGGGCAAACGCCTGCAAAGCTCCAATGCTACGGACCTTGCTGGAGGTGAGCCAAGACGGGCAAGGCTTGCTCAGTCCTGGTCAACGGCAGAAAGGCGTATGGCGTACTTCAGGCTGCAGGGTGTAGTTCCCAGCTTGAAGTTAGGCGATCCCAGAGTAGCAAGCATCAACGAGGCAGCGGACTACATATCACACCTTCACAGTGTTTTAGAAGTAAAGGACCAACAAATTGAAAACTTAAAAGAACAATTGAAACAATTTAACTTTAACCCGGTGGAGTTTGTGGAAGCAGTGATGAGTGATAGTGATGATGAAGGAAGTGAATATATATTAGGTATGTAATGAAAGACTTGGACAGGGACATGTGTGTGTGTATGTAGAATACAGAGCGGGGGATAGACTACTTTGCGGCAATGGACTAGCATGCTGCTTAGTGGTCTATCCCCCGCTCAAAGGGTACTTTTGAATGACCTTGACCCACTTTAAATGAAGGACAACCGGTTAACTGGTATAAAAGAGGGAGTCTGTACATCCCGACTTCATTCTGCTTTGGACCTTCCAGTGGAACGCTAGAAAAATGAGTGGATCACTGATCATTGGTAAGGAGTGGGAGTATGTGTCCATTAACTATTTAAATTGTAGAGGGATGTTGAAGAAAGTGTATGATAATGTTAAAAGAATGGTTGTTGAAGAAGGTAGGGTAGTGATTGTAGCGTGGAAGAAGAAGCAGTATACAGAACAACAAGTGAGAGCAAGTGACTTTGGGGGGAATAGTGTGTTTCAAATTCCCCACCTATCTGCCTCGGATATAAAGGGTCCCGGTCGAGCGCGCTGCTCATTATTGCGTGGACATTCACAGAGTGTGCATTCAAAGCCAAACTGTTTGAAATGGCTCTTTGCGACATTTGTGGGGAAATCTTTCAAGACGAAGATCTTTTCACCCTACACAGAGAATTACATGAAGACGAAGATAGAAAAGAAGATATTACCATGGATGAAATAGACTTAGACTCAATTGACCGGTTTTTGGAAGAGCACCAGAAGCAGACGGACTACTGGGACAGCTATCTACAGCAAATGCAAAGAAGAAGACCTAGTGTGATCCAATTTGCTGGTGCTGGACCATCTACTGCTAAAAGACCTTTTGAAGAAGAAGAAGACACTGAAGAAGAGGACACTGAAGAAGAACTGGAAGATGTGAAACAACTGCGCACCACGGCTTTGCCAGGACGAGTTGTAACTCATTTCAAAATTAATAATGTTTAATTGGAACTGGAAACATTTATAACCCAGGCTAAGGAACTTGTTGGTGAAACCTTGAGGGAAGAACTAAGAAGATTAAATTTTATTAAATTTGGAATGGTGTTAGAGGCTATGTTTAACAATACTGATGGTGAAACAGCATTGAGAGCGTTCATTACCAAAAACCGAAACCTTACCTTCACCTCCAACATCGATGATATTATTGAAGAATGCTTGGAGGAACTTATAACCAAACTTCAAGAACATGAAGGAAGAGGATCTGGATGGACTTTATCATCAATTGAAGGTATGGATGTAAGGGTTCATAAGCATGGATATGGTTTAAGGGGTAGTAGTTTTATCCCTCTACCAAAGAAAATCCAAAACACCAACTCGTGTAGGAATGTGCAAAATGAAGGTAATGAATGTTTTAAATATGCAATGATAACCAAGTATGTTAAAGATCATCCTTGTAGAGTTGGTAGAGAATATTACGAGAATGAACACCGCTACAACTTTCAAGGTCTCACCTACCCAGTTACCTTGAAAGACATTGACAAATTTGAAAAGAAAAATCCTGGCGTTTCAGTCAATGTTTTTGGTCTGGATGATTCGAACAACGTTTATCCTTTGCGGGTAGTAAAGGTCGAGCAAAGAAACCACACTGATTTGCTATTGATAACTAAGGGTGAAATTTCCCATTATGTATGGATAAAGGACTTTGAAGCCTTAGTTGTAAAACAATTGACCAAAAGAGTAAATAGGATTACAGTTTGCAAGAGATGTTTCTGCTTTTCTTGGAAAGATTCAAGACGTGGAGGATTGGACTGGTTGTCGGAACATAAAAGACTTTGCAACGAGAACTATGAAGTAAAGATAAGTCTTCCACCGCCTACCCGAGCTTCAATACAATTTAACAAGACGGTTCACCAATACCGAATTCCACTAGTGGTCTACGCAGATTTTGAATCAACGTTAGTACCACAGGAGCTGCCGGACGGTGAAGTGACTAGAAGAACAAAATATCAGTTGCATCAACCCAACAGTTTTTGTTTACTAGTTAAATCAACCTTGTCTGAAAACCAATTGCAAGACTATGGTTTAACATCCACTCCAATACTCTACCGTGGTGAAGAAGCCGCTAAGTATTTTGTAGACCAACTGTACGATATTGCTGGAAAGGTTCAACGCTTGTTCGGTAATATTGTACCTATGGAACCTTTAAACCAAAATCAACAAGAAGAATACAACGTAGCGACAAGATGCTATTTATGCAAGAAGATGTTCAGTGAAGAAAATCCAAAAGTAAGAGATCACGATCACCTGACAGGGTTATACAGAGGAGCTGCTTGTAATTCATGCAATATAAATTACAAACTGCCAAACTTTATTCCTGTCGTTTTACACAATCTTAGCGGCTACGACTCCCACTTTATTATCCCGGAGTTAGGAAGAGATGACGGTAAAATTGATGTTCTTGCTACAACATTGGAAAAGTACATCAGCTTTTCAAAAACAGTAGGTAAAATTAAACTTCGCTTCGTAGACTCTTACAGATTTATGGCATCTAGTTTAGCCAAATTGTCAGAGAACCTAAGAAGAGAAGACCTAAAAGAAACCAGAAAAATTGTACCTGAAGATAAATTAGACCTAGTATTACGGAAAGGAGTTTTCCCCTATGATTACATAACGTCTGCAGAAAAATTCGAAGAAACCAGTCTGCCACCGATTGAAGCCTTCAACAGCAAATTAAACGAAAGTGAAATCTCCGTTGAAGACTACAATCATGCTTGTAATGTTTGGAACCAACTAAACATTCAAACCTTAGGGGAATATTCTGACTTTTATATAAAATTGGACGTAACTCTGCTGTGCGATGTGATGGAAGAATTTCGAAACACCTGCTTCTCCGCCTATGGACTGGACCCTCTACACTCGTACACATCTCCAGGATTAGCATGGCAAGCTATGCTAAAGTCAACCAACTGTCGACTGGAACTTCTAACGGATATTGATATGGTGCTCATGATGGAATCTGGTGTACGGGGCGGTTTGACACAAGCTGTAACACGTCATGTCAAAGCCAACAACAAGTACATCCCCGGCTTCGACGAGCAACAACCATCGGTCTACCTTGGCTACTTTGACGCAAACAACCTTTATGGTTGGGCAATGTCAAATCCGCTTCCCTACGCTGACTTCAAATGGATCGACCCGGCCACCATCGGAGACATCTCACAGATTCCGAAAAATGGTCCAAAAGGCTATATTCTGGACTGTGATTTTGAATATCCGGAGCACCTTCATGACCATCACTACGACTTGCCTCTCCTAGCCAAGACTGAAGTTTCACCGACAGGAAGATGGCCAAAATTGATGATGACCTTGGAGAATAAGGATCGCTATGTGGCTCACTACTGGGTAGTTCAACAGGCTCTTGAATTGGGTCTACGTATAGTGAGAATTCATAGAGCAATTGAATTCACCCAGTCTTGTTGGTTGAAACCATATATTGATTCCAACACTACAAGAAGAGCTGCAGCGACAACAGCATTTGAAAAGGACTTCTATAAATTAATGAACAACGCCATCTTTGGAAAAACCTTGGAGAACAAAAGAAAACACAAAAATGTAAAATTAGTAAGTGATCCTAGGAAATTGGAAAAATTAGTGCAAAAACCAAATTTTGGAACATCCATGATTATAAACGAAAATCTAGTCGCTGTCAGCATGAAGAAAACAACAATAGTCATGGACCGTCCGTTATACATAGGTATGTCGATTTTGGACATCAGTAAAACCCTGATGTTTGAGAAAGGGCGGATTAATTTATTGAGAAAAAATATTGAAAATATTGAATAAAAATGTGAAACATCAATTTTACGAAATTTACAAGTCTGGTTCAAAATTGAAATGTTCGAAGGACCAGGTACTATGTACCAGAGAATAACAAATGCCTACAACAATATTTAAACACAGTCAAAAGAAATGTTTAAACTCACTCACAAGAAAATCCGTATGGCGGAGATGGAAGGGCGCCAAGATGGCCGAAGGGACGCCAACACAGCCAGGGCACGAGGGAACTGCTGGGCCAGGAAAGTCTCTCCGAGGTCCAGGGAATCTTCTCTCTTGCTGCGAATTCGCACGCACGCACAATTGAATAATGAATTGAGCTCTCGTCCAGTCCAATGTTCATATACGCGGGAGACCGAGTGTTGCCCGACACGCACTTACACACACTAGGTTCACTGCAATCTATGTTAGTGAACAGAGAAAATAGTTAATGAACAAAATAATACCACTTTGTAAAATATTAAAATAAATCAAAAGGGGGAGCCACCATGGGCGAGACTACGGTCACGTTTAGAAGTTATAACGTGCCTGGGGAAAGAAAAGCCGAAAAGCACTTGAGCACTAATCGGTCGACAGACGAACAGAACCAGAATCAGAATGGCGAGCCTCATGGGAGGTGAAGGGAACTGCTGACCCGCAAGAAACGGAACAGAAGTGGTTTATGAGTCATCGGCCAATCAGAGGCCTGCGAGATTCAGAGCGACAGGCGGGCAAGGGTCATCGGCCAATCAAAGGCCAGGGATCGGTAAATTTCCGTTTTGAACGTGTTCACCAGTTCTCTCGGCTATCTCTCTCTCTCTCGCTCTGCCTACCGCCAATATTTGAAATGATAATTCTGCTTGTCTGTTATAACTTAAAATCAGTACTTAACATACCGGCGGCTTTGAATCACTTGTGATTCAACAAAACAATATTCAAACCCAGAAAAATGAAAATCAAAACAATTCTTATGCTAATATGTACAAGAGGTTACCATTGGAATGATTAGGCAGGTTGCGCCCAGAAAGGTAACAAAAACACTTTGACTGCAGGACGAGTAAAGGTACCATGCTGAGTCTTGAGTTCAACAATTCTGACAACATTGTCTTTGCCAGGAGTAACTTTTGTGATCCTTGCCAAGGGCCACTGGAGAGATGGGGTGTCTTGATGAACCAGCACTAAGTCGCCAACTTGAAGATTCCTCGTAGGTGTGGACCATTTCAGGCGTTGCTGCAATGTGTGGAGATACTCCTTGCTCCAGCGCTTCCAGATGCGTTGCATGAATGCTTGCATGATCTGCCATTGTGAGAGCCTATTGTCAGGCGTGTTGACAAAGTTGGGTTCTGGAAGTGAGGCTAGGGGGGCTCCAATCAAAAAGTGACCTGGCGTCAGGGCCTGAAGATCGTTAGCATCACTGGACAAAGCAGTGAGAGGCCGGGAATTGAGCATCGCCTCTATTTGGCATGTTAGTGTGGTGAACTCAAGGAGGGTGGGCACGTGAGTCCCGAGGGTGCGCTTCAAATGATATTTAGTGCTCTTGATGGCACTTTCCCACAAACCGCCTTGGTGAGGTGCAGCGGGGGGATTAAAATGGAACTTGATGCGGTGCTCAAGCGCAAATCGCTCAATTGGTTGCTGAGCAGAAGAAAGGAATTCATGAAAGGCATTTCTTGCGCCCACAAAGTTGGTTCCACAATCACTGTAGATATCGGAGCATATTCCTCTGCGAGCTACAAAGCGCCTCAACGCAGCGATGAATGATTCAGTGGACAAGTCAGTTGCAACTTCGATGTGTACTGCCTTGGTGACGAGGCAAACAAAAAGGCAGATGTAGGCCTTAATATGGCGGATTGAGCGAAGGTTGTGGATCTTGACCGTGAATGGACCGCCATAGTCAATGCCCGTAGACAAGAAGGGTCGAGCAGGAGTCACTCTCGCCTTTGGTAAGTCACCCATCAGAGGGAAGGTGTTTTTCGGTTTTTGTTTAAAACACACCAGGCATTTGAAAATTCTGTTTCGTACTGCACTTCTCGCAGAAAGGATCCATACATGTTGGGACAGTAGAGACATAGTCAATTGTACCCCAGAGTGCAAATGTTTGCGATGGATGTAGTCGATGTAGATGTTGACTACGTGATGCCTTTTTGGTAGAAGGTAGGGATGTCGTATGTTGTCCGCCAGATCGGCGTTTTGAAGTCTGCCACCAACCCGTAGTAGACCATCTTGATCGATGAAGGGAGAGAGTCGCTGAAGACGCGAAGAGCAGATCTTGTTGTCTTGAAGAGCAGCAATGTCATTGGAGAAGGCCTCTTGTTGCACCAGTCGGAAGATACGCAGTTCGGCAGCTTGTATTTCGTCCACAGAGAGAGGACCTAGACGAGGATCCTGCCGGCGGCTGTTTTGGATGAAGCGCAGGACGTAGGCCATGACATGAAGTAGCTTCGTCCAGGAGGAGAACTGGGAGAGAAGATCCCACGACGACTGTTGTGTAGAGATGAGCGCAGTCAATGGGGTTGGCTTCACCTCATCCAGATCACAGGTGTCGATGGGCGTGAAGCTTGAAGTCGGCCAAGTTGCAGGCGGAAGTCGGAGCCAGGTAGGTCCCTGCCACCAGAGAGGATGATTCACCAGTTCCGAAGGTAGGACGCCTCGTGAAGCACAATCCGCAGGGTTGTCCTTACTGGAGATGTGACGCCAGCAATGCGAGGGGATGAGCTCCTGGATTTGGGCGACTCGATTTGCGACATAAGTCTTGAGGCGATACGGGAGAGTTTGTATCCACGACAAGGTCACTGTTGAGTCACACCATAACACTATGGAGTCTATTTTCAATTTATTGAGAAATTGGTTAGTCACATAGTGAACTAACTGAGCGAGAAGATGCGCTGCGCACAATTCAAGGCGCGGGAGTGTCACACGCTTGAGGGGGGCGGCACGGGTTTTGGCGATAATCTGTGTCACTTGCACTTTATTGTCACTGTCAACACATCGCAAGTAAACCACGGCCGCATAACCGGTTTCCGAAGCGTCGGAAAAACCGTGGAGGTCACACATGATGGTGTGGGGTAGCAGTATCGCTCGAGGTATGGAGATCTCCACAATGGTGTTGAGGTCGGAGATAAAATTTTGCCACTTGACGGCGAGCTCTGGATTCAAGGGTTCATCCCAAGATATCCCGGAAGTCCACAGTAACTGCATAAAACGCTTGGCAGTCATTATGCAGGGGGACAAAAATCCACAAGGGTCATAGATGCGAGCTATGAGGCTCAAAACCTTGCGTTTGGTGGGCTTCTCGCAGGTGAATTTGAAAGTATATTTGAAGGCGTCTGTAGAGGGACACCAATAAATTCCTAGTATGGAGAAGTGAGGGTCAGCTGAAGCTTGAAGAAAGACAGGAGTCTCCTGGTGAGATGAGGGTAACTGTTGCAGTAGTTTGGGACAGTTAGAGACCCATTTTCTAAGCTCAAATCCACCTAATCGAAGTAGTTCAATTAATTGGGTTTGAAGTTCCAGAGCGTCTTCTTCAGTAGAAGCGCCAGCAATCAAATCATCCACGTAGCTGTGGTGTTTGAGAATTTCTGCTGCCTGAGGGAAGCGAGAACCTTCATCTTCCGCCAACTGTTGGAGAGTTCGAATGGCGAGATAGGGTGAGCAGTTCATTCCGTATGTGACGGTGGTTAGTCGGTAGACTGACATGGGGAGAGAGGGCGATTCACGCCAAAGGATCATTTGATATTTCTGGTCGTCATGATGTACTCTGATTTGCCGGTACATTTGGCGAATATCGCAGGAGAAAACTACATTTTTCTCTCTGAAGTGGAGAAGGATGTCACAGATATTGTTCTGCAGTTTGGGACCTGTGAGAAGAATGTCATTCAGTGACAGACCGGAGCTGGTCTTTGAGCTAGCGTCAAAAACGACGCGGAGTTTGGTCGTGCTACTCTGAGCTTTTACGACTCCATGATGGGGGAGGAAGTAATGAGGCTCATTCAGAGCGAGGTTTGCGCAAATTTCCATATGTCCCAAGGAATTATATTCTGACATGAAACTGGAATAGAGATTGCGAAATTCCGCATTATTGGGGTGTTGAAGCTTCCTTTCGAGGGACTGGAAGCGTTGTTCCGCAATAGGCTTGGAATTGCCCAGAGTTGCAGGAGCTTCATCAGAGGAGAACGGTAAGCGTACCGTGTACCGACCTGAGTGGTCACGAGAATGTGTGGTCTCAAAAATCTTATCACACGCCATTTCCTCAGCGGATTTCTTTGAGTAAGAAGGCACTTCTTCTTGATTCCAAAACCGTTGTAAGGAAGAGTGGAGGTCTATGTCCGCAGTGGACAGGAGAGAGATGGCTATGCATGAGTTCGTTGGAGACGAAGTGGAGCATGGAGCTGTTCCAACGATGACATATCCAAAAATTGTGCCAATGGCGTAAGGCATGTGAGCGCCCAGAGAGTGGCATTCATTTGTCAAAACTTTGGGGAAGAGAGCAGATCCAATGAGGACATCAATGGGACCCGGCTTGTGGAATGTTGGGTCCGCCAAAACAAAGGGTTTGACCTTCTGGAGAACTTGTTGAGTGATGGTCACTCGAGGCAGGTCAAGCGAGATTTTTTCCAAAATGTGGAAAGAGTGTTTTTGGGCAACCAATTGTCCCGAGAGTGATTCAACATCCAAGTTGAGTGAGCCATTTGTGTGTGTGAGAGCCTGGGATAGTCCTGAGACAGGGAGGTGAGACTGCTGTCGTCGAGTGCCCAAAAGTTGAGCGGCTCTCTCAGAGATGAAATCTGACATGCTGCCAGAATCTAGCAATGCTCTAAATACATAAGAGCGACCATTAACGGCAGTGAGCTTCACTAAAGCCGTGCTGAGAAGGACAGTACTGTTATGAGGAACAGTCTGTTGTTGAACAGAGCAAGTCAACGCAGTATCAGCGCCTTGCGGAGGTGAAGACGAGGGAAGGGGGGCAGGCGAGCGCTGCGAGTTATCCTGAGCATTGTTGAAATGCAGGAGAGAATGGTGCTTCTTGTGACAAGTGGTGCAAGAAGCCTTCGAATTACATTCCTTCAGAGAATGGGTTCCGAGACAGGAAATGCATCTTTGATTTTCTTTAACGACCTTGTACCGCTCGTTAGGAGATTTGCCTTTGAAAACCTGACACTGGTAGATTTTGTGGCCAGGCTTGTGGCAGCAAAAGCACGTTGCAGATTTCGCATTCGTGGGCTTGGCATCAGTAGCCACCATGGCGAGACTGCCAGAGGAATAATGAGTCCTTTTATCAGTTTTGGGCTTGCTTGAATGAGCAGGGGTAGATTTAAAATCCGTGGTTGCATGCAGACTCGCATCTTCAATGTGGGAGCATTCCAAGTTCAAGAAGTTGATTATTTCCATGACCTTGGGAAGTGTGTGTGTTTCGGTGTCATCATCTGCTTTAGTGTCACGGTATTGTTCCAATTGTTGGACCAATTTAGTATCAAGTTTTCGCAATAAATGCGCAGCAAGTAACGGATTATTTTCGGTTACATCACAGTTCAATGCTTTCAAAGATTCCGAGTGCTCATAGAAGGTGGTTATGAATGATCTCAATGCTTTGAGATTGCTTCGGGAGATGCATGGCAAATCCAACAAATGGTTGAGGTGGAGAGTTGTCAGACGACGAATATTGTGATATCTATCACGCAGAAGTTGATAAGCGATCAAATAATTTGACGCTGTGAGGTTCAGAGATTTGACCAAGTTCAATGGTTCACCTGTTAAAACACTAAGCAGGTATTGAAATTTGGCCACATTTGAAAGAGAAGTACTTTTATGTACAGTGGTGTCAAATAAATTGATGAAAGAAATCCATTTTAAAGGAGTACCATCAAAAGTCTGCAAGCTCAATTTAGGTAGTTTAACTCCTGTCACAACTGCAGAGGGAAAATGAACAGGAGCTTCAGAGTGTGAAGAGTGTGGACTTGTAGGCTCCACAGCAGTGTGCACTTCAATTACACTAGAGATTCGGACATACAAGTCATTGACCTCATCAACGTCTGAGGACAAAACTGTTTCAATGTCATCATCAGTGTCTGTTTCAATGAGACGTTGCAAGTTCAACTCAAAGTCGGCACGTTTTTTCTTCAGCTCGGCAAAGATTGTGTTCAATTGTCGAATCTGCACGGGGGTGAGGGGGGGTGTGCTGATTAACTTGCTGACCGCTTCCTCGAGTTTGGGGAAACGAGTTTTGATTAAGTCCGTAGACTTGCGATAAGTCTCATATTTAAATTCCTTTGCAGGCATTGTTTTCGGTTTGAGTGAAACAGTACACTAAAATGACTTAAAGTACAGAAAACAAAGTACAGAAAATTGTGAAACACAATATAATGAACAATCAGAGAAATTGAGTTTAATACCCGGCACTTGAACGCCAGTTGTGAAATTGTTAAGTTAGGCCTACTTAAAATATCTTACAAATAAGTTTCAGCCTTGAATTAACACAACTGCAGAACGCACACAAATTCAATGTGAATATGTAGGCTTAGGCTTATTTGAATGAAAAACTGTATTGAATAACAGTAATAAGCCTCAGAATGAGGGAAAATATTCAACAATTATCAAAGACAAATTGTCAGAGTTTGCTATTTACAATAACAATGTTGCTTCAAAGACAATGATTCAAGAAATTCAAAAATAATTATTATTTCAACACAAGAAATATTATTTTCTTAATTGAAAATAAAATCCATTTAAATACATCAGCATAAATTACCAGTCAATTGAAAACACAATATATATTGCATACAAATGGCCAACAATAGTTCAATTGATATTGTCAAGTGTTGTAGACAACATCAGCAGAGCAGAGATATTATGTGAATGGCTATACACGCCCATTCATGGCGAGAGACGAGAGAGAGCTCAACAAGGGACAATGTTCCCAGGCGGGAAGATTGATTTAGTAATGTTCCCAGGCGGGAAGATTGAGTATAAGAATGTTCCCAGGCGGGAAGATTGTTCAAAATAATGTTCCCAGACGGGAAGATTGGTCTTAATAATGTTCCCAGGCGGGAAGATTGTTGCGAGTAAAGTTCCCAGGCGGGAAGATTGTTGCGAGTGATGTTCCCAGGCGGGAAGATTGAATATTATAATGTTCCCAGGCGGGAAGATTGGTCTTAATAATGTTCCCAGGTGGGAAGATTGTTGCGAGTAATGTTCCCAGGCGGGAAGATTGAATATGATAATGTTCCCAGGCGGGAAGATTGTTGCGAGTAATGTTCCCAGGCGGGAAGATTGAATATGATAATGTTCCCAGGCGGGAGGATTGGTCAAGAATGAGAGTCTTGCACTGGACAATATTCCAAAGGACAGAATCACTTATAGATCCGGCTCGAAGGACCAAAAAATGTTTGAGAAAGGGCGGATTAATTTATTGAGAAAAAATATTGAAAATATTGAATAAAAATGTGAAACATCAATTTTACGAAATTTACAAGTCTGGTTCAAAATTGAAATGTTCGAAGGACCAGGTACTATGTACCAGAGAATAACAAATAATGCCTACAACAATATTTAAACACAGTCAAAAGAAATGTTTAAACTCACTCACAAGAAAATCCGTATGGCGGAGATGGAAGGGCGCCAAGATGGCCGAAGGGACGCCAACACAGCCAGGGCACGAGGGAACTGCTGGGCCAGGAAAGTCTCTCCGAGGTCCAGGGAATCTTCTCTCTTGCTGCGAATTCGCACGCACGCACAATTGAATAATGAATTGAGCTCTCGTCCAGTCCAATGTTCATATACGCGGGAGACCGAGTGTTGCCCGACACGCACTTACACACACTAGGTTCACTGCAATCTATGTTAGTGAACAGAGAAAATAGTTAATGAACAAAATAATACCACTTTGTAAAATATTAAAATAAATCAAAAGGGGGAGCCACCATGGGCGAGACTACGGTCACGTTTAGAAGTTATAACGTGCCTGGGGAAAGAAAAGCCGAAAAGCACTTGAGCACTAATCGGTCGAAAGACGAACAGAACCAGAATCAGAATGGCGAGCCTCATGGGAGGTGAAGGGAACTGCTGACCCGCAAGAAACGGAACAGAAGTGGTTTATGAGTCATCGGCCAATCAGAGGCCTGCGAGATTCAGAGCGACAGGCGGGCAAGGGTCATCGGCCAATCAAAGGCCAGGGATCGGTAAATTTCCGTTTTGAACGTGTTCACCAGTTCTCTCGGCTATCTCTCTCTCTCTCGCTCTGCCTACCGCCAATATTTGAAATGATAATTCTGCTTGTCTGTTATAACTTAAAATCAGTACTTAACACCTGATGTATGATTTCCATTATAACAAAATGGTTAAACACTACGGAAGGGAAAACATTGGAGTCGCATACATGGATACGGACGCGTTTATCTACTGGATAAAAACTTTGGACATGTATGAAGACCTAAGGACTTTTCCATACAAAGAGGATTTCGACTTTTCTGACTATCCGAAGAACCATCCAAATTTTAATGAAAGAAATAAAAAAGTAATTGGAAAATTCAAAGATGAAGCAAATGGAATGCCTTTAGAAGAAATAGTGGCGCTGATGGCGAAATTGTATTCATTTAAGATGTACCACGAGAACAACACACCGACAGTCAAGAAAGCAAAAGGAGTGAAGACATCTTATTTGAAAAAACACGTGACATTTGACCACTACAAGACTTGTTTGTTTGAAGATACTACGATATCAGCAACATTCAACAATATCCGAAGCTTCAAGCATCAAGTCTACAGTGTCACCGAAATTAAAAAAGCACTGTCAGCCCGGGATGATAAAAGACATATTATGCCCGACAAAATCCACACTCTTCCTTTCGGCCATTACTCTTTAAACCCTCTCAACTAGTAACCTATTCTTCGTCCTTCTACAACTTCGACCTTATTCCTTTCTCCTTCCGTAAAAAAATGGGGAACACGGCAAGTCCAACGCCGTGTTCCCCATTTTTTTACACAAATTTGGATGACCTTGACCCATATAAATGATGTGAATATTTAAAACAACATTCATTGTGATTATACATGTGGCACAACAAACATTGAAACTTGCAATATGAAGGACTTGAAGCAACAAATTGTCAACGAACTTCATAAACCTGCAAGAAGAAAGTTTCCACGAAGAAATACGGTGATAAAAGGAATTAATGATTTATATCAAGCGGATTTAATCGAAATGATTCCTTATAGCAAACAAAATAAAGGATATAAATACATATTGACTGTTATTAACTGTTTTTCAAAAATGGCAGATGCTTTACCACTAAAAGATAAAAGTGGCAAAAGTGTTACAAAAGCAATGGAAACAGCTATACAAAGAGACAAACATACCATTAAACATTTACAAACGGATGATGGAAAAGAATATTTTAATAAGGAATTTGCAAATTTAATGAAAAAACACAATATAAACCATTACTCAACCAATTCAGAGGTAAAAGCCTCAATAATTGAAAGATTCAACAGAACTTTAAAAAGTGCAATGTATAAAATGTTTTCCAACAGAGGATCGCACATATGGATTGATATGTTACCAAAACTTATAAACGATTATAATAACAAATTTCATAGGACTATCGGAATGAAACCAAACCAAGTAACTAGTAAAAATGAAAACCTTGTATTAAAACGTATAAAAATGAATACCAAACCAAAAGTTGAAAAACTAAAGCCTAAAACATTTAATGTGGGTGATAAAGTGCGAATAAGTAAATATAAAGGTGTATTCAGTAAAAGATATCTGCCAAATTGGACCAATGAGGTTTTTACTGTATTCAAAGTACAACCTACAGTACCCGAGACATATATTTTAAAAGATAATAAAGGACAATTGCTTGAAGGAGGGTTTTATGGACATGAAATGTTAAAATCAACAGTAGGCGATGTATATTTAGTTGAAAAGGTGTTGCAACGGAAAAAAGATAAGGTTAAAGTACGATGGTTAGGATTTAATAAGACGGAAGATTCTTGGATACCTAAAAAGGATTTGATATAACGATAGAGAATCACTTTAGGTTGAACCATTACAAAGGATGGAGATAATACCACAAAAGGAGAGTTTTACTATTAATAATATAGATGAACTCACAGTGGATAATTCAGAATTTAATAGTGGGAAACATGGCAATTTGTTACCAAACACCGTGCGCTGTCTGGTTACCGGACCTTCCAACTGTGGAAAAACTAATGTAGTATTCAATTTAATTACAAACCCTAAAGGATTACGTTTTAATAATCTATATGTATTTTCAAAATCACTACAACAACCAAAATATCAATTATTGGAAAAGATACTAAATAATGTGCCTGAAGTTAAATACTTAAAATTTAATGCAAGCGAGAGTGTCATGCAACCACAAGAAGCTAAACCATTCTCTGTGTTCATATTTGACGATGTATCTTGTGAAAACCAAAACACAATAAGGAATTACTTCGCTATGGGTCGACATAACAACATAGATAGCATTTATATTGGCCAAACTTACAGCAAAATACCAAAACAACTCATTAGAGACAATGCAAACATGTTAATTGTATTTAAACAGGACGAAACCAACCTAAAACATATATATTTTGATCATGTAAATGCGGATATGACATTTGAACGATTTAAAGAGTTATGTGGAAAGGCTTGGGCTGAAAAGTATGGGTTCCTAACAATTATGAAGGAACAACCGCTAAACAATGGTCGATACAGGATAGGATTTGATAAATTTATATTAATACATTGAACATGGTATAAAACATTCATTGTTGTACAACACGTCTTGCTACAAACATGGTTAACCAAGAAAAATTAGTAAAAGAAATAAAATCACTTAGTGATTCTATTCGGGCTAAAAACAGAGCGTTAAAACTAGGTATTAGCGAGAGGGAGAAATTCCTTGAATCTACTTTTAAACCTATTACTGAACCTTTAAAACAATTAAACAAAAAATTCGCTAAACCTGTATTGGAAGGAGATGCGATTGCACCTATCACAAAGTTTGAAAGAGAAAGTGTAAAATATGAAGGTTTTAGTGATGAAGACCCGGAATCCTCTACATATAGTGGCTTTACCGGAGCAGAATCTGAAAGAGAGCTAGAATCACCAGGTTATAGTGAAAGGGGACCTGAAGAAGCACCAACTGCTAGTGAAGAGGAAAAAAGAGAAGAGGCAAGAGAAGGACCGTCAAACATAAGCTTGTTGGGTGAAAACATTCATAACAAAGGACCTTTAGGAAGGAAATACATGGTAAAAATGTTACTCGGAACAATTCCTAATAAGAATTACCATAGTTATGGAGCGAGATTAACAGAAGATGGTTTAATGATAGGTAATAGCCCGTTAAACGTTGACGAACATGATAATATTGTTATTGGTGATCAAAGGTATAAGGGCACAAAAGGATTATTTGAATTATTATTTGAAAATAAGCCTTCAGTATCGTTAGTGAAAGAAAAAGACATGGAAGCATATAAAAAGATTTTGGAACAGACAAATGCATATAGGAGAAAGTATTTACCTGACCAGCCTCCTTTTAGATCTAAGTCTTTAAGATATAAAGCATTTGTATCCAAGTTAATACCAACTAGAAGACAAACAATGCCGTTAACACAAAGAAAACCTGTAAAACGAAGATTTATGGCATCCACTTTGGATGTAAATGCTCAGGAACGAAGAAAAAGAAGTAAGTCCGTTACGGGTACAGGTTTAATGAAGAAATTATATAACACAAATGTGATTTATTACAATAATATCAATAAATTGGTGGATAGAATGAAACTAATACATGAAGCTAAAGAAGCGGGTCATACTGGATTGGAAAACGAATGGGTGGCTTTAGTGGATGAACTCCGAAACCGTGGGGTAATCTCATAAAAATGCGTTACTTCCTAGAGTACTATTCAGTTGCACCATGAGTGTCGACAAGTTCGGACGTTACTCCTCGGATGGATTATATTACGCGAATAGTTTAAAAAGAAGTGCTGGTTTACCACAGACACCTGAAGGAGATTATGATATTAGTAATAAAAGGTTAAAAAACATAAAAGATCCTTCGGATGAAAACGATGCAATAAACTTAAAAATATTAAAGGAAAAGATATCGCCAACATTAAAACTACAAAATAACACATATGACGCAGAAGATCATAGAATTATCAACGTTGGTAAACCAAATCAAAACGGTGATGCGATAAACAAAGGTTATTTGTCATCTGAATTAAAAAATACGTTAAAATTCAATGGGAAAACGTATAGTGCCAACAATAAACGTATATCCAACGTAGATGACCCTAAAGATGCAAAAGACAGCGTAAATAGACGCTATTTACATTCTTTGATACCTGAAAAGACAAAAGATGGATTTTCTTTTTATAAATTTGTTATTAATGATATAGGTTATCCAAAAACTGAAAACGATGCTGTAAATCTAAAATATATTAAAGATCATTGCATCATACGTGATGTAGGGGTTATAGATTGTTTTAATAATTGTTTAGCAAATGTTAAAGATGGTTCGGCGCCATCAGATGGTGCAACAGTGGGTCAAATGATGGAAACCTTAAAACAAGAAACAACCTCTTTTGTAAAACAAGATCAAGTAGTATCGAAGCAAGGGGATGAATTTGTTCAAGGTAATGAAAAATTTAATTTATTAACATACAAAAATAATGCTTGGGATTGCATGGATAAAAAGTTATAAAATATGGGATGGGGTTATGAAAAACATGATGCAGCTGCTTTATCACAAACCGTACATCTAGATCCAGATCGATATTTTAGATGGTTTACATGTAATAATAGAGTGATAAGAGACTTGGCACAAGGAAGAGAAGCAAATGATGCTGCAACTGTAGGACAGACCATTACAACATCATTAAAGGATAGTAAAGTGTATAATTGTGATAATAAACGTATAACAAACCTTAAAGACCCTGAACATGTAGATAATGCTGTCACTGTTAATTTTCTTGTAAAAGTTTTAGGTAATGCAATATTTGATTTACACAATCATTTTACACCAGATATTCTTCAAGGAAAATCAGGTCATAATACTTATGATGAATCCATGAGAGGTGAGTATATTAAACGAGAAATTTATAATAAATACTTTATTAACCCTAAAACGAAACAGTTTAGACCATCAGATTGGGGTGATATTGATATTTAAGTAAATAGCTCAATAAATGACTTCATTTATGTGCAACCTGTCATAGAGTTAACACATGAGTTGTACATTGCCATTATAAAAGGACAATAATGACGTTCAAGTACATCAGTCCATATCGAGACACTGCAAGAAAAGGAGGTGGGATCACGTCCACAGCGGTTTCTCTGTTAAGTAAAGCTTTAAAACAAATTCCAGTAGGATCCATAGTAAATAGAGCAATAGACGCATTACCATACGAATTTCATATACCAGGAGGTTATCAGTATTGCGGACCAGGAACTAAATTGAAAAAACGACTGGAAAGAGGCGATCCTGGCATAAACAAGTTAGATCAGGCTTGTAAAGAACACGATATCGCATATTCCACGTTTGCCGATTCAAAAAATAGATCAATAGCTGACAAAAAGCTTGCGGACATAGCTTGGCAACGAGTGAAATCAAGTGACGCTAGCATAGCAGAAAAAGCAGCAGCTTTAGCAGTAACAGCAGGTATGAAGGCTAAAACAGCAGTAGGAGGTGGAAGAAGGAGGAGAAGGAGAGTAAAAAGGAGGTCAACCACAAGAAAACATGGAGGAAATATAAAAAGAAGACGACGATCTACAAGAAAAGGCAGGAAGAAGCCCACCGTGTGGTCAATGGTAAAAAACGGGGCAGGTCTTTACCTAAGACCTTATCGTGCATATTAAATGAAAGAAATCAATTGGTCATACCACATAAAGCATTAACCAATATTGAATTATTTAAATATATTTCCTGTTTAAAAATACCATTTTTCCGCGGTGTGTTTATGAAAGACAGTTTACCAAAGAAAATGTGGCAAAATGAGACTGGAATTGTAAATTTGGATAATACTGAAGGGCCTGGCACCCATTGGGTTTGTTATAAGAAACTAAATAACAATGTATATTATTTTGATAGTTTCGGTAATTTGCCACCACCAAAAGAACTTCAAAATTACTTTAAATCTGCTAAAAACATATATTATAACTATAAAAGAGAACAACCTGATAATACTTCAATATGCGGCCATTTATGTTTGGAATTTCTAGCTAAAAGTATCAGTCACTATTGAGATGTCTTCCTATACGGTATCATTAACAGGAAAATCGTCCACTTTACGAAGTATCCTTTTTCCAGCGTTACGCTTGCAAAAAGGAAGGTTTTGGGAGGCGGCACTATTGGATTTTACAACTTACAACTCTATTCCCAATGTTACGGAAGGTAAAAATAACGTATTGCATTATTATAAGGGAAAAGATGCCAGTGGAAAATTTACAGAATTACAAGAGTGCAGGTTACCCACAGGTTCTTATGAAATTGATCATATAAATGAATTTTTGCAAACTAAAATGGGAAAAGACAATATAACATTAAAAGGTAATAATAATACGATGAAAGCTGAAATTACTTCCAAATATTATATAGATTTTACTCAACCAAACTCAATTGGTGATTTATTAGGATTTTCCAACGATGAGCCTGTTTTAGAACCAGATGTAACACATTCCGGTAAGAAAACAGTAACAATATTAAAAGTCAATAGTATAGACATAACTTGCAACATTATACAAGGAGCTTACAGGGATGGGGCTAACACCCATATCATACATACATTTTACCCAAGTGTACCACCTGGATTTAAAATTGTTGAAAAGCCACAAAACCTGGTATATCTACCGTTGAACACCACTTTCATTTCAGACATCGTGTTGAGCGTATTGGATCAAGACGGTAACTTGGTAGACTTCAGAGAAGAGCCTATTACGATTAGATTACATTTAAAATCGACACTTTAATACAAAACCATGGGTTTAACATTTAAAAGCGAACAACCTACGTGAAACCGCATTAGTAGCTCTTCAGCTGTGGAGGAGTTAACACGCGAGAACATTCGTTTCTTAGAGAGAGTTGGATTAAAATTAACCGATTATGGATATACTGGATATAGCGCAGGGTCCAACATTCGACGAAACCCTATGGGAAAAAGAATATCACACCCACAACCCCTACACTTCATTGAAATTAAACAATAACGATGAAATTCGTATTCCCATACAACATCAAGACATTTACACACTACCATGTGAGAGTTACTTGTATATTGAAGGAAAAGTTACTAAAAAGGACGGTACCACTACTGGTACAACAGTTCCATTTATAAATAACCCTATGGCTTTCCTTTTTGATGAAATTAGATATGAAATATCAGGTGTAACAGTTGATTCTACTAAAAAAGTAGGTATTACAACAACTTTAAAAGGGATAACATCTATATCACCTAATGAAACCAATTTACTTCAACCTGCCGGATGGGTTTTACCTGAACATGATACAATCACTCCAAATACAAATGGATATTTTGATTTTCATATCCCATTACGTTTGTTGCTTGGATTTGCTGAAGACTATAGAAAAATAATATTAAATGTTAAACAAGAATTAGTTTTATTGAGATCTTCTAACGATAAAGACATTATTAAAGCTCCAGATGGTACAACAGATGCAAACTTAGAATGGAAATTAACATTAGACAAAATTGTATGGAGAGTTCCACATGTTAAATTAGCTGACGAGCATAGAATGCTACTATTAAGGAAGTTAAAGGCTGATCGTGATATTGTAATTCCTTTTAGAAGTTGGGAATTCCATGAACATCCAAGCTTGCCAGCTACGGATCGTCACACTTGGACTGTTAAAACATCTAATTACGTAGAACGAGCCAGGTATATTATATTTGCTTTACAAACAGGTAGGAGGGACAGCATCACAAAACATGCAGGCAAGTTTGATCATTGCAACTTAAAAAATATTAAAGTTTATTTGAATTCACAATTTTTCCCCTATGACAATTTGAATGTGTCATTCGCTAATAAAAAGTACAGTATATTATACGATATGTATCGAGATTCCAAAATTCATATTACGGTAAAACAAATACACCTTTACTATCACCAGAAGAATACTTAGATGGTTACACAATAGTTGTAATTGATTGTTCTAAACAAAATGAATCAGTAAAATCATCAAGTATTGACATAAAGATTGAAATGGAGTTTACTGCAACTATACCTGCAAATACAACTGCATACTGTTTAATTCTACATGATAAAATTGTAACATACACACCTTTAACTGGAATTGTTAAGAATGTACTGTAAAAACCGGTTTTGTTTCATTCCGCGAGTATAAAAGCAGAGCGTACAGGCCGCTCCTCATCAGTTTGTTGCCTACTGTTGTATGGGTAGCATCGTATTCAATATGGCTTCTCCTAGTGGTACACCCGAAAATGTGGTAGATATTGAGAAGGAGATATCTGAGTTTTTAGATCCTCAAGGTCACCAGGAAGGAGGTGAACAAAATGTTTGCGGACAACTTCACGCCAGTAATAATGTTGAAGAAAAAGGTAAAAGAAGAAAGAATATACAAAAGAGAAAAAGGGATATTGAAGATAATATTTCTCCAAACATATTGAGTGAGGTATTTTTGCGAATATTTTACCTTGGACACTTTGGACAAACAACCGGACGCACCTATATTATATGGACCTGTGGATACTTCTATATTTAATAGAGTTCCTCATGAAGTACAGATGTGGAGACAATTGGAAAAGTACGCTCAACTACATAAGAAATCAGTAAAACAGGAAGAAGAGGAAGATGGAGGAGAAGAATCAAGTGTTAGTGATGAAAATGAAAACAAGGAAAATATAAAGATGGAAACTTAAATGACAATGGTTAGTTTTTAAAACAATAACCAACATTTTGTGGGGTTAGGCCTATTGGGGACGGTGCCCACGTTAAATATACACCAACGCGCCAACAACTGTACGGCCTGGTATAAAAGTAGTACCTACCGTGGTGTGGAAATCAGTTGACCTCCTGACTTCGTAATGAGCAGACGTGTGACCTTCGAAATGGACAAGGGAGAAGAAGAACAAGTAAAGTCCAAGCCTGGTATTATTGAGTTTCAAGCGTTTCGTGGTAATGATGATAGATTCATTATAAAAGAACTTGTGTTTTTGGACATGAATACAAGTGTTCCTTATTCGTTTTTATTTAAACCACCATGTTCTTATTCGTCTTTAACTAGTAAAGCCGCTACTACCAACAGATGGATTTCAAAACACTTCCATCATATCGATTGGTATGATGGTTTTACAAGTTACACGGACTTGTATCACATTATGCATCACTTTTCAGACAAGTTTACCAATATTTACACAAAGGGGCTGGAAAAGAAAAGATGGATCGAAGGATTTACTCATGTTCCGGTTAATGATGTGGAATTGGATAAGAATTATCAATACATGCTGGAAACCATATGTATTTGTACAAAAAGCCCAGAACATGATAAAGATAGACATTGCGCTTTGAAAAATGCCTATAAACTCGCCTCTTACCTTCAAAGTGGGGAATTGGGGAGTGGTGGGGGTAACGGAGAGTATATAAGTGGGGAGCAGACAGGGACCTGGCATGAGTATTACTCGAGATTCCGAGACGACAACATCTCCGAGCAAGAAGACGATCTGTAACCTGACCATGGCATCTCACCAGTTCCTTCAGACTTTGGTCGAGCAGTTCAATGCTCACTCCAAGTCAACAATATTACCTGTAAAGAAGTGCTCGGAACTAAAAGACGAGAAGCACTACATAATCCATGCTATGAAGAAGATGGAGACTACAGTTGGGGAGGCCATCTGCTGCAGTCTCAGCGAGGCACCGTTTACTCCGGGGGATGAACCAAAGTTCCAGGTGTACCTGCCCAAGAGATTCGTCCATCTTCTACAAAACGAGGATCTTCGCTCTATTCAACCCGGGTGTCTATACCTGGTGTCGCACGGCTGCACGGGTAGCAATTCTACAGAGTTGACCATCCACATCGCTGACAAGCAGCAGTGTTAGATTTAAGTTTTAATGTTGTACATATGTTGTTGTTGTAATGTTTTATAAATAAACGAATCATAAAAGACAAAAAATAAAAAAAAAAACAAAAAAAATGCAACATATCAATATGTGACAAACTTCACGTATTGATATGTTGCATTTTTTTTTAAACTTCGCGGGTGACCTTGACCTTTGACCTTTGCATTTCACAACTACCCCCACTACCGTAATTACCCCCACTACCACACTAGGATTCAAACCTGCTTGGATGCGAAAAACGGTCAGTCTGTTGCCAACTAGCAAACAATGAGCACCTTGTACGAGCTTTGCTTACAACGAGTTATAACTGACGCATCTTTATTCCAGACGGCTTTACAAGATAATATCCCTGTAACAGTAAAGAAGGATATCGAAGAGTACAAGAAAGATAATAGAGGGTATTCGGGATACTCCTGGTATAGGTTCCAAGACGGAGAAAAGTTTTGTAGGCCTTGTGGCGATGCTGCCGTCAGAGACCTTCGACGGTTCGTACAGGAAGGTGGTAGAAAACAGTTTGGATTTCTAGCACCGATGTTTAGATTTGAAAACTACAAGGACACCTGTGCTATTTGCTCCATCCCACTGTATCGATGGAAAAAGTTTAGAAGTGTTTAATTGGATCTTCCATACCCCCACCACCATTACCCCCACCACTTTTTCATGTACCTCCAAACGCTGTGCCTCGGCTTCATTTCTACTCCAGCAGCCAACCTAGCAACATCAGGATGTCTCTCAACGTCAGTTGCGCAAGTTACGAGGAGGTGAGCATCAAGATTCAGCAGGAGCTTAACGACTTGTACAAGGAGTTGCAGCTCATGGTGGCACGAGGCTACCGTATAAACGTGCAAGTTTACGCTTGCAACATACGGAACACCCGGCAGTCAAAAGAAGAGCCTGGACACTCCTCGACGGCTTCCTCACCGGCGTCGATGAAGACCGAGCCAGACAACTTGGACTACTTCAGCTGACTAGCAGTTGTCTTCCTTGTTCTTACAATAATAGAATATGTATATTTTTTCATTATATTAAAGAAGTAAAAGAGCAAAAACACCTATCTTGTTACTGACATATAAGCTCAGTAACAAGATAGGTTTTTTAAAACACGGTTTGAGTGACCTTGAAACTTCCCCCTCCACTGCTTTCCTACCCCCACCACTTGACTATTGATGTACATGCCACATCGTAATTGGAAATCTCATTCCATCTTCAACAGCCACACTGACAACATCAACAATGGCAAACCTACCAACAGATGAAAGATGTCCTCACGCATGTTGTGACTTCGTCCACGAGTTGGAGAAGAGGATGCAGGAGAGGGCGATAAGAAGAAAACAGATCCACTCTGAAAATATCATGATAGTCAACGGCTATCTTTTATTGTTCGGCCTTATTATGGTTGTACTTTTCATACTGTATGGCATAGTCACATGTGTTGGCAAGGTTGCGGAAGAAAATGCTCGCCACCATCAATTGGAAGGTTTCAATGTTACTTTGTAAGTTTTCCTTTTTTTAAAACTCCGTTTGGATGACCTTGAAACTTCCCCCACTACTCCGCCAAGCCTCCCACCACTTCGCCATGTTCCTGCATGAGCATCACATCAACCGTCATTCCTTGTCCGACAAGCAACCATGGCAGACAACACCATCAGCCAAGCTGACTCAACTACTGATGTTGAAACGAGTACAGGTTGGACACTTTCCATCGACAGTGTTCACTATTTGGAAACCATTTGTGAACGGATGAAAGAAATACTGCGGGACAACCCAGGGATGATAATTCAAATGAATTTACAATATGATTGGTCCCAAGTTAGAATGCAAGGGGACGACAACAACGGTCAACATTCTCCACAATATTCACCTATGTCACCAATCTATCCTTACGGTGAGTCTGACGTTGATGAAGATGTGGGGGACGAGGTTGATGAAGATGTGGGAGACAACGTTGATGACGAGGCTGAAGAGGAGTAACCTTCATTCCTTTTTTAAAACCTGAATTGGATGACCTTGAAAATTCCCCCTCCACTATTTCCTTTTTTTAAAACTCAAATTAAATGACCTTGAAGATTCCCCCTCCACATACATTTGGTTTACCCCCTCTACTTTTCAATACTGTTACCACAGTCTGTAGCTAACCTCATTCCTTGCTTAGCTATCATGGCGGACAGCACTCTTTCTCAAGTTGACTCAACTACGAATGAAGAATGGCCATTTTCCTGGAATGTTCATCTGCAAGACTCGGCAGAAGTGGATATGTTGCATGAGAAATTGGTGTATGTATTGAACGAAAACCCCAACATTGAATGTAGAATGACTATGGATTTCGATGCAACAGGGGTCCACAGTCAACCTTCCACTTCCAGCCAGCCTCAGCTTCAGCCAAAGAACTTTACACATCTTTACACTCCAATACGGCCGGAGGATGTGGTTATCAGTGAGGCGGACTCAACTACAAGTTATATTGAGCCAACAAATTGGAAGCTTGTTGTTGACACCTTACACAAGGTTGACTTAGTGTGTGACAAATTAAAGGAATTGATGATGCAAGATCCCGGTCTTCGTTTTAAAATTGATTTGTTTTTCATCTGGGGAGCACCTGCGCGGGGCTCTTCGTCTGACAGCTCTCCAAGTACAACGGACGAGGAGGAGGAGGAGGACGACTAGTTATCTTTTTTAAAACCCCGTTTGGATGGCCTTGACCTTTCCCCCTCCACTGAGTTTATTTAAGGTGCACTCTCAATGAGTGCAGCATCATTCCATCGCACACCTTCACCACAGCAACATGGAGAGTCAACTCAACTACTGTTGTGAACAGAAATGTTTTTCATGGCCAAATGACATTGATGTTGCGGATGGCCTGGCATGCAGAAAATGTGAAGCTTTTGGTCAGTGCATGTGTAAGTGCAAGTCTTGGAAGAAGCCAAAACCACAGTTGAAGACATTCCATGTGTACCAGATGAGAGGGCATAAGTACACTTGTTGCCCTGAACGTTGCATTGAATTCACACTAAAACAGCTAACTGGCTGCAAATTGTGCAACAATCATTTTGCAGGTTTTTGCAAACATTATTTAGGAGCCTGTCAATACAGATCAACTTGGCATACAGAAGCACTTACTATCAATGAAATCGCTATAGATACACAAGAGTAGTCTTTCTACTCTTTTCTTTTTTAAAACTCCATTTGGATGACCTTGACCTTTCCCCCTCCACTCACCTTAGTTTATATAAACCCCATTCCCACTGACCACAGCATCACTTCATCGTACTCCCTCGTCAAAGCAACATCAACTATGGAAAGTAAGCGCATCTCATGTTGCGAGCATAGGTGTTTGGAGATACAAGGCGTCACATATTGTGCAAAGAAGCGTTGGGAGGAAGAGACGGGGACAACCTATTGCTGTGAGGATAAGTGTTTCCTCTTACCAAAGTGGCAAGTGGATGGGCTGGCTTGCCGGCAATGTGAATGCTTCGGATGTTGCAGGTGTGGATGCAAGAACCAACAGCTGCCACCACCGGTACTACAAACTTTCAAAATCTACAAATCCAAATACTTTTATACTTGTTGTCCGCAGCGGTGTATTAAGTTTCACTTCTCCAATCTTACCAATTGTCGGAAGTGCTACGGACAACCTGATGGGTGGTGCACCTGTTTTCTGGACTCCTGCCGCTACAGATCGGATTGGTTTACAGATCCGTTAGAAATTGATGAAGTCGCCCAGGAAGCACAAGAGTAGTCTTTCTACTCTTCACCTTTTTTAAAACTCCATTTGGATGACCTTGAGATTTCCCCCTCCACTTCCCCATATACCTAGAGTACACAGAGCCTGACAGTCAGTCACTCGGTGGCTGTCGTGGGGTGCGCATCGGTGTCGGCGCTCCGTTGTTAGGTTTTCAAGGTCACAGTAATATCAAATTGTTGGTGTTGTGCTGGTTCAAGGTCACCTGAGGGATAACCGATTGCCCATTTAGGCAGGGTCATGTCAGAAACTCGAGTTTAACTTGGCACTTTTGCCGTTTCTCGTCGAAAATTCGCTCCAAGTGGTCAAGGTCACGGGGACTCTGACTGAAACTCGGAGCGTAGTGCGAGAAACGGCAAAAGTGCCAAAAAATTTTAAGTTTCGGCGTGACCTTGACCTCAGTGGCGTCGGTGACGTCATTTTGATGACGTAAGGGGTGATGACGTCATCAGCACGTCATTTCTGCGACGTCATGGATGTGACGTCATAGAAATGACGTCATTAGTGATGACGTCATCGATGACGCAATCGATGACGTCATCGGTGAGGTCATTGACCTCGATGACGTCATCCCTCAGGTGACCTTGAACTGGCCCAGCACCAACAATTTGACACTACTGCTGTA
>CM061536.1:68756024-68828007 GCA_030545055.2 Neoaliturus tenellus | reverse complement strand
AACTGAGCCGTGACGTTTTGCCCACCATGTGTGATGTCACGTCTCATTTGTTATAGTGTTGTTTTTTTTTTCTGGTTAGTGTTTTCTGTGTGCTGTCATTCTGGAATATTCGGTGTTGTTTTTCTTCTTTTCACCAGCTGTGACGCAACGTCCTGAAAAGGATCATAGGTGCCGTTGGTGAACGTGACTGCAAGACGCACAATTTCGTCACTCTGGGTTTTCAAGAGTAATTATAGTAATTTTGACATTTCAACCAGTGATTTTTGTGCTATAATGCGGTAATTTAATCTGCCCAACGCAGCCTTTCGGGGTCCAGCTGGGGACTTGGTCCCACCGACAACGCCCTGCAGATGATGGTTCCGGCCTGGTCCGTCCGCCTGCCCACCTAGGGGACATACATGGCCTTGGTCCCCACTTGCCGAAGCTGCAGGCCGCTCTTCTTTCCAGTGCCATGACGCCATAAACGAACGACTGTGATATGCCACTCCACCAATGAACTGTGATATTTTGTTATTTATGTGTGACAGTATTTGTTTATTTATTTATTTGTAGTCTCTATGTTAGGTTAATATCCCATTAGGAGCCCGCCCTGCGCCACAGGTCTCCGGGTGGAATTATATTTTTGTCAACCTCAAAATTCGGCACGCCAATTCTTTTGTGTATTTTGTGTTTGTAACTTGCTATGTTTATTTATTGAAATTTATTTGTTGTTATTTATTTATTTATTTAATTTATCAATGCCAATTTTAAGGTTAAAGTTTCAGAAGGGGGATTTTTTTTTAATACTGTTGTTCTTGAATTTTGAATATCGATATTCTGGTTGGCCAACCTTGGTGACATTGACTTCTGGAAAAAATCTTTTGTTATCAAATTTATCACTGTGGACCTTGGATGTTCCCGATTTTCCACTGTTTTTGCTGTTGTTAATTTTGTTGTTGATTTATGGAGGTTAAATTAAATTTCTGGTCCCACGAGTTTGTTTTTTTTTTTTGTTCTGAACTCCTGAGAGCGTTGGTGAGCCCCTCCCGTGGAGCGCCTTGGGCAAGCACGTTTCCAAAGGTCGGGTGCGCTTCCGCGGGGGTGCGGTTCAGATGGTAGCAGAGCGTGGTTGGTTCTGATGTGTAGTCTCAGAGGAGTTGTGTTAGTTTTGTGTGTGTGAGTGTATGTATGTGTGTGTGCGTGGTTCTTCAATTTGGTGGAGTGTGTGTGTGGCGTGTGGGATAGCGTCTTCTGTTGGACCCCAGAATGGTTGCGTAGGAATTTTCGCCCAGACACCTTAGGAGGTTAAGGATTTTGTGCAATTGTGTTGTGTTGCTGTGTTCTTTGTGTGGCAGCTGGCTGAGGACACGATGTCGGGAATTGTCCCGGAACACCTGCGGAAGGGTGAGCTGATTTTTGAGGTTCTGTCACGTGGGGAGGCCCCTGCCCCAGATGTGAGAAGTCTGCGAAGTCAGGTCCGAGGCATTCTGGGACAGGCTCAAAGTTGGCCTGTTGGCCTCAAGTCGGAGGATGAGTTGGAAGTGTGTAGGGAGCGGGTGGAGGAGTTGAGTGGTGAGCTTGAGGGCTGGAGTGAGTTGCCCTCGGGCAGGTCAAAAGTCTCGCTCCTCACTCAGCTGCTCCACTGGCAAACCAGGTTGAGTCTGTTGGCCGGGGTCCCGGATCTTGAGCCGACGGATAAGACCTGGGTGGAGGGTAGGTGTGCGGAATTTGAACAAGTCATTGACCGCCTGCGGTCTGCTGGCGTTGTGAAGAGTGCCGTGGAAGCTCTCGAGCGCGCTGCGGCGGGGTCTGCTGGGGGGGAGACTGGTGTTGTGGGGGCTGGACCGGTCGGGGGGTCCGTGACCTCCGTTCCTCCTGCGGCTGCCCAGGAGGTGGTCCGCGGGATGGATGGGGTGTTGCGGGTGCCTGCCCTGTTCCTCGCTCCCGCGGCGTCTGTCGCCACCCCGGTGGCTTCCGTTGCGGATGTGCCGCAAAAGGGTTTTTGCGGTGCCTTTGCGAAATTGCCTCATCCTCTCTCCTCCGCCTTGCAGGACCTTCGACCAGTTGACGGACTGGATGTGGAGGCACTGATCAAGTTCCTGGAAAAGGTTTTGAGAATTAAGGAACATCCTGGCATCTCCGATATCATGCTGTTGGAGCTTCTTGCTCCGCTTTGCAGGAAGCCGTTGAGTGACAGATTGGTAGACTGCCTCAAGCGCCAAACGAGCTTTGATTTCTTTCATGCTGATGTGTTGAGTTTCTTTGTCCCTTTCCAAGTCATGGAAAGACTGAAGGTTGAGAAAGTTTTCCGCCCGCAGGCACCCAACGAGTCCCTCAGCCAGTTTGCCAATGACATCCGCATGGTGGGGCGAGTGTTGCGGTTGGACCTTACCGAGACTCAGCTGGTGGACATCATTCTCGTGGGTCTCAATCCTGGGGAGAGATCCCGGCTGCTTTTCGCTCCAAGACCATCTTCCTTCGCGGACCTGGATAGATTGTCTATCCTCTCACGCACTGTCCAGGCCGCTGATTCTCAAAGGGCCCAGTCCCTGGGGCATCTTCCCCGGAGAGGACCCGGTGTCGCGGCGGCTTCTGTCGGGGTATCCCACGTGTCTCCCACCAATGAGCAGCAGAGGCGTGTTCCTACCTGTTGGGGATGCGGTGGTATTGGTCACGTCAGACGTGACTGTCAAAAAGGAAGAAGGAATGCTAACCTTCCAAAAAACTTGTGAGGACCCGGGGGTTCTTGTCACGGGAGTCCTCGGGGAATAAAGTAAAAGATGATGTTAAAATTTTTTCTAAGACTTCTAGTGGAATGCTGCAAAAGGGGTTCAATGAGGTAGTTAGATCTGATTTTGCTGAGAAGGAGCCTCTGTTGCGGGGGATGCGTGGGGTTGCCTCGATGGGGGTCAAAGCGGCACGCTCAGTCTGCCCTCGCCTGAACATCTTAGCTGGAGACACGGTGCAGAAGGCCCTTGTGGATTCTGGAGCCGCCCGTTGTCTAATCTCCCTTGCGTTTTATGAAGAATTATTTTCTGGAGGTTTCATCAGGCAGACTGAGCCAAACTCTTCTATATGCTGGACTGCTTCTAAATCACCTCTTGTCATCAATTGCGAAGCTCAAATCAAAATAAAGATTGAGCATTTTTCCTGGGTGTGGAGCTTTCTTGTGGCTAAGGACCTTTGCTTTCCAATCATCCTGGGAGCGGACTTCATCAAACACACTGGCCTAATTTTGGATTTAGGTCGAGGTCAGTGTTACTTTCGGTTTTCCAGACGAGTGTCCATTCCTTTTGCTGATGAGGTCTTGAGTGCCGCTGCTGCTGTAGAGCCTGAGACAGAGAATGGTACCAAGACCGATCCTCTAGGGCATCTAGCTCCGACGGAGGCTGAGGCTATCAGGGATCTTTGCAAACTTTTCCCTGAGGTGCTTACGCCAAGGTTGGGGGCTACCAATCTGCTGGAATATGAAATTCGTCTCACGGACACTCGTCCTGTACGTTCTCATCCGTACAAGTTAGCTCCACCCAAAATGGAATCTCTCAGAGGCATCATTGATGACCTGCTCAAAAATGGGGTCATCGAACCTTCCAATTCCAGCTATGCCAGTCCAGCGTTTCTTGTCCCGAAACCAAATGGAAAGTCTCGTATGGTCATTGATTATCGCAAGCTCAACGCCAAGATTGAAATCGACTCCGTCCCTCTCCCCGACCTGCATTCTGCCTTCGACTGGTTCGGTAAGGCCAAGTATTTCTCTGTTTTTGATCTCAATCAGGCTTATCACCAAATTCCATTGAAGGTGGAGTCCCGACCTCTCACTGCCTTCTGTGTTCCGTGGAACTTGTATCAGTTCACACGAGTCCCCATGGGCTTAGCTGTGGGAGCTCAAACCCTCACCCGACTTCTTGATTCCATTTTTCACGATGTGAAGTTCAAGTTTGTGTTCAATTACTTGGACGACCTTCTTGTTTACAGTGAGAGTTTTGAGGACCACCTTGTTCATCTGGAGGAAGTTATGACTCGTTTGCGTAGGGCTGGCCTTACCGTGAATCCGGACAAAGTTAGTTTCGCTCAAGCCGAAATTTCTTTCTTGGGCCATCTGGTCTCCTCCAAGGGCGTCCGCATAGATCCCGCTAGGACTCAGGCCATCCGGGAGTTTCCTCCACCCAAGGACGCCAAAGGCATTGCTAGGTTTGTTGGCATGGTGAATTTCTATCGACGCTTCATCCCCAATGTTGCGGAGTTGGCCGCACCTTTGAATGCGCTCAGGAAGAAAGGCGCCAAGTTTGAGTGGGGTGAAGCGCAGCGGACGTCCTTTGAGCTCTTGAAGGAGGCGGTGATGCAACCTCCTGTGTTGGCGATGCCGGATTTCAGTCGTAGGTTCATTTTGCAGACGGATGCCTCCTCACAAGCCATTGCGACCGTGTTATCCCAAGAAGTAGATGGTGTTAGGCAGCCTATCGCTTTCGCCTCTCGAACTTTGACATCTTGCGAGAAGAAAAGTTCTTCTGTATACGAGCTGGAGTGTCTGGCTGTTGTCTTTGGTGTAAACAAGTTCCGAAGGTTCCTTGAACATAAGGAATTTTTGCTGGAGACCGACAACCAGGCACTCTCATGGCTTCTCGCGCACCCTCGCCAGCTCGGGAAAATTGGTCGTTGGGTGGTGCAAATTTCGTCCCTTAAGTTTACCGTCCAACATGTACGAGGCACTCAGAATGTCATTGCAGACACACTTTCTAGGATGTATCATTCCCCCGACGACCATCTTTCTGATAAGGAGCAGACGGAGTGTGCCGTGCTTCTGGAATTTCCTCTGGCCTTTTCGGATATCATTCCCCACCAGTTAAACGATCCTGAGCTGGCTAAAATCATTGGTGAGCTCCAGAATGGGGGAGCCCACCCCCCTTATTTTCTGTCCCAGGGTGCCCTCTGCTGTCGAGCTCGGCAACAGGGTAAACCTAAAATTGTGCTGCCAAGTCTTCTTATTCCGATGGTCTTTGAGTATTTTCATTCTTCCCCTGTGGGTGGGCATTTAGGGATCCACAAGACCATCTCCAAGATTAGGGAACTGTTCATCTGGAAGGGTATGGACCGGGACATTGCGGGGCGGGTGCGTTCTTGCCAAACGTGCTCGCTCAGTAAGCCCGCTCAGAATACCAAGTTAGGGTTGTTGTCATCTGAGGTGGCGGAGAGACCTCTGGAGAAGGTTTTCATCGACTATGTTGGGCCTCTCCCACGTAGCAAGTCGGGAAACAATTTCCTGCTTGTTTGTGTGGATGCCTTCTCCAAGTTCTGCTGGCTTTTTCCCTTAAGGAATGCCACTGCACAGCTCACCGTTCAGGTACTTCGAACCCAACTGTTCCAACACTTTGGGATTCCCGCCACCATAGTTTCCGATAACGGAACCCAATTTGTTTCGCATCTTTTCAAAAGAATGTGCTTTGGGCACGGTATCCGCCATGTGACCACATCCCCTTACTACCCACAGCCTTCTCATGCTGAGAGGTTCAACCGAAATCTTCGTTCCGCTCTCATCGCTTTCCATGCTGAAAGACAGACAACCTGGGATCAAGAGCTCCCTTGGATCCAATTCGCTTTCAACACTGCTACCCATGAGAGTCACAAGGCGGTTCCTTTCGAGTTGATGTTTGGCTTCAAACCAAACAACCCCTTGGCAAATGTTTGGAGGATTGGCGACCTTCTGCCACCGCCTGGTACGCCCGATGTCAAGGAAACTTGGCAAGCGGCCAGGCGTAATCTCATTAGGGCTAGAGAACTTGTGAGGAGGAAATACAACCGAGGTAGAGTTGACAACCCCTTCCAGGTGGGGGATCTGGTTTTCTGCAAGGCTCATCCAGCCAGTTCGGCTGTTGACAAGAGAGCCGCCAAGCTGTGTTACAGGTGGACAGGTCCCCACCGCATCTTGGAGTTCCCCACTCCTGTGACGGCCCGGCTGGGAGATCCCCAGACCGGAAAGGTTTTGCGGAAGGTGCACATTAGTCATCTTAAGCCTTACCGCGGAAATCCTTAAGTTGCTCGGAAGTCTGTGCGGGAAGTGTGCAGGGCCAGGAAGCCTGATCACCTTTCTGTCCCCTTCACTCTGTTCTGGTTTTTCCCTGTTTCTCTTTTTGCAGGCCTGCACAAAAACTTTGGGTGAGTAGTCCCCTGGTTTTGGGAAAACTTGACGCCCCCGCTTTCAGACTGTCCTGAGCGTTCCTGGTGTGAGTGTTCTTCTTGTTTTGGGGAGAGGTTGTTTGCTTTGTTTTGCCGGGTGGTTCCCTTTTGGAGGGGGAGGTTGAGCCGTGACGTTTTGCCCACCATGTGTGATGTCACGCCTCATTTGTTATAGTGTTGTTTTTTTTCCTGGCCAGTGTTTTCTGTGTGCAGTATTCTGGAATATTCGGTGTTGTTTTTCTTCTTTTCACCAGCTGTGACGCAACGTCCTGAAAAGGATCATAGGTGCCGTTGGTGAACGTGACTGCAAGACGCACAATTTCGTCACTCTGGGTTTTCAAGAGTAATTATAGTAATTTTGACATTTCAACCAGTGATTTTTGTGCTATAATGCGGTAATTTAATCTGCCCAACGCAGCCTTTCGGGGTCCAGCTGGGGACTTGGTCCCACCGACAATGCCCTGCAGATGATGGTTCCGGCCTGGTCCGTCCGCCTGCCCACCTAGGGGACATACATGGCCTTGGTCCCCACTTGCCGAAGCTGCAGGCCGCTCTTCTTTCCAGTGCCATGAGGCCATAAACGAACGACTGTGATATGCCACTCCACCAATGAACTGTGATATTTTGTTATTTATGTGTGACAGTATTTGTTTATTTATTTATTTGTAGTCTCTATGTTAGGTTAATATCCCATTAGGAGCCCGCCCTGCGCCACAGGTCTCCGGGTGGAATTATATTTTTGTCAACCTCAAAATTCGGCACGCCAATTCTTTTGTGTATTTTGTGTTTGTAATTTGTTATGTTTATTTATTGAAATTTATTGGTTGTTATTTATTTATTTATTTAATTTATCAATGCCAATTTTAAGGTTAAAGTTTCAGAAGGGGGAATTTTTTTTAAATACTGTTGTTCTTGAATTTTGAATATCGATAATCTGGTTGGCCAACCTTGGTGACATTGACTTCTGGTAAAATTCTTTTGTTATCAAATTTATCACTGTGGACCTTGGATGTTCCCGATTTTCCACTGTTTTTGCTGTTGTTAATTTTGTTGTTGATTTATGGAGGTTAAATTAAATTTCTGGTTCCACGAGTTTGTTTTTTTTTTTGTTCTGAACTCCTGAGAGCGTTGGTGAGCCCCTCCCGTGGAGCGCCTTGGGCAAGCACGTTTCCAAAGGTCGGGTGCGCTTCCGCGGGGTGCGGTTCAAGTTTTTCTACTATTTAATTTTTTATATCGTTTGATAAGTAAAATTTCTTAATAATCTTTATCAAGAAGGTTTTGGTCCTACCAGGTCAATAGTAGTCTCCCATTGGTTGTGAAGATTTATAGGGGGATCAAAAATCGCCAACAACGCTTATGAGGAAAACTCTACTTCTTCAAGACGCTAAGAGAACGCTTCAATGTGCCAGGCTGAAAATCAATTAGTATTGAATTAATAGTCACCATGCAGTTACAGAAACGAATTCCCCCATTGGCTCCGGTTCTTGGGTCAGCCGACCGAAGAGTGCCGAGACTCAAGGCCGACTCCAGCCACCAGACCTTGTTAGTGTCGTGTGTGGTCCAGTCCGGCAAAACAATCGAGGTGTGTTTTCTGCCTGTTTTGACTCAAACTCACAGTTTCCCGGCCTGAGTCGAATCGAAGGGCGAGAACAGTCGAGCGTTGAGTGTTGGTCAACCCCCGACCATCGATGCAGCGGAGAGTGGAGCAGCGGAGCTCTGCTGCAGCAGGAGCCTGTGGTGTTGAAGATCTGGAAATTTGTGCCAGTTGGAATCAAAATCGTGAAATACGGATGTGCTTGACTGAAGAAATAAGAAGTTAACTATTACAGTTCAGGACTTTCTCACACAGATCATATAAGAACTTAAGAATCGAGACTGTAGAGGTAGAATTATGAAATTTGATTATCTCATCTTGAGTCGACAGCGCTGAGTTAGGAAAAGATGGCTTTACTGGAGTTATCAAATTAGATGGGCTGGATAGTTGAATGTTTTCAGCTCTCCTAGCCCTATAACTCTGAAGATTTGCTCTTCTATCCAGAGAAAAGTTAGTCACATTTTGATGGCGACTCTTTAACTGACCTTCGTCATTGATTATCCTAACGAATGAATCATCTAATATTTGTCAGTAAAAAAGCTCTATCTCATATTGTGTTCTATCACAAATATCACCCCTGTGGCCCTTCAGCCATATACTCAATTTAATATAACACCATAAAGTGCATCGGTGTTTCAAGAAATGTATTAAATTGAAGAAAGTATGTACCGTATGATTCTTTTGTGATATCACGCATCCTGTGCCATAAGTTAGACTGTAACAAGAAAATATAAATTATTTGGGATCAGCTTTTTTTAACTAGAGCCAGTATTCAATCACCAAAAAATCCCTACAAAAGATCTTATTCGCCAGAACTTCTTGTAAACGAATAGAACTGAAAATTTCTTCAGTAATTAATCAGTTTTCTTGAGCGTGAAGTTAACCAAAGAATGGTGTAGAAAGATAAAAATAAGATATTGTATAAAACCTTCTTTATAAGATCTCCACTCTTCATAGGACGAGAACGTTTTAAGTGACAGTATTCGTAGGTTTGATACGTACATCATACTAAAGAAATACATCTTACTGTCCTTTCCTCTACTTGTTGTACAACGCATACAACAACATTTTACTAGAGATGATAAATAAAAATAGGACATTTGCTTGATGCAAGAGTTTACTCTAAAATTGTGACCTACAACAAATGAAGCGGTAATAACTGACTGCCAAATATCAGCAAGTAGAGTGGAACAAATCATTATCTAACCACGTCATGCGGCGACAGACAACGACGTGATTATGTCAACATTGCAGCGCTGCCTCCGCGGTCAGCTGGGAGCAGAAACAACAGGAGGCAGTGCTGCCAATAAAACGGATTTGAAAATGTTGATAAATTTACTAGGAATACGCTCCAATGTCCGTCCCGTACGAAAATTTTTACTCACTTTTTAAGTTATTAAGTGACGCTTTTTATGATTTTTTTTTTAGGGAGAGTTAAGAAAAATGCATTACACACACAGGTGGCAAGCCTGTAGTGTGGGGCTCCCCTAAAAACGGGTTTACCTACTAAAAAACCTCCTCTACTCTTTAAGATTCTAACCTGGAGTTGTTTATCACATTACGTCAGGCTAGGCCTAAATTTGGCTTATGCCCTTGGGGCTCACTCCTTATCCAGCCACTCGATCAAGGGATCTGGGCCACTTCGCGGTCCAGATCATGTTTCTTTTCCAGGAGGATGCTCCGGACGAACGGTGATAAACAATCCCAGTTGCCCTCATCCTCCAAGATCTTTTGGCAGACCGAGTCCACCGAAAATGCACCAAAAATTTGCGTGGCCTTCAGGCGGGACCCTTCCCAACGGGGGCAGCGGAAATTTGATGGAGTGTGTTCCGCATCGTTGGGAACGCCCGGGCAATAAATGCAGTCCGGTGAACCGGTCTTGCCCATCCGGTTCAGGTAGGACCGAAAATAGCCGTGAATTGTCAAGAATTGGCCGCCGTTCCACACATGTTGGACGTGCTTAATAAGTCACGCAGTCCATCGTCCTCGGGTGTCGTGCTCCCAGCTGTGTTGCCATTGCTGGAAGGTTCGGGAGCGCTCTTCTGATCTTGCCGTGTCCTTGCCAATCTCGCCTTGTCTCTGATAAATTGCCTTCCTCTCTCCTGTCAAGAGCTTGACAGGGATAACTCCGGCGACCACCAGGACGGCAGGCTCGAACACTGTCCGGTAGGCGGAACACACCTCGAGCGCCGCTCGACGTTGAACTCGGGCGAGTCGCAACCTGTACTACTCTTTATCGAGAGCGTCTGCCCACACCTCTGCTCCATAAAGAAGCACGAACTGAACCGCGGACATCAACAGACGTCTTCTGCTGGATCGTGGAACCCCGACATTGGCCATCAGCCTACTAAGGTAAAGGTCATTTGGGAAACTTATTCAAAAGTGAGTTAGATGTATACTTTATAGCACATTTTGCTTAATATATTCTAAATAAAAATTATTCATTGAACGTCTTGTAGTTAATTACAAACGAGAAAAACTATATTATATTTTAGGATATCATAAAATAATTTGCTACAATATAGGATATTTCCTTCTTTCTCACTGAAAAAGCCTACGTAAAGCCAGTTGAAAAACTTTTATGTTAGTTTGGATTAGTATAAGTCAGTCAAAATAAGATTATTTTTAAAAGTAAAGGTCTATGATAATCTTCCGACCTCAAAAGGGAAACCCGTAAAAATTTAAAACCATCCTATTGCATAGAAACCATTTAAATGCAAATCAAATGCAACCTTAAATTGAATACATTTATTGTTGTATGTAAATATATAAAATGGAAAGCTCTCAAACACTCACTGACTCACACATTCATCATTAATCTTCCAACTTTCTGACTAGCTAGAGTGCTTAAACTTGGCATACTCATTCTTGAGGCTTAAAATAATATTAATTTTCACAATGGGCTACGCCCTAGACGTCCTCAAACTTCCAATGTTATTAAATAGAAATTGGGTTTGTTTACATCCGCCACATGATGATTCATTCAAGTGAATGCTTAAGCCATACGGCTGTGAGATATAATGGTTATTTATGTTTGTCATTGTCAAGATTTATGTTTTGATAGAATGATTTACATTTATTTTTAGTGCGTTGAACTTTGGTTGTATTAAGTGTAGTGTATTTGATTTAATATTTTATTACTATATAATTTTTACTGCTCATAGGTACCAACAAACGGTTTTGTGAAAAATAGTTTTTAAAACAATTTATGGCTCCGCCTCACTGGATTTCAAAATTACCTTAGGGCCTACTCGGAGTTGACATTTTTGTCATGGAAGTTCCTTTTTGCTCATGGGTGCTCACTAAGAAACGGTTTTGCAAATATAGTTTTCCAAGTTCTTAAGATCTCCGCCCCATAGGACTTCAAAAGGGGTTTATTAATCAAGGGCCTACGGGGTTTATATTAGACATGGACCATGGACGTTCCTCTTTGCTCATAGGTGTTCAATAATAAACGATATTGGAAACTACTTTAGGGTTCCTCCCTACAAATCCTCAAAATTACTATAGATAATACACGGTTGAAATTTAACGTTTACGTTCCGTCTTGCTAATAGGTATTCACTAAGAAACAGTTTTGCTTTGTTGCTCTTTAAAAACATTTTTTTACCTAAAAAAAATTCAATCATAGGCGAAGCAGTGACTGGTAACAGATAGTATTAAACAGGTACAAGGTAGGGTAGGGTACAGGGTTAAACAAGTACTGTTTTCCACAAAAATATTTTTCTTTCCCAGAATTTTTTATGGGGGTTTTGGCTTCGAGGAATCGGTTGGAACATTGCTGGGGAAATCCGGTTTTCGCCCAGGAGCCTTTTAAAGTTCCCATATTATCCTTATGGAGTGTTTCAGCTACTAAGTTAATTATAAAAAATCTGCTGATAATTGCAAGTTATGGTTGCCAAAACAAAATATAAAACATGCATTCCAATTTTAGTTCCACTTAAACTGTCCTGGTTCAAGTAGACGTTTTGTAAAAAAAGTATCATTTCTGTATAACAGCCGTCTATTCAATAAATGTTTATTTGTTAAGGTAATTGAACAATTGTATACAAATAACTCAAAGTGTGTAGTAAATAAAGTGATAAATCGTCACGAACATAGCCAACATGCATTGCGGATAAAATGTGGAGTTGTTTGTTGTCCGACTTGTAAAAGACTGCGATGCCAAATTGACTCATGTGTTGTTTTCCTGCAGGAAGTTAAATAAAACCTATATTGAACCTTGTATCACCAAAATCAGTTGATTTATTTCCTAACATCATAGTACTTTTATAAGACCAACTACCATAATTTTGTAAACGGTGTTACAATCATAGTACGAGTATATTTAGTATTGATATAATTTTAAATTGTTGCAAACATATCCATTAAAGACATTTTGCAGTAAGTTTTATATTAAAATGTACATGTTATTTTGCAATTTCTTATCTAAAATAGTTTTAGAATAGATGAAGGATAATAAATACATCAATCCCTTTTATTTGGGTAGGGTTTTCTTCAGTATTAAATGTTCGAAGAAGGGTAGCACATTTCTATTATTATAAAAATTTTTTGTGAAGTAATAAACATATGTTATAATTTAATATGTTACAATTATCATGAAAGGGCAAAAGGAACTATAGCATGCAAATTTATATAGTACTCGATATTATAAAATTACAGTAAAAACTAGTTAGATTATATTACATTAGAATAGAAATGTACGGTTGGGTTTCCTAACTCTGTTACACTTCTGGATAACTAAAACAAATTAGATAAGTACGTTAAACTATTATAAATTTAAAAATGTTGTTAGATCAAAACATTTATTTTAAATCTAGTTTTATTGTTACTTAAATTTTAAAAACCTAATTTTTAATATCTCCAAGTTATCCGTCTTGCTAATAGGTATTCACTAAGAAACAGTTTTGCTTTGTTGCTCTTTAAAAACATTTTTTTACCTAAAAAAAATTCAATCATAGGCGAAGCAGTGACTGGTAACAGCTAGTATTAAACAGGTACAAGGTAGGGTAGGGTACAGGGTTAAACAAGTACTGTTTTCCACAAAAATATTTTTCTTTCCCAGAATTTTTTATGGGGGTTTTGGCTTCGAGGAATCGGTTGGAACATTGCTGGGGAAATCCGGTTTTCGCCCAGGAGCCTTTTAAAGTTCCCATATTATCCTTATGGAGTGTTTCAGCGACTAAGTTAATTTTAAATATCTGCTGATAATTGCAAGTTATGGTTGCCAAAACAAAATATAAAACATGCATTCCAATTTTAGTTCCACTTAAACTGTCCTGGTTCAAGTAGACGTTTTGTAAAAAAAGTATCATTTCTGTATAACAGCCGTCTATTCAATAAATGTTTATTTGTTAAGGTAATTGAACAATTGCATACAAATAACTCAAAGTGTGTAGTAAATAAAGTGATAAATCGTCACGAACATAGCCAACATGCATTGCGGATAAAATGTGGAGTTGTTTGTTGTCCGACTTGTAAAAGACTGCGATGCCAAATTGACTCATGTGTTGTTTTCCTGCAGGAAGTTAAATAAAACCTATATTGAACCTTGTATCACCAAAATCAGTTGATTTATTTCCTAACATCATAGTACTTTTATAAGACCAACTACCATAATTTTGTAAACGGTGTTACAATCATAGTACGAGTATATTTAGTATTGATATAATTTTAAATTGTTGCAAACATATCCATTAAAGACATTTTGCAGTAAGTTTTATATTAAAATGTACATGTTATTTTGCAATTTCTTATCTAAAATAGTTTTAGAATAGATGAAGGATAATAAATACATCAACCCCTTTTATTTGGGTAGGGTTTTCTTCAGTATTAAATGTTCGAAGAAGGGTAGCACATTTCTATTATTATAAAAATTTTTTGTGAAGTAATAAACATATGTTATAATTTAATATGTTACAATTATCATGAAAGGGCAAAAGGAACTATAGCATGCAAATTTATATAGTACTCGATATTATAAAATTACAGTAAAAACTAGTTAGATTATATTACATTAGAATAGAAATGTACGGTTGGGTTTCCTAACTCTGTTACACTTCTGGATAACTAAAACAAAGTAGATTTACAATTATAAATTTAAAAATGTTGTTAGATCAAAACATTTATTTTAAATCTAGTTTTATTGTTACTTAGGCTAAATTTTAAAAACCTAATTTTTAATATCTCCAAGTTATCTGGTAATTAACAATTGAAAATATTACAATAATTTTATGTTTGATAGTTTTATTATTGACAGGTTCCCCTCAGGGGCAGAGGGCTTTCCACTGTACGGGTGTTTCTTGGCGACCCCGGGGTACCTGAGCCAAGCTGTGAGACCCTCCTCACAGTTCTTCCCGAGCTAGGGCCTTTCTTCTCATCTTTCAGGTCTTAGCTCACCGTCTTTATTCTTTCCTGAGCTAACCTTGCTCACCTTCTTGTTTTCGACCCCGAATCAAGGGTGTCTTTCCACCTTCTTTCGACCGGCGCATGCTGGGGGGTCTGGGAGTGTCCCTGTTGTGTTGCAGGGACTGATGTGTGCCTCGCACTGCCGATGGTCTCCTCCAGTGTGTCGTCAGAAGCCAGCCGCTTCGGACCTTAGTCAGGGAGTGCGGCATGGATGCAGGGATCGGACTCTGCATTGCCACGGTGCGACCCCCAGCACGTCCGGCACATTTTGTGTATCGGTGCTGGGCAAACGGAGGTTCGGGCCCCGGAGTACCGGGGTACGGGTGTCTTATCTCCTACGGGGGGTAGACCTCCGAGGGTGTACCCGCTCTCGGCCGATGAAGTACCGCCTCTTGCCGCACGATGCGTTGGTTACAAAACAGTATGGATTGTCAACTGCAAAACTCGAATCTTGGAAAGGAAAACGAACAGGCTGCCTTTAGGCGCAGCTCACTTGTGCAGAGGTCTCCGACCTCAAAGACTGGGACGCCGACGGTTGGAATTAAAACCTCCCCTCCGCCGGCCCCGTTCAAGGCTGCTGGTGTCGCTGGATCATCGGCCGTAACCGGAAAGGAGAAAGATGAGGTTAATCTGGGTATGGGTGTGACCGAGCCGATAACACCTCTAGCCAGGATGCAAGGAATCCCTCCCAGGAAGAGCCCTCTTCGTGCGGCATTCGAGCTGCAAATGCTTCGGCAGCAGCAGGACGACGCCCACGAGGAGGAAGACTCATGTCTGAAGAAGATGAAAGTTCTTTTGAAGGAGATGGCCAAGGTCCTCCTAATTCAAAAGAACATAAACAAGGCGATAAAAGAGGGGATCCCGAAACTCGAAGATGCTCTAGAAGAAATCGAGGAATGCCGGAAAATCAGGCTAAAAGCAGTGAAGCAGGAGCGCGATGTCACGAACCGAGTCATCTCTGCTTCACCTCAAGCTCATCTGGCTGAGTCCCAGACTCAAGCCAGAAAGCGAAAGAAGAGGCAGAGCGGTTCTTCGCCGGGAAGCCCTGAGCTTGTTGAGGTGGACTCAGTGCCGAGACTGGTTTTTGTCACTGCGGCATCGCAGACATCTCCTGTCCAGGCTACTGAATCCGCCCCGGGCGCTGCCGTGATTCCAGCGGCTACTCCTGCAGAGGTTCCTGCTCCGGTGGCTAATCCTGCCTTGGCAGCAAACTCTGCCTCAACACCTTTGGGGGGCTGGAAGACGCACCTGTCTAAGAAAGAAAGGAGGAGGCAGAAGCAAGCGGAGGCAGCTTCGAAAAGTGCGTCGAGGGTGGAGCGGACGCAAGTCTCAAACCCGGTTGGGGAGGCCTCTGGCAAGTCTGTCAGAAAGCCTAAACAACCCAGGCCTAAGAAGCCCAGGACGGAGGCAATCTTGATCAAGCCCTTAGGGGGGCGATCTTTTGCCGATGTTCTGGGTCAGATTAGATCGCAGGCCAAACCGGAAGAGACCGACACCGTTATCAAGTCTATTCAGCGAGCCCAGAACGGGGATGTTCTCCTCGAACTGGGGAAGTCGAGTGACAAGATCGGTTTTGCCGCTTTCCTCAAGACTGCACTTGGGGACAAAGGCTCCATCAAGGCCCTAGAACCGGTTCGGTCGAGATTCGGGACCTTGATGTCCTCTCCACCGAAGATGAGGTGACCCGTGCGATCCAGGTGGCACTCCCGGAGATACCGGCCGATGGAGTGAGGGTATGGCTGACAAAGCCTAACCGAAGTCATCTCCGGATGGCTGTTGCTGAGATGAGCGAAAAGCACGCCAATAAGCTGCTTAGCCTTCAGCACCTCAGAGTCGGTTGGGTCAGTTTCAGGCTCAAACGGACTGTGGAAGTTTCGAGATGCTTCCGCTGTCTCGGTTTCAGCCACTCCTCCCGAAACTGTAAAGGGCCTGACAGGAGTGCCAACTGCTTCCAGTGTGGAAGCCAGAGCCACAAACGTAAGGAATGTTCCTCGAGCCCCTCCTGCTTCCTCTGCAAGGATTCAGGCTCCAGTGCCCTCGGTCACTTACCCGGGTCTGGTCAGTGCGGTGCCTTCAGAGCCGCACTTGAACAGGCAAAAGGCAGCGGCCGGTAATTCGCATCCTCCAGGCCAACCTTCATAGATCCTGGGGAGCTGATAAACTTCTAGATCAGCTCGCCCGAGAACTTGGTGCTGACGCGCTCCTTATCAGTGAACAGTATCGAGACAGAGACCCAAATATTTGGATCTCGGACAGCCTCGGTACTGCTGCATTTTGGGCACGTAATACACGAGATATTTTGGTGCGGAGTCACGGGCGCGGCCGAGGATTCGTCTGGGTTCGGTGTAGGGAAGTGACTATCTTCAGTTGCTACCTCACACCCAACGAGGCCGTCCAGGACTTCCGCGACAAGATAGATAGCCTAGAGGAGTGCATTCTCGGCACCACTGGGCATGTCGTCGTTGGTGGTGATTTCAACGCCAGGGCCGTCGAGTGGGGAATGCCCTCTACCAGCTCCCGGGGGAAATACATCCTGGATTTTATCGCCAGGGAAGGTCTTGTCGTCCTCAACCAGGGCGACACACCTACTTTTCGGCGCCCCGGGCAGAGAGGCACGATCCCCGACGTCACCTTTGCGTCTGAGTCGCTCCTTCCGAGGATCTCTGGCTGGAGGGTTGTGGAGGACTACACGGGTAGTGACCACTAATACATCGTTTTTGACCTGCATGATCAGACAAATCGTCGAGTTTCCGCATCTCGGGAAGGGCCACGCCGGTGGAACACCAACAAACTGGACGTGGTCAATTTCACTGAAGTCGATCTCTCGGGGAGCGCAGGGGAATCCTGGTGAGGCTGGGGCCGAGTCACTAGTAACGTCCACGATGGAACTGATCGTCTCGGCCTGTGACCAGTCTATGCCGCGAAGGAAAACCCAACTCGACAAACAACCCGTTTACTGGTGGACTGAAGAGATTGCGGAACTCAGAAGAACATGTTTAAGAACTAGACGAGCCGCCACAAGAGCGAGAATTCCCGCAGACAGAGTTCGTAAGTCGGAGGCCTATAAAGCTGCGAGAAAATCTCTCCGCCAGGCGATAAACAGGAGCAAGGCGAATAGCTGGAGGAGACTTCGTGACGACGTTGACTCCGACCCGTGGGGCCTGGGTTACAAACTTGTAACACAGAAACTCGGCGCCCGCTCTCCACCTTCCATCATGGAGGGCGCCACCATGGGGAGGATCGTCGCTGCGTTGTTTCCTGAACATCCACAGCGACCGCCGGTTGACTTCGGACGGGTAGAGAACGTTCCACTCTTCACTTTCGAGGAGCTGCAAACCTCCGTTCTCTCCCTGAGGAGCAACAAGGCTCCTGGCCCGGACGGGATTCCCAGTGAGGCTTTAAAGAAAGTATTTTCAATCAACGCTGACTTGTTGTTGAGAATGTACAATGCCTGTTTGGTAGAAGGGGTGTTTCCAGCTCCCTGGAAAACAGCCAGGCTTGTACTGATCAGCAAGGGCAAAGGTGATCCCGAGCTGCCGTCGTCCCACAGGCCTCTCTGCATGTTGGACATGGCTGGGAAGCTGTTCGAGAAGCTGATCCGTTCCTGCCTGACTTCTGCCGTGGAAGCTGCCGGGGACTTATGCCCCCGTCAGTACGGCTTCAGAAAGGGACGGTCAATGATCGACGATGTCACCGAAGTTCAGAGAGCTGTGGAGAGAGCCGAGAGCCACAACCACTTCTCCCACCGAGTAGTGCTTCTTGTTACGCTTGATGTCAAGAATGCCTTCAACTCGGCGAGGTGGGTCGATATGTTGGATGCGCTTCGCAACACCTTTCGTATTCCTGCATATCTGTTGCGGCTCGTCGAGGATTATCTACGCTCTCGAAGCCTGATCTATGACACGAGGGACGGAACGCGGACGATGGAAGTCACTTCTGGTGCTGCACAAGGTTCAATACTCGGCCCGGATCTCTGGAACGTTGCCTATGACAGCCTCCTGAGGTCCGAGATGCCTGACGGAACAACTTTGGTTGGGTACGCCGATGACGTCGCAGCTCTCATTGCTGCACGTCAACGTTGAGCTGGCTTAACTAAAGTTGAACCGAGTTATGCGGGTTGTCAACAACTGGATGTCCGATCACGGTCTCTCGCTTGCTCTTAGTAAGACGGAGATCGTGATTCTTACGAAGAAGAGGATCGACACCGTCGTCCCGTTTCGAGTGGGAAGGGAGGTGGTCACATCAACTCGTGCCGCCAAATACCTTGGGGTTATGGTGGACACCGAGTTAAGCTGGAGGGATCAGATCTTCCGTACGGCGGACAAGGCCGCTAAGGTAGTTACTCACCTTACTAGGCTGATGGCCAAAGTCGGGGGTCCCCGATCCAGCAGAAGACGTCTGTTGATGTCCGCGGTCCAGTCCGTGCTCCTTTATGGGGCAGAGGTGTGGGCAGGCGCTCTAGATAAGGAGTGCTACAGGTTGCGACTCGCCCGGGTTCAGCGTCAAGCTGGGCTCCGGGTGTGTTCCGCCTACCGGACAGTGTCCGAGCCTGCCGTCCTGGTGGTCGCCGGAGTCATCCCTGTCAAGCTCTTGGCAGGGGAGAGGAAAGCGATTTATCAGAGACGTGGCGAGATCGGCAAGGACACGGCAAGAACAGAAGAGCGCTCCCGAACCTTCCAGCAGTGGCAACACAGCTGGGAGCACGACACCCGAGGACGATGGACTGCGCGACTTATCAAGCAGGTCCAACCATGGGTGGAACGGCGGCATGGGGAGGTGGACTACTACCTGACCCAATTTTTGACAGGTCACGGCTATTTTCGGTCGTACCTGAACCGGATGGGAAAGACCGGTTCACCGGACTGCATTTATTGCCCGGGTGTTCCCGACGATGCGGAACACACATTCTTCCGCTGTCCCCGTTGGGAAGGGCCCCGCCTGGAGGCCACACAAATCTTTGGTGCATTTTCGGTGGACTTGGTCTGCCAAAAGATTTTGGAGGATGAGGGCAACTGGAATTGTTTGTCACAGTTCGTCCGGGGCATCCTCCTGGAAAAGAAAACCGATCTGGACCGCGAAGTGGCCCAGACCCCTTGATCGAGTGGCTGGATAAGGAGCGAGCCCCACGGGCATAAGCCAAATTTAGGCCTAGCCTGACGTAATGTGATAAACAATTCCAGGTTAGTTCCTAAAGAGTAGAGGAGGTTTTTTAGTGTGTAAACCCGTTTTTTTAGGGGAGCCCCACACTACAGGCTGGCCACCTATGTGCGTAATGCATTTTTCCGCCTCTCCCTCAAAAAAAAAAAAAAAAAAAAAAAAAAAAAAGACAGGTTATAGTTATTTTCCAATTCACAGGTTCATTATGTATATATTCGTTCATTATGAGATCACATTTTAATACTGTAAATGTAAAATTAAATTAGCCATCAAAAAAATTATATATTGAATTATAATTTACTGCCAATTTTAAAATGCAATACTTTTAACAACTACATAACTAATTCAACTTTCTTAGGAATAGTCGGATGCTAATTGAATCGTTACAATGAAACCTGGGGAGATAAATGGCGAAAAGTAATAGAATACCCAGAAAATACTGATTTAACATCTTGTATTTTTAAATCTAACAACTTTGTAGCAATTATTATTAATTTGGTGAGTTAAATTATTTCAACAAGTGCTTGCATGATAACAATTGAACATTTTATACATATTTGTCATAACCAAACCATAGAGTTATTCTTTATTTATTCCGTAATTTTTTACTAATTTCAGGTGTAAGTGTATTGTTCAAATAATCTCGTAGTCGGTTTTGCCAAGCCAAATAGGTTTTGTAAATGTTAATGTATACAATAAATATATTTTTTAGATGCAACTCTATGACATCTACTTAAAATATTTCTGCGCCAATTACCTTAGAATATTGTAGAAAAATGACTATCCACATTGTATTACGACGCTATACTAAGTTTTTGTTCTCAATTTTGTTTTCTTTTCTTTTCACTGGCCACACTTAGACAAAGTGGCCAGTCAATTTCTCATTATGTTTTTAATATCTCTTTGCATGTACTTATTACAAAAAAATAAATGAATATATTTTAATTTTTGCCTGATTTAAGCCAACGAAGAGCCAGTTGAAAAACTTTAATATGAGTATGGTTTAGTATGAGTATGTTAAACAAAGATCATTTTAATTATTAAAATAACCCTATTAACCCTAATTTACCCTATTATAAAAATTAAAAATACTACTTTTTTAAATAAAAAATTATAGTACAAACATTTTTAGTATTATCACAAAGTCACATAAAATAAAAAATAAGGCAAAAAAATCGTGTTATCATTCAGCTTCTCCAAAATTCCACACTGATTTAACTATTGTTTCTCTTGATCTAACGTATCAATGCATATTTAGTATCATATGCATTTGATATAGATAATAGTTAGGGGAAAGAAGGGTAATGGTGCGCACCTAAGGGAAAAAATTCTTCCCAGAAAATTTGCGGGCAAAAATTACCAATACATGTGTCAAACTCTTTAGTATTTAATGTAGTTTCTTATAAACAATTATCATTATCATATATTAATATTAATAAAATATATAACATTACATAAGAATATGGACTTGCGCTCGATTTCCCTACCCAACGGGTAATTGTGCGCATGGGGGTGCATAGTGGTGCGCATTGACGTATGGGTTGAAATAATTAGAATAAATGTGTTTCATTAATATAAATTCAATATCAATATAACATATGGAATGTCTTAAAGCTAAACGATAATTTCTTTGATCTTTATAATACCCTTAACAAAAGTTTTGATTAAAAATTACAAAATTGTTCTAGGGTTAATGTTGCTAGGCTAATTTTCTACTGTGTCTGCACCTGAGCTGTCTGCATGACTTCAGGACGAGCAGTTTATGAGCATCTGTAAACAAGAATGTAAAAAGAGGAAGTATTTTTTTCTTACCTATAACTACTTGGGGGGAATCGTGCGCACCTCCGCGCACCATTACCCGATGTTGCATTCAAAAGTATTTTATTTTCTCACTATCTTAAGAAGGGATGAAACCATAAATTAATTGGTTCAAACGATAAAGCAAAGACTACCATTAATTTTAATACTAAATAAGTATGAAGTTATCTAAAGATCTGCCCTAACCTTACTATTTTCTCAGGCGCAAAAATAACATGACACACACGACTTTTAGATTTTGGCCTCTCATAACCTAAAAAATTTCATTGGCGAAAACCACGAGGTCGTGTATTGGTTGTTGAGTCCCCGCTAGGCTGCAGCTCATACTGGAGCTTTTTAACTTATTTCATTTATTAAAAACTACGATGCGCACCATTACCCGCCGCGCACGATTACCCTACTCTCCCCTACTATGTTATTTTTATAAATCAATTAATCAGTTTATTAATTAGAAATTTAACTAAAACATATGTTAAAATGTAAAAAACTCATGACATTTTACTAATCCTCTTTTCAAGAAAGTATTTTAGATAACTCCCTAATAAGAGTCAAATACAAAACTTTCTAGGAAACGTAAGAAATTAGTGAATCGTGAAAAGAAGATCTGCGAAGTTAATGGACAAGAAATGCCGTAATTATAAGAACCGGGTTAACCAAGCCTTGGCCTTTGGTTTTAATTCACTTTTTGTTATCATGGTAATGAGGCTTTGAAGTTGAGGCCAACTATACCTTTTCACAGGTGACAGCTGTTAAAAAAACCAATGCTTTAAAGTAACATTCTTAAATTTGTTTACCTTTCGTAGCTATTTTGTTGCTTTAATGTCAACCCGTAAGAACACCAATGTTAAAATATTAGAATTTTAATTTTGCATTAGACGAAAAAGATTTTTCCTGGCATTGAGACTATTCTTAGCTTATTCTGTACGTGTATGGTCTCAAATGCAAAATTTAAGCCAAATCTATCAGCTGAATTTCAAGATGGATTGAAAATACATCGCCACAGACACTCCTCGTATCGCAAATATAAGGATAGGATAACTTGGTAAGGCCCCAAACCTGATTACACTTATGATTTCTTTGATTTAATTCTTCTTTATAAATGTTTTCCATTCGTTGATTTTATACTACTTTTATGGGTTATGATTTACCAAATGTGGGTGAAAGTTAAGTTCAACCAGAGTTCTTTTCTTGATACAAATAGATCAAATTAAATGTTTATAAGAAATTTATGTTTTAATGTCAAATAATTCGTATTTTATTTTAATCCATTAAAATTTATTCCTTTTTGCTGCTCGACTAACATTAAAGTAGATCTAATACTCTCTTGACAAAATGTCAAAGTTAAAATTTTAATTATCATATTATATCCTTCAATGATTTTAAAAAAAACAATCATATAAATCACAAAACTGCAGTACATAATGTAAAGGCTTATTTTTCCGAACCGCTTTGTCAAGGCAAATCTATGGTATTTATTTGTCAAATGAATCTTATAGAATGAATAAATACCGGTAAATTTTCGCTTTCCACTGGGAGAAATCAAAGTAATTGTGCAATATATCTCAGCTCTGCTCAAAGTCCCTTTGATGATATATCTTACTTACGGAGTAGGAAATTTTAAACAAAGATTGTAACATACATTTTTCATCATACATCACACGATCTGTTTGCACTGTTATTAGCCCCTCTAGGTCAGTTTTTTGTTACCTTTAAAAAGTATACTCCATGATCATCTGTCAATAATTACAGTGAGCTTTCCTAAACCATTGTGTTTCTCTTCATCTTAGTCATATTAATCAGAATTAAACAAGGTCAATGTATATAGATTGTTTATACAGTTACTGGAATGTATTTTTTACAGAACAATTAATTAGACTATTTGATAACATCAATTTAACTGTACTTAATATTGTTTGTATGCAAGGTAACCGTAATTTTTAAATTTATACCGTAAAACAAATTACTCTAAACATATTCAAAACGTTTATCATGCTGTATTTGTAAATTGATTTAGACCCTACTTTATTGTATAAACATAAATGAAATACTTTTGGAAACAGAACTATTTACTGCAGTGAATAATTATTTTTAAAGAATTGTTATGTAAAAATGTATTTCATTATTATAAAAAATGAGAGCCCATTTTACATACCTGAATACCAAATTAAATGTCTAAAACGAACAATATCTAAACTATATCATAAACGCGTCATTGTGTAAGGCGTATTTTAATTAAGTTTGTCCTCTTACACAATAGGCCTACAGGCCTATAGATGTAGCTTCGCAACAGCATAATACATATGCTTAAAGAAATATTATAATAATGCAGCTAAAAAGGTGGTTTATTTTCAAGACTATGTCACAGTTACTAATTACTTTCTTACCGTAAACTGATTGTTACTGAACCATTGTTACTTCTTCTTGCGACAAACACGTTACAATATCATTTATTTTCTTATTAAAAATTTAATATTCAATCCATTTTAATGTTGTGTTTTACTCTAGGTTAGAGTTCAACAATAATCAGGCAGCAATTGATTTGAATTTCATTTAGCAAATTGAAAAATATCGTAAAATTTTTCAGCAGATATCATTATTATTTTTATTAAATTAGAGGTAATGAATTTAGCCTACCCACCCAACAAAGAACACCTTATAATGGTATTATGAATCAACTATAAAAAAGTTAATAGTGTCTTTCCAAAGTGCAAAAATAAAGTAAAGAAAGTCGCTAAAGAAAGTCTAGAGAGTTATTTCAACGGAACTGATTGTTTCCTTCCTGGCAGAATTTAATTAATAATTTCTTTGGCTGAAATCTCCACCTCTTTCTTACCTTTTTTTTTTAATGGTTTCATTGTGACACTTGCAATTGTGTAGATATTGAAATATATTTTAAAATAAAGACAAGAGCGAACCAATAAAACTTAGTGTTTCGTAGGAAAATAAAAATTTGTAGGTTGTCTAATGCATACGTGAATGCACATATAACATCAAATTTTTGGAAAGAAAGCTAACCTTGTATTTTGTATTGCAACTATTTGTAAATCCGCTCTACTGAATCATTTTTTTATATATTGAAATGTAACTTCTCTGATATCATTTCACACTAAACAATTTACTTTATAAATATGTATTATAAAAAAATATTGTTTACAACATGTTTGTAGGACAATACTCCTAACACAAATTTAGTCACATTCTAGTACTTTGTTTATAGGCTAATTTCAGATTTGGGGTGTTTTTTATAGTTCTGTTGTTTTAATTTGATTATCATCTGATAATCAGCTGCATATAGTAAGTACATTATCTTACTTATTTAATCAGTGGTTACATTTTCTTTTAAGTAGTAGGCTACGAGAAAGTAAATTAAAAAAATTAAATAAAAGCGTAGGAACCTCAAAACAGGCTTTGCCTAATGAGGCCCTATTTTGTTTTCTTAGTTAGAATAATTTTTTGTAAGTTTTTTTTATTTTTTTATAAATATTCTGTATATCTTTAAGTCTGTATGTTAACTGTAATTGTAATTGAATAAATAATATTTGAATTCTATTCTATTCAAGTATCAAGAAAGTAAAACTCGAGATATTAAGACTTGGTACAAATAACTATAATACCAAACCGTACACGACGACTATGGTCAGTCGACCTAGAGGGAAAGCGACTTTCATATTTACTATCGCCCTTAACCAAGAATGCACCGTCTTTAACTTGAAAATATTGAACAATAAGATGTTGACCATTCTGCAGTACAACAGGTGGTTTTAAAAGTAAAACAACGAATTGTTTTATTTCCCTTTTAATGAAAAAATCATGCATTGTGATGTTGATGGATTTATTTTTATGAACGTTAGTTTTCTATAGAATGTGCAGTTAAAATATTATTGAAACTAATACATGTACATAAATAGCAATCATATCAATTTTAATACCTTTTTTCATTTGAAAATATCTATTGATTTATAACAGCTCATACGTGAATTCGAAAAAATACGGATAGGTAACAAATCTTATTTAGATGTAAAATAATACCTGTTCAATTAAAATACAATATATTTATTAACAAATAATAGTTTTTATGTCAGTTGATTGGTAAATTATATTTAAAATATTTAAATTTAAATAGTATTTTAGTTATAGTACTCGTAATAGTAAAAATAACTACGGTACGGTATTAAAGATTTAAGTTTGAATCCATTGCAAAACAAAGAGATAAAAACAAAAATATGAAGTACTTGAAACTTAAAATATGATGACTGGAAGGTTATGTGATTCAAAAGTTCGTTCACTTGTTAAATCGTCGGAAGCGTTCCATCCTGGAAATATTGCCAGATAGGCTCGGTGACCCGGAAACGTCCCTCCGTCGTCAGTGGGTTGACTGTCCTGGCCTACCAGACGGTACTCAACTTCACAATTTCAATAAACGGACAGAAATGTAAGCAAGATAGGAACATACTTGATAAACTTTGATTGTAACCATGTGAATCTGCTAAATGTTACCTTTTTTACTATAGGTCTAGCCACATAAGTTGACGAATGGCCAAAAACAGATGGGATTGGGGGAGGGTCCCTTAGCTCCGAATCCCTTAGCTCCGATGAGCGTTAATTTTCTCAGTTCTCCGACAACAGCGATCACTCATAGCCCCGGAAACTGCTGTCCGTCTGTCCTAAATACACTTTCCCGCAGTTCCGACGCATTCGGTTGAAATCCCTTAGCTCCGATAGTGTAAATCACTCATAGCTCCGATAGAATGAACGCGATGCGTAGGAGAGGCGAGTTGTAGTAAGTAGGGGCGGTAGTAGTAGGGGCGGCCGCCGCTCGTGGCCTCTCCCCCCAACTCCACCGTTACCCCCTCTCCAGCCATCTGCGCTCCGCTCCGCGCCGCGCCGCTTGGCCCATGGCCGGTTCACAGGCGTCTATTTCGGCATTTTTCACTTTGTGGGAGAGCAAATTCTGACGAGGAGTGGGGGTAACGCCGACAGTGTTACCAACACCGCAAATACCACGCACGGTCATCACGGACAATGCTGAAGACCGTATTTACGAATAGGAAAGACGGAGACAAAAGAAATGATACGAAGGTTGTTATTATTAATAAGGACTATTTAAAAGACTTAATTAGATAAATAATACACCAATACAATTACGGTACAGCAAATTATTGTAACTTATTATGTAATTTACCTACGTAAACCAATGTAATAGTAAGCTGTAATTGGTATTACGTTTTTAATATGATGTTAAATATTTAAAATATAAGCCTATTTAATTTAAAAAATGTATATTATAAAGAAAAAAAATAAATTGTTAATTAATTTTACTTAAAACAGTCTGTGGATTTTTTCTACACGTTTTGGCTAAACGGGTTATCGCCGAAGTACATAACGGATAAGCCAACTGGTAAATAGGCTATACTAAGTTTTACATTTTCATATTAAAACGTGTAAAAAAATCAACTGACTGTTTTAATTAAAATTAATTAATTTTTTTCTTTATAATATACATTCTTGAAAAGGCTTATATTTTTAATATTTAACATCATTTTAAAAACGCAATACCAATTACAGCTTACTATTACATTTGTTCACGTAGGTAAATTACGTAATAAGTTACAATAATTTGCTGCCCTAAAATATTTCAAGGAAGTAGACTAATTTGTACAAATCAGACATCTTACAACAACAAACAACAACAACAACAAGCTTACATTTTTACACGTTTATCACATTAATATATCGTAGTTATATTGGTGTATTATTTATCTAATTATGTCTTTTAAATAGTCATTATCAATAATAACAACCTTCGGTATCATTTCTTTTGTCTACGTCTCTCTTATTCGTAAATACGGTCTTCAGCATTGTCCGTGATGACCGTGCGTGCCGTGCGTGGTATTTGCGGTGTTGGTAACACTGTCGGCGTTACCCCCACTCCTCGTCAGAATTTGCACTCCCACAAAGTGAAAAATGCCGAAATAGACGCCTGTTGGCCGGTTCTCGCTCAGCGGTGTGTTGCGGATCCGGTGTGTTGCGGGTTGCATCCAATGTAGATTGAAGGAGTTGCGGGGAAAGAGTGTCAAATTCTATTGACACACCGTAAAAGCGTCGTGTTCTTAAGCTATTTTTACACGTGAGAAATTTTCACTCTCGGAGAGTTAGTTAGTTACTCTCATAAAAATCTTAGACAGTTGTTGATAGTACTTGTATAAAACAGTCTGGGATAACTATCTTGGAAAATTCGCAGGTTGTGTAAACACCTCGGCGAGTACTTCCTGAGAGAACGAAACTCTCTGAGAGTGAGTACTGTACATGTAAAATGTTTTGTTTTGAGAACCAATCTTAATAATATTCTCTTTAAAAGAAAGTAAAGATTAAAAAATAATTAAACTTAACTTCCATCTTACTGTGTTGTAATACTTCACACAACCTTTTTACTATTACAGTAATTTATTGAAATTGCAATAAAACATTGCCCCACATTACACAAAAATTAAATTTAATATTACCTACATATAATATTGAATATATAAATATGTAACTAAAAATTTAGTGAAAACTGATATAAATTTTGGATTCAGCGATACCAGTCTATAAGTATGGTTCAATGTTTCAATGTCAGCGGTACCAGGCTATGGTTCAAAAACAAAATAACAGCCCCTTGAAAGAAAAATACCATCGGACATTACTTGTGTATTGTGGGAAGGGGTTGATAACCTAATCTGTAAATAACAGTATTTTCCGAGCGATACCGCGTTTAAAGCTATTTTTACACGTGAGTTTTTCACACGATTAGACAAACTGACATTCTCGTGGCTTGACACCTGAGTATCAAGTGTTGCGTTAATTGTATGTTCTGGTGGTAATTTAGCGGTAAATCATTTCAATGAATATCAAGGTTAATAGAGAAATTGTATTACTAGTTATTGTGCTGATTGAGCAGATTTTTTTACGTTAAAATTGATTTGTGGAGAGACATACAAATTTCCTTTGTTCACTTTTGGTGTAATTGTAGGCCTAATTACCAAATGTTTCAGTGAATGTTGGTTTAAAGTCTTTTTAAGTTATTAAGTGTGGATGGATTTCCTATGACAATTTTAAAATACGTTTTAGTACATTCTAAAAGTATCTAAATGCATTTCATGGCGAGGTATTATAAATAAAGTTTAATATGTATTTTTTTCGACCAGAGATAAAACGATCTATTCCCTAAGAATATGTATGACCTAAATCATATGGGTCTAATTCGAATTTTAGGAATTAAAACTTATTGTATTAATGAAGTAATTATTTGGAATAATTTGAAGTACAGAATCGTGTTTGTTGGTTATTAATAACTATTGGCTATCACTCGGCTGAACACTTAAAGACTTTCCGAAGGAATTCGGTATCCTCTTCCCTTAACTTAACACCATAGGAATGAGTAGGCCTACCTATGTAGGTTTGCTGCGATGGTGGTACAGTATTGTTAATTACCCAACAGTTTCGTACAGAACATAGTCCTAGGCTTAAGTGTTACCATGGCTACTTCTGTAATAGCGTAGCCTATTCCCTACAGGGAAATTCGCTAAGAACCATAGCTGCATCGTATAGGCTAATATGTAGGCTATGAAATTTTAAGTCTCGTTGAACTTTTTCTTAGACTGTGTCTTCGCCTTTACGAAAGTAGGCTGTATAGGCCCCTAAACCACAGAAATAACATATATGCCGGTAAGTTGAAAGAAAAAAGTACACATATTTATAAGCAAATGTCACCACGTGAGTTCAAAAGAATTCACAGTAGGTCTAATTCAGTATATTTCGAACTAGGCCTACTTTTTTAATTATACGTCTAATCGATGTTGTGGAAATGAATGCATAATTTACAACTAAAGTTAAATAAGGTTACTGCCTTATTACCTGGTTAACAATCATTACGTTTGTTGGAAAAAGAACAGAAGAAAATACTTAATCGTTGAATTGTAAACAATATCTGTACTGACATTAATTCCCAAACATAAACCTTGCACGTGAGAGCTGGACTACGTGTTCTAGCATCAACGTGAATGAGGCCTAGTAGTACGGCGTACGGTTGGTGGAGGGGGAAAGTGAAGCTTGAAACCTGACACCTTCGAGTCTCAAGCTGCTTTCTGATTGGTCCGTCTTTTCAGTGGTCTATTAACAGGCAACTGAGAACTGCTAGTCCTATATGGGAAATTCTACATCACTTCTCCTGCAACCCTTGAGACGTTCGGACGCTTAAGCTGTTTTTTCACTGTTTAATTTTTTCTATTACTTCTGCTTCAACTTTATTAATTATTTTTAAATTTTACTAATTCTCTTTCAATATTAAGTAATTCTATTTAAATTTTATTAATTCGTTTCAAATAAATTAATTAATTCAATTAATTGTTTTACCTGAAAAATTCACAGGTGTTAGTTATTACGTTTTAGTTACGTGTAGGCCTACTGCCCTACCTCTGATGATCACTCAATGTGTTGTTGTCACGTGCTAAATGGTTCTTTAATTCTTTAATTTTACTGAAATGACAAAATAAATTAGCCTACGACCACATTACATTCCATTTATTTGCCCCCTTTATTTTATTACACGATTAAAATTAAAAATTGTTTTTTGAAATACTTCAGATAGTTGCTTGAAACACAAACGCACTTTAAGTGCTTATTTTTAAGGTGGGTAGACCTATGACTGATCAGCGAGTGTGATGCTTTATTTATAAACAATCAAATGTACATTTCGATTTCATAAGTTTAACTGAACGCCTTTGCTCTTGTTTAAGTTGTATTTCAAACTGAAATGACCTCTTCTAAACTTATTATGTTATCGTAATGAATTCTGAATAAAAATTACAATTTAGTATTCAAAAGAAGTAACAATATAGTGGAGAAATATTATTTTATGTCCAAAAACCATAAAATTTTTAGTTTAAAACTGGTGACATAAAATTAATGAAAATAAAATAATAAAAATTAATAAAAGTTAATAAACATTATGAGCCTCAAAATGAAAAGAAGGATAATAAAAACAAAAGCCGTCTATTGACCGTTTTGTAACCAGTATTATCCCAAGTTATCTTATACTCTAAAACAAGCTCCGTTTGTCCGGACAAAGTTTTTTTTCGCTCCAAGGATTTTTGATTTTTTGGTTGAATATGGGGGTTTTGGCCACCAGAAATCGATTGGAGATGGTCCCATAGCTGGGAAAAATCCGGTTTTCGCGCTAGAGCCCTTCAAAATTTCCATGTTATCCTTATGGAGATTTTATTAATTGAATAAAAATCAGCTGATAACTGTAGATATAAACCAATGTGTTAGCCTACATAAGTGCAGTACGGTTTGGCGAGTGAGCGGAGCGAACGAGCTTTGTGTGAGAACGAAAGTAACAATTTTACCGAGCATAAGCTCGGTCCCCCTGGTACTTTATTTTAAATTAAGTGCAGATGTTCATTGTTGCGAGTGAACGTAGCAAACTAGCTCAACTGAAGAGCAAAAAATTCTTCAGGTTGGTATTGCAAAGAAAATTGGGCAACGGCTTTAAAATAAATGATTTGAACACAAATATTCAAAACTCTATGGCTGACGGGGTTATAATTTTTCATACACGTTCCTCTTTGTGCTCCTCATAGGTGCTCACTAAGAAACGGTTTTGCAAAGTTCCTTTGGGACTCCGCCCCACAGAACTTAAAGTTTCATTTAGAATTGATAGACTTTTTCCAGAAACTAAACATTTTCATTTAACCGTGAATACTAATTTTTTTACACATTAACAATCAAAGAGGTGTATAGAGTTGTAGAGAAAGAAATACACGTTGAGTAAATATGGAAACATTATATTTATATCACACAAAATTAATAAAGACTTAAAAAATTTAAGAACTAAAAAAAAACATTTACAATGTTGAAAAATCTTAAAGAAATCGATGCACATTCCCAAGCAAAACGGACAACGGTTGTTCCTACGGTTGTCCATTTGTGCGATCACCTCTGCGCAGTTGTCACAGACACAGAGGTGACCGCAAGGGATGGCTGCATTGGTGGCCGGCCCATCTAAACAGACCTATCGCGCCACCTGCGTCAGTAACAGTAATAACAATGTCGGTAATGTAGTTCAACTAGCTCACTCTACTTCCGCCAAGTTTGAAGATTAGTTCTCGTATTTATTTCACTACACAATCTACACCCCTGCGAACTTCTCCAACCATCTTAGCTTGTTCAATCAATTTCAATTTGAATTGTGTGAAAATCGTTAGGAACGATGTTTACACCCTTTTTAAGAAATACAAAACTAATTTATAATATTAACCAATTGTGCCTTTATAGGTAAAGCGGTCTATCCACAGAGAGTAATTTCAAATACAAACCCTCACTTCAAATATTTTTTTTTAGTTTTACACGGTTTTTAAGAAAACTTTACAATTTGATCTTGTACGCGTAATTTTAGCAGTTTAGGGAATATTTGCGGTTGAAATTTAGATTTTCCTCATTAGAATAACACGGAACAAATTTACAATTTTTCTTTGAGCATTTTAGGTTAAGTAAAAATGTCTCAGACTCTTTTAAATGCGTTTCTAACAAATCTTGTTATTCCTTTTTATTGTTAAAACAAAAGTACCAGGTTAACCGAGCCTTGCTCGTTGGTTTTAATTCAGTTCTGATACAGTGTCACGGTAATAGAGCTATTGAATTTCCCCAAACAACCAACTATATAACTCTTCACAGATAACACACTCATCACAGGAGCTAGTGGAAGCTAGCTTGCTGTTGGCTAGTTGCTAGTCAATCCAAAAATTAATTTTGTAAACAAATAGGCCTATTAATTTATTTAATCCATAAGTATATTTATATTTATTATATTTAATTTATAAGTAAGCAATAAGTGATTTTAAAAAGTAACTAAGTACTAAGTAATATTTTGTACAGTATTAAAATATTTGAAGAAGGACGAATGGCTACCGAATTTCTACCGAAGAAATGCAGAAAAAGAAGCGTGAGCTAGGCTAAACTCCTCTAACGCTATCAGACACGTGGTGAGCGGCATCGTGGCTCGATCACCTACGCCGCCGCTGCATCGGGGACGGAGAAAGGTTCTTGTATGCGCGTGCGAGCGACGCTGACCCGCCGTGCCGCACCACCAATGCCGCCATCTTGCCTTGGCAGCTATCCATGTGGTGGTGGGAGCGGCGGAGGAGAAGAGCGGGCGTGAGGAGAGTGAGGGGTGTAGGGGAGATGAGTAGGAGGGAGGGGGGGATATCCATTCATCGGAGAACTGGGAATCGGAGCTAAGAGAATATTCTTGTTTAAAATATTAGTTTTCCGAACAACAGCAATAGTCCCAGTTCTCCGATGAATTAGCGAGAGAATATCAATTGTCCGAAAGTATTCGGAAAATTGGGACTCAACACGCTATCGGAAAACTGGGATATTTACATCATCGGAGCTAAGGGATTCGGAGCTAAGGGACCCCACGGGGATGGGAGAGGGGGGAGAGGGAGTACTTTTCCAAAAACATCGAGGTTACATTGCATGCTAATTTTCATTAAACAGCTGATGATCCAATAATTTTTACTGAATATTTGTGCAGATTTATTCGTCAAGTTACGTAGTTTGCCTTATACACCCTTGATTGTAGGTGGACATCCTTTGTTTTTTTAAAGCCAAGGATTATTGGATGCAAATTTCAAATTTTATTCTGTAGTTATATTTTTAAACCCGAAGATTTAATAGGATATTAGAACAAATTTGTAAGGTCAAGTATTATATTAACTTCATATTGAGTTGTTTTCCGGATCACGTAGACGAATAATAAAGGTTAAATACCTGCTGTCTGCCGTGTGATCCTGGTAATCCTGTGATGGACTACGCGTTTCGACGTCCTAGGCCGTCATCCTCAGGTCCACACAAAAACTTAAAAATCTTGACTACATCACTTGATGGTCGCGTCGAAGTTTAAAAAACACGCACACAAAACACAGAAACATATAATTACTAAATTTGAACTTTTGAGCCGGAGTGTCAAAGTTCAAGTGATAACACACGCCAACCTCCAGTCGAGACTCGGCACACGACATGTGCGCATCTTTGTTCGTTGTAGGCCAACACGTTTTATTTATTCGTAATTATATGTTTCAGTGTTTTGTGTGCGTGTTTTTTAAACTTCGACGCGACCACCAAGTGATGTAGTCAAGATTTTTAAGTTTTTTGTGCGGACCTGAGGATGACGGCCTAGGACGTCGAAACGCGTAGTCCATCACAGGATTACCAGGATCACACGGCAGACAGAGGTATTTATCCTTTATTATTTATTATATTAAATTATTATTAAAATTAGGGCCTACTAAATTGAATATAAATATAGTTAAATTATGTAATGCATTATTTAAGTTAGTCTAGAATTATCTAACTTAAGGGGTTTACGAGAACATTTTAAATTAATCATTCACACTCAAAAATAAAATATTATATTTGATTTTATTTTATTTTTTATAAAAAACAGTACGTACTAAAAACCGTATTTATTTTAACTTAAGTAATAATAAATTAACCAAATGTAATATCAACGTATATTTAATTTATTTTCATGCATTTTGTTTATTATTTATCAAAAATACTACTGTATTTATGGAAAAATATTTTGTTAAATATTTTCTTTTAGAAATATAAAACTAACTATTTATACTAACTTTTATTTATTATTAGTAGTATTGAACATCGGTGCCAAAGTCTTCTTTTTTGTATTTACGTTAATGTTTCTTATGAAGAAGACTCACTAGAAAAATTTCCACTTTCTAGAGACGAAAACGACAAGAGATTTCCAATTTTCCAACTCAGATCTTCAGCCTTTCACATTCATCATTGGCAAGTGAAACCTAACAATTTCTGTATAAGACGCTACTGGTCAAACCTTAAGATTTTTTTATTCCTAGAATCTTAGCTTATCTTATGATGCTTATTTTACAAAAAAAGGCTTCTCCTGAGGTTAAGTATTTTTATAGAGATAAAAATATAATATAAATGTATAAAGACACAATAATCTACGGTTTTAAAACCATAATATTGTATAAAAAAACTATTTTTATTAAACTAAACTAACGAGTAAAATTAATTTGGGTATGAGATATATATGTACCTAATAAATGAAACTATTAGTATAATATAATTCATTTGCTAATGTAAAACATCATAAGTAGTAAATATATAAATTAATATTAATTATATTATTTTATATAAAATTGTGATATTCCAAGAAAAAGAAATTCACTGTAGTTTGCTATAGGGTCTATGACTTAAAATTTCATTATTTACAAATGATGTGTTTATTTAAAAAATAATATAAAAATGAAAACAGAGTGATATAAGGTTTTTTTATAGAGAGTAATTTTGGAAAACATCATAACAAATATTTTGACAACAAGGTAAAAATAATGATTTTCTATAATGTTGTGTGTGTCTGGGTAGTATGATTGATTCTCACAGCCGAAGTCTATTAACCAAACATCCACTGTTGCTCGGTGAGTGGTGTTCTGTGACGTCACAACAGGTTTACAAATGATCTGAACCCGCCTGTAGTTTCTGAGAAATATTACCTGACTTTACAGCTTGTTCTTTGTGTCACGGCAGTGACTCAGGGTGGTTTGATTGATTGTCACAGCCAAGATCTATTAACCAAACATCCACTGTTGCTCGGTGAGCGGTGTTCTGTTACGTCACAACAGGGTTACAAATTATCTGAACCCAACTGTAGCTTCTGAGAAATATTACCTGACTTTACAGCTTGTTGGTCTGCTGCTGATTTATAGTTCCGAACAGGAGGTGTTGTTTTGTAAAAGTGTCTCTAAAACAATGTGTATAGAATTTTATACCACATATTATGTTAAAGTATATCTACGTGTTTTAGACACAAAAAACTCATAATTCTATCAATCATTTGCTTTGTGTGTTATATTTAACAATTTAAGGTAATTTTAGTAATTAGTAATTACAAATTAATGTAATTATAGAAATATACTTAATTTTTTTCAATAAAATAGTAGTTTTGACTCAACGTAAATTCTACCTGAACTAACGGTTATGATACAGAAATAAAGTATTCGGAAACTTAAACTTTTATAGTTTCAATTATAACTTCACATTTTTAAGTTTTGAGATATTATATAATATTATTGAGTGAAAAATCCTTTTACATGGAAAAGTTTGATCAAAGTGGTTTTTAGGACATATAAAACTGGGCATTGTTTCTACAGTGACACCGTAATTTATAAATATTGAATATTACCCAAACAGTGGAATCCATGGTTAAAAGTGAATTTCTGCTTTCTAGCATCATCTATGAACATGATCCACTATCCCATAAATTTTAATTAATTCAAGCCACTATGTGCTTAACTTAAAGGTATTCCGGTTCACCGGACTGCATTTATTGCTCGGGCGTTCCACACGATGAGGAGCACACCTTCTTCCCCTGTCCTCGTTAGGAAGGGCCCCACCTGGAGGCCACAAAAATTGTTGGTCCATTTCATTGGGCTCGGTCTGCCAAAATATCTTGGACGATTAGGGCTGCTGGGCTTGTTTCGCAGAGAGCGTCCGGATTATCCTATTACAAAAAAGACTGATCTGGTAAGATATGTGCCTCAGATTCCCAGACCGTGCGGCTGGTCAAGGAGTGAGCCCAATCGGCTCAGGCTAATTTAGGTCTAGCCTGATGTAATGTGACAAACAATTCCAGGCTAAATTCCTAAAGTTTAGAAGAGGTCTCTTAGTGGGTATACCCGTTTTTTAAGGGAGTCACGCACTACAGGCAGGCCTTCTGTGTGCGTAACTAATTTTTCCTTCATCGTAAAAAAAATAAAAAATCTTCATGGTATGTATAATAACCAAAATTATTAATCGTGACACCAGAGAACATTACTACTTTAGACAAGAGTTTCGTTGCCCCAGTGAGACAAACCAAGTCTCCGTTAGGTGGCCAAACAAATATTATCTGAAGATAGAGGTGATGGACCTTTCTGAGGATGAGGTCACAACCCATTTAAAATTTGCCATCACCGAATTTAGTTTCTCAGCTGCGTGGTGCATTTGAAGACTATAGTCCTTAATTGCTTCAAGTCCCTGGACTATGGGCACCGTCGCAGCGAGTGCACGTGAAAGTATTGGTCGACCCTTTGATAGAAAGACGAAAATGTAGGACACGATCATACAACGTGAGACAAAATCGGGTCACTCTTTATTTTGAAGTCAACTGAATTCGGAGGGTAAAGGCACATAACCCGACCATTTCGTTGGTTCTGGAATGTGTCACGTATTGGGCTAGCCTTGGTAAAGCCTAGCTTCAACCAAATGAAAAAAAAACGAAAGTTAAAAAGAGGAATAACAATAGACTAGCCTTGGTAGAAAAATCGTAAGGGCCCAACACCGTTCTTGATTTCAAACAATAATCTTCCCTCTAAAGAATGTGTCCCGGACGGCCCAAAGCCTAGAAAAGACAAATGAAGAAGGCGAATGAAAAGGCAAATGAACCCTGTGGTTCGTGCGAGTTCCACACAATGTTCATCAAAACAATTCTCACTTTCTTTGAAAAAAAAAAATACTTTAAATAATAGCCCGACTAATGGAGATCAATCATCCCCTTTCTATTGAATGTAAGAACCACCATAGTAAAATTTTACATTTTGATCACCGTTATAATTGAAGACTACATAAACTATATAGAACTATATAGAAAAATTATATAAATAGACCTAAATTAAATGTGCATAAACTGACAAATCATATTGAAAAATGTTTTTGCTTTTTAAACAGTAAGGATTCCTACTACCGTAATAGTGTTTCATTGAGGAAAAAATTTTTTTTTTTGAAAACTTCAATAGTTTCTTTGAATGCTATGTCAATTTGCTTAAACAATTAAAACTCTACTCTCAAGAAATGTATTTAATTAGATTTATTGGGTGTATTTTTTCTTTCATTGTTCTTTTAAATATATTATAATAATGTTAAGAAAAATAATTGTTCTAATGTGTCACATTAAAACAGAAAGTTTGGTCGAGTATTATAGGTTCTATTTGATATAGGCTATTTCTTTTATGGTAAAATATGTTTAAGAAATCGGTTTTAATATTTTTAAAGTTTTTACTAAATAATTAAATGGAATAAGTAGCCAAGTGGTTTAAAAAAACATATTGTAAAAAAAAAATAAAAAATGTTATTTACATTTATACTTTATACATATATATAAATATATATATATATATATTTACATAGGTACTTTATATATATATATATATATATATATATATATATATATATATATATATATATATATATATATATATATATGTATATCATACTTAATGCAAATTTAATATTTGGAACAATTTATAAGCCGACCTGAAAGAAACCAATATGAACATGTTGTTATGTAGTCTATACACGTTCTAGGCATAAAGTGCCCACAGTTATTTTGTTGTCATGAACGTCTTCTGATTTTATCCAGAAGATGCACTGTCAGAAAGCCAGTTTGCATTTTATTTAGCTCCTTTAGTACAAAAGTGATTCCCTAAGTAAAAAAAACTTGTCAGCCGACCTGCGTCCTCAGTGAATTTCCAAATTAGTGATATTAATTTTGACCAGATGAACCTGAAAAAGAATATTCATCATGTGCTCATAAAAATTAGTAAATTAACATATTCTCCATGATAAATATAGGGAAAGAGTATACAGGTTAGTACAAAAGTGATTCCCTAAGTAAAAAAACTTGTCAGCCGACCTGCGTCATCAGTGAATTTCCAAATTAGTGGTATTAATTTTGACCAGATGAACCTGAAAATGAATATTCATCATGTGCTCATAAAAATTAGTAAATTAATATATTCTCCATGATAAATATAGGGAAAGAGCATACAGGTTTGCTACCATGGGGAACACTGAAAGTAAGTAGTTTTAGCATTAAAAAAATTATTTCGATCGTATGAAGCCATATACTAAATTACGTTATATCTGGCCATATATTCTCCATATGATTACCATAGGAAAAGAGTATGATCATTAGCTGCCATGATAATACATGAAATGTACATGCATAGTAAATGGACTTCAAAAGGAATTTAATATATTGAGTGGAAATCAAAACAAGGAAATGTGTTATATCAAATATAATCAGGTGATAAATTGATCAAATCTCAATTACAAAAAAGGGCAACTATTTAACAACATCATTATCAGCTTTAACAGTTATGCAAATGATTTACGTCATAGACAACAAATAATGGCTGATAGGTTTGTTCATTTGGATACATATTTATTATAGACGAGTGTGAGTCTCAAATCAGTAATTGTTTATAAATTGTTATTTAGGTATCAGTAAAGAAATGCTCATTGTTCATCAGAGTCAAGTGATTCAAAAAGCAATTTTTACTAAATTATATAAAATTTCAAGAATTATTTATATGTTCTTTCTATCTTATTTGATTTATGCAATTATGGGAGTTATTTGATTGTAATTTGTCAATATAAGTAGTAAGTTTACTATAAGCTGTTATTAAAAAACTTTAAAAATACCAAAACAAAATATTTAAAAATAATATTTGAAGTTATTCCCAATCAATGATACTAGAAAGATCTTAAAAATTCGTTTAACTAACGTTTAAATAACGAACCCAAATTTTTTTCTATAAAACAAATTTCAAAACTAATGTTTTGTTATTTAAAAACTGTAAAGGAAACTTTTTAGGGCTCATATAATATTTTATTATTTTATAAAATAATTTTACTATAAGGGTGGTTTATTAAACTAAAATCAATCTTCTCACACTTCAGTCAAGATTATAAACCCACTGACAAGCATAATCCGATAAGGTAATCCAGTTTATTATATTCTAAAGTTAATTAATGGCGCAGCTACGATATTACTCGCAGCGTTAAGTTAGGTCACCTGAAAACCAATTGAGAGTCTACCCCTCGAGACGAAGGTTTATTAATACTGTAAAAAAAACACTTAACTAAATTTAAATTTAATCATGTCTATTTTAAATATATTTTTCTTATAATGAAAAAAAAAACAGAAACCGGATATACTAATGCAAACAAATTTCATAAGTTAAATCATGTTTTTAAATTTTATTATAAGTGTTAACAAATTTGTTTAAGAATATACTACATTATTCTTATTCGATATAGGTACAAAACTTGATAACTAACTGCGACACTAGACTCATACAGGTGTAACGGGTACATTGTTTGGGCCACAATGAACAATTCTACAATTAATTTAAGAATGCAATAAATGAAAATAATTCGAGTTTACCTTTATGAAAAGGACTTTGACACACTATTAATTAATTGTAAATCTCCTTTGTGTTTAGAGTAATGGTTTAATAGTCAATTGAATGTAATTTTGACCACTGATCAAACATCACTACCCTGTACTTTTTTACCTATCTGGACTACTGTAACGAATTTTAACGACGATAGTTAACAGAAGAAGCTTCCAATATATGTTAGTAATACCTTGTAAAGTCAGTCAGAGTCTTATGATCAGCCATAAACTGAGAAACATATTCTACGTGTGACTTGGATCTGACCTTTTGATTTGATTTATTATCAGTTCAACAGCTCGTGTGGCTTAAGAGGGTTTAGAGCTCTCACACCTATAATTTTTTTCTACGCAATACAAATACATAACGGTATTAACATTTCAAATAAAATGTTACCCTTCTAGTGAACAGTTTAAGTTAATATAACGGCTATATGTTGTAATGCTAGTTCTATAAAAAACATTTTGTGGTAGAACATAAAAAATATTTGTCATACTTTCTGTTTTGTAGAAAATTTATTATAAATATTAGAAATATAGGATTTATTTAAGTTTACATCATTTACATCCTAAGGCAGTTGTATTAAAAATAGGATAACTTATTTACCTTAAACTTTTTTCATATAGTTCTTAGCAAAGAAAAGTGGTACAGTTAGAAATGTGGAAAAACATTATTTTCATTTAGGGAAAGAATTGTGTTTTTTTAGTTTTTTTTAAATATGTGAATACGATTGCGTATATACAAGTTTCTACATGTGTTATCGAAATTCCCTAGTTGTTATAAATTCTATTTACTTTAGAAAAAATTAGTATATCAAAGTAAGATTGTTGTTCAGTGATTTTGGAAAAACGCAATTGATATCCTTTATTCAACTAACACACCTAGAGTGTTTGATTATTTTCATCCCTAAAATGATTATAGTGATTCAAAATTTAAAATCATATCTTTCCAAACTTTTGGATAAAAAAGGGCTCCATTCAGGCTTAGCATGTTATTTTATTATACTGCTTATATAAATGCTTCAAACTAGTTTTGCTTACCAACTAATTACATTTGAATACTAAGAAATCCTATTTTGAATGGTGATAAGATGGGCGTTCGTGGAAAATAGAAACGACTAAGATTATATGTAAAACGTATTAAAAAACTACCTATATGTTTCAAGCTATAAGGGAAAAATCTTTTGACGTTTCCTCTGAGGTTTCACATCACCGACTTTCATGTGAGTTGTTTTAAAACAAAGGTTTACGATTAAATATTAGCAGGACTAATTTTTAGTACAGGATTCACCTAGTCTTCCTCGTTAGTTTTAATTCACTTTTGTTATCGTATCTTGGTAATCAGGCTATTAAAATTACCTCTTCACAGTCACCACATGTTTTTAAAAAATGTATAAAATTAATGTTCTTTCTTTTTTGTTTACATTTCGTTGTTATTTCGTTATGAAAATTTGAGCCCATAAAATGACTGTTAAAAATTAGAAACTTAAAAAGTAATTTGAGACGAAATAGTTTTTTCCTGGCGTAGTTGCCTGCTGTTTCTTATCTAATGAGAATAATGCTTTTACGCAGACAGGTCGCCAACCTGTAGTGTGGGACTCCTGTAACAAATTCAGGCTACAAAGAAAAAAACTCCCCTTTCACTTTCGGACACTAGCCTGGGATCACTTATCGCATTACATCATAATAAGGAGGACTTTGGCTTTTGCCTTTTAGGGCTCACTCCATATTCAGACGTTCATTTTTTCCTAAGATTATACAGCAATCCTGTCTAAATTGGCCTTCTTGAATTGGAGGGGTTCTTTTTTTGACAAAATGTGACAAGCAGTTCTAGTTGTCCTCAGTCTCCAGCATTTTCATGGAGGCCGAGTCCACGGACAGCACTCCAAGATGTCGTGTAGCCTCCAGGCTTATCCTTTCCCAGCGTGGACAATGGGCAATAAATGCAGTCAGGAAAACCGGTCTTGCCCACCTTGTACAAGTACGACTGAAAATAGTCATGACCCGACAAGAAATGAAGCAGAAAGTAGTTCACCTTACCATGCCACCGACCCTCACAAATTTGGACCTGCCTGATGAGTCTCGCAGTCCATCGTCCGTGTCTCTCCACATTCCAGGTCTCCTGCTTTATCTGATAGGCTTGTTGACTTTTCTTGAGTTCATGTCTAGTTCTTGCTGATATCATCTTGTCTCTAATAAATCGCTTATTTTCTTCCGTGCAAAAAATAAACAGGGATAACTCCAGCGATTACCAGGACAGCCGGGTCGGATACTATACGCTGATGAAACCCTGAGTGCAGCTTGACGCTACACTCAACCAAGCCTCACACGGTATACTTATAGCGAGAGAATCTCCATGGTGGAGAGCGGGTGCCGAGCTTTTTAGTTACTATTTTTCACCAAAGACCCTCCCGGATCTTAATCAACATCCTTCCGAAGTCTCCTCCAGCAGCCAGCCTTAAAATTTTGTAATTGTATTTCATTGTTAATGGCTCGGCCAAGAGTATTCCTCGCGGCCCTATATGTTGCGGACTTTATCTCAAAATCGGGATACCTTCGAGCCCTCAATGTGGTTCATCTGACTTTCAGACAGGCCTTCGCAATCTTCGAAGTCTACCAGTAAACGAGTTGCTTGTTGCGTAGGAATTTCTTGCGTGGCATGGACTGTTCACCCGCCGAGACGATTAGTTAAATCGTAGGTGTTACCGAACCCTCGGCTCCAGTCCCGGTGTTTGCATCAGCAAATCCCTGCGCTCCCCTTGATGTGACCTTGGTGAACTTGACCACATCCAGCCTGCCTGTGTTCCAGCAGCGTTGAGTGGTTCTTACCATAGGAGCAAGTGGTTCTAACCCAGAACATCTCAGACGTTTGGTGTACGATGAAATCTATAAACATAAACAAAACAGAAAACGATATATGATTTGATACAATTACAGACGGTTATTTTTTGTTGATATATAGAGTAACAATAAGTTGGAGATTTTATGATATTTTATCTAATTAATGCAAACTCTGGTATTTGCGAGCTAAGGATTAAAATTGCATAAGCAAGCAATGTTTTAAAACGTTTTTCATTCTTAGTAGCGATGAAGATCATATAATGGTTCATAATTTACATGGATAGTTTTTTCTGCTCCCTACCATCATTAAAATTGCGAAACAGATTTTCAAACATTGTTTAAAAATTAATTCGTAATTTTCGTCCATTTCCCCAAATACCAATTTTTTTTTCAATTTATCTACCAACCACTGTTGTTGCCTTAAGTTTCATATAAACCTAAACGTCTTTAATGGTAAAAATTACTTCTTGTTTCCTATTTTTTGCAAGATAAAAAACGACATTTTTCTGTAATACAGAAGTCTATTATATTCATATTTAAGTACAGTCTCATCTTTAACATTCCACTCCCACTTGAAACTAAAATTGCGATATTCCCCATAGTTGAGCCGAACACACATACAGAGATTTACTGTTTGATGAACACATGAGCCATAAACGATTTCCGATATAAATGGCTACAATTATTTCCCATTAAATGCTTTGATGAAGAGACGTATTTGAATGGTTTTCAATTGCAGACGATTGCCAACATGTCTCTGTGATTGTATTTCATTGCCATCATCGAGAACAACTAGCTCAAAATGATTCCCTTTATTATAAATTTTCATTCGAAAAATTATAGCATTTTATGAAACTATAATAAACTTAACTTTATTTTGGACGAATCCAAAAGTAACGCAAGATTGAAAAGTATAGCATACAATACAAAGGCCTAATTTTTCATGGAAACTGTAAAATTATCTTTTACACGTTCGATTCGATATCTCGCAACGATGTGATGAGGGAAGCTATTCTTTTCTGTCAGTTGTTAAGATGGCGTTCCTATCTAATAAACCTTAAATATTTTAAACGCCAATACAATGATGTTGATGAAAATAAATAAAACTAACTCGTCTATTTTAGAACCTTTTTCGTAGTGTCTTTGTAGATGATTGAGTAGTGAGTAGAAATGTAGTATAGCTTGTAGTTTGGATACCTGAATATACCTCTGGTAAGTACCTAGCCCCTAGTCCTCCTATCCTACTTTTATACCTTTATTAAATAAGAAAACTCTTGTTACAATACAAATGAAGTAGTATTTATTATTTTAATTACTATAATCGAATTCAAATCAAAGAAAAAGGGGATTACAAAAGTGTTACAATAATTGGGGAATATGAAAATGAAATTTAGGCCTACAAGTTACTATATCTCTTCTTTAAATTATAATGTTCTGATTAATATTCTGCCTTCAGCCTAACTCAGGGGTCACATAAGTCTCTATAACATCAGGTGGGGAACTCGTGCCGGCGAACAATCTTGTTCAAATAAGTTGGGAAAATAATTTATCAATGATTATAATTTTGAGTGTCAAGTAAACCAATTGTTGTGCAAAAACAAGATGGCCAAAAAGGTTTCACTGAAGCTAAAGTCCAAATAAAAGTTAAAATCAATTTAAATTTACTCTTGATGTTATTTATTAAATTCTTGATTCAGATATTTCAATATTAATAAATTTCTTTTTCAATTAAAAGTCTTTGATAGTCTATGCAGATAATACTCTTCTTAGGTAAAGTTGAAAACTGGACAATTCTTACCAATCAGCTACAGATATTTTTCGCCAAGTACCAGAAATTAGGGATTAAAACAAAGAAAAAAGGATTTGAATTTAACTTGGTACTATCTAGACAAAATGTCCCTGTAAATGAAACTAGGAATTTAAACTCTAGGCCATTACTGGGGTGAATTTAAGTAGGATCTGTGTCCTTAAAAGAATTTAGGTGTTAACACTATGGAGTCAGCAGCCAGAAGAAGGAAGATAGTCAATGTTCACAGCACATGGTTTCTTCATTGTTGCATTGGGGTTCACATAACTTCTTGAAAGCACAACACAACACTGAATTTGGATTTGTTTATGGACTTAATTTTGAAAACATATATTATATGAAATACCTTAAGTAATATTGCAACTCTCTTACATAAAATAATATATACTTAAATAGGCTAATGTGATAGTTTAATATTATTCGGTTTTGGGTCTGAATTAAATAGAAACCTTATTAAAAATGAATATATTAATTATGATCAGGATGGATGATTAAATAATAAATACTATACTACATGATGATTAATGTTCTGAGGGGTGATAAACTGAATTAAAAATAAAGAAAATTAACTTATTACCTAAAATATTATTTTAAATGTCAAACATAAAATATTTTTAAAGAAAATTATCAATTATTACCATGGAATCTCTTGTAGCCTACTAAAATTAGTATTATGGGCTGTTACTCTTGGAGCATAAATTATAGAAAATAGGAAACTAACACATGTGATATGGTTGGCTTACATACTAAATAATGGATGTGGCGAATGAAACATTACAAAACTTCAATCATTAGGTCTGCTCGGATGCCGTTATGGATATTTGAAAAATCTCAAAAAATCAGTGTTACCACTGCTAACTATAACTAATTCGGTCTAAGATCTATTAGAAATGTTTAACATGTAAAACTCTTGTTATAAAATATTAGAATGGGGATGACTAATAGCAAAAACTGGTGTGAAAATATAGTTTCCCTAAAATATAGGCTAAATTTGCATTAGTTAGTTTATTTTGTAATTTATATAAGTGTGCCAACTGTTAAAAAGCTTAATTTCAACGCCAAAGGACTCTTGGTTCTACATTTTATGGTGATTTTAATTTCTTAAGTTAGCGATTTAGCCAATTTGGTGGCTAATTTAAATACTTTTTATAAAAACCACCAAATATCATGTCATTTTACGATTATATACATAGTAATTTTAAGGCCTTTTATTCCATGAAATATATTTTTTAAACCTAGAAGCCAAAGAACTACAAAATACAATTTAAGTTCCCTTTTGACTTCATAAGAATAACATGGTACAACCTTTCATTGGCTGTAATCTCTGAAACCCAGTAAAATAAAAATGTACTTTAGAGTAAAATGTCTTTAATTGGTGTTTTAAGAGGATTTTACTGATATAAAAATCATCATTTAAGCAAAAAATCTTATTTTTAATATGGTGGACCCAAATAAAATTTGTAAAAATATTATGTTTTTATAAACAAATGTTAAAACGTCATTTTAGTACACCTTAGTCTTAAATATTATTTGTTTTATTGAATGCCTCAAGAGGTATACAGTAGGCAAAAGTTTGTCCCATGTTATGCTTAAGACTAAAAGTTATCTTGGTTTGCCAATTTTTTCTCCCTAACCATTATGTTTAGAGAAAAAGGGGTGTAAATATTAAAAATATTTAAGCAGAACGCCATATTGGAAAAAATGTCGGACTTTAAAAAAAGTACGACCACCCCAAAATCTCAAGACCGATAAATAGGTCTACTTTGATTTTGCACCAGACTAACGATAACAATTTTATCGCCACTAAATATAATATTTTATAGACTGGTGTTTATGGTTATAGTCTACTAAATCTTGGCAAGACAATAAACGTGCCTCCTAAATATTCCACGGAATCTCAGCTCATGTACCGGTGTAGGTCAGGGATTTGCTGACAACTTGTCCATCGCCAACGAGCGGCATGAGCGACAACAACTCTTGACTATTATTATATAGTCTAGAGTTTGAGTCACGCCCAATGTAATGACGTGACTGCAGCACCTAACGGTATACCACAAATCTAGCTGCTCGCTGATTAGTCAGCACTAATGCAAAGTGCAGACGAACTATCGTTAGGTCCCCCCAGTAGGTTCCGTGTTTTGTGAGCACCTGCGTCTGGCGGCACGTCACGTCACGTCGTGCCGAGGCAAGGGTTAAAAAGTGTCTGTCCCTTGTTATTGGTTACTGTTTTTGATAGTATGCTGCATTGTGTTAAAAGTAAGGTTAAAGGCGTTATTTTACCAATGAATGGTTTTGTTAGATTTTCCAGTACCGTTTTTATTATTATACAGTAGTGTAATCGGTCAACCTGATTGAGGTTGATACATTAATTTTATGGTAAAATGTTAGGTGCTATTTTGCTCCTACAGCACCACGCATTTCACAATTGAAATCGCCATAAAGTGCAGAACCAAGTCTACTGGAAGTGCCGTTTAACATTTTTCGATATAACTTATGGTGTTCAAGTTAAACAGCTGGCACACGTATATTTACCACCCTTATGTATAGAGAGATATTTGTATTAAATAGATGACACATTTATAAATAAATTTACTTCAAAATAGTCCTCCCCTTTTAAATTCTCTTACGTATGAAAACAATTAAAAAAAGCTTCATGTTTTTTTAACAGTATATTACTTTGGTTTACATTTAAAAACTTTCCTCTCCCAACAATGAAAGAAAATTATTTTGAAATAGAAACTCTTAAGCACATACTTTTAAAGATATAAAAAATTCACAAAAACATATCAAAAATTTATGCAATTTACTAACTACATTTAGTTCTAAATCAATGAAGTCCGACCAATCAAATATTGTGAATATCAGTGATGACCAAAAACTACAGATGTAAATCAACAGAAGTTTTAAATGCTTGAACCAATCTCAATGTTATTCTAATAGCAAAATTTCAAATTTAATTTTCCAATAGCGCACTTATTTTGAGTATGATTCTCATAATTTTTTCTCGGAAACATTTACGGACCAAGCCCCATCCAACAACACCAAAAACTTGGAAATTGGTTAAAAATTATGGAAGGGGTTCTCAAAAAAAAAATTAAACAAAAAAAACTCCGTAGCGTATAAATAAGTATGGAACGTGTTGTACAATACATACGAGGTGGCCCGTGCGCAAATTGCGCATTTTATGATTCTATATTAGTGAAACTCACCTACAGTACGTGAAAGTTGATTATAAAGTGACAGAGATCTATTTTTGTTTACTATCTTGCTTTTAAAATTCATCTGAAGGTAATCAGCTGTTAAATTACAATTCACATTAAAGAACTTGCAATAAAAGTTAGTCAACATTTTAAAGCGCCCTCTAGAAATAAATCAAAGGCGAAGGGGACGAAGCCCGAAACAATATGACCTTTTTAATTACGATTCGTCACTGCGGTATATCCTAAGCTTTAAAATGACACCTCAATCTTAAAAATCGGTTCAGTAGGTCGAGAGAAAAAGGAACGTAACAGATGAAACCCTTATAGAAATAATAAGATAGATTGCTTAGGTAATTTTAAAGCTAATTTATAAGATTAAAATCTAAACAAAAGCATTAAACTACACATCCGTGCTGTATCTACTCGTCGATGCAAATCACTTTGACTTTAATGCACCAATCTGTTGGGCTTTGATGCCAGCTATTAGCCCTTTGTGCGAACTTCAAAGTCACCTCGGTTCACTCTCTCCTATAAAACTCGATTTCCTCCTGAAAAATCGCATTACTTTTACTTTAATAAGAAAATAAGGAACCATTATTGTGTTTACATATACATCTTATAATAATATAGATAAATTAAGGTGAGATAAATTACCAAAAACTATTTTTATTACAAAATAAGTTTAATGTAAATTGATTGGTTAGTATTATATAAATTATTTTAATGAAATTTGTAAATTTTTAAAAATAATTTCCTATACTGTTTTGTTGTTTGTTTATCCACTAATTCAATATTTTATTACCGTATATATTATTTTATTGCAAGGAATATAACAAAAAATGCCTTAATTGTAAGACCTGCATACTTAAATTAAGAGCTTTGCATCATTGCAGACAAACACTACTAAATGTCTTGGCGCTTTTCATATAATTTAACAAGTCTTTTCAAACCTATCAACCCTCCAATTTATTGGCTATAAAGTACTTTACAGAAATACGAAATGAAATGTTTTATCCAACAGTGAAAACAGAGTGTAAATAATAACATGCGTGTTTGATATGTGTTAAATATTTACTATGCCAGTATATTAAGAGGGTTTTGGTATTTTTATATGGCTTTAGTTTAAACCAAACAGTGACGCCGGCCTAACTATGTCACACTCTCCTTTATGGCCCCTTATATTGCATAGCAACGCTCAAGGCTGTGTGAATAGTTGATCAAACGACCTTGTGGGGTCAAACTTGTAACAACGCCCCTTGATTTTGGGCCATCGTCCTTTCATCTGCTTGCTTCAGTGAAACAAATATGATAAAGGCATTGTATTTTATTGCAGTACTTCAAGTGATTTTTTATGTGTTATTTAGTTAATTGGATTGAACTGGGTTTTTTTCCTGGGACGTGAGGTTTTTTAAGAGTAAAATATTTAGGATCCAAGCAAAGACTAAAGACAAACTGATAGTTACAACATCATTTGCAAATGTCAAGGTTAGGTTTTATTCTAATAAACTTAGTAAATAAAATTCAACATACCACGTTAAGATATTTGATTTCATATGCAATTAATTAATAATTTGTAATTATATATATTTTAACTTTTATATTTTTGTATTAATTATTTCCTTACTTTATGAACAATAAGACGTATACAAAGTAAATAGATAGTTTTTGCAGACAGGTTTTAAGCCCAACAATGTGGTGTTACTGGAATGTTTCGGTTGAAGCTTACGGCAGCAATACCCTAACCCCATGTCATGTGCGAGTTTATTGGGATTCCAATGTTCCTGAATGTGTCACGGACAAAAAAGAAACCTTATGTAATAAAAATTATTATACTTACTATAAGAAAACGAATATATTCATAATTTATTTAAAATGAAATTCTTCAACCTAGCATCATACTCTTCATACTGAACATTGTGCCGATTGTAGGCATTCTAATTGCTTGGGAACATTATGTACGTAAAGGTTTAATTAGCCAGTAAAGGTTGGGATCTCTTCAATTTCCATTTCAAGTTTATTTACTACATCAAAGTTATAAAAGAAAATATCTTTATGATGAAATTTAGGCTTGCATCAAACTTTCCTCTTCAAGGAAACCTATACACTGAAATCCTTTTTATAACATGCTCAAGTTTCTCAGAAAAACCTTTTAAGTGTATGTAAAAATGAATATTATTTCACTTTTTGTTAACTCAAAATCTGGGCCATTTCTTTCTAGAAAATAATCAGTTTTTGTTTCATCTAGTAGTAAAGTAAGGAATGAATGGTATATTGTAAATTGTCAAAACTGTAAATAACAATTATTCTACCAAAGTCAAAATGCAGAAACATAAACCAAAGTCTTAGTAAACTTCTCCCACAGTCATTAGCTAAGACAGTTTTTTATCTGATGTATATTTGACTCACTTTGTTAATATAAATTTTATTTTTTTCTATTAAGGGGTGTATTGAATTACGTTGAATTCTAAAAGACTGTATAAAATACTTCGAATTAAGTTGTTCATGCTCTTTGTCGGTTTTACCCAGTTTCAAACTCTAAAGCGTGTTTACTCGATCTAATGCGTTTGTTTTCACGTAGTTTTAACCTGTTTTCTTCGATCTAAATTGCTCTGGATTTGAGGTCAAGTAGCAATCTTTTAAACGAAACGTATTGTAAACCCACAGAACATTTCATTTGAGTTGTTTTGAAACTAATAGTGAAAAATAGTTATGGATTATCTTTGATTTTTGTCTGAATGCCTGTTTTGTATTTTTTTTTTTTTCTAAATTGACATTTAAAAATTAATTATAATTACGAAAGTTAATTTTGACAAAGCTATGTCCTTATTACTGTGTTGTATGATATTTAATTGTTAAAATATAAAACTGTTAAACATTTTTAAGCCTAAGAATTATATTTAATACTAAATACTGTTTTATTCATATTTCTCGACATGTAAGAATATGTCACGATGCAATTACTAGAAACTTGCATTGTAACATATCTTATCATGATATAGAGTAACGAAGTTTTTGATGACAGAAATATAGTGTAACATTTTTTTTATAAATTTCTATTTTAACATACTTTTATCACAACTGATACCCAATAAAAACCTACAGTAAAATATTCAATGCAAAAATAATTCAAAAATAGTTTTAAGGTTGTATGGTTTTAAAGTTTTAGGACAGGGTGTCCTAAAAACTTGAGGTAACAGTTTCGAATCTTAATAATTTAAAATACAAACATACGTCATATGTTTGCCTTACAATGATATGGTATAAGACCACAAGTAGAAGTTCCTGAGACTGCGGACAGAATGACCTTGAAAATCAGCTGATCGGAAAATCAGCTGATCGGAAAAGCGCGGGAAAAAAAATCAGCAGGGTTGCCAACCCTAGGGATTTCCCAAAATTTCCCTGTAAATTCCCTGCAGTGTTACCAACTCATACCATTCACTATAAAGTATACACTATAAACCATGTACTATAAAGTATATACTATAGCGTATGCAAGCAAAACACCTGGATCGCTAGGAACAAGACCATCTGGATCGCTAGGGAACAAGACCATCTGGATTGCTGGGGGTCATACTATATAAAGTGTATACAGTAATATATAAAGTGTATACTATATGAAATTATGTATACAGTACTATATAAGGTGTTTATCATACTATATAAAGTGCATACTATATAAAATGATGTATCATACTATATAAAGTGTATATAATACTATATAAAGTGAAAAACATGAAAATTTTGGCTTAAAAAACCTAAAAATTGCAAATATCTCGAAAACGGTGCGTCCTAGGGGTCCGGGGACCTCAAAAAACCACCTTCTACGAAGTAGAGGTGCCCCCGGGGGGTAGGTACCCTAAAATAACAAAATTAACCAAAATGTTGCGGGTTGCATCCAAAAAATGAAGGGGCAATGAAGGGGCAAAACTTTGAAAAATCATATCTTAGGAATGGCTCCATGTATTAACTTCATACTTGGTATGTGTGTACACTTGGTTGAAATTAAAAAATGCATGGCAGGAAGTATCCAAAAAATGAAGGCGCAAAAAAGTTTTATTTTTTATCTCGAGAATGGCACTACAGATTTTCTTCAAACTTGGTATGTGTATACGTAAAGTATAAACATGTAATAAAATGCTAAGCATCACTTTCCAGAGTCAAGGTCACATCTGTGAAAAATAAAAAAAACTTACAACTATTAATTTTTTATTTCTTGCTAGTGTATAACTCTTACTAAGTATTTGTTAAGACTAAGAAGAGTGTAGTGGTCAAGGTCAAACTGTTAAAAAATAAAAAATCTATAATTATTTATAATGATAAATAAAAGTCTTAGCAAAACCTACAGACAGGGGTCTACAAGCCCGCTGGTGTATGACTCTATCTTTTAGATATTTGTAAGATACTAGTAAATAATTTACTGCATCCTTAACAAAGGTCAAGGTCAGACCTATTCAAAAATTAAAAAACCTATAATTATTATTATTTCTATTTTCCGCTCGCGTAGGTCTCTACCTTTCAGTCTCTAGGTACTTGTGATTATTAGATACTAGTAAATAATTAACTACACGCAGTTTACTAAATAAGAAAACAATACAAACTAATAGACAGGGGCCTGTAGGCTTGCTGGCGCAGGGGCCTACCTGCTTAATACTAAGGAGGTGTAGTAAATATCATGTAGAGCATAGGGACTTTATTAGAGAGGGAAAATACAACAGTGTGTCCAATAATTCTAAGTCATTAGAAGACAGCAGATACCGTTAGATCTTAGAGAAAAGTATTGTAAAACAAAGGGAGGAACTTTTTGTTCCCCCCTTTGAACTTTCAAAAACATACAGCTTTTTATAATGCAAGTCACTTCCTTAGTCTTTCTTAGAGAGAAAAACTACAGACATCTATTGTACTATTCTAGGTAAATAATATTAAATGCCTGGTATAAAGCAAGTGTTGGTAATTCCAAGTCATGGTTCTGTAGTCTTTATAAGTTAGCAGATACTAGTACAGAGTTCTGAAGGTACAGGCTAGCAGTGTATAATGCAAGTCAACTCTTATAGACTGCAGTGTACAGTATACAACACCATGTCAACAATTCTAAGTCTTTACCAGTGTATAGTTGCAGTGCTAAGTCAGAACAGTTAAACACTTTATTCTTTAGAGTGCACAGTATGTAACACCACATGATAATTAAAAGATGTGTACATCTTAAAACCCTAGAAGTGGGTGGAAAGCTATGCGTTGGCCGTTGCCATGCTGTCTACTAAGTAGAAGAATGAAGGTAAGTACAGCTAGGTTAGTACTAAGTGATACTGTAAGACTGGTGGAATATTGTTTCTTATGTTAACCTAACCTTAAAAAACTCTAATCTAGCTAAGTTAGGGCACAGTGAGACTTTAAAATATTATTGGTCTGTGTAAAACAACTCAAGGGGTTTGGTGGTACAGATGACCGAAAGCTTTACAATTTCACTGTCATGTGAAAAAATTACCGCTGAAAACTGAATCAAGGGACTTAGCAATATAGATAACTGAAGGCATTACTACTTTACAGTCAAGTTAAATAAATTACCGCTGAAAACCTATCATAGGGGCTGGGAGGTATAGATGACAGTAAAACATGCATGAGCCTGTTTAAGCTAGGATACTACCGCTGAAAACTAAATCAAGGGGCTTAGTAATACAGGTGACTCTAGACTTTAAAATATTGTGGTTAAAGAAAGAAATGGTCGCTGAAAGCCAAGCTAAAGGGGATTGGAGGTATGAATGCCCGTAGAAATTAAAATACTACAGTCAAGCTAGGAGACTACCGCTGAAAACCTATCATAGGGGTATTAGTAACCGTAGAGTTTAAAATCTTGCTGTGAGAAAAGTAACACTAAAAATTATCTCAAGGGGACTATATATGGTTAACTCTAAAAAGTTATGTAAAATGTGTGTCTAGCTTACCTATGGGCTGGGTTTCATCTCGATGTATATGGGGTCCGAAGGTATCCGTGGAAGTGGCTGTGATTGGATAGGGGGTGAGTGTTGAGGTGGTGTTAGTGAGTGTTGAGGTGGTGTTTGAAATGATGTTAGAGTTTGATTGGAAGGTAGATAGTGGGATGATTGGGTGTTATGTGGTGGCTGAGCAGTGTATTCTATAACACAACAGGTCACTTTAAAACTATAGCAACACGAGTTCATCGTGAACTGAGACTGGCTACCGCACATCCTGCTTAGATAATACCCCACCAAGCATCATTCCTAGTTCAACTAGGGCAGACAACACCGTTGCCCAGGCTGACTCCACTACCGATGTTGATTTAAGTAGGGGTTGGAGACTGTCAATCGACAGTTTATATTATTTAGAAAATATTTATAACAAAATGAAAGATATACTACGTGAAAACCCCGGAATCAAGATAAAGATGGCTCTGGATTACGATTGGTCGGAGGTGCATCAAGACCAAGTAGTGCCGCAGTATTCGCCACCTTCCCCGCAGTACTACTCGTCAGATGAATCCGAGGTGAGTACTCCCCCCACCTGCCTAGATAATGCCCCACAGTCAGTATTTGTTATGAACCAACCAAAGTCACTATTCCAAATTTGTGAGTCTGTAATATTAGATTGTGTTGGATGTGTTTTTGAATTGTTTCAACTTAACTTACCACCAGTTATTTTAGAACATTTTATCACTATACATTGGCGTACATTCCATGAACCTAACCTTCAAATCTATCATGGGAGATTGAGTGGATGCATATGTATAATATTCGATAATTTGCCTTTGAAAGAGTCTATCGACTTGTACTATCGTGATGTTAATTCTTACATTACTAGAGGCATTTCATTGTCCTGTTGCCATGATCGGATATCAAAAGTGGATGAACTGGTACCATTAGCATGTGAGTATATTGGGGTCCTCCCCACCACTTGCTGTCGAGACAACACTGCACTAGTTAGTCTGTTTAGCAATGGTGAGGTGGGAGTTTGTATTAGTGGATGTAGACCAGGTGAATGAAGTTTACTTAAACTTGTTTAGCCTGATGATGTGGGACCCGAGGATTCAATTACAAGTCACATTAGAATACTCCAACAATGGTGAGTATTTCATTTTGGCTTCCTACAGTGTGATTGTGGTATGGACAGGTCCCCCCACCACATCCTGCTGAGATATCTGTCAGTCAGTTTGCTGTAGCATAATGGAGATGTGGGATCTCCTATTGTTAGATTTGGACCAGCTAAACGAAGTGTACTTATGTTTATTAAGTTTGTATGCACGTGACCCGGGAATACAAATTCACGTCACGCTTCAGTACCAGCCGTCCGATAATGGTGAGTGTAAATTTTTTTATCAGCGCGGAAGTGGCTGTGATCAGTTGGTGGCAAGATGGCTACTTGTGTAGATGTTATTGTGTTTCACGAAGTCTTGCTGCCTTTGTTTGTACAAAGTGTGTGTGTAGAGGGCCACATAGTCCAGGTGGCCCCAATTTTACAAATTACATACCACTACTGCGTCTACCCGAGATTTCTCGGGTGGATGCAGTATAGGTGGGAAATATTTTACAGTTGCCCGCGATGCAATATGCATTTCTCCACCGGCTGGCTGGAACACTTCTTGCGATAAGGTTAGTAGTGGTGGGGGAAGAGTGGTTGGGTTAGCCATCTCTTTTGGGTTATTCAGTCATGGAGCACACTTGTGTCGAGTTTGATGTTTTTGAACATTCCCTGTTCCCCGTATGGGTTCAGGGAATTTGCTATAGGGGCCACCCTATACAGGTGGTCCCAACATTGGTGGTGCGATACCATTTATGTATATCCCCCGTGTTACGCGCCAGTGTTAAAACCCACTGGCGCGTAAGATATCTGTGCCACAATTGTGGCACAGATTACACAACCGGCCCTGGTGAGTGTATTTCCATTTTATTTTTACTCCTATTATTCTGATATAAATTATTTTCTTTAGGTTTGAATGGGAACTTTTCGTTCCCATTGTGTTTCTAGTATTAAATATTATTCTGATTTCTTATTTTTGATATAAATTATTTTCTGCAGGTTTAGCCCTAAACCTAAGCGTGATATTTATCAAGTGTAACTTTTCGTTACACTTGAAGTTTTCAACTGTTTTCCACACCACGGTAGGCATAAATACCAGGCCGTACAGTTGTAGGCGCGTTCTTTTTGTTAACCCAGAGCTTCCCCCGGAGGCCTAACCTCTGGGGTAGGTTGCCCCAACCATCGCAACCTACGGTGGTAGCCACTCCATTACAAAAATGCTACCTCCCTTTTTATTTTTTATTTTTTACTTTTTATGTATTTTTTTCCGCGCTTAAATAGCTTCTGCATTTCCCGAGCACGTACAGGAAAAACATGTTACGTTTTAAGGGTTTTATCCCAACCTGTACCACCAAGTCTCAGGTCTTACACTGGTCTTACCCCGGCCTGATAGACAAGGGTGCCAACTCAATAAGAGTTCACCCGGGATAGACCCCGGATGTGGTACTCAGCAGAAGCTATAGCGCACTTTTTATTATTATTTTTATGTATAATACAGTCTACTGTGACTGTGCTTTGTTTTTCATAAATTTCTATTACATTATTATGGAAGTTCCTTAGAAATTGAGCTTTTTCACTTCCCTTTGTATGAATAACATCAAAGGGTTTTAGCAGAGAACGCATTAGTTTCTTACTGAATGGCATTTCACCATCTTCCCACTTTATCCTGTGGAAGTGGTGAGTCAGCCAGTTAGCTGTTCTCTGCATTTTTTCATTTAATCTGTTGAAATTGTAAGGAGATCGGAACACTATCTGTGTTCTATACGATCTCCCTACAATGGCCAGCTCTTTTACAATAAACTCATTATTATTGTCTTTGAACCCGTGAAATTCAACTACGGCCTCCATTCGGCCACCGGGTGTACAGTAAAATTTCGTCTACTAAACGGTCACACAAATATGATGGTAACTGATCCGATTGAATTTCATTACCCGATATAACTTGATCGATAAAAGCTTTAATCTCGTTTTCAATATAAAACAATTCTAAAAGAGACCGAGATATTAGCGATAAATTATTTAAAAGCATATACCATTCGGTGGTGCCTAGAGCTAGGGAGTGATCTCCATCAGAGATGAACACACAATGATTGCCAAACACTGGAGACACCCTTATACTATAGGTTCCCTCGTTTACAATTATTCTACTCTTATTTTCAAGCGATAGCGTTATTTCATTGAATTTGCTGTAAAATTGGCAGAATAGGTCATATGACCAGTAAACTAGACCGTTTCTCCCCTTGAATAAAATTCCAAGAGAGTTGTCTCTGTTTTTGAAGATCCCAGTTATAACACATTTCTTTAATTCCGAATCTAGGTAGTGAACAGATTTTAAAAACACCCTGGTTACCAGATTGATGGGTTCATTAATTTTAGGAATAGGTGCGGGATCCGTCCCGCTTGACTCCATGATTGCGACTGACCAATTATGTAATTTCGTTAGAGTTAATTTCTTTTACTACCAGAGTCAAGTTAAAGACTGTTGCCGGCGACCCCTGTCTCTAGCGATTTGCATCCAAATTGATTTTCTATCTTCATCGGGTAAAATGTAAACCTTCGTTACGAGAGGTTTTGAAAATGTAACTTTTTTCTTTGTCATGATTAAACGGCCACCTTGCGTACCTCCCCTGTTATGGGAGTGTATGTGAAGTGGTCATCGTGTAGGATTAAACAGTAGGCCCAAGTGTTTGCTTTAAAGTCCTCGTCGGCCTGAATTTCCAATTTTATTTCTACACCCCCAGTTTTTATAGACTCGTCTTGTTTAGAACAGTCGATGACATACAGTGGGCATTTAGTTTTAAAGTCATTAAAATCCAATATAGGGGATCCCACTCTACCGTAGTAAGAGTTTTGAAACAACTTGTAATAATCGTAGTACAGAGCGCTGTTACCGTTGGTCGGTTCATACGGGTAATATTTAGAGTTTAAATATAATTTTATTTCTCGAATTTTGCATGAATCAAAAAGACTCATATCTTTTACTAAATTGTTCCTTCTATCGGTTTGAAACCCGACAATTACCATTCTAGGGACCTCTAGTCTGGAGCTACACCTGATAGGCCATGATAATACTTTGGTAGTCGTCGGTAGGTTGGGATATTCGTGTATCTCCCATGAGCGGAATGGTATGTGGATAGCAGGATTTTTTTCGATAAATCTATAAAGTTTAAGTTTTGTCGCATCATTTACAGTAATGTGAGGAACCCTCCAGTAAATTTTAGAAATTTTTAAATCTAATGTTCCAGCCGCGGTTTTCAAGGCAGCGTTTAAATCAGTAGAAGATCTTAGCAAAATCAATTCTTGCTTGACGTTTACTAAAACTCTTCTGTAATCTTCTGCGAATCCCAAAAGTAATCGCAAGGGTATAGAATAAACGAAATCCGTGACCGTTTCCGATTGCCCCGGCCCCAGCCAGCATGAACTTTTTAAACTATTTTTCTCTTCACTGCGCAAAGAAACTAGATGCTTTAATGTCGTGGTAAGTCCGACACTTCTGATGCGATCCACGGTTACACCAAAAATTTCAAATCGGATCTCGTCGAATAAAAATGCAATTGCATTGTTTATAAATTTAACATCCTGAGCAGTAGTGTTATCGGTTTTGATGGCGGAGGCTTTGCCTTCTATTATAATATAACTATCAAATGGAGCGGTAATTATGTCTTGTTGTAAAATGGGGATTCTGATTTCATCGTTATTTTTATATGTAGTAGACGCGTAGGGTTGATGTGTGTGAAACTCCATATTAGTAATACTATCATCATACATAGCTTTATCGTCTATTGCCAGTAGAGCCATTCTTGTAAACTTTAAAACCGAGAGAGCGTAAGAAATTAATATTTTTCCAACTTAACTCGTTGGCTTTCCGTCTAGGACTAAGCACTTTTATATGTGATGTGTCCCTATGTAGTACCAGCCCCATTGTGCCTAAGATGAAGTCTAACCGAAATAGGTTCTCCACGAAAATTTATTTACGCGTTATTTTGGTCTTTAAAAGACACACTAATGTTTGTGATACGTTGAGCGATCACAGGCAAGTAAATAACATTCTTAGGTATTTCGATGATTTTATACCCGGGTGGTACGGCCGGATAGAACTCGTGTATTACATGTCCCTCGATACCGTTCAGATATGACCCGCGAGTGATATTGCATTCTACGCGTATGGAATTCACTTTTAAAATATCCACCGGTAAAGGTGACGTGTGTAGTATATTGGCTGGTAATATTCCAGGTTTGAAACCTAGTAGTTTGCCAATATTTGCTGGTTTTTCAAAATTCACTGCCTCTGAGCAATTTAGTTCGGCTTTCAATGTATTGTTGTTAGGTTTTAAACTGAATGTAACTTCTTTCGGTAGTTTTCCTGCGATATACTTTTCAATATCTTGGAGTTCATAAGACCCATCAGGAATATGGATTTCTTCATTGTCACCATAATAAAATATATTGTTGATGTTTTTTTCTATATTAGGTATAGAATTCCAAGTCATAATCTCTATGAGACCGAGTTCGTATCTCCCATTACTGACATCGATAGGGAATGACAGTTCATGTGATAGTACACTACTTGTCCCCGTGAGACAAAACATTACTGCTGAGAAACTTTAAACACAAGTGTCCACAAACGACTGAATTAAAACTTTGCTCTCTCTTACTATTATAATAAAAGTCACAACCTTTGAAGTATTCCAATAGCTCCGGTGGGGGTCTCAGATTACCAAAACTGTCAAAATAATATACTTTATTATTAAGCTTTTTGTAGCATACCCAGTGAGTACCGGTACCACCACTGGAATCTAAATTTATTATAGCTGTCTCATAAGCCCTGGGGCGAGTGGGTAGGTTATCACGCATAAACACTCCTCTAAAGTTTGGTATTCCCAAGCATTTCGCATAATCCATTAATTCGTAGTTCGTAAGTGGTTTTATTGGTATTTTGATGTTTTTTTTTTCTTGAGCTACGCCTTTTTCTCTTGCCGGAACCTTCTGTTCTGTATGGTCTTAGATATAAGCCCTTGCCTTTTCTTTTTGGACCCCGTTTTTTCCTCTTTCCCCCACCAAATTTTGTTTTTGCCTTCATGGCTGTTGTGACCGCCCAAGCAGCGGCTTTTTCCCCATTTGAGGCGTCACTCGATTTTACTCGTTGCCAAGCTCTTTCGGTCAATACTTGGTCCGCGCGCCTCCGGTTTTCCGAATCTTTATATCTCGAGTATGCTATATCGTGTTCTTTACACGCTTGGTCTAATTTATTTATACCCGGATCGCCTCTTGCCAATCGTTTTTTCAATTTAGTTCCTGGTCCACAATATTGATAACCTCCGGGCAGGTGAAGTTCGTAAGGTAAAGCGTCTATCGCTCTGTTAACAATAGAAGAGATAATACCTCCGCCCCCTTTGACAGTAGAAGGTCGAATGATGCGGGTTCTCTTTGATTTCCCCGTTTTATTTGATGTATCACAACACCTCGTATAGCTTGTTTAATAGGGTTTCACGTATACAGGTCAGTTCTAGTATTTCTAATGCACTGGGGTGAGAGGTTTCCACTGTATTACTGAATTCATTATACTCTAAAACACCACTGTCGGTTATAAAGTAAATGCGACCGTTTATATATCTAAAGGCCCCACTAACTCGAGCGGGCACACCAAACAATACGGATGAAGTGGACCCCAAAAAGGTTCCCGTGAATGTACATTCGTTTATTTCGAAAATGTAAAGATCGTCAGCAATGAGAAGTGTTTTACCGGAATTAGTTGAAACAACAGCGTTAATCTTTGATACCTGTTTCCCCAGTATTGTGTTTATGTTGTAGCTTACTTTTAGATTCAGTGTTGGAAATGAAAAGATATATACCTGTTTGTTTGTAAATAATGCAATCTCTCCATTGGGTCTCTGGTAAATGCCTGAAACCTCATAAAAGTCTCTAGGTAAAAACCCCAACCAATCGGTTATCTTTGTTGGCTTAGTATATTCCTCAGGGTATCTATAGCTCGGTATTAAATTTATAACCCACACATAATCTCTAAAGAATGCGAAAATCTTTTTATTAACTATAACAAATGTTTTTATTTGGTTTTTTATCTCACAAATATCTCTGTTCTCTTGCACATACGGTTTATGTGTAGTCGTGGTAGTAGAAGTAGTGGTCGTAGCAGGGGTTGTTGTGGTAGATGTTGTGTTTCCCGCACGTCCATACAAGAACTGGACAGCCAAAACGTCGTCTTTACTTAGAGTATATTCATCAAGCGATGTGATATTTTCGGGGTCGCGGTATAAAGGATACATTATAGAACTTCTATCATATGAATGGTCTAAGCCTAAGGCGTGACCAATCTCATGTGGAATAGTTAAAAAGAACGATGAATTTCCATGTTGAGGTAGTGACATTGAAAAATCCCAAGTCTCTTCAGAATCCATATGGATATCGGTTTGATTGTAATGTGGGGTGGGGAGAAACGCGTGTCCAAGGATCGTCCCAGGACCATCAAATGGATAATAACAAGTATCATGGCGTGAATAAAAGAAATGTTTTCTATCGTTGGAAAATGATATAATAATTGTAGGGTTTTTAAAATCTCTTTTAAAAGTTACATTTATATGACTTCCCCATAGAGCAAAAGCTTTTTCGATAATTTCCGGGTGTAAATTATTCCCAAACTGGAACCATGTAATTACAGATGAGTTCCATTTCCTGTTAGGGATTGCTGAAAATGGTAGTAGGACATCTTTATTCCCACACCTGGGTTGAGATATTAGCTGTAGCGTTTCATTATCTAAAATACCAGTGCTGTTTAAACCGAAAGTGTCTTGGAATAATCTAACTGAATTATGTATATCCTCGGTCTTGGCGTTTTCATTGAGGTAACCATAGCGTGTAAGATACTCTACCGTCTGGTTGCACAAGACCAAGGGCAATAGAGCTATAAATAATAAAACAGACCCCATCCTTAGTGTTCAACACTTAACAAGCATCTGATTGTTCTCCAAGGTCAAACCCCTATTTAAGGCCATCATCATTAGACTCTCTTGTTTCTGCTTACATCACCACCATCATTATCATTAGCATCCATCACACTTTCTAAAAGACTGGCTGTCTGACCTTTACCAACAGCGAATAATTCCTCCCAATTGAGATAATCATCCTCACAGGCTGTAGGTAATGACACAGTTCTGCCCGACTGTTTCTGATTGATGTAGTTGAAAAGTAATACTCCAAATTTTCTCAGGTTTTTATCGTGATATATTTTATTATTTTCGATTTTACCTTCGCACTTTGCTAAACGGTCCTTCATTTCATTCAAAGTCAGTTGTTGGTTGACCAAGTTAGTGGTTACCAGCGTTAGTTCTTTTTGTACGTATGCTTTTGTAGCGGCATCCTGGCTGTTTACAGGGTTATTCAGATTAATAATTTTATTATTATTGGCATTGTAGTTACTGTTTTCGGTGTGTAAGCAGATTTTTTTTACGGTGTGTAGATTAACAGCATCACTGTCTTCAATGGGATCGCTGATATTTTGTAATCTTTTTCCTAGGAATGTGTATCCATCCTTGACTGTGGGAATACTTTTTATATCAACATACACTTTTGTAGCGGCATCTCTGGAAGCCACGGGGTCGCCCAAGTTAGTTAGTCTTTTCTTTTCAATATCGAAATTCCCTTCAGGTGTTAAATTAAATCCGTCTCCTTTCGGACCTTTGAGATCCTTTTGATCACCCTTTAGGGTACGTCCAAACTTGTCGATGGTCATTTTAATAATGCTTTATATCTGCTGTTACCGGCACCTCTTATATAACCTGCCTCCCTCAGCTCTTCAATAATACTTATGATTTCGTTAGCGTGCACCCGGTTACCGGTTTCAGTGGACATACAGATATGTTTGAGTCGTGCCACTAATTCATTAATATCATCCCAGTAAATTATGTTGCGGGATCTTTCATCCACTCTACACCTCTACCCCTCAATGGAGGAAACAGGATTCTAATAAATTTTTTATATTTTGTACCTCTTGTTCCTTTGAGCTTTCCATTATATCTATAACCCTCTCTATGAGCATTACAAGCCATCAGTATACTTTTATATGTTTTCATATCGTTTTCGGTGGTTGTTTTTTTATCCGGAACATTTTTAAAAATTAGTTCATACAATCCCTCGGTGTTGCCATAGTTTACACCCCCTATAATTATATTGCCATCGCTATCAAAGTCCATTGTTTTATCTCCAATCATTAAGGTTTGATTTTCATACCTAGGTCCATACGTATAGTCTATAACTTTTTTACTGGTAACATCTTTTAAAAAAGTTTTCATATATTCTTTGGTTAGGCTGTTATTGAAATGTTCATTCACTAGCTCGGATGCAGATGATTCAGACACCAAGTCTGACAGTTGTGTTGTAGTTGCTCTTGGAGTCGAGGAAACAGAGGGAAAAAACTCATCCTCACTGTAATCCATGTTTTCCATTCCTTCATCCTTGATGTCCTGTTTTGATTCCTCCTCCTTTTTTATTTCTGGCTGATTAACATTTTTTCTCAGTTCCTTCAGTAGAGGGTTATATTGTTTTTCTAATTTAATATCTGTCTCTTCGATACCTTCTTTGAACATTTTATATTTACGCCTGATGGCGTTTCGCAACTGTATTAGTTGCTCTGTTAGTTGTTTGCTCTTGCGTTTCATATTTGCAAATGATTACCCGGGGTGGATTATTTCTAATTTATGGCATTTCCACCTGTCTTATAAACATAGCACGCTTCTTATACCTCTTTATATAATTGATAACATCCAAAAGTGAAACTCCTTTACTCAAGTCTAAGTCTTTATAGTATCTCTGTTCTCTTGCATCAAATTTGGGAATCATATAAGGTATAGTAAAACCCTTAAATACAAAAGTTCTTTTCCAACCATTTCTCCATTGAGGTATTTCCGAAATAATGTACCTATCCCCTTCGATAGTGTCTTCCATATATTTCTTTAAAGCGATAAGCGGTCTCTGATCATTTATGTGTTGTAATAGGAAACTGTTTAAAAGCCAAAACTCGCTGGGATTGGCACCTGTAAATGCTCTCCATTGGTCGAATAACTTTTGGTTTGTCACTGTGTATACTCCCCTGTTTAGAGATATTCCAAATTTTTCACAGTGTATAGGTAGAGTGGGCAACGCTTCTTTTAGAAATTCTACTGTATAGAGTCCTTGACATAGGTTGTTAACACCGATATATGGTTTATTACGATAGCCTTTGGGAATACCATCAGGTACAGGACCGTAAGCTGTATTATAGCTTATATCTATGTAACATTTCAAAGATAGTGCTAATTTGTAGATTTTTAAAGGTGATCTAATCGGTATGGTTCTCTCCGTAAGCAGTATACACTTGCTGGCATAGGGTATTTTACTTCCGTATTCCAACATTCTATTGCATATTTGTGTAAAAATTACACTACCGTGGAGGTTACGTAGTGGTAGGGGTTGGCCAAAGATATTGGGAAATGGTCTAAACCTGGATATTAGATTTTGAGGGTCCCTCACTGTACAGTTTGCCATGTCTTCATGGTATATTACTAATTCCAAAGGGATATTTTTCTTTTCACAATGAAATAAAAAGTTTAACCATGTTTCACGGTTATATGTCCGCTCACTGGCGGATATCATCAAAAGTACCACAGGGGGTAGCATAGCTGAATATGTGGGTCTCTTGTGTCGCCAACACCTTTTATTGAATTGATAGCCATGTGGGGGTTTACGACTACAGTAATTACCACAAAATCTCTTTTTATCCTTATAATAAAATGTACAAAGATTGGACTTGACGTTGTGTAGTTTTCTTTTGAACCCTGTCAAGTCGTTAAATGTATAGATGCGAACCATTATATTTCCGTAATAAAAGTGTCCAAACCAACTCTGTACCGCCCCTTATAAGGATCACGAGTCTTATCAATTACAATGAATCCATAATTATCAACCCATGCTTTACCACACATTTCTTTGAATTTCTCAAATGGCATATCGGTGGTTACATGGTCATTATATATATGTCTTAGATTTGTTTCATCTTGCTTAAACAGGATAATAAAGTTGCAGTTGTCCCTGATGAGTTGTTTTGGGATAGCACTGTATGTCTGACCCAAATAAAATGTATCAATATTCTTGTGTCTCCCCATGGAAAAATAATTACGAATATTATCGTGTTTCTCACATGATATATCATCGAAAATCATAATAGAATTCCGTTTACTATCGTTTGGATGAACTACTAGTTTATTATCATCATAAGCGAAGTATCCCACCTCTTTAGGCATTACCTTTTTTAATAATTGATATTTCGGTTGGTAAAGAGACTTTGAAAATACATAAATGTTTTCGAATCTTAATCCATTAGGGTCAAATAGTAAGTTGAATAAAACATTTGTTTTACCACAATTAGATGGGCCAGCTATAATGCAACGAATGGAATCGGGTAATAATACTCCATGCTTATTATTTTTTACTACACCAGACCCCATTACTATGTCGTAATTTCTGACAGGAAACGTGACATCCTGTTTCTCAGCCTTCATCCTGAGCGATTAGATAGTAGTCACGACCGCAAGATAATTTATACCGCCGCGTCCCGGATACTGTGGTCGCTCATTACGACTTGGCCTTGTCACGGATTTGTAATTTTCCCTTCACCAAGTCCTTCACATTTACCCAAGAGTCATAATTACTGTCGAAATTGAACCACCTGACCTTCACTTTATCTTTTTTACGTTGCAACACTTTTTCAACTAAATATACATCGCCTACTGTTGATTTTAATAATTCTTCGCTGTAGAAACCTCCTTTTAGTATTTCACCATTATGGTCTTGCAAAATGTACGTTACCGGTCTCGTGGGTTTTATGGCGTAGACTGTAAATACCTCATTAGACCACGAAGGTAGATAACTTTTTTTGAAAACTCTTTTGTATTTACTGATTCGCACTTTATCACCGAGTTGAAACTTGGGTTTTTTATGGGGGCTTTTCCTAATATTATTAAGTTTTTTTTTAAAATAGTTTTAACATGTTTTTGCCTTACATCTTTTGGTTTCATGCCTATACTACTATGTTTTGTATTGTTGTAAGACTTTACTATTTCTGGTAGAATACTTAACCATTCGTAACTCCCCCTGGCTGTAAATAGTTTCCACATACGGGACTTTAGTGTTCTATTTAATCGTTCTACAATACTTGCTTTTAATTCAGAAAAAGTATGATAGTGGTTAATATTATACTGTTTCATAAGTTTGTTAACATGTTTATTAAACCATTCAGTTCCTTGATCAGTATGAAAATTGTAAATTTTATATTTGGCTAGGATCGGTTCTAAAGCTCTTGCTACTTCAGGACCCGATTTGTTTTTAATAGGAATGGCAAAAGCAAATTTTGTTAAACAGTTTATAATTGTCATTATGTATTTATAACCTTTGTTAATTTTCGAATATGGTTGCATCTCCACAAGATCCGCTTGATAGAGATCATTTAACCCTTTTAGTGTAACTTTTCTCCTGACATAGTTTTTCCTACTTGGAGCATGAAGTTCATTAGCAATAGCTTCTCTTACATCCATCTTTAAACTAATACTTTTTATTTAGTCTTTTTGTATTTAAACCCCCCAATTCTACTGCCCCTGCCACCGCAGTAGAAAGCGTGGCAGCCTTCCAAATTAGTTGCTGCCCCCGCACCCCATTTTTTTTTATATTTTTATACAGAAATGGTTAAGTCCTCCTGCAGGTTTTTCTTTTTTTTTATAACCATAGCCCCAACCATCGCTATAGTTTGTGAAGGCCTTCCAAATTAATTGCCTCCTCCATTATTTTTCCACACTCGCTCACACATACAGGTTTACGGACTTTTCAGTCGCGCCAGTGACCTTCATTCACACCGGGCTTTTCGAAGGCGAAATCCAAACCCTCCTCGGGTCAGGGCATCTCAATCTACTAAGCCCTTAGTCCGTGGCGGTCGTGGGAAACACAGTGTTTTATGGGGTTTAACCCAACCCACTCATCTGTCAGGACTTACCAGGGGCTAACCCAGCCTTGACAGGTGACCTCTCCACGAACACACACACACACACACACACACACACACACACACACACACACACACACACACACACACACACACACACATTTTCTTTATTCATTTAAAACAGTCTTTACAATATTTACAAGATTATGAGAGTTTAAGACATTATTATGTGCGGATTCATAGTGCATGTTGTAGCCCGCATGACCTCCTTGGCTCTGTTTAGTATATTTATGCCATTAGGCACAGGGTATCTCATAAAGCAGGGGACAAAACCATCTTTCTTTGCTCTCTTCAGAGCTCTTTTATATCGTCTTTTTTCAACCCTAATACATTTATATTCCATTAAGCCATACTGTTTGTAGTACGCGTCCTTCTCCAGGACACAGAATACATGTTTCAACCCCTCATCTTCTGTCATGACTGCAACTTTGGGTGCTTGGTCAGCTAGTTTTTTGGTTAGGTTTTTATTGTTTTCCAGTGCTAGATTCAAGGTATGTGTCAATTCAAAGTTTTCTCTCCTTAATTTATACTCCCCATACTTGCGAATTGAAGGTAGGACTACTTCAAACACCCAATCCTGGAATCTTTCAGCTACTTTCATCTTAGATCTCATAATTAATTGATATAAACCTGGTTCACTGATAAATACAGTATGTTTGTAAGTTATGTATGTTATGTATAGTTGTAAGTATGTTTGAAAGTTCAAAGGGGGGAACGATTCGTTCCCCCCTTTGTTTTCAAATGTTTTACGATACTTTTCTCTGACATGGTCTCTGATTGCTTTCTTTGAATTTTCATACTCTAGTATCTCACATATATCTTTTGCTTTAAACCATGGATTGTTCTCAGAATCGAATAAGACAGTTACAGGGCTGTTATCAAATATATAGGAATGTAGTACTGACATATTTGAGGTTAGGAAACACGTCTGTTCGCTACGGAAGCTGGGCATAAAGAGAAAAAATAATTTAATAATTTTAATAAATTAAAGAGGTGGAGGGGGAAATAAATAATTACAGCCAATCACAACATGACATGCTTATTTTTAACCAATCACAAGCTTTCTAATTATAACCAATGACAACACACTTTTGAAAGGTTAACTGCTTGTGTCACGATATTGAGATCACCCTTCCCTCCATGGCTAGCTCTCTCTCTCTCTCTCTCCCTCCATGGCTAGCTCTCTCTCTCTCTCTAGTCTCTTCAGTCTGCCGCCATGCTTCTAACAGTTTTTAAGTAAAGTGTTTTTTGGGGGCCGGGAGAGGAGGAGGGAGGAACAGTTGTCAAATTGGGTTCAGTTATGTAGGGAGATAGATGAGTTAGAGGAAAAAAGAGACATTTTATATAAGAGAAAGGCGGAGATGTGGGGTTTGATACTCGGCGACGATTAGGTAAGTGGGAGGGGGTATGCCCCTACTCTTTCTTACTTGTTGTTCTCGGGAGTTAGTTGTGGTGTAGTTGTGCAGTGAGATGTTTCTAACAGTGTTTACCTTTCTACAATGGTTGGGGGGTCCCTATAACCAATTAGTGCAGGACAAATATTTAAGTAGGTATTTTGACCTCGAAAGGAAGATTGAGGAAATGAGAAGGGAGCAGCAGGAGTTGGAGAAGTTTATTGAGTGGTGGGACTAATAGGTAAGTTTAGGTTGTTTAAATCCATAGGGTACTGTGTCGTAGTTATCTTCTAGTTTTCTTTTTGGGCCGGTTATCTTAAACTGTTTAATTTCAGTGACTGTTACAATATTTTTATCTTTAGTACGTCTGATTCTATTCTCTTCAACTTGTAATATTTGAGCGGATTCACTCAAAACCATTTCTTTTAATGTTTCAAAGTTTACCAATTTAGAAGTTTTAAGATTCAGTGTTAGGCCTTTTACTTTACATACGGGGATCAATTTCTGTTTGTTGGTAGACCATACAAGATAGGCGTAGGTTTTCGGCCCTCCAGATACAAACTCTACTATATAGGATCCGGGTCCATACTCTACCAACTCATCGGTCATTTCCCCAAGGTAATCCCCTGTAGGTACTTTATACAAATTACCTCTCAAGTAATATATTACCGAGTCTGTATCGTAATATAGGACTTGACCTCCCAACTTTTCAAGGTGTTCATATAATTTGAGTCGGGCATGGGCAGTAGTGTAGGCCGCGATCACAACATTCACATTTCTCAACGCCTCTCCCACCTCATCAATGTACTCCCAGCTAACAACTAACACTTCTTCATTGATAACCTGTATCATGTTTATCTTTATTTCAGGGCTAATTAACATTTGAAAGAAATCTTTCGGGTCTCTAACAATTGAGGCTTTGGTTTGGTTCTCCCTCTGTCCGAATTTCCCCCAGAAAAAATTCAACATTAATTTTGCCAAAGACCTTAAACCCCCATTCTTAGCAATCTTGTTTTTCTCCAGTTTTACCCCCTCATGTTTATAGTAATCAGCAATATACTTGTCTTTATCTTCCTCGGTCTTGCACCAGCTGGGAAACCCTGACGCCTCCTGTTTCATTTTCAAAAATTTATTAATAAAATCAGTAAACAGACCACCGGTTTCATAAGTCGCCACTTGGTATTCCCAGAGTTCATACATGTCCAGAATCACATAACCCTTCTCTACTGCCTTTCTGATCTCCTGCATTGTCCAAGTCCCTACCAACGCTCTCTCATTACTTTCATGGGAACATTCCCCCTGATTTAAAGTCTCCCCACATTTTTTACATAAAATAAACATTAATTTGCTGTTCATTTTTACTGGGAGCACAGGGTGGTATAGGTCCCGAGGTGGCAATATTTTACAATTTGAGCAAGCCCTCTACGCCAAGTCCCCGCTCTCTGCACTCCCTATCTCCTACATAAATTTCAGGGTGGCCTATGGGGTAGTTACAGTATTTATTTACATATGGATACAGTGAGCAAACATCCACATACTGAATAGTCTCTCCCTCCGCGCATTTATGATAAGCTTTAGCATTACCGGTCCTACCTCCAAAGAAGGAATCTCTCGGGTCAAGGGGAAGGGTGTTCAGTATCGGTAGACTTTCCAAATGTTTAAGATTTTCGTCCTTTTTTGTTTTCCTAAACTCGCACTCCCACATTTCAATAACATTACTTCCGAGTTTCTCAATTTTCTTTAAAGTTCTCTGGTAACGCAAATGAAGTGAATCCGAGGGATCCTCCTTCAGAGGGGCCTCCCGGCTGTAAGGGAAACATTTAGGGCATCCATGCCAGTAACACCCATGAAATTCATAAATATTCTCCCCATCAAAACCATCTACTTTCGCTCCGTTAATTTTAACTTCTTTACCTCGGCCTGCATGTTCAATCCTAATACCACGCTTCTCCTCTTCCCAAGATAGCCACTGTAGAGCAATAGCTGACTGATTATCCGTTAGACGGTACCCACCTTTCGGGATTAAACCAATCGTATTAGGTTTTAGGAATTTTCGGCGAAAATCCAGGTTACACGCGCTGGCAATGGTTACGGCCTCAAGAAATGGGTCTACGCTACATTCTTTAAGAAATAGGGCTCGGAATTTTATACAGGCTTGGGCCAGAATCTCTACATCTGAAATGCAATACTCCAATATCTCTTTTTGAAAGTCAAATACATAGCCACTGTTCACTTGTTCATTATACCATTTATTAAAGTCATCATGGGACTTCTCAAACATATTCTCGGGGCAGTAAAACTCTTTCTCTGGCATAGGGCCTACATAATTTTGATTTGCAACTGTGTTGAATAGGTGCGGGAAATAACCCTTCTTTTTCTCTGGAGGCAAGTCAAACGCTTTCGGGAGTGCAGCGAGGGGCATGGGAAAGTAGCTTAGGGAATCAACAAACCTAACGTTATCCATTTCCATTAAAATAATCTTGGATCCTCTCATTACCAGTTCGGGTGTGAATTTAGTCTCTTCCAGAGTATACTTTAAAATAAACTGAAAGTCAAACCCCTGCCCGTTGTGTGCAATCACACAAACATCTTTAAACTTTTTCCTAACTTGCATCACATACTCCATAAACTGTTTTACTGGGTCTTCTTTAAAAATCTTTGTACGGTTTTTGCATGCCATACAGAAGCCTGAACCTAGACACTGCCCACAAAACTGCTGGCTTACGCACAGATTAACTTTATGAACTTTTTTCTCTGGGTCAGAAGGAAGGTTTTCATCTTGCCTAGTTTCAAAATCAAAGAAAATAAATAGATAGTTTTTCCCCTTCGGTTGGCTTTCATTAGGTTTCATATAACATTTATGGTTGGGATCCATAAACTCTTCGCATACTTTACAGTATGTTTCCCCACACTGATGGGGCTTGGACCTTTCATTGACCATTACTAGTTTACCACAGTCAAGACATTTCTTTACTGACTTGCATCTGTCAATTTTGTGTGCTATAAAACAGGCCTGATTTTTATAAGTCATGTTACATTCAGGACAATCGATTCCTTGGTGCTCCAGCTTACAGGGGGGCGAGATAGTCTGGCAAGTAGAACAAATATTAGAGCAACGGTGTTCCCTCTTATGTTCATAGGGAACATGGCACGCTTTGCAGAAATAGGTGCAGGCAAAGGCTGCAGTTAGTGAATTGATTACATTGTAATGGCCATTGTGGAAAAGCAAGTTAATTTTGAATTTTGGGTTTTCGACTCGCCCCTCAAAGTAGACTTCACGACCTTTACAGTCGTAGTTGTAGACAGTGATTTTTAACTCTTTCAAGTAATCTTGGAATTTCTCAAGTTCTGGGATACCCGCTCCACCATTAGATATCTCAACACGCGCTCTACGCATAAGCTCTTGAGCCCTAACGGTTTGTCTTCCTCTACGGTCTTTTTTAATTAAATTGTAATCTGAGTCACCGGTAACCTTAGCCATCGCAACTACTATCGCTCTAGGTAAACACAAGTTGTCTTTATTATTAATAACAACAATCCCATTCCTAGCTTTACACTCTTCTTCAAAAGTGTTGTATAAACCGGGTCTCCTGCGTGTCCCAGACCCTACAGGGAGATTAACTCGAGTACATTCTACCTTAAAAGTGTCTGTCGACTTGATTGACTCCGAATTACTTTGAATAATTCCTCCAAATATTTCCCACAAAACATCTTCAGTTACTTCGTTGAAGGGCCGGAAAGCTACATACCCTGGCTCTTTATATTTCAAATTTAGACTCTGTGGAGTAAAACCAAGTTGATCGTTTTCATGGCATTGGGTTTTCACTTCATTTACTATGCTCGCAAAACCTTGCCTTAGCCAATCAATTTCATTTGTTTCGGGAGGAGGGTTAGTAAATTTGAAAATCGTTCTAAGACCATACAGTCTGAATTTCTTTATGTAAGTCTGATCCTCACTAAGAACATTAACAGGTTCGACAACCGACTCCATTACGTCCGTTCGCTACGAGAGCCTGACGCAAAGAGAGCGAGGACAAGCAGCGGTCAGCGGTATAATTACCAACCAGCCAATCAGAGCGCTGCACGCCCATTATCCACCAATCAGGGACCTTCTTATTCCAACCAATCACAGCCATGGTATTCTTCTGTTGCAGTGAACCACAGCGAGCTCTTCCTTGTCCCACCGGAGGAGCTGGAGGGGGTGGTGGGAGGAGAGGCAGCAGGAGGAGAGGTGGCAGCAG
>CM061536.1:68643743-68755924 GCA_030545055.2 Neoaliturus tenellus | reverse complement strand
AAGGAGTGGGGGTAGGAGTGGGGGAAGGGGGGGGGGTGCTCCATTTTTTCGGGGGGGGAGGGGGGGGGAGGGGGGGGGGAGGGGGGGGGAGGGGGGGAGGGGGGGGTCATTGACCTTTCAAAAAGTAGGTCAAGGTCACTCAAGACTTATAAAAAACCAAGGTGATGGGAACAGTATTACTGTTCCCACCACCCTGTTTGCCTAGCGGTTCCCACTTCCAACCCACTAGTTACGTTCTGCAAGGGAGGTCCCTGGGCCGTCCGCATCAAAGCGTAACTTCCCGTCCGCATCAAAGCGTAACCATTAATTTCAGGGAAACTGGAACAGTTAATGCAGAAACGCAACTCTAACCCCACCCAAACTAATCCCACCCATCATATTCCTAAACAAAATGCAAAAAAAGTCCGGCTTGCGGATGTCCCACCCATTTTAAATGAAGTTCAACCGAACTTCTGAATTTACAATTAATCTACCCCCTAACATCTAGCTGTAAGGCAAAACAACATTAATTATTAGTACCAACACTTAAAACTAACAACACATCATTATTAAAAACCAAAATAATTCAACACAACCAAATACCATCATTATTCTTAAAATTAATACACCTTAATGCTAAACACCTCTTAAAAATTAATACACCTTAATGCTAAACCCCAACTTATAACTAACATCGCAATGCGCAAATTATTTCTTAAATTAAATACAACTTACAACTAATACACACACACACATACCACATGCATTAAAAAACGCAACGTAGTATAAGAAGTTCAAATATATATAGGCCTACTATATATTTGAAACCTCTTGCTGAGTCGCCAACAACCTTTCGCTATGAAAGTTTGTTGACGACTGACGCTAAGATCAGGCTCGTATTGCTCCTCGGATTCTCGAGTAGTGGGGGAAGTTGTTTCACTCCAGTACAGTGTTCAATCCAGTCCAGTTCGCAGCAGTATAAAAGGAAGGCAAAGGAGTGGGAGCGGCGCATGGGCAGCGACGCAAAACCAAGGTTTGAGGTTAGAATTATCCATGCGAAGTAGCGCTAAAGTGAGTAATACAGGACTAGGCGCATGCGCAATAGCATAGTCACTCTTCCGATCCAAAGTACTTGTTGCATGCGCATAGGTTTGAGGTTAGAATTATCGTCGGCGACCGACGATGACCAGGTGACCGGTCATTGGCCTGAAGGAGTGGGGGAAGGAGTGGGGGAAGGGGTGGTAGGGGAAGGGGGGGGGTGCTCCATTTTTTTCGGGGGGGAGGGGGGGGAGAGGGGGGGGGGTCATTGACCTTTCCGGTCATTGCCCCAAAGCCCCCTACTTCTCTTGCCATCTGTCCGCCAGCTGCCCGGAGTAATTGGCGCTATAAAACCAGGTAGTTGGTCGGCATCTGCCGGCATTTGGCTAGGGTTATTACTGCCTCTATAAAAGCGGATAGTTTATCGCGTCACAAACATTCATTACCTTGCATCCTCGCAGTGATCACCTCTCATTAGTTTTTATTTTATGACTACTTCATTACTTCTAACATGCAATTTAGCATTCATCAGCATGTGGCTTCCTAGCCACTTCATTAAATGAGTCTAGTTAATTCTAACCTCAAATATTACTACTATAGTGTTCTGTTTCAATATCCTTTACACTTCATTTTATACCTCAGTCTTCTTTTAACTTCTGAATGTAACACATTAGCTATAATGGTTGCACAATGTTTAAGGTTAAAACTTTTGCGAACACAACATATATTACGAAGTACTTCTAAATCTTCAATTTCAAAGTGTAGAACTAATTTAAATAGAGTTAGGAAGAAATACAGTTTTAACCCGTTATATTCCTCTACAACTTCGCAGGTTAACGTTGATGATAGTGTTATTCACGACATTTTACGTTCTATGTTATGCTTCCACAACTTTGAACTTATTACTCCTATCGACTGTGTTCAACAGGTTTTCCTATTTTACTCCCACCATTCCTTATATAAATGCGCTCACCACAATTCCTACTTCATTATCCTCTATTCTCTTCAGCTAAGCTAAAGTTTGAGGTTAGAATTATCCATGGCGGCCGCCATGTCTAGTTCAGTTTCACCACATAGAGTCGGCGACCGGTTATTGGTCTAAAGGAGTGGGGGAAGGGGTGGTGGGGGGAGGTTGCCGTTTTATAAGCCCTCTCCCTAGGCGGCGCTTCTCATTCGATCGCCAACTTTCATACGATAAACACCTCTCCCATGGCACGAATCAATTATCCCACTATCACCAACTACTTCAACTTAAAACTATTTCTGGTGATAGTTGGATAGAATTTTTAAAAACTTACTCTGGATGACCTTGACATATTTTTCTACATCCCAGTTATAAGTTTGAATTTCAATTTTCAACTAACTCTTAATTTTTGTTCAACTGTTAGAGTTTCCTTAACACCAACGAATTTCAATTTTGAAATAACTTTTAATTTATGCTCACTTTTAGTTCAACCCCACTTTATGCGCAAATTCACTTCACCCTAACGCCAACACTATCGCCATCTCCACCCCAACCTATATGGCATAACGTATAACTACAGCATCTCATATATACCCTCTAACCCCCACCGGAAGCTATATAGCATAGCAGCTGGCGCCACCTGCCCGAGTCAACTGCTCGCCAGCAGCTGCTCGGGCAGATGGCACGACTTCCGGTCTAGGTGTAACCAAAACACACTACTGATATCTTCGTTCTTAGATGGCAGAACACAAGCCGTGCAGATACCATATTTAGATAAAAACAAATGCATTTCTTCTGAAAGATCCTGTGGAATTGCCGTCACTTGTGCAGTCCCACAGGGCTCTGTGCTTGGGCCGGTCCTCTTTTTACTGTTTTTAAACGATGTACACTCAAGTGTATCAAATGTTGACCTTTGCCTTTTCGCAGATGACACGTCTTTGAACGTAAGTAATTCCTCCCGTATTTATCTTGAAATAGAATTCAATGCAGTTTACTTTTTCAATGGCTGGTTGACAACAATCTTTGTGTAAATGCTGAAAAAACTCACTTCATTGATTTTAAGTTACGGAACACACTTGACTACACATCTACCATATTCATTGGTGAGAACCAAATAGATTCTTGTACAAGCACAAACTTCCTGGGTCTAGTTGTTGATTCAAGTCTGAATTTTTCTGAACATATATCTAAGGTTTGTCGCAGAATTAATAGTGGGATTTTTATTCTTCTTCGTTTATCAATGTTTGCTGATGTCAGTGTTCTCCTGACAGCTTACTTTGGGTGCATTTATCCTCACCTCAGCTATGGCATTGTAATTTGGGGAGCCGAAACAAATCAATCAAAGATGATATTTCGCCTTCAAAAAAAGCACTCAGATTAATTTTTTCTATGAGATCAACTGATTCATGTAGAGGGGTCTTTACAAACAACAACACGTTGTTTTTTGTACATTGTCTCACGTTTTTTTCACTGTACATTTATGAAAGTCTTTCCTTTTACATAAAAAATAGTCATTTATTTCAATTTCGTAATAATGATCTCTACAGACTTAGACATGCAAATTACACTTTATCCATACCTCATCACACCACTTTTTTTTAAATCAGTCCTTTTACAGTATTGTTAAGCTTTTCAATGCATTGCCCTCAGAAATTAAAAAAGAAAGAGAAGTGATCAGGTTCAGGAGCAAATTAAAATCATATTTGATCCTCAAGGAATATTACAGCGTCCATGAGTTTTTAACAGATAAGAATACTTTTTAGTTAGAGGTGTGATTTAATTTTAATTATGTTAATCACTGATTGTTGTATGTTGAAACCAACTGACCATTTGTCAATGCTATTTGTATAGTTTTAAGACGAATAAACGTTTTTTGATTCTTGATTCTTGTTACCGATATATTTAAAAGTCTAAAGACAGTACATTGTATATTGGTCCTCCAATGTTAAACTGATGGAGGATAAGGATGTGTTAATTTTGCACTTAACCGATATTTTGGATGGAAATTGGTATTTAGCTTCATATGGTTGAGAACCATCCATATGGTAAAAATCTTGGTTTTTGTAATTATCATGGCAGCAAACCTGCATACTCAATCAACTTATTTATAGAATCCAGTAGTTATTATTGTATGTAAGCGGCTTTGGATGACAAATGTATCACAATACTTATTCTGTGTGCGTAATGTAAACATATTTGTAAAATGGCGATTGCCATATTGATGAATAAATTAAATAGAACACTCTTTTCCACGTTAATCATATGGAGGATAAATAAACTCATTTTTAAGGACAGATGATATTGATGAAAATTATTATATATCTTCATATGGTCAAAATAATTTTTTATCCTAAAAATACCTAATTTAAGTGTTCCCCATGGCAGCATACTTGCATACTCATCCCCATGGAGTTTATGGGGAAATTAAAAAATTGCCGAAATTCCTTGTTAATGATCTAATTTTTGATTGTGCTCTGGATATGAAATTAAATCTTCTACGATTCAGGTAAATAATTAAACAAATAATCAATTTTAACTGTTAATTTTAACACATATACATCTTCACAAATGCAGCATTCGAATATCCATTCTACAGCAAATGATTTAATTTCGTAAGCCGTTTCAAGATCTATGATGTAAAACACAGCCTCGGTTTCATATTTAATTAAAACTTCCGTGCGGAACACTTGTCTTTCATAAAGGGCGGTGGAGAACTTTACGCACACTTTTGGTGTAACATGTTGTTCTGAAGTTGCTGTTTTTCCCAAGGCAACACCAATTCACGCACATTTGTTCTTCAGCCAAACAGCAAACTTTTCCCTCATAAGAGAACTGAAAAAGTATGTTTCAAAACCTCGGTATTTGTCTTATAACTATCGGTATTATGGATTATAACTTTACTATAGGTAGTTTTTTTAAACCTGATCCTTCTCGAGAATATTGGGGTGGTTCAGAGATTTAAACGGTAAACAACAAATTTTATCTGTTAACAAAATAATTATACTCGTGACAAACATGTTCGAGTATCAGATTTCAGATATAAGTTAATGTTTTAAATTAGTTATAATGTCTTTCAGTAACTCCTAGTCAGCTGTTATTAAGCCAACCCTATGCCTTGATAAATACCAAAAATGTTGTAAAATACCAATTTTTATAACAAAACTGTAGAAGTCTCAAGCCTTCACAGCTTTTAATATCTTTTCAACGTATTGAAAATTACGAGTGTTAGATAAAACTTTAATCAAGTGTTCGTGATTCCCCTAAAAACCATTTCTGAACAAAGGGAAACATAATATCAGCGAAAACGTTAATTTTCCACATAAAAAATTAGTGCTAACTCAGTTTTTCCTCAAATATCTCTTATATTAATACGTGAGGGCTGTTTTTTGTGAAAAACTCTTCCTTTATTTCTGGACCGATTTTAATGTTTGAGGTGTCAAAATAATGGCCTCAGTTCGTAGTTTTGCATTAAGGTGTTAGATTTTTGATATTTTAATTCTGGAGCCCACGGGAAGCCCTTAAAGTTTGTTTTTGGTCCATAAGATTAACACGGGGAAGATGTTTTATTGAATTGCAAAATAAAACAGCTGTTGATAGTAAAACAAACAAACACATGTTAAAAGCTAGCTGAATAGAAGCAATTGAACTACCGGTACTGAAATATCAACACAATTCCATACTTTAATATAAGGAGTGTTCTATTGTGTGGTCTCTGTGGAACGAATTGTGTTTTTACCTTTTGTTTAAAACGTAGCAGGTAGATTTTGCTTGAACTTTGTATTTATGTGTATTTGGACAAAAAAATAAGTTTTGTTACTTAACCTCAGCAAAATTCATTTTCCTGTATAAAAACAAGATTGGAAATTGAAATTTTTGACGTTATTCTTATGGGTTAGCAGATTGGTATTGAAACAATCAGAAAAGTTAACAAAAATTTAAATAGAATACCTAATGTTTGGCATGGGTTTTTAAACTAACTGTTGTGAACTAGGAAAATGGATACTCGGCTGTTGGTGTAATTTTATAACCTCTTTACTGTGATATAATTACAAATTTAATGCAGAATGCTGCACATATTAAAACACCTGTTTAAAAGAGACTACATTTAAAAGTTTTTACCTCCAATAACAAGCTAACTGTAAAAATGGTTTGTATAAATAGAAATTTTAATCAAAATATATATGCCACATCAAACCAAAATAATGCATCCCACCAGCAACGATGTAGATTTTCTTAATTGTTGTGATTTCTTTACATCATTTAAGTTCTGTAATGCCATCAAAGTTAAGTTAAGGAGGATTTAGTTCTTATAAATAGTAATAGTGTTGGCTTATTCACTGTATATGTCGACTACTAACTCAGGCATACTAGAAAAAACATCCGCAGTGAGTGCTGCATAGCTCATAGAGGACCGGGGTGTTGTAATTAAATTTTGATTTTTCTTCTGTTGTCATTTACGTTTTTTATTTGATGAACTATCTAGATCCAAGACCTGTGAATTTATTCTAGATTTTATAGTAGTTTTTAGGCAGAGGATCTAGGATAAATCGGCATAAACCATCACGAAAAGCTAATTTGGTTCAAAAAGAACAACGACCAAAGCTCAACACTTAGGATTTACTGGTCATTGGGTAGTTGGAGGAATTATTGACGAAGATCGATTGATGAAATACCAATATGGTGTAATCTGATTTTCACTACGATTTAATTTTCATTCAAAGTAACTCGGTGAATTACCATGGAGCAAGGTTTGATCATCAGCCACTCTTGATAAATGCAGCGCATTGCGCTGCACGGGCCCCCTAGTTATATATAAAGCTTTTAAAATCGATAAAATTATTAAGTTATAAAGCAGGTGTAATAGTGAAGCATTCCCAGTTAAAATGTAATAGTCGAGGACACCAGGGCCGTCCCGTGTTCGGAATAAGAGAAGCAAATAACTTACCCCTAATGCACCCTCATTTTCTTTTACTGGGGTGTAACATTTCTTTCACCTCTTATGGCACCTTTAAGAAAATGTTTCCTTTACTGTTTATGATTTACAGTGATCAATTTGTGGTGATTTTAATTCTCATATTGGTGTTAAAATGATATACTTCGTACTTTCTTTGAATTTGACAGAAAAAAACATGTTACATTTAAATAAAAAGTTACTATAACATCAAAATCTCACATGATAAAACGGTTTTAGTAGAAAATAATTATGTTTTTTAATTTCCTCAAGAAATAAATAGTTTTTTTTTTTTTTTTTTTTTAATAAAAATTATTTATTCTTATCATTTATTGCGTTTAGTTACTGTAGTGTTTTCCAAATATTAACTTTTCCATCGCACTTCAGATTTAATATTTTTCGATCTCTTCTTTTAACCAATTTCCCATCAAAACTAAACTAAACAAACGATTATTTCTCTCAGCGTCGACAGATATGACCATGAAGATTGTGTGAGTTTTCTGTATTTGGACCATACTTGTGGAACAAATTCAAAAAGTAAAAAAAAAAAAAAAAATTAAATAGGTTGATTTAGTTATTGTCAATGTTACCAATGTTGAGAATATCCTACCATTTTATCTAACAATTATGTCAGTATAGCTTCATGTTTTTGCATATGACACTTAGAAAAAGTATTAACAAATCAAAGTGGATATTAATTTAGTGAAGATCAAAATTACACCATTCCAAGGTGAAAATTCAACAAACTAGAATTTTTGTTCTTGTGTTTATGCGGTTTCGAGTTTTACTTTGACTATGCCAAGCTTTTCATCAACGGGAAAGCTTAAAAATAAACTAGTTACATCGTAGCTCACCAAAGTATAATTATTTACATCAATATTGACAATTTCTAAATTTTCCAAAAAATGACCTGAGTTTCTTATAAAAGTACAAGGCTGTCCAAAAAGTGGATTCAAATTGGCAACAGAAATTTTGAAAGGGTGTATGTTGGAGATCCAAAAAAACTTAGTATGGGTCTTGAGGGGACGTTTTTTTGCAACTCAAGCAAACCATATAAATGGTAAATTATTATGGGATTCTGTTCATCTACCTGCTCATTACCTTTCAATTGGCATGCACAAATTTCTCCTACATTTCACCCAAACTGAGAAAGAAGGAGGAAAGGAATCATACTTTGGCTATTAGTTTATAGATAGATGTTGTAGGTTTATTATTTATTGTGAAGTTAGGTTTTTGAAGCTAAGTTTAGCAACCGTATTCAGTGTAACGAATGATTGCACCAACGCCAACTGTAAACAAATCACTGCAGTCAAACCCGCTGCTGCACAAGTAGGTCTCTTACATAGATAGGCCTGACTATAACCGTATGAAAATTTTTTGAAAAAAAAAATGTTACTGATAACATAACTTTTAATGTAATTAACAGTTAATATTGAATTTAATAATTTCCCAAAATTTTTGAATTAAAAAAAATTGTGTTTAATAATAAAATGCAACATTTTATTTGCTATACAATTATAATAAAACTTAATATGTGCACATTATGCATATCGAATTACACAGAAATATCTAGCATAATTAATGGCAAGACACTTTTTTAAACGTTGTTAAATGGAGTTTGAAACACATAACACGACTTGAAAAAATTTAATAATCTTTTTAATGATTCGACCACATCAATTAATTACATAATTTAAAATGTCTTAAGAGGATTGTTTTGTTCACACAATAAATATAATATAAAAAAATTTATTCAGACAGAATTTAAAAAAATAATTTCTATCTATTTTGTTACATTTCTAAGATCTTAGCTATTTTTACCGTACTGCATTTTTTGTTCTCGATAGTTTTACTAATACTCTGCCAATTTTTCTTGATTATATAGTCTTTAATTGATTGTAACTATACACCCCAATGATAAGACTGCAAACTACACAACCATTAGTACCGACTCATTCAACAATGAATTAGATCACCCACTCGGGAGACTAGAGAGAAGCTCGGGACGGCTTGGTAATATTTATTGGTTTAATTTAATGGCGCCAGCTGGGCTAGTCTCCTGTGTCTTCCATTTGAACAAATCTCCTTTTAATTCAACTGATGTTCTCGAAGAATACTGGATCTTATAAAATATTTCCTGTATAAATTAAATCATTTCAAAACTTGTGTTATTATTTAAGTGTAATTAGATTCATCTAGTAAAATATATTCGAAAGAACTTAGAATTTAAGAGGAAGACTTTTCATAGTAGCTCTTAAAAACTTGAATTATACTAGCTATCAATATATTCCGTTAAAACAAAACACAATTTCTTTTTCTGAAGACAAGAAATACAGTTACAATATTTTAAAGAAAATTCTATTCACCTTTAATGTACTGAATACCATGAATGGTAATAAAGTCCGAAGACAGCTAAATATTTTTAAAAATAATGTAGATAGAGCTACAATACTTGAAAAAAAGTTACAGGGCATAAAACTCTATTTTAACACATATTCAGTGATCCAACTCTTCAGGGGTATGGCCCACAAGGAGTCGGAAGAAAAATCTTAAATGGAAGCATAGGTTAATATGCACATCACATTAAAGGTCTTACTTGGCATAGTACAATGCCACAAATTAGATTTAAAATGGATAACCCAGACAGAAATGGTAGGCATTCAAAGTTTCCATTAAAATTCAATGGGTAAAACTCAAAAATGTAATCTATCTTCTTATTTCCATACGGGTTTTGTCTGTTACGTTCCTTTTTCTCTCGACCCACTGAACCGATTTTTAAATTGAGGTGTCACTTTAAAGCTTAGGATATACCGCAGTGACGAATCGTAATTAAAAAGGTCATATCGTTTCGGGCTTCGCCCCCCTCGCCTTTTATTTATTTCTGGAGGGCGCTTTAAAATGTTGACCGACTTTTATTGCAAGTTCTTTAATGTGAATTGTAATTTAACAGGTGATTACCTTCGGATGAATTTTGAAAGCCAGAAAGTAAACAAAAATAGATCTCTGTCACTTCATAATCACCATTCATGTACTCTAGGTGATTTTCACTCATGCAGAATCAATGAGCAATTTGAGCACGGGCCACCTCGTAACTTTCTTAATACTCAACCTTTTGACGTCGGGTTTGTGGCTAATTATTCCAAATGCAAGGACGTTTGAAATGATAAGCAGTCTACTTTACAGTATATATTGATCTGATGTGATTTATTTTAATTTTTTTTTTGTGTTTGTCTACGCCAGTGGCATTTATTTACGTTTTGACGTAAACGGTCCAAACCCCAGTCTTGTTACTATCTAGTGATTGAGCGTATAGAGCGATGCAGTCTCACAAACTCCTTAAGATCTGCACTTCAACTTAGTTCAATACGGTTACTGCTGTTGTAAACGGCTAAATTCTTCTTACAGTTATGTGACTAACCCATCTGAAGGATGAGAGATTAAATGTTTATTCGGAGCGAAGAAAAGTGAAGTTAACGCAATATTCTGCCACCAGGGGCGCTAGTGTCAGGTCGACAAACGTGTCCCGAATATGTTGATGTCTGTTCGTTCTGTAACTGAATATTCTACAACTCTGGGGTATAAAAAAACTACTCTGAGGAATTTGTATTTTTAATAATAAAACTAATTAGCTTCATAGCTATATAGCCCATGCTGTTTTCATAAGAATGTGGTGTAAACTTTAATTATAGGGCCAGGGAATCATTTTTAAGTTCAACCAGATCTCTTGACAGTGTTCTTATGTTTATATACTTATCTAGAGCAAAGCAGCTTGATTCGCACAGTTTCAACTGAAGTTAAATTATAGTATTTGACTAAGTTAATTTAAGCTAACGAAACTTATAATGATGAATTTGCATCGAACCATGACCATCTGAATAAATTTGTTCTTTATCAGAACCATGGTAGGTAAGTAATACAGTTTGAAAAGAAAAACTAAATTACAGTAAATAAAAACCACGAAAAATATGTATTTTTAGTTTGAAAAACATGTTTAAATTAACAAATAATCAATAAGATGGTTGAGATGGATTAATCGCATATTTTAAAAATCTATGATGGAATGATGGAATTAGTGATGTTTTTGAATCCTGTGGATCGGAACGGGACAACAACTAGAGAAGAATATTCAAAACTGGTTACAAACCTGTTTGTTCAAGGAATGAATACTTAGGTTTTAACTTACCTAGAATGCAGACCAGAAAAGGCTATATGAAAATCAGTGTGAAAGAGACGTAAAGTAAAATCCACTTACAACAATAAACGCACCTCTAACAAAGTATAATTTTAAATTTTCAAATTATTCAGTGTTTCAAAGTTGGTTTCCTTAATATACTGGGACGATGGATACTGTTACTGTGTCAGTAATTTTGTTGCATTGGTTATTGAGCATTTTGTATACTACTGTAAGTAACATGTTTATTTGTATAAAAATAACATTGTTTGAGAGAACATCTCTGCCGATTATTTAGAGTAAAAAACAATCGGTTTTCTAGAAAAAAAGCTTGTACCGGGAAGTTGCTGGAGAACTGGAAGTAGTAATGTGATAGACAGTCTCCTCAAACGCTGCACCTGAACCTCTCACACACGTGACCTCGGTTCTACCTCTTGTACGGGGCTGCTTTTAAAGAGGCTTTTTAATATTTTAAAATATAAATTATAAAAGTATCAAAATCAAACAAACTAGGTCTATGAAAACATATTTCTCTCACGCACGGGCTACTTGTAGCCTATATGAGATGTATTTCCTAAGTTATCCATCAATTTGTTAGGTTAGTATTAAGAAATCTTTTATCAATGGCCCATGTTACATTGTATTAATATATATTCTCGAAATAAAGCTGTTTTTGATTTGATTTGAATTGAAACGTATTTGATTGGAAAACCTCTTTTAAAATTCGTGAGCTTATTAAATTCGCGGATTCTATTAAAATGAATAGGGCCTATGGTAGGTTTAAAAACTGTTTCATGGTATTTCGTATGCTTTTAATAAAAACTAAAAATAACTGGGGTAGGGTATATATCTTGGGGCAAATAAATACATTCTTCTGTGAACTGAAAGTATACATTTTACATTACAAAATTGTACACATTTTAAATAGTTGCTATTAAAGACAACAATACCTACTATAAACTATTAAATTATTATGATTTAAAAGTATAAGTATAAAGTAGTTAACTGTTTTAAAGAATAAAAGAAACTAGAGTTGAAATTACAAACTATTTGAGCTACTCTTGTAAAAGTAGTGTTTAATGTCACTGTCAGGCTCTTTCCCTACAAACGAGCCAAACATCTTCAATGACCTCTATCCTGCTGAACTGGTCTAGAATCATGGTTGGTGTGTTAAGAATTTTTCGATTGTCTCGGAATTTGTCTTGCAGATTGATTTGTTCAAAGCCTTTCATCTGACAAGACGGTTTTGCCAGTTGAAATCAATTATACGTGAAATGTAAGTCACATTAAAAAAGACAAGTAGGATAATGAAAAGAGGTGGTGCAGCTAAGTGAGAATGGCGGGGGTTCCAAGACGGGGACTTTTATTTCCCCAGCGACGGAGGTCTGTCTGTGGGATTCACTTATTCATGTTGTTTGTAGTACTTCCACCTGGCGGAAATCTCATTTCCCTACAACACAGGACTCGTGTCAGGCAAATGTTATTGGGGTACGGTACATTGGAAAATTTGGACGGAGAAAAATGTAGTCTTTGAAAACCTGGTTATATGCCTCCACTATATAGTTTTCATATATATTATATTTAATCATGTCTGAGATGGCGAAATGTCCATGGGCCTAAACATATTTAGAAAGTTAGTCGTAAAACTTGGCCTCATAAGAAAAAAAGTCCCTACAACACAGGACTACTACATAGGAAAATATCAGGTAGTAAAAATATTTTAATCTTAATTATTTTTGTATGTGCCAGGAGTATTTCTGCGCAAAAAAATAATATGGTTTACAGGAACCATACTTAAACTTCAAAATTATGTCAACAATAATGTTATGTTAATATAAAAAATGTTTTCGGTAAAAAGATTTCAGAGGGAAATACAATTTCAAGTTAAATATGTAATTTTATAATAATAAAGTTGGGATTTCAAACATAGGTCTGCCATATTGAGACAAAGTCCGAGTAGCGCAGCTCAGCACATTGCAGGGTAGTTTTTGTAACTTACATATTCGCATGGGACCGCGCGAATTGAGGCGCAGGGCAGCACAGCGCAGTCCCGCACTGGCACTTGTGGCCGAGGCATAGAAAGCCCAGGCAAATATTGAGCTGTGTGGCACAGTCCGAGCAGCGCAGCGCAGCACAGGGCAGCATCGGCAAAAACTCGCACAGTTTACATCGCATATTGGGAAGCAGTTCAGTGTCGAAGTGTCGTTGGAGTATCGACGACATGGTACAAGTGTTGAAACCGGCACAGGTGAGCAATGTGGCACAGTTTCTGTGCCTTTGCCACAAGCGCCAGTGCGGGACTGCGCTGCGCGCGTCCATGCGAATACGTAAGTTACAAAAACTAATCTGCCCTGTGCTGCGCTGCGCTGCTCGGACTGTGCCGTGCTGCCCGGACTGTGCCACACAGCTCAATATCCGCCTAGAAAGGTCTCTGAATTGTGAGAAACTTGCGGTGAAACCGAACTTTCATGATTAAATGAACTCCTTTTAGTTTTGGTGGTACAACTTTAAAGCAGAATCGTAATGCTTTCCATTTAAAACGCATTTGTTTTTCTATGTATTATTAAAGGCATTAGAAGTAATGGACTTATAAAATTATGTTTCCATTTAATGGTTTATTCAATTCCTCATAATTCGTTCCCGTCCTAGAGATGCATTGTCAGTATAGTCTTCCACAAATATTGTATTGTTTCGAAAAGTGTTATTGATTAATTCGAGTACATCAAATTATGAAGATGTATCCAATTATATTTTTCACTCAGGATACAATACACATAACCGATATACAAACAATACAATATACATTTCCTTACAAATATGATTGTATCTTCAACCAAAACGCCTAAAGAGTAGCTATTCAGAACACCTGGCACCATCATATCTTGTATTTCCCTCCACCTCTTGGAAACCAATATGTTTATCCTATTGCGTCGTCGAACACCCATCTCCTTTGTTTAATCAATTCAATAAAATAAAAACAACACATTTATGGAGAACAAACATTAAATATTAATTTAAACAACTTACCACAAGAAGAATGTTATCTTTTGGCGTTTTGCTGTTTCTCTCACCTGAAAACGCATTTTAATGAATGGACGAAAACGTGCTAGTATTTTAAATTGTTAAGAATAAAATTATAATTTTAAAGTAGAGTTGGTATATTCATTAACACGCTAGTATTCTGTATCAATTATCTATCAATATTTTTAGGATTGTGGAACCTGTTGTTATCTAAACCACACAAATAAAATTGGTTGAAATATCAATGTACTTTGTTTTAGAAAAAGGCAAAACTAATTTTGAAATAAAAACCTAGAAAATAATACGTGTATCAAGTTTATTTTCATGTTTATCCAACCACGGATTAAACTTTATGGATATAAAATTATTTTAAGACGTAAATATAATTATATTTATGAGACACTACCTTAAAGCCAGTTTTTTTTCTGGTAAACCCTTCAAGGCGTTTATTGGCCTATAAAGTCACCCTCACAAAATATCACCTCTCCTTAAGTACAATGGGTTTCTTATAGACTTGAGGACAAACATCCCCCCCTCCGCTACTGTAGTTTACGTTTACTTTATTTTTCACCAGAATTTATATTTGTCGAGAAAGTTACCGTTATTGAAGAGTTAATCTAAATTATTATCAAGTGTCTCATTCATGGTGATTAACCAAACTTTTCAACATATCAATGCCAACTGTAATCTTCAAAATGCCTAGGAGTGTGGAAACCCTCCTCACCTTACCTTACCAAAAATTTAATCATGATCCCGTTACAAATGTAGCTGCGGACTTAGTGTAATTAAAGACCCAAAGTTTAACGGTGTTGTCCGCCTCCCTCTCTTACGTGACGTGTGTGCTTCGGTTATTTCAGAAACCTAGCATGATAAGCATTCATTCTCATCGTGCTATTACATTTAATCTTGAATACTATATTTTAAAACTGTGTTTGAAGTTCAAACAAAAGATTAAACATATTAATATCACTTAAGTTACAGAAATATGATGCACAGAAAGTAGGGTATGTATCTTAGTAAAACGAGTATGAGAACAGACTTGGTATAAACTCTAAAAACCTAAAACATTTTAAACTTATAGAAACTCGAGCATGACTAGGAAAATATAAAAGTAAAAAAAAAAATGTACAGTATAAAGCAAAAATATACCAATTCTGGATTCCGGATTCGTTGGAATACTTTAAAAAGTTACGTCGCTTGCAAAAATATTTCTCTTCAAAAAGTTATACAGTAGTTAGAAAGACTACAGCGACTACAACATTGGCAACACTTTGTGTTTGTGCAAAGAGCTCAGAGACGCTGTCTGCTCGGGTCAATTTAAAGTTGTCAAGGTGGCATCCCTGAGAACGTGAACAGCATAGGAAAATCTGGGGTCGAATTGGCTTCCATGGAATTTAAAGTGAATTCCAACTTTTAAAAGTAAGGGCGAGTCAATTCTTCTTATATATACAAATTTTTTTAATGTAACGAAAAGGAACTGCATAATTGTTATAACACAGCAGATGGTAAGTGTAAATGTGTGGTGATAAATATTTTTAGGCAATTTTCATCACTAGGGGTAAAAGTGGCTCTTTTTAGTGTGCAACCGAGTTTTTATAAACAATTAAGCACTAAAAAGACACTTTTGCTCCGAGTGATGAACAAAGTTGTTTATCATAATGCGGAATTACACTTTTAATTGTCGAAAGTAATAAAGTTGTATTTTCGAGGTTATATCTAAAAAGTATGTTGTAAACAATGAGTACATAAAATTTATGTTATTTACAAACAATACTTTTATAAGACTTGAACATCTTTGTTCTGAATAGAAAATTAATAAATAACTTTTAGAAAACAGCTGACTTTTCAGTCCTAGGACAAAAAAAAATAAAAAAAAAAAAATTCCGGCAGATTTTTCTGACAGAAAACAAAAAAGACAACTTCTTCTGCTATATTTCTGAAAACTCATCCAATAAGTTCTTATCCATTTAAAACCAGGCTTACCAAAAAAAAGGCCATGAGGTTACCGTCATGACACACGGGACATTTTTTAAATTTTATTTGAAAAGCATAACTTTAGGCTTTATTGAGAGGTGTAATGTATAGTGGTAAAAATACCCCCCGGACTCAATATTATTTTTTTTAATTTTCAATTTTTATTTTTTTTTTTTGTGAAAATAACTACAGACCATGCCCTATCCAACGAAAGAAAAAACTTGGAAAATTTTTTGAGAATCGTAAGAGGAGTTCTCTACACAAAAAAAACCCCTTAGCTTATTAAATAAATATATAGATTTGTTTTTAGTATGTTTGTGACTATTACATTGCAGGAACTACCAATCACCAATACCTAACTAATGAATAACAACTAATTAAAAATAACATCAATAAAGTATTGAAACAATATTATTTGCACAAAGTGAGTTCGTTTTGATAGTGACACACCAGCGTGGAAGATGTAATTCTGACAGTAAATTGAATCGCACAGCATTACATACAAGTCAGCCGGCCGCGGCTCGACATTTCCAATACCAGTCAGTGTCTTGACGACGTTGGTTCATGCATACCGGATGAGAATCTGTTACGTTATCATCTGATCTTGGAATTGTCTTATAAGGAATGCCCGTCTCGATCCTGATACCTGTCCCAGGCTCTGCTCTCCAGGAGGAATCTGTAATCTGAAAAGATTGAGTGGAATAGGCTGTAATGAGTCCCTACAACCATTTAACTGCAAGAAGGTTACTCAAACTGTAGTACAACAGATAAATAAAACAACTCTTTTGTGTATAGCTTTATTTGGTAGTTTAAAATAAAAAATAAATCATTCTGTTCTAAGCTACAAAATATATGAATGGGAAAAATATCATAAAAAGTGCTTTTATTTAAAATTTATTTTCAATGAAATGGTCTCTGAATAATCGATAAGTACCTTCCTTATTTTGTTAAGTCCTCCAATTGGTCTCTTAAGCCGCGTCCGCTCTGGCCAAAAATGTTCGCTGAACAGTGCATTGGTGAACTTTTGTTGGTATTTTTTTAAAACATAAATCATATGGCAAGCAATTAGTCGTGAGAAATGTTTGTTGATATTTTTTCGCCGACCAACTTGGTCACGAATGTTCGCCCAGTGCGGACGCGTCTTTACATCAACTACTAGGAATACGCTCCGATGTCCGTCTTGTACAAGAATTTTTTACTCACTTTTTGAGTTATTAGGTTGTGACGTATTTTCCGGACCGTGAACAATTACGTCAACACATTAAATTTATTTATAAGGACGCGCTCAGCCGATGCCAGGGTTCGGAAACTCTTTAAACAAATTTGGGCTTGTTTGGCTCAGTTAACAAAGATCGCTTCAATAGCGTATCTTACGTTCATCATCGCCAGCCCAAGGAAAATGCCAATCGTTGCTCCGAGGTTGCTTTAACAGCAACACCCGAAAATACTGGGAGAGATAAGTTACTTTGAGCGAATCGTTCCGCTATCGCTATGCGCACTATTTTATGAAATTCCAGGTTGCTTGGACAGCAACACGGTCTAGATTCAAAACACGACGAAGGAATAGATGTACCTACTAGAGACCTGAATTATAGGGATTCCCCGGTTGCTTGGTCAGCAACACGTCCGTGCGGGGCGAAAAGTGCAAAGGAACAATATAAATCGACTTTATCAAAATGAAATCGATTCCCAGGTTGCTTGGTCAGCAACATGTCCGTGCGGGGCGAAAAGTGCACAAGAAACAATTTAGCCTAAATCGAATTTATCGAAATGGAGTCGATTCCCCGGTTGCTTTGTCAGCAACACGTCCGTGCGAGGCGAAAAGTGCGGACTATGCAATATAAATCGAATTTATCGAAATGGAGTCGATTCCCCGGTTGCTTCGTCGCTTCGTCAGCAACACGTCCGTGCGAGGCGAAAAGTGCGGACTATGCAATATAAATCGAATTTATCGAAATGGAGTCGATTCCCCGGTTGCTTCGTCAGCAACAAGTCCGTGCGAGGCGAAAGTGCGGACTATGCAATATAAATCGAATTTATCGAAATGGAGTCGATTCCCCGGTTGCTTCGTCAGCAACAAGTCCGTGCGGGGCAAAAAGTGCAAAGAAATAATTTGAATCGAATTTATCGAAATTGAGTCGATTCCCCGGTTGCTTCGTCAGCAACAGGTCAGTGCGGGGCGAAAGTACAGACTGCGCAATATAAATCGAATTTATCGAAATGGAGTCGATTCCCCGGTTGCTTCGTCAGCAACACGTCCGTGCGGGGCGAAAAGTGCAAAGAAATAATTTAAATCGAATTTATCGAAATTAAATCGATTCCCCGGTTGCTTGGTCAGCAACACGGCTGTGCGGGGCGAAAGTACAGACTGCGCAATATAAATCGAATTTATCGAAATGGAGTCGATTCCCCGGTTGCTTCGTCAGCAACACGTCCGTGCGGGGCAAAAAGTGCAAAGAAATAAATTAAATCGAATTTATCGAAATTAAGTCGATGCCCCGGTTGCTTCGTCAGCAACACGGCTGTGCGGGGCGAAAGTACAGACTGCGCAATATAAATCGAATTTATCGAAATGGAGTCGATTCCCCGGTTGCTTCGTCAGCAACACGCCCGTGCGGGGCGAAAGTACAGACTGCGCAATATAAATCGAATTTATCGAAATGGAGTCGATTCCCCGGTTGCTTCGTCAGCAACACGTCCGTGCGGGGCAAAAAGTGCAAAGAAATAAATTAAATCGAATTTATCGAAATTAAGTCGATGCCCCGGTTGCTTCGTCAGCAACACATCCGTGCGGGGCGAAAGGTGCAAAAGAAATGATAAAATCAAAATTAAATTAAACTTGAGTCCCAGGTTGCTTTTGCAGCAACTGACCGTACCGGGATAAAATACCAAAGAAATAATAAAATCAAAATTAAAGTAAAACAAATTAAATCTACTAACTTTCTTCTGTAAAAATTAAAAGGCTACTTGTAATTCAAATTATTGTAAACCAGTTATTTAACGAAATAAATGTAATGTAAAATCAATAGTAAGAAATACGAACTTACGAATACGAATATAACGAAGGGTACGACTTAACCTTACCGTGGTAAGCCGTTCGAAAGATCGGATAATTCGGGGCGTCGACACTCTGATGTGCACCGTGCGCTGGTCGGAGTCAGAGTGACTGAGGCTCGGGCCGTGGAAGCTCGGACCGGCCGCTGCCGGTGCGCATGCGCCGGCTCCCCACTCCGCGGCGGAGCGTGGAGGGGAGTTAGAGAGAGAGCGCCGATGAGTGTGCGAGGGAGAGAGAGATATGCGGACGGCACAACTCGTGCGAGATACAAAACAAACTACTTCTTGCGATAACAGACTGGGAACGTTCAGCAAAATACTTAAAATTACTGCACGCTCAAAAAAATATCGTTACAAGGTGACGCTTTTTATGGTTTTTTATGTTTTTTTTATGTTTTTTTTTTTTTTTTTTTTTTTTTTTTTTTTTTTTTTTTTTTGAGGGAGAGGTAAGAAAAATGAATTACGCACACAGGTGGCAAGCCTGTAGTGTGGGACTCCCCTAAAAACGGGTTTACCCACTAAAAAACCTCGCCTCTACTCTTTAGGATTCTAACCTGGAGTTGTTATTCACATTACGTAGGGCCAGGCCTAAATTTGGCTTATGCCCGTGAGGCTCACTCCTTACCCAGCCACTCGATCAAGGGATCTGGGCCACTTCGCGGTTAAGATCATGTTCCTTTTCCAGGAGGATGCCCGCACGAACTGTGATAAACAATCCCAGTTGCCCTCATCCTCCAAGATCTTTTGGCAGTCCGAGTCCACCAAAAATGCACCAAAAATTTGTGTGCCCTTCAGGCGGGACCCTTCCCAACGGGGGCAGCGGAAGAATGTGTGTTCCGCATCGTCGGGAACGCCCGAGCAATAAATAAAGAATTGGCCGAAGATCCACCCATGGTTGGACGTGCTTGATAAGTCGCGCAGTCCATCGTCCAGGGGTGTCGTGCTCCCAGCTCTGTAGCCACTGCTGGAAGGTTTGGGAGCGCTCTGCTGTTCTTGCCGTGGCCTTGCCAATCTCGCCTTGTCTCTGATAAATTGCCTTCCTCTCTCCTGCCAAGAGCTTGACAGGGATAACTCCGGCGACCACCAGGACGGCAGGCTCGGACACTGTCCGGTAGGCGGAACACACCCCGAGCGCCGCTCAACGTTGAACCCGGGCGAGTCGCAACCTGTACTACTCTTTATCGAGAGCGTCTGCCCATACCTCTGCTCCACAAAGAAGCACGAACTGAACCGCGGACATCAACAGACGTTGGCCATCAGCCTACTAAGGTAAGTGACCACCTTAGCGGCCTTGTCCACCGTACGGAATATCTGATCCCTCCAGCTTAACTTGGTGTCCACCATAATCCCGAAGTACTTAGCAGCACGAATTGATTGGACCACCTCCCTTTCCACTCGGAACTAAATGACGGTGTCTATCCTCTTCTTCGTAAGGATCACAATCTCCGTCTCACGCATGACTCGGTTCAACTTTAGTTGGGCCAGCTCAACGTTGCGTGCGACAATGAGAGCTGCAACATCATTGGCGTACTCAACCAAAGTGGCATCTCCGACCTCAGGAGGCTGTCATAGGCAACATTCCAGAGATCCTGGCCGAGTATTGAATCTTGCGCGGCACCAGAAGTGACTTCCATCGTCCACGTTCCGTCCCTTGTGTCGTAAATAAGGCTTTGAGAGCGGAGATAATCCTCAATGAGTCGCAACAGATATGCAGGAACGCGAAAGGTGTTGCGAAGCGCATCCAACATATCGATCCACCTCGCCGAGTTAAAGGCATTCTTGACATAAGCGTAACAAGAAGCACTACTCAGCGAGAGAAATGGTTGTGGCTCTCGACTCTCTTCACAGCTTTCCATGGACTTCGGTGATAGCGTCAATCGTTGACCGTCCCTTTCTGAAGCCATACTGACGGGGGCATGAGTCCCCGGCAGCTTCCACGGCAGAGGTCAGGTGGGAACGGATCAGCTTCTCGAACAGCTTCCCAGCCGTGTCCAACGTGTAGAAAGGCCTGTGGGACGACGACAGCTCGGGATCACCTTTGCCCGTGCTGATCAGTACAAGTCTTGCGGTTTTCTATAGGGAGCCGGAAACACCCCTTCTACCAAACAGGCGTTGTACATTCTCAACAACAAGTCAGCAGTAATTGAAAATACTTTCTTTAAAGCCTCGCTGGGAATCCCGTCCGGGTCAGGAGCCTTGTTGCTCTTTAGGGAGAGAACGGAGGTTTCCATCTCCTCGAATGTAAAGAGTGGAACATCATCTAACCGTCCGAAGTCAACCGGCGTACATCCTAGGCCTAGCCTACAAATAAATACATACAAAGATTGATTTTCGCTAAGACCTCAAAACTAGCAAGTAACTTAATAATAATTATGCTTACAATATTAAAGGTAAATAGATTGTAAAGCAAAAAAAAAAAAAAAAAAAAAAAAACAATTCAATTTAAAATCCATGATTAATTAATCAAAATTAATAAAATCAAGTAATGTAAGTGTTGTATATTTCTAAAATTGATAACTACATTATTTGCCAGTAGCCTACTCTATGTTATTCAGTTTTAATTTGTCTATAACAGCTGATTATAATTTACAATTAGGATGTTTGTTTATGTTTTCCAATCCAGGTTTTGTTAATACTTTAAAGTCAATTTATTAAATGTTTTTTCAATGTATTCACCTCGTTATTTCTATTTTTATTTTTATTTCTATTAATACCAGTTAAAGACATAATAGTTTTTTGGCGACGATAAAATGCATTCAATTGTTTTAAAGAACTATCAGTGCAAAATTTTTAGTAAATGAAAATAACTAGAAGATGGATCAAGGTAAGGCAAGGTACCCAATTTCAAGCCTTCAACTCGAACCATAGTTTTCAACTGTATTACGTCAATTCAAACAGCATTTTCATTCAATTCTCGTCAACTCGAAGTAGTTTCAATTTTTAAAAATGGATCCTGATCAATTTTCACAGTTTATGCAATTAATGTCTCAACAACAACAGGCCATTCTTACTACAATTGCAACCCTTGTGAGTGGTAAAGATAAAAACCCTGAAAACACAACCTCATCTAATCTAATTCCTTTTGAAAATTTTGATTCGAAAAAAGATAAATTTTCTTGCTATCTTGAACGATTTGAAAACTATTGTTTGATGAGAAATGTTTCTGACAAGGAGAAACAAGCCCAGCTTCTGTGTGTTTCAATTGGATCTATCCATTACAATAACCTTGCCTCATATTTAGGTCCTGAAAATCCTGTCAATAAACTTAGTTATGATCTCTTAATCAAATCGTTCAAACAAATGCTCATGCCTAAGAAAAGTGCTGTGGTATCTCAACACTATTTTCTAAATATATATCAAAAGGAGAACCAGTCAATCTCTGAATTTGTAGCTGATCTCCAACGTGACTTAACAGAGTGTGAGTTTATAACAAAGTGTGAATGTGAAAAATCTGTATCCATTGCTGACACCTTCCTTAGAGCCCAGTTCATTCGTGGCTTAAGAGATAATTGGTTAAGAGAAAACATTTTGCAGTCTAACTTGTCCTCTTTCGATGAAATCCTAACTAAAGCCATTGCCCTAGAAGCTTCAAAAATAGAAAGTAAGCAACTCACTCAAAGTCAAAACACTGTTCGACCCTCTTTTTCAACCAATGAGATCAGTAACACTAGTAAAGTTTCTAGCTCCTGCAATAAATTTTCTAGAGGTCGGTCTAGATCACAGTCAACTCATAGGACTAACAAAAATAGGTCAAATTCTCGTAACCCTCGACCCAACTTCAAAGCCCTAGGTATCGAGAATCTGTGTATCAGGTGTGGAAGAAGTAACCACAAAGTAAATGACTGTCGCACCGATTGTACAAAGCTGTTCTGTAATTTATGTAAGAAAAGCGGACATGTAGCTAAGGTTTGCATTAAATCTCTAATGAGTTCGTCAAAAGTAAAGCAAAACACCCATTCTTTCGATGATGACTCAAACCCTAATCAATCAGACTCAGCCAAAGGCTATGGTATAAACAAAGTTGAGCTATGTTCTCCTAATGAAAACAACAATATTGTCGATTTGTTTGAGGTCTCGCCTGACATAGACAAATACTTAGTTGATGTCACAATCAATGGTAAAGAACAAAAATTTGAGGTAGATTCTGGCGCAAAGTATTCCCTAATTGCAGATGATGATTTTCAACGCCTTAACCTAAATATTCCCCTACATGACACCAACTTGCTTTTCAAATCATACACCGGGAACATCATAAAACCTAAGGGAAAAGTAATTGTCAATGTTCAATACAATGGCAAATCAATGCAGGGAGAGTTACACATAGTTTCACCGGGTTTTGATGCCTTACTAGGTAGACAATGGATAAGGGAATTAAACATTGATCTTCAACAAGTATACAATCAAATGAAATCCAGCCCAATTTCAAATGTTCAATCTAACAAGTCTACAGATGAAATTTTCCAGACCTTTTCAAGTGTGTTTGAAGAAAAAGTAGGATGTGTACCCGGTATCAAAGTTTCTCTTCAACTTCGAGAAGGAGCAAAACCGATTTTCACTCGTGAACGTATTGTGCCTCATGCTCTACGTGAACTTGTCAACAAAGAATTAGACGAACTTGAATCGAGTGGAATAATAACTCCAACAAATTGTAGCGACTGGGGATCACCCTTAGTTGTCATACCGAAGCCTAACGGAAGCGTACGATTATGCGTCGATTACAAGTGTGGGGTTAACGAAAGAATAGTGCAAGCCAATCATCCAATCAGAAGAATTGATGATGTTTTGAGTAGTCTCCGTAACTCACGTTACTTCTGCAAACTCGATTTGTTCAAGGCATACCTTCACTTAGAAGTCGATGAAGAAAGCAGTAAAATCCAGACGATTTCGACTCACAGAGGTACTTACCTGATGAAAAGATTAAGTTTTGGCATTAAAACAGCTCCCTCAGAATTTAACAGAATCCTCTCCCAGATTTTAAAAGGAGTTCCCAAAACCGAAGCATACTTTGACGACATAATTATACATGGAAGTACGCTTGAAGAATGCACTTCCAACCTTGAACGTTGCCTTCAAAGACTTTCGGATTATGATCTTCATGTCAACAAACAAAAATGCTCTTTCTTTTCAGAATCAATTGAATATTTAGGACACATTATTGAACACAATAAAATAAAGAAATCTCCAGCAAAAACTGAAGCAATCAAGAACATGCCTCGACCTTCCAATCCTGATGAAGTAAGAAGATTCTTAGGACTTGTGACGTACTACGCAAGGTTCATACCTAACTTTTCAACCGTAACCTACCCTCTTCGATGTCTTTTAAGAAAAGGAGAACGTTGGCTATGGAGTTCACAATGTGAATCTGCTTTTCTGAAGTTGAAAACTGAACTTTGTAGTGATCGCGTTCTTGTCCCATTCGACCCAAGCTTTCCTCTGAACCTAACTACAGATGCCAGCCCTACTGGAGTTGCCGCCATATTGAGCCACAGTATCGAAGGAATTGAAAGACCAATTTCCTACGCCTCAAGATCACTGACTCAGGCTGAAATGAATTATAGTCAATTGGATCGCGAAGCTCTAGCGATTATATTTGGAGTCAATCACTTCTACTACTACCTATTCGGTAAACATTTCTATCTCATCACAGACAATCAACCACTATCAAGAATTCTCCATCAAAACAAAGTACTTCCACGAATGACATCTGCACGTCTTTTACGATACGCAGCTTTTTTATCTGGTTTCAACTACTCAGTCAAATTTAAGAAAGGGGAGGAAAACAAAAACGTTGATTGCTTATCTAGGACTCCAGTAAAACAACTTAGACCTTCAAATGATCAAATAATAGGAGATGAAGTAAATGAAGTGTACATCGATAAGATCTTTCAGATTTCAAATGAAGAAATAACCTATTCAACAATCAAGACCGAGACAGGAAAAGATCAAGAACTGGCCAAATTGGTAAAAGAACTTCAAAATAAAGCCGAAGACTCTGAATTTACACTCATAGATGGAGTAGTTTTCCGAGGAGAAAGAATATTCATACCAAGAACTCTAAGGTCGAAGATACTCAAAGAACTCCATGAGACACATCTAGGGATGACTAAAATGAAACAGTTATCAAGAAGATACGTTTACTGGCCCGGCTTGGACAAAGATATTGAAAGAATAGTTCGAAGCTGTGAACAATGCGCTTTAACGAAGTCGAATCCTCCAAAACAAGTTCACTTTTGGGACACACCTGAAAGTAACTGGGAACGAGTGCATATTGATTATGCAGGACCAATTGATAATAATTATTTTCTAATTTGTGTTGATGCTAAATCAAAGTGGGCAGAAGTCAAAATTTCAAAAGATGCCCCTGACTCCTTTAAGACCATCACTCTCCTAGAAGATATATTTTCTCTTCATGGTTATCCAAAACAAATGGTATCAGACAACGCTACCATCTTCAAGAGTAATGATTTTCAATCCTACTGTAAAAACAATGGAATTTATCAAAAGTTTATCGCTCCTGGTCATCCAGCGACTAACGGCCTGGCCGAGAGAAACGTTCAAACATTAAAGCACAAACTTCTAGCGACATCAAATGAACAAATGCCGATTCAAGAAAGGCTAAAGAAAATATTATTTAGATATCGAGCTACACCCCTAGCATGCGAGAAGTCACCAGCTGAACTCTACTTGAATCGAAAACTCAGGATTCGATTGAATGCTATTTTCCCTAACAATCCACAACCTTCAAAGAATGACTGCAAACCCTCAAGAAGCTTAAATGTCAAGGATAGAGTGCAAGTCAGATTTTTCAAAAACAACAAGAATGTTTGGGAATTTGGTGAAGTGCACAAGAAAATTGGAAAACTTCATTACTTGATACAATTGGACAGTGGGAGGATAATAAAACGACTTATAAACCAGCTGTATTCCACACTAGTCAACAAAACATCGAAGAAGTCTATATCTTTTGGACCGACTCAGTGTTTTGAGGTCCCACGAATTCGACAGCCTCGAAGTGATAATGTTCATGAAGAAATACCAAACCAAGAAATCCCACCAAACGAGGTACCTGCACAAGAAATGACAATACAAAACCAAAGGCGTTCACAAAGAACAAGGAAACAACCTGAGCGCTTCAAAGACTATGTAATGTGAATAAGTTCAATAATCTTTTCTATTTTTTTCAATGGACTTTTGAATTTAAGTGGGGAAGAATGTTGTATATTTCTAAAATTGATAACTACATTATTTGCCAGTAGCCTACTCTATGTTATTCAGTTTTAATTTGTCTATAACAGCTGATTATAATTTACAATTAGGATGTTTGTTTATGTTTTCCAATCCAGGTTTTGTTAATACTTTAAAGTCAATTTATTAAATGTTTTTTCAATGTATTCACCTCGTTATTTCTATTTTTATTTTTATTTCTATTAATACAAGTTAAAGACACAATAGTAAGTATTGTAGAATTACACTTACTTAATACTTAATGCATATTTTGTTACCTGAGACATAGGCTACAATGGCACAACACATTCTAATTAGTTGTTCAATTTAAATCTTTCTCTCAAATATATATTAGTTGTATCCCATAAATTAGTTAATCGCATAATTCCGTACGACACCAATTCATTCCATATCAACATGCCTATCTTTTGGTAGACTATAATTTATAACTTCAACAAGTAAACATCAGTGTTGATCTATTTAATTTAACAAATAGGCCTGTCATCAAAATATCAATTAAATTTTATTTAAAAACGTAACATAACGGCGTGCAAATATAAACAAGAAAAGGTTATGTTATGTTGTTTTCAGCATACAGCGACAACTCAGCTGCGATGGGGGAAAATAAACTGATCATAGCAACTACATTAGTCAAACCATGTAGCCTAAACAACTAAAGTTCTGTCAAAAATTCCGAAAAATAAGCTTTTTTAATACTTGCTCGATTATAGTTTATTACCTAGTTTAAAATACATAGGGCCGGTTTCCGAGTCCAGGGTTATCTCTATTCTCGGACTAAAATCCAGTATAAACCAGTTTTTAGTCTAGGACTAAAGAAATTGGGTTTCGGAGCTCAAGGATACCTAAACTCTAGGAATATCGCTAACCCGAGAGTTAACTTGGGAGGGATATTCTCGGACTTACTCTCATGGGTTTCCGAGTCAGGTGTTATTTAATCCTCAAGTTAAGTTTTATTCTTTTGAATTTCGGAGTTAAAATTTAACCCACAACTGCTTAGTCGAGGACTATTTTTTGGCTATGTCGAGGAATATCTTGAGCATTTTTAATCCTGGCAAAGGGTAGGGTTAAGTTGAGGAATATCTTTTTCAGTAGGTGCTGTAACCTGAGATTAGTGATGTGATTCACTCAATATTACGTTGGCAGTAAGACATTTAGGTTACGGTTGTTTTTAGATTAATGTGATATGTAATGCCTCGATTATTGAGACTACCCCAGATATGCGCATCCACCCTTTCAACTGAGACTTGTGTTCGAGCTGTAAACGCATTTTACGACACAAAGTAACGAACAATTTAAACCCCGTTTTAGGTTAAGAAAGTGTTCATGAACTTGCGAGACGAATTGCCCCAAGGCCTTCTGAAAATGATCGCAGGGCTCCCCATGACACATATCAAAAGCGTCTGCTTGCAAAATTGTACATCGGGAAGTATTGTATATTTAAATGGAAATGAAAAAACCAAGCATAACAGTTTTATACAGGCTACTATTCTACGAAAAACTATTTTTTTTAGCAAAATGGGTTCCTCGGTGTTCTAGGTACAGTTGACGGGATCAACGCTACTACGGACAAAAATTTTTTTTTAATAATATTATAAACATGTTCCTATTTTTAAATATAATTTTCATCAAATAAAATCACAACATTGTCTAAATAAGCAATTCATTTAATGCATTTTTTTTACTAGTATATGGTAAAATAAAATGTTTGAAAAGATCCTTTTTTTACGAAGTGTCAGTAAGAATTTTCAATTAAAAAGACATTCAGTCAATCTCAATAATCAATCATTTGTTTCTATGTCACTGTTAAAAAAATATCACACTGATACTTTTTTAATAAACTAAACCAGTTTCCTTCTATTCTTCAGTTCTTTCTCTACATTTTCCTCACATTGTACTTGGCCATAGTTAAATAAATTTAATCAAAGGATTAAATTATGACATTTAAATTATGTGACATTATTGAACATAATGTCACGCAGAATGTGCATTGCACATACACAGAGAGCACACCACCAAGATGGAACGTTGCGTTTTCAACTGATAAGGGAAGAGACACGGGAGATGTGGCCAAAAACGTAAACTAAATCCTTCGACAGAGTGTCGTCTGTAGGCTGTACACCGTGAATGCCACTACTCAAAATAGAGAATTCCCAGCAATTCCCTCCTAACCGATGGCATAAGTTAAAGAATAAATATATTCTCGGACTACGATAATCCGAGAGTTAAGTAAGTTATCCCCGATCTCCGAAACCCGATTATTTAATATTTTTAACCCACCGATTATCTTATTCCACGGATTAACTAACTCCGGGATTAAATATCCCCGGACTCGGAAACCGGCCCTTAAAATCTAACCTGAGAATTTCATTGAAATCAAATTAGTAATAAAAAAGCCTTTTGGGGGTCAAAAATCTCGCCTAAGAGAAATTTAAAGTCGATCGTAAAGAATTTTATACTTTATGTTCCATATAGTAAAAAAATCAATGATATCGTTATGAAAACATGTTGCATGGTATGTAAGAGAAACAATGTCATTCAGAAATTATGTATTGCAGAACACGTTATATAATACGTAGTATTAATAATTACTGTACCGTAAAGAACGTACATAATAAAATGAACGAACCACAACTGAGGCAGCTCATTATAACGAAATTTCTGCCACACCCTTAAAGTAAATTCAACGGATAAATGATTTTTGAGTTTTAAAACCAATAACTTATTTGATTCAGAGGGTCATTTTCATATATTATCTTCATGTATTAAAATTGACTCATCTCCTACTTTGTAAACATTGTTGCAGCTAAAATTCCTTCCCTTCAAATACATAATAAAAATTTCCTTCCAAGATTAAGGATTGATTGCCCATTCTGCAAATGTCACACATATGGTCAAGTAAAATTATTCGGCCTTTAAATCTTTATTGGTCAACTAAAAACCACAGACTTTTCCCAATCAAAGTCCGTGAGCTTGATACATTTGAGCACGTGACTTACCTCTGACATGGGGGATAGAACTCAAATATAAAACCAGGGGCAGTGTTTCACTGTACACACACTCGGTGGATCCTTTTTTGGAGCCTTATTGTGATTTTTCATTTTTTCGTGATAAAAAATGACATCATTGACATCATTAAAAAACTAATGATGTCAAGGACGAGACGTTTCTGTATTTAAAAGGAATTAATTTATAAAGATAATAAATAGATTAATAATTATAAAGAGCATTTATTTCAAAGTTACCAGCCTCTAAAAAATGACTGGTGGTATTTTTTATGATTGTTCATAAAATGCGATGTTTTAAAAGTTTTTATGGTCACAAAATCAATGAAAACCCTGACAATATAATAATGAAACTTAAATGTTGTCATGTAAGTTATTTAACAATGTGAACAGTAGTATGTTATAAAAAAACACTTTATTGTTTGATACCTGTAGGTTTAACATATAATGGAAATTAAAAAAAAAGAAAATGATAGTTTAATTTTTATTACTTCCATATTACATTTCATTGTTATTGTATTCTATTGTTATTGTTTTTATTGTATTCAATTGTTTGTTATCTTGTTAATAATTGTTAGAATATTTTATGGATATTAAATCACTATTGTAAGCAATTTTGTTTTTCTCGGTTTTCTCGCTGAGCCTACACGTCATTTTACTGATCTTATTCTTAGTATTTTATCTTGTGACTTCTTATTTCTTCATATTTAATTTTATGTATATTCTCCTTTTTGCAGTTGCCTACTTTATTTTGTATGAGTGAGAACAATAGACTAATTAATTGTCAAATAAATTGAAGCATATAAGCACACATAACCATTTTTAGAGTTGAAATGACTTCTATGTAAAAAAAGGACAATAGATTTAAAATATGGTAAAAAGGATTTCAGATCAAAAATCATGTTTTGTTAATTATTAAAAAAAGGTTCATTCGTTGATTGTTAATATATCAAAACATATGTGTCAATAAACTAGGAATACGCTCCGATGTCCATCCCGTACGAGAATTTTTACTCACTTTTTAAGTTATTAAATTACGCTTTTTATTTTTTTTTTTAGGGAGAGGAGAGAAAAATGCATTAAGCACACAGGTGGCAAGCCTGTAGTGTGGGGCTCCCCTAAAAAACGGGTTTACCCACTAAAAAACCTCCTCTACTCTTTAGGATTCTAACCTGGAATTGTTTATCACATTACGTCAGGCTATGAATAAATTTGGCTAACGCCGGTGGGGCTCACACCTAATCCAGCCACTCGATCAAGGGATCCGGGCCACTTCGCGGTCCAGATCGGGTTTCTTTCCTAGGAGGATGCCCCGGACGAACTGTGATAAACAATCCCAGTTGCCCTCATCCTCCAAGATCTTTTGGCAGACCGAGTCCACTGAAAATGCGCCAAAAATTTGTGTGGCCTCCAGGCGGGGCCGTTCCCAACGGGGGCAGCGGAAGAATGTGTGTTCCGCATCGTCAGGAACGCCCGGGCAATAAATGCAGTCCGGTGTACCGGTCTTGCCTATCCCATTCAGGTACGACCAAAAATAGCCGTGAATTGTCAAGAATTGGCCGCCGTTCCACCCATGGTTGGACGTGCTTGATAAGTCGCGCAGTCCATCGTCCTTGGGTGTCGTGCTCCCAGCTGTGTTGCCACTGCTGGAAGGTTCGGGAGGGCTCTCCTGTTCTTGCCGTGTCCTTGCCAATCTCGCTTTGTCTCCAATAAATTGCCTTCCTCTCTCCTGCCAAGAGCTAGACAGGGATAACTCCGGCGACCACCAGGACGGCAGGCTCGGACTCTGTCCGGTAGGCGGAACACACCCCGAGCGCCACTCGACGTTGAACCCGGGCGAGTCGCAACCTGTACTACTCTTTATCGAGAGCGTCTGCCCACACCTCTGCTCCATAAAGAAGCACGGACTGAACCGCGGACAACAACAGACGTCTTCTGCTGGATCGTGGAACCCCGACATTGGCCTTCAGCCTACTAAGGTAAGTGACTATCTTAGCGGCCTTGTCCGCCTTGCGGAATATCTGATCCCTTCAGCTTAACTTGGTGTCCACCATAATCCCGAATTTATTAGCAGCACGAGTTGATTGGACCACCTCCCTTCCCACTAGGATCGGAACGACGGTGTCTATACTCTCCTTCGTAAGCAACACAATCTCCGTCTTATGGAGAGCAAGCGAGAAACCGTGATCGGATATCCATGTGTTGACCACACGCATGATTCGGTTCAACTTCAGTTGGGTCAGCTCAACGTTGCGTGCAACAATGAGAGCTGCGAAAGCACCAGCGTACCCAACCAAAGTGGTTTCCTCAGGCATCTCGGACCTCAGGAGTTTGTCATAGGCAAAGTTTCGGAGAACCGGGCCGAGTATTGAACCTTGCGCACCACCAGAAGTGACTTCCATCGTCCCCATTCCGTCCCTTGTGTCGTAAATCAGGCTTTCGAGAGCGGAGATAATCCTCGATGAGTCGCAACAGATATGCAGGAACGCGAAAGATGTTGCGAAGCGCATCCTACATATCGACCCACCTCGCCGAGGTAAAGGCATTCTTGACATAAGCGTAACAAGAAGCACTACTCAGCGAGAGAAATGGTTGTGGCTCTCGGCTTTCTTCATAGCTCTCTGGACTTTGGTGATAGCTTCAATCGTTGACCGTCCCTGTCTGAAGCCGTACTGACGGGGGCATAAGTCCCCGGCGGGCAGGGTCGATGGTCAGTCAGGATCATAAAAACCAGGGTTGAGGTGCCGCGATTGTTGGTTGGGTCTCTCGGGAGGCAGGGTCGAGGTGCGCCGACATGGTCAGTTTGAGATTTGCCTTCAATTCGTTGCTTGTTCGTGTTAATAATTATTACATTTACTGTTTGAAAATGAATCAATATTTAAAGTCAACCGAAGAAAAACAATTTGGTAGGTGCAGTTTTTTGCACGAAAAACATTTGCTCATTTTTCATCAGACTGCATGCTAAACTGAGATTTTCTGGCCTATTAGTCAGTTGTTGTTGAATTAGTCCGAAAAGGTGGCATTTATTATAGCCAACGAGGTTAAATAGATAAAAGAGTGCTCAACACATGTTAATTTTTGTCCCCTGTTGATTTGCGCCATTTTACCCATAGGTAATAAACCCGCTTTTCGCCCTAGTGATAAAAATTACTATTTATACAGGGCTTTTCAATTTATGTAAAATAACCATATTAATCGTGAAACTCAAATGAGCACAGAAAACCCGCTTTTCGCCATAGTGAAAAAATTACTATTTATACAGGGCTTTCCCACAGTTTAAATAACAGCATACCGTACCTAACATTTATATTTAATTTGGAATGAATTAGTAACAGCGTGGCAGCAAAACATGGGGAACAGGGCACCCGACTGACCATCGGCGCACCTCGACCGTGCCCCTCCGAGGGTAGACGGTAATCCGCTGTGGAATGCCCTGACCATCGGCGCACCTCGACATCTCCCGTCCCCGGCAGCTTCCACGGCAGAGGTCAGGCGGGAACGGATCAGCTTCTCGAACAGCTTTCCAGCCGTGTCCAACATGCAGAAAGGCCTGTGGGACGACGGCAGCTCGGGATCACCTTTGCCCTTGCTGATCAGTACAATTCAACAAGTCTGGCGGTTTTTCAGGGAGCCGGAAACACCCTTTCTACCAAACAGGTGTTGTACATTCTCAACAAGTCAGCATTAATTGAAAACTTTCTTTAAAGCCTCGCTGGGAATCCCGTCCGGGTCAGGAGCCTTGTTGCTCTTTAGGGAGAGAACGGAGGTTTCCATCTCCTCGAATGTGAAGAGTGGAACGTCATCTAACCGTCCGAAGTCAACCGGCGTACATCCTAGGCCTAGCCCTCAAATAAATACAAGCCAACAATGATTTTAGCTCAGACCTCAAAACAAGCAAGTAACTTAATAATAATGCTTATAATACTAAAGGTAAATAGATTGTAGAGCGAAAAAAACAATACAATTTAAAATCCGTGAATTAATAAAATTAATAAAATTAATCTGCGAATTAACAAAAATAAAGTAATGTAAGTATTGTAGAATTACGCTTACTTAACACTTAATGCATAATTTGTTACCTGAGACATAGGCTACAATAGCACATCACATTCTAATTAGTTGCTCAATTTAAATCTTTCTCCCAAACAAATTAGTTGTATCACATTAATTAGTTAATCGCATAATTCCGTACAACAGCAATTCATTCCTCACCAACATGCCTATCTTTTGGCATAATTTACAACTTAAACAAGTATATATCAGTGTTGATCTATTTAATTTAACAAATAGGTCTGTCAAAATATCAATTAAATTTTATTTAAAAAAGTAGTATAACGGCGAGCAGATATAAACAAATATGAAAAGGTTATGTTGTTTTCAGCATACAGCGACAACTCAGCTGCGATGTGGGAAAATAAACTGATTATAGCAACTAACTACATTAGTCAAATTATGTAGCCTTAACAACTAAAATTCTGTCAAAACTTGCGGAAAATAAGCTTTTTTAATACTTGAAAATAATTGCTCGATTATAGTTTATTACCTAGTTTAAAATACTTAAAATCTAACCTGAGAATTTCATTGAAATCAAATTAGTAATATATAAGGCTTTTGGGGGTCAAAAATTCGCCTAAGTGAAATTTAAACTCGATCGTAAAGAATTTTATACTCTATGTCCATAGAGTAAAAATTCAATTATTGTTCTCCAGATCATTCCTCTTATTCTATTGGGATTCCAACTCAAGGTCTGCTTCTCCACAGCATCTTGATCTTTACGAAGAGTATGCCCAATCCACCGCCACTTGCGTCTCTTAATCTGCACATCTACAGGTTCTTCCTTTGTAGTATTCCCCAGCACTTTGTTAGAGATAATCTCGGGCCAGTAGACTTTCAGCATTTTTCTTAAACACTGGTTTATAAAATCTTGATGTTTTTGCGTTTAAAATTCTTTATACAGTATCCAAAATGTTATCTAAGCATAAGCTGTTAAATATTTAGTACTTAGGAGCCAAGTATTTGTCAGGTACACTTAAACAATTCTTTATATCAATATTAGTTACAGAAGATGCACTAAAATGCCAACACAAAAACCTTGTTTCTGGTTAAATACGAGCTCGTTCACTCCGCTCACTTGCAGATCAGATGGTTTTAATGTAAGCCTACAAGAGCTGGACTCTGGGTTGATTCACATGTTAAAGCTGTAACATTAGGATTCTAATTATTTAATTAACAGTTAACTTCATAATGGTTAGTAGGCCTAATTCTTTTGTTTTTAAATTCAACTGCAATTCTACAAATTGATTAGTTATTTATACTATAAAATAATTTTAATTTATCTTAACATTCCTAATCAAAAGTACGATTAAAAAAGGTAGATTATTTTTATCAGGACTGCGGAGAACATATGAACAAAAGAAGGGCTGTTTCATTCCTTTGATGTTGGAAAATGCCGCTTTTGAGTCAGGCCGGTGACGTAATCAATCTGATGTCCATAAGAATAACATGTACCAGCTGATCAGGCTAGTGACGTTTTGGGTACTAATTTTTACATCGTTTTGCCCCCTAATGAAACAGCCCTTGTCTATTACATTACAGCAGTTTTCCCAAGTCCTGATTTTTATTAAAACCATTTTATATTTTAGTAACTGGCTGAAATTAAAAACCACATGTTTATACTGGAGCATGTGGTCTGCACTTTGACAGTTGAGACAGCTGTTTTGATTATTCCTTAGTTTTTGATTTGAACTTCATAAGACCAACGTAAACATTTTTTGATTTTCGATTGAAGATTTAAACAAAATAAGATATTTCTTTCGGTGGAGATTTGTATTTCGATAATTTTTATACCAGAATTAAGTTATTTGCAAAGTTCGTACATAACCTTTCCAGCCGTTTTGAGATACTTCGGAGATACATACAAATATACGTTACTCGTATTAGAGAGTAAATTGTATTTTACTGCTTTCAAATTAACAGCTAACTTACAGTCTATACTTTCGTTTAGTTATCTGTCAATGATTACTGAATTAAAGTTTTCTGCTTTGCTTACAATAAACTACTTTGCAAATCAGTGGTGATGTCAAATTTCAATGCAGGACATGGATCGCATAGACCAGTATAAACTAACAAAATAACGTCTTAAATTGGTCTAAATAATGTTTAATTTTCATTTTTAGGAGTTATAGGCCTAAGGCATCTTTTCGGGGATCCCTTACTTTCTTGTGATCTGAGGCCATGTTTTATATATTGACGCCTAAAAGGTGGTCATTGGTGTTCTCTCGAGACCCCGAGTGGAATCTTTTATTGTATAGAATAATTAAGGTATTACAAATGTAAATGTCAACGTATTAGTTGTGTCGGATAGTGGGTTTTTTTAAATAACTAAAGTACTATTAGGTATAGGAATGGGAAATTGGCTTCATGAAGTAAAAAATCCCATACAATGTATTAGAGGATTATGATTTTTAAAACGGTATGTTATAAAGTACGTAATACCCAATTCACTGCTTATATTGCAATTGAAATCCAAATCAGTTGAATTTCAAGTCAGTTGATTTGGACCCAATTAGTTTAAGTAGTATATTTCATAACACGAGTTGTATTTTTCATGCAAACCACTTTCACTCGAGTTTTCAACCATATTTTTCATTGCACAATTTTTGTATCGCTTACAGTCGAAAGCAACATTGTGTATGTTGGAAGATTTTTCATTATTAACAACTTGTAAATATGACGTTTCGTAGGTGATAAATAAATAACGAAAACAGATGAACTCAAAGTAATGTAGTGAAAAGGGTTTTATATAACTGAAACGTATTGTGTTCTTTCTGATTTTCCATCTTTTTGTTCTTACAACAGTTGTATAATAATTAAATTGATTACCCCTTTTTCCATAAGATTTCTAACGAGTGAGCTTGAAATTTTCTTATGATACACACTTCATGTGAAAATAGGAAGGAAAGCATTATGTTTGCTATTGTCACTCAAAATACTTTTTCCACGTTCCACTGGGCCATTAGCGTCCCCTAGACGTGTACAGCGACAGTAAACTACCCCGTACAAATAAGGGTGTAAACCACGGACAGTAAAGTCACCCCCGCGCTACACGCACGCACATTGCGACATTTATGGGCCTCCTTGCCGCGGACTTGCGGCCTTAGACTTTATATAGGGCCGTAAATTATTCTTGTCGATTCTAAATACCACTTTGCAATAGTTTCGTTCTTTTCTGTTTGACTACTTTGCCTGGAATCGTTTAACATTTCCGAGAAAGTTATAAAAACCACACGGTGTTACTGTAGGATATCTTTGGTGGGGAAATATGAAAAGAAAAATATCATGCAGTTTTGATATAAATAGGTGTTAAAAAGGGTGTTTGATAATGATTATATAGGTGTTAAAAATGTTAAATAAATGTTTGCATAAACAACGTTCTTAAAAAACGTTACAAGCAACATCGGAGTATATTACAGTTTAAAATACTCTATACTGAATACATTTAATTAAAAATAACATAATTAAGCTTTTACCAAATTAAAAAAAAAAAACATACTTCATAAACTTTGGGTCAAGACGTTTTTTTTAAGAGGTTGGTAGTCCTCTTTTACCGTACTTTGCCTGTCTTCTTAAGTCTATTAATCTGTGCGTATCTGTTAATCGTTGCCGTGGTCCCGAAGTCCTTCGCGCTAACCACTATGCCACCAACTCACCCAACTCAACTTTGTAATAAGTTACCTGTGAAAACCCCCACACTATCATGTAATGTTTTTTGCAGATGTTGATTGTGGGTTTGTATTTTTATGTGGGCATGTTAATGCCATTGTAATTTTTTCGGCAAGTAAAATAATTTTGTTTTTAAATCATTAGGTTTTGTATTGACTGGTTATTTCATTGAGTTTTAGTGACTAAAGAAGACTAATAATATATATTAGAAAAAAGTTGGAAATGGAATAAAGTGTGTAATAATATACTTATAGTAATATACTTTATTTGGAATAAAGTTATATCCATCCGATTTCAGAACATAATATGAAATATGGCAGTAGATCGCAGTTGAGGTAGACAGTAACGGGACCTAGGAGAGCTTTTATGGAGCGTGGACGCCGGATAGTGATGCCATCTGGTGAATAATACAGGGAACGCGGAACTGGGACGGCCTTGGAGTAGGAACGGTGGAATGGGGTGCATCGAAAGTCCAGTCGGTTTTAGGTATGTTGATTTTGCTGTAAATTAGAATCAATATAAATTATTAAATTAAAAACATTGATGTGTGTAAACAGACAAACTGTATATATAAAGGGCCAACTTATCCTATACTATAATACGAGCAATGTCTGAAGGGATGTGTGTTCCACGATCTCTTAATCTAGTGGGTAGATTTTGCTTAAACTTTGCATATAAAAGAGTGTTTGGCCCAAAAATAAGTTTAGAAACACCCTCAATCCCGGGAAAAATCGAATTTGGTCTAAAGTTTATTAAAAAAACGTAATTTTTAACATTGGTCTTATGGGTTGCTATTTTGGTAATGAAATAACAACGAAAGGTAAACAAAAGTAAATTGTTTAAAAAAGTGTGTTAATGTTTCCGACGAAACCAGTATATGGAAACGTGTTAAAAAGAGTAGGCCTATATTTTATTAAAAATACATTATATTTTTAGTTTGTGGAGTTTACAATGAACTAAAAAATTTTAGTAAAATTTTGTTCATACACTCAAAATGTATTTTTATATATCAACAATATATAGATTACATACTGTACTGTTACATTTTAAAGAAGTACTAGAGATCTTCTCCTGATCGAAATTCGACCAAAATTTGTTTTTGCAACACCTGTTTATTGATTCAATCAATTATATTATATTTCCTCCATAATATTGACATTATAAGTTTGAAAGCCTGTATGGCGTAGCCCTGGAGTCCGATGCGAATTAGAATGTGATTCTGCTCATCTACAGGAGCACACCTATCCAACGGTATGAACGGAATTCTCCTATGTTACATACGAACTGAGAAAAAAAGAAAGAAACGAAACATGCTTGCCTATTAATATAGAGATTTTTAGAGATTCTTTTGAAATACCACAATTTTTACTTCTCATTTAAACACAAATTTAACAGTATTAAATATGACAATTTTTCATGATTGCCGTTCTATGTAGCATATTTAGAAATGTTCTTGTCCTTATAATGGTAAAACCCTACAGGAATTGGCTACGAATGTCGCATTAAGAATGTAATCTTTGTTTCTCACTAATAAAATAATGTATTACGAACGAATCATGTAAAATTTCATCAGTTTTTCTATGAACTAGTGCACGCGTTGCTCGACATCGAGCAATTTATTTAGATACAATACAAAAGTTACATTTAGTTCTAAATAAACAACATCCGACCAATCCAATACTGTCAATATCGGTGGTAAAAAAACTACAGTTGTAAGTTAACATATGTTTAAAATTCTCAAACCAATCTCAATGTTATTCTAATGGGAAAATTTCAAATTTAATTTGTGGATAGCATCCTTATTTTATGTCCGATTCTTATAAATTTTTTGAGGAAACAACTACAGACCAAGCTTTATCCAACGACACCAAAAACTTGAATCGGTTGAGAATTGTAGAAGGAGTTCTCTACACACAAAAATTAGCGTATTAAATAAGTATAGATTATTTGGAATAGAATATTATGCCAATACGGCTTGCAGAAGGCACAGAGAATACGGTGGAGCGGAAGTTCTTTCTGTCTTTCATGTATTTTTATCTCTTCATAGGTTATCCTGAAGATTTTGAAGTAGTTTTGGGGTAATTTTAAGTTTGTTAAGTAAATATACTTTGACATTTGTAATAAAATCATATTAATTGTCTCATACAAATAATGAGTTTTGAAATTTGAAAAGTATCGTGTTAATGTAATACTTACTGTGTAATTACCATTAATATAAAAGTAAATGATAATCCACGCATAATGAAATAATCACATAATATGCGATTTGTTGTTATCGTCGAAGTTTTCAATTGAATAAGAATAAATTATTTTAACGACTAAAAGACAATGTTCACCTTTGTCTTATTACTTTAAAAAGTTATTTTTTATTGTTAAAATATATAAATTGTGCTTTATAGTTTTAAAACATTTTCATGCATGACTTATAAGAAATAATCATTAATTTACCATTAAATTAAGGTTCAATAAGAGATTAACATCTTGAATGAGTTCTTGCCGAATAAATAATCTATCTTACTAATTCCGTAAGGAATTTCTTCTTATGAACAGCAAAACTCTTTTGTCTATGAACCGATTTTTATGATGGAGGTGACAAATTAAAGGGAATTATCTGTAGACGTCATGGAATAATTTTTGACACCCTCAGTTCAATGTGCTTCGCCCCATTGGACTTTAAAGTTCCCATGTATTTTAAATATAAGAACAAATTTAATAGGTGTACGTAATCTTCTATATTTTTAATACGCTAGGCATATTTTTGTCATAATTGTTTTGGAGCGGTGGTACTACCGATCACCATGTCCAAGGTGTCGTTAGAAAGGTCTTATCATGTAGTTTTGCCATCAATTAAAAAAGATCATAAAAGTCACCGAGGACATGGGAAAATATGAAGTTAAAGTTGCAATTTTCCCCATAGACATAATATGCAGTTACAAACCAACGATCGAGAAATCAGCTGTTTATTTAAGGAAGTGGTTAAAGAAATAAAATCTGACCCTGAAAATTTGTTATTAAACGTACAGCTGGCAACAAAACACCAGTTTTTATTTACACAAAATGAAAATATAACCAACATTTTTTTAAAATAATGATCACTATAAGACGTCGACCAGGACGGCCAAGAGGAGGAGACCGACGAACTTTAACTGTTAGACGGGAACGAAATACAAATACAGTAATACTATTGTCGTTGATAGCCTAATACAGCAAGCACCCGTCCATGTTGGGTTTAAGTGTGCTCTCCAACAGTCGCCTGAAGATTTCCCATTCTATTTAGGACTGTCGGATAATTGCTGCTTAAGCTGTTCCGCAAATAAATTCAAAGCCGAAACAAACAAGTGGGGATCGCTGAACCTTTAGCCTGAACCATTAGCCTTTAACCTGAATTTGTAGTCATAAAGAAAAAGTTATTCTACCACCATTACGTGTTTCGCATATAAATTCTAAGACTAGGCCTACTTGAAAATCGGGCGTCATCGGACCTCTCCCAAAAGCGGACGTCTGTTAATTATTATATTGAGAACATAAGATCGTTCAACAAGTTATTTGCAATGGTTAGCTCCGAGTGTTATCTGGATCAGGGACTTTTGTCACTCTTATCAGAGGTTTGGTGGCAAAACCGTTCTACTTTGTGGAGATTTCCGGCAAACACTACCGCGTTATTACTCGCGCAAGTCGTGCGGTTACCGTTGAAAATTGCGTCAAGTATTTTTCCGGTTGGAATCAAATCAAGCAACTTAAATCAGGCACAAATATGAGAGCACACAATTTCGAAACCGAATTCATGTCCTTCTTGAAAAATTTGGGAGATGGCACGCTGCCAGTGGAGCTTGATGTAGGAGAAGACATAATCGAGTTACCTAATCAAATCATTGGTGTCGGCGATCCAATTGAAGACATTTGTGGCTCAATCTCGCAGATTATTGAGACAGATAAAATCGTTGATCGTCCAATTCTCTGCCCGAAAACCGAAAATTGTTCTCCGCTAAATTCAACAATTTTTGAGAAAATACCAGGCCAATATACAACTTAGTGTAGTTTTGACACTCACAGAAGATGGCAGTGACTATATCAACTACGTGACGGAATTCTTGAATAGCTTATCAATTAGTGGACTTCCGGCTAATGAACTCAGGTTGAAGGAGAACGCCGTGATTATGTTGATTCGTAATCTTGATACAGCAAAAGGTCGAATCAACGGAACAAGGATGAGATTCAAGAGATTGCATAGTAATTCAATTGACTGTGAAGTATTGACTGGTGCTCAAACCAAATAGAAGAATCCTTATACCACGAATACATATTCGCTCATCTGATACCCTGTTACCGTTTATTCTCTAGCACACACAGTTCCCAATAATTGTGGCATTTGCTTTGACCATAAACAAAGCACAGGGAAAATCTTTGGGTGAGGTTGGGGAGTAGTTCTCTCAGAACCGGTGATTGGTCACGGCCAATTGTATATCGCAGTAAGTAGAGCCCGATCATTTGGTGGACTTAAAGTCTACATAAAATATGGAGAACAAAAAGGCCGACTACGTCGAGACAACCGTGTTTACACTCGCAATATTGTTTATAGGCTAGAGGCATTGTATAAGGTTTATTAATACCCCCCGTCGCAGCAGACCTGCGTACTCAGCGAATTTCCAAATTAGTAATATTAATTTTAATCAGATAAACCTGTAAACAAAGTATCTTCACATGCCCATAAATAGGGAAATAAATGTCTATTCTCCTAATGATAAATAGGGAAAGAGTATGCAGGTATGCTGCCATGGGGAACACTAAAAGTAGGTTTTTAGCTTAAAAACATAATTATCTCGACCATATGAAGCCATATACTAAGTTTCATTAATATCTGTCCATTGCTAAAGGAGTTTGCCTATTCTCCATATGATTAACATGGGAAAGGAGTATGCAGGTTTGCTGCTATGATAAGCACAAAAACCAAGATTTTTTACAATAAATGGATTAATCTCAACCAAATGAAGCTGAATACCAAGTTTCAACCAAAAATATTGGTTAATAATTGAAATATTAGCACATCCTTATTCTCCATAAGATTAACATAGGAGCCCCAAAATACAATGTACTGTCTTTAGACTTTGTAATATCTCGGTAACCATTGGAGATAGAGCAAAGCTTCAAAATACTAAATTGTGTGTTTTTTAAGCTGAATCCAATGGTCAAAATAAAAATTTAAAATTTTCAAAAATTACATATGAAAAATTCAAAAAACCCATTTTTGGGGTACAAAACCCCCAAAAACTACCCCTTCCGGTAGGTCGATATGTCTGGTTTACGAACTCATCCGAATAAACGTAGGATTACACATCTCTACCAAATTTGGTGTCGATCGGACCTTTTTTACGAGAGTTATCGTGTCTAGGGACACATACATACATATATATATACATATATATATACATATATACATATATATATATATATATATATAAAAATTTTAATGACTATTATTTTTGGTCTCTGGGCACCTAAAAACGAAAAAGTAACATGGTCCCGGGCTTAGGTCTTACCATGAGACCTACGGTAATAGCTTATTCCCTATGGGAAATTCGCTAATAAAGTAATTTTTATAATCATTGAATTAACTTGATTTTTTTTTTTAATGGCAACACTTATCATTAACTATCTACACGCATTGATGGACCGAGTTTCTCCTTGACAGCGCACGATTTCGTGCGCCAGGTACGCTAGTTCATCATTAATTTCATGAAAACAAACAGCTGTCTTCATAAAAATAACCAGTCTCCCTTCTGTCATTTTAAGTACCAGGTTAACCGAGCCTTGCTCGTTGGTTTTAATTCAGTTTTGATATAGTGTCGTTAGAGCTATTAAATTTCATCCAACAACCAACTATACCTCTTCACAGTTAATAGCTGTTTGAAAAAGTTTGCTTAATATTAATGTTCCTTTATTTTTGTATACCTTTCGTTGTTATTTCGTTACCAAAATAGCAACCCATAAGACCAATGTTAAAAATTACGATTTTTAAACTTAAATTCTGACAAAACTTGATTTTTCCTGGGATGGAGGCCTTTTCTAAACTTATTTTTGGGCCAATACACTTTTAATTGCAAAGTTTAAGCAAAACCTGACAGCTAGATTTCGAGATCGTGGAACACACATCCCTTCAGACATTCCTCGTATTATAGTATAGGATTTATTTAGTTTTTCTGTTTACTTAACAGCTTACTTTCAAATTCAATTATCTATAGGACCAACTACCTTAAACAGGGGCCAGTTGCTATACCCCGTTCAAAATAAATGTGCGGTCGAAAGACAGAATTTTATTTCCCACTTAAAGGAAAATTCCCTCAATACCTTCCTGAATTCCCCGTTTTTCTTGACAATCAGATGTTATTTTAGTTTAGCCCTTAAAATTTAGAGTAGAAAATAGCGCTGATAATCGTATTATTTCCCGTACTTGCCGTTGGAAGCGCTTCTTGTTACATCTCAAACGTCAAAATTAGAATGTTTGTTTACGCAAAATGAAAACAATGGCATAAAGTGACATGAGATACTAAACAGCTGTGGTTATTCTTAGTGATTCTGATTGGTTGGATTCTTGACAGCGGGAGGAATGGGAAAATTGGGGGAATTGAAATCTGCATTTCGACCGCACATTTATTTTGAACGGGGTATAGACATATCATAATTAAAAATAAAGTTCCAGTTGGGGTGGATTTTTTTAATGACAAGATTAGTCATCTCAAGTCCAAGTTCCTAGCACACTCAATTCTACCTCGCCTCCCTTGATTAACGTCTTCCTTCAATCCCACTAGATGGCCTACCACAAAACCTTACACCATACACCACTCACACACTCACAGTGCATACCACTAGCTTTTAAATGTATTAGTTTTAGTTAGCTTTTAAGTTCATTGTATTATTGCATTATATCATAGTACCAGGATTGTCTTCCTGACGTCACATTGTCTAGGTCAAGTCGTATTGTATTTTCTTGTTGCACATCTTCATTGCTAAACTCGTGTTTATGTGTATTGTATTATATTATATTATTGTATTGAATTGTATATTGTATTTATTGTATTGCATTGTACTAATGTATGTATTGGCATTGCCGTTGAGAGAAATAAATAAATTCAAATGCAACGATGACTGACGATATGATATAGTGTTTATTAACATGCAGTTTTCATTCAGAGTATTAGCATTGACTTTGTACACTACGTGAGTAGACTTCTCATAGCATAGGCGTGTGTGAAGCACATTGACGGTGGTGCGATCTTGTGCGGCGTCCATCGAAGTACACGTAACATATGATAGATAAATCAGTATTATCACTCTTTACAACCAAGGATGAAACATTTTACTACTGAAAGTTATGTTTATGTTTTGGTTAAGTGTTTTTGCAGCACTGTAAATTCAGCTGAATAATAACAACATCGATGGCATCGACTCTGGTGCGGCGTCCACCAAGGAGGTTATATTCTTATACTGGAGGTAACACTGATAGGTTAATTTTGGCGAAAAAGCGAGCCGGTGATTTTGTATGGTTGGCAATCCTGAAGTACCGTTTTGTCGTTCTTTGAACGGTGGCTAAAAGATATTCGAATCAACGAAATGGTTCGAATCTTCTGGGAACGATGAACGATGAATTGGTACGGTACGGCTAACCAATAATTAGGAATCTAGACTCTGGAATAATAATAACGTGTGTCTTTAATTCTAACTTACATGAATTTAAACAATTTTATTCGTTAGGTATTTTACAGAATAAGAGATATTGATTTAATTTGTAGATGTGAATATTTGTTGTTTTATAAATAGTTCAAAAAATATAATTAGAACTAATAACTTATTTATACCTTTGTTAGATCTCAGAAATGGTTACATTAACTTGTAAAATTCCGTACTATTTCAGTACTCACAAAGGTATACCACGAAAAAAATTTATTCTCTTGTCTAGCATATTATACAAATTTTAATGCGGTACAAAATCATCTAGTAAATTAACTAATTAAAAAAAATAAAAACAAACATGTTTCCATAACTTGAAACTGATTACCAAATTTCCAAAATAAATTTATATATATAATTTATTTTCTGTTTTTGTTTGTTTTCCCCTTTTAATGCATATTTGCTTACCAATAATTACCCATTAAAACCGATTCACCAGGCAATTGATTCACAATTCATTTGACTCCCTTAGCTGACTCGTTCATTTCGGCAAACAGTTCAAATTGGTACTTCAGGATTGCCAACCAAACAAAATCAGCGGCTCGCTTTTTAGCATTGTGTGTTACCTCCAGTATTAGAATATAACCTCCTTGGCGTCCACCGAACTTCCAAATTTCTGCCTCAAACTAAATGCATTGGATGAGAGGTCTTTTCACGTTAGTGTACATAGTCAATGGTATTAGGGATTGACAATTAGTTTACTTAACCATGTGATTGTATTTTATTTTCATTTTCATTTCATTTCATACAAGTTTCACACCATCTGCCTTGCCTTGCATCTGTCAGACTGGAGCTGTATTAGTCGAGTATCGACTGGCACCGACTCGTGTAACTTAAATTCTTAGCAACTGTGGAGATGTTGCTTTAAATATAATCTACTAGCATCTGTTTTATCATATGTCTTTTCGGTTGAACGTTAAATTTTAAAATGCACACGGCCTTCCTAAGAGGCCTTCGACGCTTGCTTGGTATTTGGGTCACGTTTTCACACTTTCAGGCGAGTGTTCGGGGACTTCTAGGCGTCATGTTCTTCTATTGACATATCGTCAGAGGTAAAATAATTCCCCATGAGATAAAAATGTCAATTCTACATTTAATATTACTGTACTCCTTTTCTACATACTAAATGTTTACTCTTTTTTACTGGTTATCATAGTAGATATGAAACAGGCCTTCTGGCGCACCTCGCCCTTCCGATTTTCGGCCCTCCGTCAACTTCATTTTTGACAGGTTTTGGGCCAGTTTTTATCTGATTTTGGGCTAATCCAAACCATTTTCCAGCATTTTTCCAACATTTTTCCGGTTTTCGAAATGGTGAAATTCCAAGTAATTGTGAGGAAGGGTGAGGAAGGGTGAGGAAGGGCGAGGAAGGGCGAGGAAGGGCGAGACGCACTCTACACCGAACCCTCGTAAACCTCATATTTGACTGGTTCTGGGCCAGTTTGTATTTGATTTCGGGTTAATTTCAGCCATTTTCAGGTTTTTCAAATGGTGTATTTAATCCACAAAAATTAATCCAGAAAATTTAATCCAAGGAAGGGCGAGACGCACTCTTCACCGAACCCTCGTAAACCTCATATTTGACTGGTTCTGGGCCAGTTTGTATTTGATTTCGGGTTAATTTCAGCCATTTTCAGGTTTTTCAAAATGGTGTATTTTAATAGGTCACATGACAAGGAAGAGCGCTTGGTAATCACCGTTACTTTTAGTCTGAGGCTGAAAAAAAATCTCGAGACATTTTGATCTCCAACATCATTTTTTATAATTTAATCAGTTTATACCAGTGCTTCCGAATCCGCCGTCTTTCCGTTCAGTTTGTTCAACTTGGTCTATTCGAATACACGGCGGCTTTTTGTACATCTCGCAGATGATCTGCGCAATCCTATCTCCACGACGCACATGAAAATCGGTATCGGAATTGTTCATCAAGATAACACCGACATTCCCAGTATAGTCCCGGTCTATGACACCGGCGTTTACACTTATACTATGTTTTAAAGCCAAGCCAGATCTTGGCGCTATCCTCCCGTAGCACCCATCTGGGAATTTGAAAGTCAAGTCAGTTTTTATCAACTGTTGACCGCGTTTTGGTACAACATAATCATACGCGCTTCTGAGATCCAATCCGGCTGCATCCGGTGACCCGTTGTACGGTTCAAATGCGTTTTCAGTCAAGCAATAATAACCGTAGCTTTCAGCCATTATTGATTCCTAATGCATGCATGACGGATTTCCACATCAAATAAATTAAACGGGGCATTTTCAAAAATATATTTAAATTATGTTTTTTAAAAACTATTTTTATTCGTCAACCTTAAACTCGATACTGTGCTTGAATTTATTATCTGAAAGTGTTATTTTACCGTTGTACAGCACATAGAGTTTCCCCTTAAAATTCAACAGTTGTTTGATATAGTTATTCGTCAACCTGTCATTCCAGCTTTCGGGAACATAGAATTTCATATAGGTAAGAAAATCATAGATAGTCCGGCATGGGGACTATTGTATGTAGATAGTCCGGCATGGGGACTATTGCATTTTAGATAGTCCGGCGTGAGGACTATTACATTTTAGATAGTCCGGCGTGAGGACTATTGCATTTTAGATAGTCCGGTGTGGGGACTATTGAATTTGAGATAGTCCTGCATGAGGACTATTGAGTTTTAGATAGTCCGGTGTGAGGACTATTGAATTTTAGATAGTCCGACATGGGGACTATTGTATGTAGATAGTCCCGCGTAAGGACTATTGTATTTAGATAGTCCGGCATGGGGACTATTACATTTTAGATAGTCCGGTGTGGGGACTATTGTGTTTAGATGGTCCCGCGTAAGGACTATTGTATTTAGATAGTCCGGCATGGGGACTATTGTATTTAGATAGTCCGGTGTGAGGACTATTGAATTTTAGATAGTCCGACATGGGGACTATTGTATTTAAATGGTCCCGCGTAAGGACTATTGTATTTAGATAGTCCGGCATGGGGACTATTACATTTTAGATAGTCCGGTGTGGGGACTATTGAATTTGAGATAGTCCGACATGGGGACTATTGTATTTAGATAGTCCGGTGTGAGGACTATTGTATTTGGATAGTCCGGCGTGGGGACTATTGTATTTAAATGGTCCTGCAAAGCCCAAAAACCTAGCAGCTAAGGATTTAACCTGTGAATAGGGCCTATTAGCCAACATCCTAAACCTAATGTGTTGGACCTATGATCTAAACCTAAGGCCTTACACCCATGCCCAAAGCCCTAAAACCTAGCAGCTAAGGATTTGACCTGTGAATAGGGTCTAGTAGCCAACAGCCTAAACCTAATGTGTTGGGACTAAGATGTAAACCTAAGGTCTGACACCTGAGTACAAAGACTTAAAACCTAACAGCTAAGGCTTTGACCTGTGAATAGGGCCTATTATCCATCAGCTTAGACATAATGAGTTGGATCTAAGATCTAAACCTAAGGCCTTACACATGGTTCCTAAGACCAAATGCATTGGACCAAAATTAATCCTTAGACCAACGATCTAATTCCATAGACCCAAGGCCTTAGACTTTGGTCCTAAAACCTAGCAGCTAAGGATTTGACCTGTGAATAGTGCCTGTTAGCCAACAGCCTAAACCTAATGTGTTGGCACTAAGATGTAAACCCAAGGCCTTGCAACTGAGTCCAAAGCCCAAAAACATAGCATCTAAGGATTTGACCTGTGAATGGGGCCTATTAGCCAACAGCCTAAACCTAATATGTTGGGCCTAGCATGTAAACCTAAGGCCTTGCACCTGAGTCCAAAGCCCTAAAACCTAGCAAATAAGGATTTGACCTGTTAATAGGGCCTATTAGCCAACAGCCTAAACCTAATGTGTTGGCACTAAGATGTAAACCCAAGGCCTTGCAACTGAGTCCAAAGCCCTAAAACCTAGCATCTAAGGATTTGACCTGTGAATGGGGCCTATTAGCCAACAGCCTAAACCTAATATGTTGGGCCTAGCATGTAAACCTAAGGCCTTGCACCTGAGTCCAAAGCCCTAAAACCTAGCAAATAAGGATTTGACCTGTTAATAGGGCCTATTAGCCAACAGCCTAAACCTAATGTGTTGGGACTAAGATGTAAACCTAAGGCCTTGCAACTGAGTCCAAAGCCCTAAAACCTAGCATCTAAGGATTTGACCTGTTAATGGGGCCTATTAACCAACAGCCTAAACCTAATGTGTTGGGACTAAGATGTAAACCTAAGGCCTTGCAACTGAGTCCAAAGCCCTAAAACCTAGCATCTAAGGATTTAAGATTTGATGATTTTGCCTGTGAATGGGGCCTATTAGCCAACAGCCTAAACCTAATGTGTTGGGACTAAGATGTAAACCTAAGACCTTGCACCTGAGTCTAAAGCCCTAAAACCTAGCAGCTAAGGCTTTGACCTGTGAATAGGACCAGAAGGCCTTAGACTTAAGACCTAAGACCTAGCAGCTGAAGTGACCTATGAGCCATTAGCCTAGAACTATAACCTGAACTAATTAGACCTAAGATCCAAACCTAAGGCCTTACATTGCACCTGACCCCCAAAGTCCAAACGCCTTAGACTAGAATAATTCCATAAACCTAAGATCTAATTCCTAAGACCCAAGGCTTTAGACTTAAGACCTAAAATCCTACAAGGGGCCGCGATTCACAGCCCCCATAAATTGAGCAAACATTAGGCAACGAGGTCTTTTTTCTTTGATTATGAAATCATGATCAGAAATGGTTATCAGATTCAGATTGGAGTATTTGAAGACCAACCTCCATCCATCTTACCCAACTCCTAAGGCCCTACCGCATGGACTTGACCCAAGACCAAAGGCTATACACCGGGGTCTAGGCTTTAAGGTTTTTAGACCCAAGACTGAGGTCATAGAGTTAGGACCTGAAAACTTACAAGGGAGTCGCGATTTACGACCCCTCCTGAACGGAACACTGAGGTCTAGACCTAAGGCGTTACACCATGGTCTAGGCTTTTAAGCTATTATACCCAAGACCTAAGGCTCTACACCATGGTCTAGCCCCAAGATCTAAGGCCCGTGGTCTAGGCATTTAGGTTCTTAGCCCCAAGATCTAAGGCCCGTGGTCTAGGCCATTAGGTTCTTAGACCCAAGGCCCTACATCACGGTCTAGACCCTAAACATAAGGCCTGTGATCTAGGTCTCTAAGTTCATAGGCCCTAGGCATAAAGCCTTACACCATTGTCTAGACCCTAGACCTAAGGCCTGTGGACTAGGCCTTTAGGTTCTTAGACCCAAGCCCTAAGATCCGTGGTCTAGGCTTTTAGGTTCTTAGACCCAAGATACGGCCCGTGGACTAGGCCTTTAGGTTCTTTAACCTAAGACCATGCACCGTGTTCTAATACTCGTTTTAAAGGCGGCGAGGCCTAAGGCCCTACCGCATGGGATAGACCCAACACCTAAGGATATACACCATGGTCTAGGCTTTTAAGTTCTTAGACCCAAGACCTGAGGCCGTAGAGTTAAGACCTGAAAACTTACAAAGAGGGTCGCAATCCACGACCCCCCTGAACAGACACTGTGGTGTAAACCTAAGACCTAAAGCCATACACCGTGGTCTAAGCTTTTATGTTCTTATACCCAAGACCTAAGACCCAACACCATGGTCTAGACCCAAGATCTAAGTCTTGTGGTATAGGCCTTTAGGTTCTTAGCCCCAAGATCTAAGGCCCGTGGTCTAGGCATTTAGGTTTTTAACCTCTAAATCTAAGGCCCGTGGTCTACGCCTTTAGGTTCTTGGATCCAAGACCTAAGACCGTTCATCATGGTCTAGATCCTAAACGTAAGGCCTGTGATCTAGGTCTATAAGTTCTTAGACCCAAGACCAAAGGCCCTACACCAGGGTCTATAACCAAGACCTAAGTTCCATGGTGTAGACTTTTAGGTTCTTATACCCAAGGACTAAGGCCCTACACCAGAGTCTAGAACCAAGATCTAAGGTCCGTGGTCTAGACTTTTAGGTTCTTATACCCAAGGACTAAGGCCCTACACCAGGGTCTAGAACCAAGTCCAAAGGTCGGTGGTCTAGGCTTTTAGGTTCTTATTCCCAAGGACTAAGGGCCAACACCAGGGTCTAGAACCAAGACCAAAGGTCCGTGGTCTAGGCTTTTAGGTTCTTATACACAAGACCTAAAGCCCTACACCAGGGTCTAGATCCAAGACTTAAGGCCTGTGGGCTAGGCCATTAGGTTCTTAGACTCAAGGACCCAAGGACCCACACCCATGGTCTAGACCCAAGTCCTAAGGCTATACACCATGATCTAGACCCTAAGACTAAAGGCCTTACACCATGGTCTAGTACTCGGCTTCAACCGTGTGCAGTTGTATTTGTTTCATCCATACCTAGAGGAAAGTCAGCCAACAAGTTCTTCGGCCCAAGACCAAAGACCCACCAGCATGGTCTAGATCCTCAAGCCCCGAGACCATACACCGTGGTTTAAGTCCTTAGACCCAATTTCTAATCCACCGTGGTTTAGATCCCCAAGACCTAAAGCTATACACCGTGGTCCTCAGGCTATACACCGTAGTCTTAAGGCTATACACATTATTCTTAGACCCAAATTCTAATCCACCGTGGTCTAGATCCCCAACACCTAAGGTTATACACGGTGTTCTATGTTCTTAGACCCAAATTCTAATTCAACAATGGTCTAGATCCCCAAGACCTAAGGCCACACACCGTGGTCTAAGTTCTTAGACCCAAATTCTAATTCCGATATGGTCTGTATACCCAAGACCTAAGGCCCTACACCATGGTCTAGTATTCGTCTTAAACCGTGCGCAATTAATTGTGGTTGTTTCGACTAAAGCTAGAGGAAACTCGGCCTTTAAGTCCTTAGACGTTAGACCTAATGCCATACACCGTGATCTAGACCTAAAACCTCATACCACACACCATGGCCTAGACCCAAGACCTAAGTCCCTACACCGTCCTTAAGCCGTTTGCAGTTATTACTGTTTCGTCTATACCTTAGGGGAAATTGGCCTTTTATGTTCTTAGACCTGAGACCTAAGCTTTTACACCATGGTCTAATACTTGTTTTAAGCCGTGTCAAGTTGTGATTTTTCATCTATAGCTAGAGGAAAGTCGGTCTTTAAGCTCTTAGACCCTAGACCTAATGCCCTATACCTTGGTCTAGACCCAATCCTTAACCCATCGGGGTCTAGTACTCGTCTTAAAGTTGGGTTTTAACTTCTTAGACACAAGACCTAAGACCCTACACCATAGTCTAGTACTCGTCTTAAAGTCGGTCTTTACGTTCTTAGACCCAAGACCTAAGGCCATACACCGTGGTCCAGTACTTGTCTTAATCCGTGTGCAGTTATTACTGTTTCGTCTATACCTAGAGGTAAATCGGCCTTTTATGATCTTAGACCTGAGAACTAAGTTTTTACACTATGGTTTAATACTTGTCTTAAGCCGTGCGCTGTTGTGGTTGTTTCATGCATGGATAGAGGAAAGTCGGCCTTTAAGTTCTTAGACCCAAGACCTAAGGCCCTATACCACATTCCAGACCCAAGACCTAAGGGCATACACCGTGGTCCAGTACTTGTCTTAATCTGTGTGCAGTTATTACTGTCTCGTCTATACCTACAGGAAAATCGGCCATTTATGTTCTTAGACCTGAGAGCTAAGGTTCACATTCATCACCCGATTTAAAAAACGTTCGCAGACGTTAATTAAAAAAATATCGTCTACAGATCGATTTTCAAAAACGATGTGTACACGTTAATTTTAAAAAACATCGTTTACACATCGATTTTACTAACAAGTTAAACCTAATACCTAAATCCCAAGCATTTAAGGCATTAGACCATGGATCTGTATGTATATGACCTTAAACATTTGACCTAAGATCTAAGACTTTAACGTAAGACCTAAGCCCTAAGACCCTACCCCATGGGCTAGTACTCGTCCTACACCGCGTGGAACCGTGTAAAATGACGTGCATAAAGCCAATCATATGTATTATTTGAAAGCACAGCGCACGTGAACGCCTGTGTTTGCTGTTGGGCGTTTTAATGATTTGCGCTTTCGGGCGTTTTGCAAACTCGACGCGGAAATTATGACCGCAGACGTAAATTATTAAAAAACATCGTCTACACATCGATTTGGAAAAACGATCATAGACGTCGATTATTTTAAACAGCGTCTGGGCATCGATTTTGAAAAACGTTTGCAGACGTTATTTATTAAAAGTATCGTCTGCACATCGATTTCGAAAAACGTTCGCAGACGTTATTTATTAAAGAGCATCGTCTACACATCGATTTTGAAAAACGTTCGCAGACGTTAATTATTAGAGGGCATCGTCTACACATCGATTTGCAATATGCAGGTTGAGTTTGCAAAACGCCCGAAAGCGCAAATCATTAAAACGCCCAACAGCAAACACAGGCGTTCACGTGCGCTGTGCTTTCAAATAATACATATGATTGGCTTTATGCACGTCATTTTACACGGTTCCACGCGGTGTAGGACGAGTACTAGCCCATGGGGTAGGGTCTTAGGGCTTAGGTCTTACGTTAAAGTCTTAGATCTTAGGTCAAATGTTTAAGGTCATATACATACAGATCCATGGTCTAATGCCTTAAATGCTTGGGATTTAGGTATTAGGTTTAACTTGTTAGTAAAATCGATGTGTAAACGATGTTTTTTAAAATTAACGTGTACACATCGTTTTTGAAAATCGATCTGTAGACGATATTTTTTTTAATTAACGTCTGCGAACGTTTTTTAAATCGGGTGATGAATGTGAACCTTAGCTCTCAGGTCTAAGAACATAAATGGCCGATTTTCCTGTAGGTATAGACGAGACAGTAATAACTGCACACAGATTAAGACAAGTACTGGACCACGGTGTATGCCCTTAGGTCTTGGGTCTGGAATGTGGTATAGGGCCTTAGGTCTTGGGTCTAAGAACTTAAAGGCCGACTTTCCTCTATCCATGCATGAAACAACCACAACAGCGCACGGCTTAAGACAAGTATTAAACCATAGTGTAAAAACTTAGTTCTCAGGTCTAAGATCATAAAAGGCCGATTTACCTCTAGGTATAGACGAAACAGTAATAACTGCACACGGATTAAGACAAGTACTGGACCACGGTGTATGGCCTTAGGTCTTGGGTCTAAGAACGTAAAGACCGACTTTAAGACGAGTACTAGACTATGGTGTAGGGTCTTAGGTCTTGTGTCTAAGAAGTTAAAACCCAACTTTAAGACGAGTACTAGACCCCGATGGGTTAAGGATTGGGTCTAGACCAAGGTATAGGGCATTAGGTCTAGGGTCTAAGAGCTTAAAGACCGACTTTCCTCTAGCTATAGATGAAAAATCACAACTTGACACGGCTTAAAACAAGTATTAGACCATGGTGTAAAAGCTTAGGTCTCAGGTCTAAGGACATAAAAGGCCAATTTCCCCTAAGGTATAGACGAAACAGTAATAACTGCAAACGGCTTAAGGACGGTGTAGGGACTTAGGTCTTGGGTCTAGGCCATGGTGTGTGGTATGAGGTTTTAGGTCTAGATCACGGTGTATGGCATTAGGTCTAACGTCTAAGGACTTAAAGGCCGAGTTTCCTCTAGCTTTAGTCGAAACAACCACAATTAATTGCGCACGGTTTAAGACGAATACTAGACCATGGTGTAGGGCCTTAGGTCTTGGGTATACAGACCATATCGGAATTAGAATTTGGGTCTAAGAACTTAGACCACGGTGTGTGGCCTTAGGTCTTGGGGATCTAGACCATTGTTGAATTAGAATTTGGGTCTAAGAACATAGAACACCGTGTATAACCTTAGGTGTTGGGGATCTAGACCACGGTGGATTAGAATTTGGGTCTAAGAATAATGTGTATAGCCTTAAGACTACGGTGTATAGCCTGAGGACCACGGTGTATAGCTTTAGGTCTTGGGGATCTAAACCACGGTGGATTAGAAATTGGGTCTAAGGACTTAAACCACGGTGTATGGTCTCGGGGCTTGAGGATCTAGACCATGCTGGTGGGTCTTTGGTCTTGGGCCGAAGAACTTGTTGGCTGACTTTCCTCTAGGTATGGATGAAACAAATACAACTGCACACGGTTGAAGCCGAGTACTAGACCATGGTGTAAGGCCTTTAGTCTTAGGGTCTAGATCATGGTGTATAGCCTTAGGACTTGGGTCTAGACCATGGGTGTGGGTCCTTGGGTCCTTGAGTCTAAGAACCTAATGGCCTAGCCCACAGGCCTTAAGTCTTGGATCTAGACCCTGGTGTAGGGCTTTAGGTCTTGTGTATAAGAACCTAAAAGCCTAGACCACGGACCTTTGGTCTTGGTTCTAGACCCTGGTGTTGGCCCTTAGTCCTTGGGAATAAGAACCTAAAAGCCTAGACCACCGACCTTTGGACTTGGTTCTAGACCCTGGTGTAGGGCCTTAGTCCTTGGGTATAAGAACCTAAAAGTCTAGACCACGGACCTTAGATCTTGGTTCTAGACTCTGGTGTAGGGCCTTAGTCCTTGGGTATAAGAACCTAAAAGTCTACACCATGGAACTTAGGTCTTGGTTATAGACCCTGGTGTAGGGCCTTTGGTCTTGGGTCTAAGAACTTATAGACCTAGATCACAGGCCTTACGTTTAGGATCTAGACCATGATGAACGGTCTTAGGTCTTGGATCCAAGAACCTAAAGGCGTAGACCACGGGCCTTAGATTTAGAGGTTAAAAACCTAAATGCCTAGACCACGGGCCTTAGATCTTGGGGCTAAGAACCTAAAGGCCTATACCACAAGACTTAGATCTTGGGTCTAGACCATGGTGTTGGGTCTTAGGTCTTGGGTATAAGAACATAAAAGCTTAGACCACGGTGTATGGCTTTAGGTCTTAGGTTTACACCACAGTGTCTGTTCAGGGGGGTCGTGGATTGCGACCCTCTTTGTAAGTTTTCAGGTCTTAACTCTACGGCCTTAGGTCTTGGGTCTAAGAACTTAAAAGCCTAGACCATGGTGTATATCCTTAGGTGTTGGGTCTATCCCATGCGGTAGGGCCTTAGGCCTCGCCGCCTTTAAAACGAGTATTAGAACACGGTGCATGGTCTTAGGTTAAAGAACCTAAAGGCCTAGTCCACGGGCCGTATCTTGGGTCTAAGAACCTAAAAGCCTAGACCACGGATCTTAGGGCTTGGGTCTAAGAACCTAAAGGCCTAGTCCACAGGCCTTAGGTCTAGGGTCTAGACAATGGTGTAAGGCTTTATGCCTAGGGCCTATGAACTTAGAGACCTAGATCACAGGCCTTATGTTTAGGGTCTAGACCGTGATGTAGGGCCTTGGGTCTAAGAACCTAATGGCCTAGACCACGGGCCTTAGATCTTGGGGCTAAGAACCTAAATGCCTAGACCACGGGCCTTAGATCTTGGGGCTAGACCATGGTGTAGAGCCTTAGGTCTTGGGTATAATAGCTTAAAAGCCTAGACCATGGTGTAACGCCTTAGGTCTAGACCTCAGTGTTCCGTTCAGGAGGGGTCGTAAATCGCGACTCCCTTGTAAGTTTTCAGGTCCTAACTCTATGACCTCAGTCTTGGGTCTAAAAACCTTAAAGCCTAGACCCCGGTGTATAGCCTTTGGTCTTGGGTCAAGTCCATGCGGTAGGGCCTTAGGAGTTGGGTAAGATGGATGGAGGTTGGTCTTCAAATACTCCAATCTGAATCTGATAACCATTTCTGATCATGATTTCATAATCAAAGAAAAAAGACCTCGTTGCCTAATGTTTGCTCAATTTATGGGGGCTGTGAATCGCGGCCCCTTGTAGGATTTTAGGTCTTAAGTCTAAAGCCTTGGGTCTTAGGAATTAGATCTTAGGTTTATGGAATTATTCTAGTCTAAGGCGTTTGGACTTTGGGGGTCAGGTGCAATGTAAGGCCTTAGGTTTGGATCTTAGGTCTAATTAGTTCAGGTTATAGTTCTAGGCTAATGGCTCATAGGTCACTTCAGCTGCTAGGTCTTAGGTCTTAAGTCTAAGGCCTTCTGGTCCTATTCACAGGTCAAAGCCTTAGCTGCTAGGTTTTAGGGCTTTAGACTCAGGTGCAAGGTCTTAGGTTTACATCTTAGTCCCAACACATTAGGTTTAGGCTGTTGGCTAATAGGCCCCATTCACAGGCAAAATCATCAAATCTTAAATCCTTAGATGCTAGGTTTTAGGGCTTTGGACTCAGTTGCAAGGCCTTAGGTTTACATCTTAGTCCCAACATATTAGGTTTAGGCTGTTGGTTAATAGGCCCCATTAACAGGTCAAATCCTTATTTGCTAGGTTTTAGGGCTTTGGACTCGGGTGCAAGGTCTTAGGCTTACATCTTAGTCCCAACACATTAGGTCTAGGCTGTTGGCTTATAGGCCCTATTCACAGGTCAAATCCTTAGATGCTAGGTTTTAGGGCTTTGGACTCAGTTGCAAGGCCTTAGGTTTACATCTTAGTCCCAACACATTAGGTTTAGGCTGTTGGCTAATAGGCCCCATTCACAGGTCAAATCCTTAGATGCTAGGTTTTAGGGCTTTGGACTCAGTTGCAAGGCCTTAGGTTTACATCTTAGTCCCAACACATTAGGTTTAGGCTGTTGGCTAATAGGCCCTATTAACAGGTCAAATCCTTATTTGCTAGGTTTTAGGGCTTTGGACTCAGGTGCAAGGCCTTAGGTTTACATGCTAGGCCCAACATATTAGGTTTAGGCTGTTGGCTAATAGGCCCCATTCACAGGTCAAATCCTTTGATGCTAGGTTTTAGGGCTTTGGACTCAGTTGCAAGGCCTTGGGTTTACATCTTAGTGCCAACACATTAGGTTTAGGCTGTTGGCTAATAGGCCCTATTAACAGGTCAAATCCTTATTTGCTAGGTTTTAGGGCTTTGGACTCAGGTGCAAGGCCTTAGGTTTACATGCTAGGCCCAACATATTAGGTTTAGGCTGTTGGCTAATAGGCCCCATTCACAGGTCAAATCCTTAGATGCTATGTTTTTGGGCTTTGGACTCAGTTGCAAGGCCTTGGGTTTACATCTTAGTGCCAACACATTAGGTTTAGGCTGTTGGCTAACAGGCACTATTCACAGGTCAAATCCTTAGCTGCTAGGTTTTAGGACCAAAGTCTAAGGCCTTGGGTCTATGGAATTAGATCGTTGGTCTAAGGATTAATTTTGGTCCAATGCATTTGGTCTTAGGAACCATGTGTAAGGCCTTAGGTTTAGATCTTAGATCCAACTCATTATGTCTAAGCTGATGGATAATAGGCCCTATTCACAGGTCAAAGCCTTAGCTGTTAGGTTTTAAGTCTTTGTACTCAGGTGTCAGACCTTAGGTTTACATCTTAGTCCCAACACATTAGGTTTAGGCTGTTGGCTACTAGACCCTATTCACAGGTCAAATCCTTAGCTGCTAGGTTTTAGGGCTTTGGGCATGGGTGTAAGGCCTTAGGTTTAGATCATAGGTCCAACACATTAGGTTTAGGATGTTGGCTAATAGGCCCTATTCACAGGTTAAATCCTTAGCTGCTAGGTTTTAGGGCTTTGGACTCGGGTGTAAGACCTTAGGTTTAGATCAAAGGTCCCACACATTAGGTCTAGGCTGTTGGCTAATAGGCCCTATTCACAGGTCAAATCCTTAGCTGATTGGTTTTATGGCTTTGGATTCAGGTGCAAGGCCTTAGGTTTACATCTTAGTGCCAACACATTAGTTTTAGGCTGTTGGCTAATACCCCCTATTCACAGGCCAAATCCTTAGCTGCTAGGTTTTTGGGCTTTGCAGGACCATTTAAATACAATAGTCCCCACGCCGGACTATCCAAATACAATAGTCCTCACACCGGACTATCTAAATACAATAGTCCCCATGCCGGACTATCTAAATACAATAGTCCTTACGCGGGACCATCTAAATACAATAGTCCCCATGTCGGACTATCTAAAATTCAATAGTCCTCACACCGGACTATCTAAAACTCAATAGTCCTCATGCAGGGCTATCTCAAATTCAATAGTCCCCACACCGGACTATCTAAAATGTAATAGTCCCCATGCCGGACTATCTAAATACAATAGTCCTTACGCGGGACCATTTAAATACAATAGTCCCCATGTCGGACTATCTAAAATTCAATAGTCCTCACACCGGACTATCTAAATACAATAGTCCCCATGCCGGACTATCTAAATACAATAGTCCTTACGCGGGACCATCTAAACACAATAGTCCCCACACCGGACTATCTAAAATGTAATAGTCCCCATGCCGGACTATCTAAATACAATAGTCCTTACGCGGGACTATCTACATACAATAGTCCCCATGTCGGACTATCTAAAATTCAATAGTCCTCACACCGGACTATCTAAAACTCAATAGTCCTCATGCAGGACTATCTCAAATTCAATAGTCCCCACACCGGACTATCTAAAATGCAATAGTCCTCACGCCGGACTATCTAAAATGTAATAGTCCTCACGCCGGACTATCTAAAATGCAATAGTCCCCATGCCGGACTATCTACATACAATAGTCCCCATGCCGGACTATCTATGATTTTCTTACCTATATGAAATTCTATGTTCCCGAAAGCTGGAATGACAGGTTGACGAATAACTATATCAAACAACTGTTGAATTTTAAGGGGAAACTCTATGTGCTGTACAACGGTAAAATAACACTTTCAGATAATAAATTCAAGCACAGTATCGAGTTTAAGGTTGACGAATAAAAATAGTTTTTAAAAAACATAATTTAAATATATTTTTGAAAATGCCCCGTTTAATTTATTTGATGTGGAAATCCGTCATGCATGCATTAGGAATCAATAATGGCTGAAAGCTACGGTTATTATTGCTTGACTGAAAACGCATTTGAACCGTACAACGGGTCACCGGATGCAGCCGGATTGGATCTCAGAAGCGCGTATGATTATGTTGTACCAAAACGCGGTCAACAGTTGATAAAAACTGACTTGACTTTCAAATTCCCAGATGGGTGCTACGGGAGGATAGCGCCAAGATCTGGCTTGGCTTTAAAACATAGTATAAGTGTAAACGCCGGTGTCATAGACCGGGACTATACTGGGAATGTCGGTGTTATCTTGATGAACAATTCCGATACCGATTTTCATGTGCGTCGTGGAGATAGGATTGCGCAGATCATCTGCGAGATGTACAAAAAGCCGCCGTGTATTCGAATAGACCAAGTTGAACAAACTGAACGGAAAGACGGCGGATTCGGAAGCACTGGTATAAACTGATTAAATTATAAAAAATGATGTTGGAGATCAAAATGTCTCGAAATTTTTTTTTCAGCCTCAGACTAAAAGTAACGATGATTACCAAGCGCTCTTCCTTGTCATGTGACCTATTAAAATACACCATTTTGAAAAACCTGAAAATGGCTGAAATTAACCCGAAATCAAATACAAACTGGCCCAGAACCAGTCAAATATGAGGTTTACGAGGGTTCGGTGAAGAGTGCGTCTCGCCCTTCCTTGGATTAAATTTTCTGGATTAATTTTTGTGGATTAAATACACCATTTGAAAAACCTGAAAATGGCTGAAATTAACCCGAAATCAAATACAAACTGGCCCAGAACCAGTCAAATATGAGGTTTACGAGGGTTCGGTGTAGAGTGCGTCTCGCCCTTCCTCGCCCTTCCTCGCCCTTCCTCACCCTTCCTCACCCTTCCTCACAATTACTTGGAATTTCACCATTTCGAAAACCGGAAAAATGTTGGAAAAATGCTGGAAAATGGTTTGGATTAGCCCAAAATCAGATAAAAACTGGCCCAAAACCTGTCAAAAATGAAGTTGACGGAGGGCCGAAAATCGGAAGGGCGAGGTGCGCCAGAAGGCCTGTTTCATATCTACTTATCATCAAGGATATTTTGAGTCTCTCAAGTTGTAGAAGATTACACGATTGATTACTGCATAAAACGATTCATTTAGAATTTGATTATATTTTAATTTTTCCTTTAGCCGAAGAAGGGCTTGTCGAAAGTTAAGATTTCTAAGAGAACGTATTTTCAGTTTAAAGATACACCATAACATAGTTTATAAAGGTTGTCAAAACAATACCAACTGTAAAAATTACAATCTGACCACTCAAAAACAAATTTGGCAATACATTTTCTGTTGGATTCAATCTATTAAAACCTCATGATATTTCTACTATATCACATCTGACAATGATTCCCAAATTTATGTTTGAAAGTTTAGTTTACTGATCGGTCTTATCATATGTAGGATTTAAAAGATTTGTATATAAAATATAAGTAGTTTAAAATTTTGGACGTGTACTAAACCAACATTTTGCTATTAAAACAAATAACAGTTTTAACGAATAGTAAAAGTAAAATAATATGTTTTTAGTTCTTGCGATGCGTTGTCCATACTGTAGGCCTGATAAAAATATACTGTAATTATAAAAAATTTTACTTAAGATTTTTGTATCATGCGTTTGGCATTTTCAACTAAAACAATGATCGTTAAACTTTAGTTGGTTTCAAAGTAAATATTGTTTAACCTTGGAATCAGTTCGGAAACTACGGGAATATTTTTCACAACCATACCAACACTTCATTCCTATATATATATATATATATATATATATATCATTCCTATTTTAAAATAATTTAAAATCATTTGAGTATTATGTAATGAATATTTGATATCCGGTTCGCAGAGGCAATGCATTGCGAGCATCCGGAGGGTAGGGCCCATGCATACCGGATGACCTATCTGTCTGACTGTCTGTATGCTTGTCTGGGGGCTGCCTTATTGTCACTTCTGCTCCGTGATTAAGGAATGACTTATCCACGTCTTGATCTGCAACGCATTTCAATAATCCTCTTTAATTTATAACTCAAATTTTTTAGCTTTTATTTATAATCTATAACCCATTTCTTTGAAATCACTCATTGCTAAATCTTACTGTTAGCAAATTACATTGCAGACTTTAAAGGGCTGTTTAGTAAAGTAAAATAAAATAGATGGGTAAATAAACTTTACGTAAATTAAATGCATTAACTATACAAGATCAGTGTGTGGAGAGTTCCCCTTAAACGCAGACATTTTAAACTGGAATATAATAGAGGGACCGTAATCAATAAAAATTACATAGAAGTTGACTAAAAGTATCAAAAATATTTTAACAGTGTAGTTAATTAATGAATTAATATATAAAAGAAATAGCTTATTCCAAAAAATATACTTGTACAATTTAAAAACATGCAATACTACATCTTCAAATGGTAATGATAATAAATATGTATGCGCAAACATTAACCAATGAACTCGAAAGGGATATGATAAAAATCGTAATTAATAATTTACATTATTTAATTTGGTATGGAATGAGCTGACATTGGCACTGAGGCCTGTGCGTTTGCTCCGAGTTACGTCCAGAATTTAATATATTGATCAGATAAATGAAAATTTTTACTTTAAATTTTATTTTAATTAAAACAATATCTAAAGAATACGGACATATTCCCCCTCATTTCGTCATGTCAATAGAATATTATGCCAAAAAGTCCCAGAGCGCGAGCTTTAAGGGTGTGATAAACGTGAGAAAAATATGGAATGAGTGTTGAAGGCCTCTAAGGAGTCCTTGCGTCGCATACATTTGACGTCAAATGTTAAGTGACGAGTTAGAGATAAAATAAAATTTGGAATACTCCTGCTATGCATTTTCAGGCCAGTTAAAATTTAAACTTTTAAATTAAATGCTTTGCATTTTGAGATTTATATTTCTGTTTTCACTTATAAATTAATTTGATCTGACGGTACATTACATATAAATAATTATTATTATCTATAATGATTGAATAATCATAATATGAAGCTTGAGACCCTTAAAATTAAATACTTGTGAAATTAATACCAAGATAATGTATCATAATTTCGAATGCCCTTCAGAATAGCGGAGGAGCTCTAACTCAGCTTAGAGGGGGCTAAAGTTCCAGTCCTAGTGAATGTTGCTGTTGAAGCATACTGGGGGCGAGACACAAAATATAGAATTTTGGGTAAAACGCTGTGGATAAGGAAACGCTGCTCCATTTCAGCACTTGTGAGATCTATGACCAATGAATACAGAGTCTTATAAGAAGAACAGACCTTATGGCTTTAATTCTGCCAGTTTTTTTAATTGGGCAACTCAACACCAGGCTGCGCGCGCTGTACTCCCGGGCTGTTCCATTACGTGAAATCCCCCCCTTTAACCTAGCATCTATGGCGAAATCAGCGTTAATTTAAGGATAGCGCGCCGCCGTTTACACGCCCCTGGACCTAAAGAAACTGGTTGATATGCTATTAAACGTATATATTCGGCTTCTGTATGAAATGCAGAATCTAACAATATGAATATTTTTTAATTTGTGAAATATATATAATTTACAAGTTGGAAACTTTTAATTTTTTATTTAGTCTGACATTAAAAAGTTACTAAGCGAGGAATTTTTTTATTTTTGGGTCAGAAACAAACTTTTAGCGGGAAAGTTGTTGACATTTAGATGAATTTCATCATGCAATTGAGTAATTTACGATTAAATGTTTTGATCGTTGGCAATTGAATTAATAGTGCCTTGAAGAAATTCACTTTGAGTCTCGCGCTCCCTTACTTCATCGTTCGGTCTATGATTTCATAAGAATGACAAGGTGTATTGACTATCTATTTTTTACTTAATATTTTTTAAGCACATAGTTGCGAAATATTATAATTTTTTTTACTCTATAGAATTAAACATAACCATTATTTCGTCCAGCAATGCTGAAGTATTCTATGATGCTTGTTTTTTCTAAGCAAGATATGTTATTTTAAATAATGATTGAATAAATAATGTAATTCTAAATATTTAAAAATTACTTTTTACTGTAATTAGTAACCTATACAGTATTAGAAACCTATACTGTACTCATAAAATATGTAGGCTATTCAACAGTAATAAACACAACATCTTGCGAAATTTTCAATTCTAAACTACATTAAAGGTGCTAGGTCGCAGAGCGAGGAGTCTACTTATTTTGAGCCACAGACTTCTTTGGGGTCATTGGCAAAAATTAATATCGAGCTGTTTTATTATTATATTATTAGCATAATCCAGTTTGTAATTTACTTTGTCTTCAATAAATTTCATGGCCGCATAAATATTAAATCAAATTGAATTAAAATTATGAAAACATCTGTTTTCCTGTACATTTATTTGCAACAGTGTTATGAAATTGCTATTTCAAAAAATAAAAAAAGTTGATTTATAATAAAAATAAATTAAGAATGAATTTATAAAGGTTAATGCAAATTATATAATTAATTTAAAGTAACCCTCTAAGTTTTTGCCGTTAACATTATACAATGTCGTTAAAGTGTGGCCAATGTGAACGTTAGAACCAGAATGTACTCTAGAATTTGAATCAAAAGGTCATGCAACAATAATTTTTAATGGTTTAAAATGTAATATTAGTCAGATTGTTCGCTATCCTACCCATGTTATCAGCCTTTTCTGTAGGGAAAAATTAAATAATGTTTCTTGGAAAGGCAGAATTAAAAGAATTGGCAGAATTGTATGATGGTAAAATATTGATTTTGCACATAGTTTAATGTATAAAATTTTACAACTATATAACGCTCATTGGAATATTAGTTAATAAATTAATCAGTAGTAGCTCCTAGACAAGACACAACTTTCTGATATGTAAGATACGAGAGTTTAATTTTTATGGATTATTGACCGACCTGTAAAGAATATCCACCTTTTATTAAAACAAAATTTTTAACGTGAACGAGCTTTCGTCCACAGCCAAAATACCTTTTTTATGAATGATTTAATAGGCCTTATTAAATATTTTGGCCATGTTAGTTCAATACATTAAAGTAATTTAAAATCCAAATAATTTATAGAATGAGTCATTTCATTCCAATAAATATTTAAATACTTTTTTTGAAACATTAATGAGGAAAATTGATATTTAAGTAAACTTAATATACTGTAATTACAAAACTACAAGCTAATTAATCATGGCCCGTCGGCATGGCCCACGGCTACCTGCCAATCAACAATTAAACTTTTACCTTTGAATAAGCATAGAAAGAGTCCTTTGGGTTTTAAAAATTAGGCTAACTTTAAATTAACTGTGCAAATGTAAGTATTTCTCAACTACTTTCTCAACGACAAAATTTACCAAACCAATAATAAAAAAAAACTTTCTCGCAGACCAATCTTTTTATGTGATTAATTTGAAAGAAATTGCTTCGCAATGTTTTTACATGTTTTTTATAACGATCATAGATCTAAAATTAAATTAACACCGTGGTTATTTTTATTTAGGCCTAGTGGTAACCCAATTTTTACTATGAAAGATTACAATTTTCAATGTGAACGATTATTTTTTTGCAATGAAACGCTGTAATTTAGAATTGGTGCTTTAGCGGCGGTGGCTGGAGGGGGGGTGTAGTGTAACTGGAACAGCCAGCTGTGAGTATCCGTACGTTGGAACAGCCAACACTCGACGCAACCTGGTGGTGAGTTGCCCAATTAATCACAACAATGAAAGCGTGGGGGCACGTAGAGCAGTCGGAACAGCCAACGCTCAGCGCAGCCAGGTGTTGAGTTGCCCAATTAAAAAAAAAACGGCAGAATATTTAACATGGGGTCTGTTCTTCTTATAAGACTCTGTATTCATTGCTATGACTCAGGTAGATGATGGTGAGGAGGGAGATTCGGCCGCGGAATGTAAGTTTTTAATTAATACATGCTATTCATTGGATACGTTCATATCCTGCGCACTCAGCAGTTTCAGCGACTGCTGACAGAGGCTGTCAGTATCGGGGGTCTTGCGGGTCAAAAATTCAACATGCAGTGTTTCGCCTTTACTTTTCGTCTTTAATTTACATACTAGTACCAGGTGGACCGAGCTTATGCTCGGTAAAATTATTACTTTCGTCTCTTAAACAAAGCTCGTTCCCTCCGCTCACTCGCCTTCTTCCTTTTTTTTTTTTTAAAGGAAACTATACCTTTATATTTATAAGTATTTATAAGTAAGTAGTTTGGAAAGTATTTAGAATCGACAAGAATAATTTACGGAACTATATAAAGTCTAAGGCTGCAAGTCCGCGGCAAGGAGGTCCATAAATGTCGCAATGTGCGTGCGTGTAGCGCGGGGGTGACTTTACTGTCCCTGGTTTACACCCTTATCTGTACGGGGTAGTTTACTGTCGCTGTACACGTCTTGGGGTCTTTAGTGGGCGAATGGAACCTAAAAACATTATATTTATCTTGTTTTTAAAAATTTGAAACTAATGTATAAGAGAAAATTGTTGTTAATACATTAATGTACTTGATTAATATTAGACCTACCACATCATGACACTGCAACAAAAGAGAATGAAAACCGACGAGCAAGACTCGGTTAACCTGGTACTCGCATGGCGAAAGCGCCAAGGCCAGCCTGCGTACCTTTAATGAGTATAAAATGATAAACCAAAATAACATTTCATTAAAAAATTTCAATTTCAATATTTGGTTATGGAATAGAAATGCTTGGATTTGGTTTTAAATTACATGTTTTTGCTAGTTTATTTGAAGTAAAATGAAAGAATACTTGTGGTTGAACAAATTCTTCTTTGTTATTATCAATAGTACTTTCTGTTAGAACAACCCCTTAGAACATGACATCTTTTGATATCTTCAACCGAAAGCACCATTTAACCATCCGAAAGATGATAAATTTACTCTATCCTTCCCCATAGGAGTAGGAAGGTGTAATTAACGGAAGTCGAATGGGGAACGACATAAACCAGTCTTGGGTATGGAGGGATTCAAACGTGGATTACATTTTAACTTTATATTTAACTTTACATTTTTACTTGATGGAGACACCGAATGCATACTTAGACTACCCACTGTAATCTAACCTATAAAATAATTTTATAAGACGGGTAAACAATCGTAGAGGACACTGTACTTAGCTTGAAGGGGTAAAATCCTTTTCTCTTTGTGAAAGGGTAGTAATTTTTATCACTTTTGCGTGAATTTACTGAGACGCATTATACCGAAGCTTTTATTTTTGACAAGTATTTTTTTTTTTTACTTTTGCGCTCTGTCAAATAAAGTATAGTTTGACAAAGCAGTTATTATAAAATAAGGATTTAAACTTTTTACTGTGAAAAAGTAAATAACCATGTCACAACCTATACATAAAAAAGAAATAAAAAACTAAACAAAGATGTCACCAGAAATTTGGGGCGATTAAAAACACATTATCTTTTACCCATAATGCATATCAAGTATTGCGTATTTAATCCGGATCACAGAGGAAATGCATTGCGAGCATCCGCAGGGTAGGGCCCATGCATACCGGATGAAAGTGTCTGTCTGTCTGCGGGCCGCCTTATTGTCACCTCCGATCCGTGATTGAGGAATTTCGTATTCAAGTCTTGATCTGTATCACCCTGTAATATTCTTATTGAATGACAATCAATGTCAAAGATTATTATTGTAATATAGAGCCTACTCTCGAAACATGAATTGTAAATAGAATATAAAGCCTTTTTTAACTTAATCATCCTCAAGAATATCAGGACGGGGTGAGGGTATTGACATACTTAAACTGTAAATAGAAAATTTAAAACTTACAACAAAACATTTCGTAATGACAGGTTTTCTTAAGTATGGGTTTTCACATCGTATTATTATTTATCTTAGTATTGAGTTAGGTCGTCATTTCAATAAAGGTATAAAGGTAGTAAAGTATTAACACCTTATCACTGTTTTAAGCAAAAAAGTACAAAAAGATGTAATGTAAAATTATCTGCTGGTATGCAACAATGAAGTAAAACAAAAACAACGACATAATTAAAGGGCTAAAGAAATATTAGCAAGGATAAACCAATCCATCTCACACAGCTTTAAATTCACAGTTTAGGATTTAAAAAATGGATTTCAATTCAACAAATCAATTTTAATACAAATGCAATTTTGTAGTACGCAACACAATAACTAAATATAAAAAATATAAAAAATATAAACAAAAAAAAAACTTTTTAAGACACAGGAGTTAAACAGGTATTAACAGTAATTATCTTATACTCTAAAACAAGCAATGTTTGTACGGGCAAAATATTTTCGCTCCAAGGATTTTTGATTTTTTATTGAATATGGGGGTTTTGGCCACAAGAAATCGATTGGAGCTGGTCCCATGTCTGGGAAAAATCCGGTTTTCGTTCTGGAGCCCTTCAAAGTTTCCATGTTATCCTTATGGAGATTTTATTAATTGAACAAAAATCAGCTGATAACTGTAGATATAAAACAATGTCTGACATCTTTAACCTGTAGCTTAAGAAAATTATACCAAAGTGCAGCACCCGTTAGCTTGACGAGTGAGCGAAGCAAACGAGCTCGTCTTTAAAATCTAAGAGGGCGAGTGAGCGGAGTTAACGAGATTTGTGTGAGAACAAAAGTAATACTTTTACCCAGCTTGAGCTCGGTCCCCCTGGTACTATTTGTAAAAACAAAGTTTAGAAAATATTAACTTTGTCTAAATTATTGTTTTGGAATATAGGTAACACAAAGTGTTTTAATTCCATTACTACTGTATTTTCACTCTATTACTGTGATTACTCTTTCGTATCACAAGTTGTATGTTGTTATAATGAATCTGGTACTAAACGACTCACTAAATGCCAGTTGAATGTTGTGTTACCCTCACTAACAATGGACGTGTCGTGATGGGAGGGGGGGGGAGGTTTCGAGGACCAACGTTGTATACAATAACTCGTTTTAACTGTTTCTGTGGGCGAAATGTAAAGTCGGCTTCAATACTCTCAATATTTCAAACTCAATCAGTTCTTGAAACTAAAAGTCTTTACTGGGAAAAATTAAGCTGTACAAGAAAAGAAGCAGAATCAGTGTAATAGTGAAGTAATAAAGCGTTATTGATGTAATAATTTTTGTATTACTAGAAAACATACTCAAAAATAAATTATATTCATGGTCGTCCATAATGTTTCTACAAGGAATCTAGACGCACAAAAAAAACTCTGTTTGGATAAAAAAGTATCATAGATTCAAATATTTTAGCACTGTTAGCTCAGCATAGAAAATATTAAAGAGAACATAGATAAAAAAACAAAGTTTTCGGGACTTTAAGGTAAGTAAGGTAACTGTCAACCTTCTTAATTTTTCTTCATACTTCAGAGACCTGCACGAGAGATCTTTGGAGTAACAATTTTTTGTTATGATTGAAACGAATTTTACAAAAATATTTATTAAAACATTTTTAAATACACTGAAGAGCTATATAAGGAAATCGCAAAAATACCAGGGAGGCGATGTAGGCCTAAACAAAAACATGAATGAAACAACCTAGGGTAGTAATTTAGTAAAGCTGTGACAGAGTGGGGATCCGTTCATTGTCGTGGATCTTATTAATAAATAAGCAAACGTGTCTATACATGAGCATAGGGGGTAGAACGAACGAGCTCAACCCAATATCCTACCAATATTATATAAATGGGAATGTTTGATTTTCTTTGTTTTTTGTTGAATTCCCGCTCTAACCACTGCATCAACTGAAATAAAATTTGGTAGAAAGTTAATTGGAATACATGGGCAACACTATAGTACATTCCATTACAAGTAACGATAGTGGCATTTTCCGGTACGCGCTCGAGTTCCACGTCCGAGGCGAAGCCAAGGACGTGAATAATATGAACACGTACCGGAAAATTGATTTCGGTAACAGTTGTGAACAACGCAAAATATACACTTAGAGAATAGCAAACCTCGATAAAATTGAACTATTTTATATCTCAATTAACATTACAGCAAAACTAATTATTCCTACTTATGTTTGCATTTAAATTATTAAACAGTAACAACAGCTGATTTATATCATAAAAATAAACGATAAAGAAACACGAGCGTGCGTAGTAAGGCAAAAAAATAGAACTAATTAAGATTATCAACATTACATTTAGAGAGAGGAAAACTCAGCTGATCGTTTTCCCCTTTCTTTAAATTAGAGATTCGGAAAGAGATATTTTCGTTGAAATCAGCTCTCATAGAAAATTTCTACTTTCAATACAGTGTGATGAAATAGTATATTTACCTGGGGAAGATCGAGTGTATTTAAATAGTTTCAATTACTCGCTGCAAGATGGAGTTTTAAGAGTCATCTTGACCCCTGTTCGAGTAGCCCATTCATTGTTGCGCAGTCGGCAATGTTAATCATACGGCTTTTACGCTAAAACATGGTCTTGTATTCCCCTGTTTCGGACGCCGGCGCCGTTTTTCAACCGATTTTCTTTAAACTTGGTAGGTGTTTAGTTGAATAGTTATATTAGGTTTCTCATACCTCGAAATTTTGAAAATTTAACAAAATATTACTCTCTGTGACGTCGCAAAGTAACTCGATTTTCCTTAGTAATATTTCAAAATTTAGTAACATTTTCAAAATTTCGAGGTATGAGATGCCTAATATAACTATTCAACTAAACACTTACCAAGTTTAAAGAAAATCTGTTGATAAACGGCGTCCGAAACAGGGGAATACAAGACCATGTTTTAGTATAAAAGCCATATGATTAACATTGGCGACTGCGCATTAATGGGTTACTGGCCTAGGGGTGAAGATGACTCTTAAGTACGAGGCGATGCCGAGTTCTTGAATTAGATCGGTTTTTACGAGTTATGAACATTACTTTTTACTATTCCACCTTTAATAAACAGTTTGGATAAAAGTTAAGTTCCTGGTTACCGAGCATTTGCCCGGTAAACTCAAACAGTAAAATTCTTTATAAAATTCTTTAAAATTCTTTGTAAAATTCTTCAGTTACAGACAGTGCTCTATAGTGTGCAGTGCTAAAAGGCCTTTAGCAAGACAAGCTCGTTCGCTCTGCTCACTCGCCTTTCAGACTATTTCAATGAAAGCCTACGGGTGCTGTACTCTAGTGTACATTTGTTTTTTTGAGTAGTCCCGAAAACAACTATGTTCCGGCTCAGTGCCAAAAACTATTGTTTACCAACACGTTTATTTAACAAATCTGGAATTAACTAATTTTGATCACGACTGACTGATCAAAAAAAAAAAGTTTATCGCAAGGTTATGATGAAAAGGAGTATTACATTTTCAAAACCCATTAGGGATTACTCCTACTGGATTTAAAGGTTCCCATGTTACTCTTTCGGATACGATTACCAAAGAACAATGTACTTTTAATCAAGCAGATGTTAATTTTAAATGCTATTTAGTTAAGCAATTATAAAACAGAATGTACCACTCATAATGGGTTTATTAATACTAGAGATCGCCTCCTGAGCGAAATTCGATCAAAATTTCAGTTGATCTGGACAAAAGAAGCCTGAAAACATTTTAGAACTAAAACATCTGTTCTTCCTAATTTTCTAGCAGTTGTTATTACAACATCTGTCTTAAGATTCATCCAATTCTCCTTTCTCCATAAGATTAACATTGGAACTTTGAAAGCCTGTGGGGTGTAGCCCTGGAGTCCGATGTGAATTAAAATGGGATTCTGCTAATCTACAGGACTATACCTTTCTAACGGTATGCTCGGATTTATCCTACGATGCACACGAGCTGAGAAAAAAGGAGGAAATGATCATGCTTGCGTATTAATATATAGACAACCACTAAAAGTGTATACAAGTTTCATGATTTTATCTTGGTTTTACCGTACTTAAGGCCAAGTAAACGAAGCGAACGAGCGAGCCCTAGTATTATTATTACTTCACAATTAGATATTTTGTTCTTTTAAACTGTAATTGCGAAGAATCGGGTATAGTAACTAGTTATAAATAAACATCTTAATAAATTCATACTTAGTTTCTTTGAAAAACTTTTTGCATTCAGCTCAATAAATTGATTAAATAACTGTTTACCGTCAAAAACCAGCGGCCACCATTATTTTTAGTGTTGGTCTACTTTGCTTGTAAAGTTAAGAGAATAAAAATCGCACTCCTAGTCTAAATATTACGATTTAACTTCCCAAAATAATTTTAAATGTTACTCCCAGTCTTTGTACAGCGCTGCGACGGTACGGTATCGATTGAGAGGTCATGCAATAAATCTAGCGCTAGGCCCCTGAGCCCTGTTATGCCGTATTTTGGCAAACTAGGGGGAGCGGCTCCGCGGCAACTGCGCATCAGTGCCACAGCTCTTGTGCACAGGGCTCAAAAATAAGTTGACACTTTCTAATAAACATAAAACGGGTATTATTAAGAGTAAAAAATAAATAGTTTGATTCGAAAGATTGCATTTCATAGATATTTTAAATAAAAATGTAACTGTGCTATGCGTAAGTATTGGATGTAACAATTTTCCCTGTGTTATTCTTAAAAAAATTCAAAGCAGTCATGTTTAATTGTAATCATTAAATAATTAGTAAGTTTTCTTAAAAACAAGACTATGCCTCTTGATAAAATCCGTTTTAATTTATGTAATACTTAGTATAAACATATTTTTAAACTACCCTGTATTTTTCTTCCTCTTTAAACGATATATTTTTTAAAAGCTTTCGCAGTTAACTAATTGGAAAGTGTTGTTATGGTCTCGTGTGAATGTGAGTTGATTTATGTCATGTCAAATATTTTAAAATGGCAAAATTTACGAAATCCTTTGTTAGGTTTAATAGAAAATATTTGGAAAGGGCAATTTATCTTAATGTTTCAGTTTGAATCATATCCTATACTATAATATGAGAAATGTCTGAAGGGATGTGTGTTCTACGATCTCGGAATCTTGCGGGTAGATTTCGCTTAAACTTTGCATTTAAGAGTGTTTTGATCCAAAATAAGTTTAGAAACAGCCTATATGCCAGGAAAAATCAAATTCGGTCTAAATCTATCTTCTATATATATAATTCCGTAAGCGAATCGGTCCCCACGAAATATCTCGAGTTAAAAAAAAGGTAGGGTAATGTATGATGGCTCATTTTAAAGCTTGAGGGCCAAGGACGCAAGGAAAAATACCAGAATTATCAAAAGTTACCTGGGCTTCGCCCCATTGGACCTTCAAGTTCCAATGTTAATCTAATGGGAAGACGATTTTTAGATCTACACGTGTGATTAAGCAGATGTGAAAGTGTTTTATCATAAACTCAGCTGGTTATTGAGGAGATGTTTTGAGTTAAGATAACTTAATTATAACTTTTTTTTATTTGGTAATGAACTATAAAAAAGAGAAAAACCAATAGTCATGGACAAATTATGGATACACAGTAGATTTATTCTTCGTCACCCTATTTATTTTGTGTGCTGAATATATCACATTTTGAAGTGGCTTAGCCGTAATGTGGTTGATTTAAAAGTTAATTTATTGTCTTTACTTAGTGAATTGTGATTTGGTTATTATGTTACTGTTTGAATATTTGATATTTAATGGTTGGAGTTGAACCATTTTATTTAAGTGTTTATTTTTGACTAATTTATATTATGTAAAATACTAACATTGGATAAGCTCTGTTTGAGGGATATTTTATTTTATCCATTCTCTGCTTCTTTCTTTACGTTACTACCTATGGAAACAATAAACGCCCGTTAATTCATAAAACAGTGAGCTATTCATAAAAATTTCGGTGTGAGAAAACGAACAATATATGAATTAATGTTCTAATTCATTGAACGAACAGACAAAATAGACTACAATCACAGCAAGAGGGACTTTGGTGGCACGGAACGTGAAGGGAATTGGGGCACGTTTGTGAAGGGGTACAAAGAGAGCACAGGGGCTCGGGGAGGAACAACAGGCATGGAAGCATGGGGGAAATGGAGGGAACTGTAGGGAAAGGTGGGTATGAGGGCACGGGAGCATGGGAGAAACGGGTGGCACGGGAGGCATGGGGAACAGAGAGGGCACGGGCGTACAGGTAGTAACGACCAGCATAGGGACAAGGGAGAATGGGAGCAAAGGGCACGGGTGGCATGGGGCATAAGGGTGCAACGGGCAATAATGACTTTGGTGGTATGGGGAAGAAAGGAGGGCACGGAAAGCACAGGGGTAAGGGGGTGGGGAGAAATGGGAGGCACGCGCCCCCGGGGGAAACGGGTGTAACGGGGGAAACAGGGGTGTATGGGGGACAGAGGGGGCACGTGGGGTACTTGGAAAAACGATGGGTGGGGACACGGGAGCATGGGGGAAACCAGGGACATGAAGGAGGCGTGCGAGACATAGGGGCACGGGAGCACGAGGGGTATAGAGGCTTAGGAGCAAGGAAGGGTGCAAGGGGTACGAGGGGCTTTGGTTGCACAGGGGTAGTTAAGCATGGGCTGCACAGAAAAGACATTGTGGGCATAAGGGGCACGGGGAAAACGAGAACATGGGGCCACAGGGGGACAGGGGGTGTGTATGGGGTTGTGGGGGCATAGGGGGTCCGTGGACCCCAGGGGCTTATGGGTATACTGGAAGCACGGGGGAATGGGGGAGGCATGGGGGACTTGAGGAGCATGGGGGCACAGGGATCCCTGTCTGATACAGGGGTGTTAAGTATATTTGGGCTAATAACCATTTTTCCATGCAGTATTGAACTATTTTATTTATTCGAGTTACGAATTCATCATTTCTGGTTCATGTTTAAGGTTAAATATATCGTTATTAAGTCCGGCACTATAATGGTGCAGAGAATTTTCTTTTTTCACAAAATAGACTACTATACTATATTTTAATACAGGGGAGATTATTGGTTTGTTGCTGATTTGATACCGCAAAAAAGATTTATCAATATTAGGTAATATTTTTATAAGAAAATCCAAGCTTATAAATTGACGGTACAGCTTGAGAAGAAATAAAGTGCAAGGAGGTGATGAATTGAAACTTAATTTTGGAGATACAGTAACATCAACAGTTTTATTTTAGGGGCATTTGCCCCTACGATCCCCTAGTTTAAGTTAAAAAATCGTAATTTTTAACACTGGTCTTATGGGTTGCTATTTTGGTAACGAAATAACATTTAAAAGTAAACAAAAATAAAGGAACATTATAATTTAAGCAGCTTTTAACAGCTGTTATCTGTGAAGTGTATGGTGTAGATTCAATAGCTTTATTATAGTCCAAGAGCCAGCGACGATCTGACCTTCGTCATTTTATAAAACCTGAAAGTTTGCCTGTGTGTAGCCCTTATGGTAATATAAACGATCCTCTATTAAGAAATTTGGATTACGGTTACTTTCAGAGTTATGAGGTGTGAAAAGTGTGAAAATTGCACAAAAATTTCGTCATAGTATAAAAGCTGAAATTTATATATGTTACTCAGGACACTCTCAAAAGATGTATTCCTGGCTGTCAGACACTTTGTGCGGTTGCAAACCCTGTCTGACGGCCCTTAAAGTGCCGTGCAAAGTACGTCAGACTTCGTCATAAGTATAAAAGCTGAAATTTGCATATGTTACTTTGGACACTCCCAAAAGGCGTATTCCCGGTTTTCAGACACTTTGTGTGGTTGCAACCCCTGTCAGACAACCCTTAAAGTGCGGTGAAAAGTAGGTCAGACTTCGTCATTTTATAAAAGCTGAAATTAACATATGTTACTCGGGGCACTCTCAAAAGATGTATTCCTGGCTGTCAGACACTTTGTGCGGTTGCAAACCCTGTCAGACGGCCCTTAAAGTGCCGTGCAAAGGACGTCAGACTTTGCAATAAGTATAAAAGCTGAAATTTACATATGTTACTTTGGACACTTTCAAAAGACGTATTCCCGGCCGTCAGACACTTTGTGTGGTTGCAACCCCTGTCTGACAACCCTTAAAGTGCGATGAAAAGTAGGTCAGACTTTCACCTACTTTAAATATCAAAGCTGAAATTTACGTACGGTAAGTTACAAGGGAAATTCCCTCAATACCTTCCTGATTTCCCAGATTTTTAAAAAATCAGATGTTATTTTAACTACGCTGTTAATATTAAAAGTAGAAAATAGCACTTATGGTCGTTTTACTTCCCCTACTTGCTGTTGGAAGCGCCTTTGTGTTATATATCAAATGTCAAAATTAGAATATTTGTTTACGAAAAAGAAAAATATTAACATAAAGTGACATAAGATATTAAACAGATGTAGTTATTCTCAGTGATTGTGATTGGTTGAATTCTTCCGTTTGAGGATCGGGAAAATATGGGATTTCCTATCTGCGTTTTGACTGCCCATTTATTTTGAACAGGGTATAATGAAGGGTAAACTTGGGTCAAATGATCATTTAAGTTACCACTATTGTTGAGAATTTTTATATTGTTAAAGGTGATTTGGTAATATACAGTGTGGTTGAAAAGTCCCGGAACGGTGAAATAGTATTTTTCGTCACAAGGGCCGAAAGTGGCGTTTTGCCGGCCCCGAGATCGTGTTTCAAGTTCGAGACGAAGTCGAGAACTTGAAACGATCGAGGGTTGGCAAAACGCTTTCGGCCCGAGTTACGAACGATATTTTTCATCACACTACACAATTCAATAAATTCTAAACAAGTGAAAACATTACTTTTTTGTTCATAACAAACAAAACATAACATCAACTAACCTAGCGAGATGTACTGCTTGAGTTTCCGGTTGCTAGGCAACCAATATTCATTTCATTGTTGCAGTTACATGTTTTTGTGATACAACGTGTTGTGAATGTTTTTATGTAAGGTCTAGGCCAGCTGATTTTGCAGGCCTAGGCCGGAAAATTTTGCCGGCCGGCCTAGGCCGGCAAAACAGGTGTTTCGACGGTAGAAACGAGGGTCGAAAACAGGTGATATCGATGTAGTGTGATGAAAATATATTTTTTACCATTATAGATGAAGTAATGAAACTTGGCATACAAATAATAGTCATAAATATCTACTCTTTTAAGCTATTAGAACTTTTTTATCCCTTAAGGGGGATGGCCTACGAGGAGTCAGTCAAAATTCTTAAATAGCAGCATAGGTCAAATTTGGTATCAAATTAAAGGTCTTACTTAGCAGAGTACAATGCCGCAAACCAGACTTCAAACGGATGACCGAAACCGAAATGGCAGGCATACAAAGCTTCCATTAAAATCATATGGGTAAAATTTAAAAATGCAATAACTTTTTTAATACTCAACCTTTTGACGTCGGGTTTGAAGCTTATTGCTCCAAATTCAAGGACGTTTAAAATGGTGTATGATGTGACATGGGTCAAAGAAGTTTCAATTCACACACCCTCTAAGGGATGTCCCTCTTGGAAGTCTTACAGAAATCTGCTTTGGCCCTTGTCACATCATACATAGTTTTAAACGTCTTTGTATTTGGAGTAATAAGCTACAAACCCGACGTCAAAAGGTTGACTATTAAGAAAGTTATTGCATTTTTAAGTTTTACCCATATGATTTAAATGGAAACTTTGTATGCCTGCCATTTCGGTCTCGGTCATCCGTTTGAAGTCTGGTTTGCGGCATTGTACTCTGCTAAGCAAGACCTTTAATTTGATACCAAATTTGACCTATGCTGCTATTTAAGAATTTTGACTGACTCCTCGTAGGCCATCCCCCTTAAGGTATAAAAAAGTTATAATAGCTTAAAAGGTTAGATATTTATAGCTATTATTTGTATGCCAAGTTTCATTACTTCATATAAATATGGTAAAAAATATATTTCACCGTTCCGAGACTTTTCAACCACACTGTATGTATTTTTAACTAAAATAATTGACAGTTAGTTGTAATAAAGATTTAATGGAAAATTTTAACTTTACGTTGGCTGGAACAAAAACACTATCCCTCTCGTACCTAATACCTTGTCCTCAATGGAAACGTCTAATGAGTCCAACAACACATAAAAACTATCAAAATTGTCTGATGACAGTCAGGAATACATCTCTTTATAATGTCCCATGTAACCTACGTAAATTTCAACTTTTATACTTATGACGAAGTCTGACCTACTATTCACCGCACTTTAATTGTTGTCAGACAGGGGTTGCAACCGCACAAAGTGTCTGACAGCCGGGAATACGTCTTTTGGGAGTGCCCCGAGTAACATATGTTAATTTCAGCTTTTATAAAATGACGAAGTCTGACCTACTTTTCACCGCACTTTAAGGGTTGTCAGACAGGGGTTGCAACCACACAAAGTGTCTGACAGCCGGGAATACGTCTTTTGGGAGTGCCCCGAGTAACATATGTTAATTTCAGCTTTTATAAAATGACGAAGTCTGACCTACTTTTCACCGCACTTTAAGGGTTGTCAGACAGGGGTTGCAACCGCACAAAGTGTCTAACAGCCAGGAATACGTCTTTTGGGAGTGTCCCAAGTAACATTTGCAAATTTCAACTTTTATACTTATGACGAAGTCTGACGTACTTTGCACCGCACTTTATGGGTTGTCAGACAGGGTTTGCAACCGCACAAAGTGTCTGACAGCCAGGAATACATCTTTTGAGAGTGTCCTGAGTAACATATGTAAATTTCACCTTTTATACTATGACGAAATTTTTGTGCAATTTTCACACTTTTCACACCTCATAACTCGGAAAGTAACCGTTATCTAAATTTCTTAATAGAGGATCGTTTATTCTACCATAAGGGCTACACACAGGCAAACTTTCAGGTTTTATAAAATGACGAAGGTCAGATCGTCGCTGGCTCTTGCTCTATTACCATGACACGTGAATTAAAACCAACGAGGAAGGCTAACTTGGTACTATACGCCAAATCGCAATAGATTGAACTAGTTATTGTGTCCGATTTGACCTGTAAGGCTGTTTTGAATCTGAGTGGTCCGTATAATTTCTGATCAAGTCTGATAAGCCAACGTAATCATTTTTATCATGCCCTGATCATATAAACTAAGTTATATGATTTTTTTTGCCTGACAAAAATAGTCTCATACATCATGACCTGATCCTGTGTCAATAATATAAAAACACTTTTTATGAGGCTTGTTAAAACAGAGGTTTAAGCCGTGTATGAGTTTAGGAATATTTTTTCATATATATTTAAAAACATTTTAGCTCTTTTTTTATTGTTTATAATACCAATATTCCAATTTTATACAGATCATTGCCTTCTTAGATAATTTAACTCATATATTTGGTTAGCTTATCAAAAATATATTTGTAAATATGAAAATTTACTATGTCTGAAGTAATTAGGTAAGTATGTCTCAAGTAAGTGTATTGACATTTACAATATCCATTAAGTCTTCTTTTCTACTTGAGCCTTTATATCTTTAAAAATTTTCTAATACATATCTTTATTTGTCTAAACATGTAATAATTAAAGATTACAATATTAATTTTTATTGCTTTCTAACTTATCCATGTGACCAAAAATATTTTTAAACGTGTAAAATAATGTGTAGGTATGTAATCATCTGAGTAATCAGAAATTTCATGCAAAACATTTGAGTTTAAACCAATCAAATGTTTAGTCTAACACGAGAGTCTCAGGTTTCCGGAATTGCTCCCCGTTCCGAGAAATGGATGGCTCACTTCGACATCGCCGCGCCGATTGAATAACACCAAGTCTTTGATTCCAGATTGAACCCGGGATTGGCTGTCTCGCGTGCAGTTAGAAGGACAAATGCTACCATCTACCGGGTGTCTCTGTAACTAACAAACACCGCTCCACCTGCTGGACGAGTTAAATTAATTGTATAGAGCATGACATTTGACAACAAGTTTTAAGCAAAAACTAAATATTTAGTTGTATGATTTTATTAGGATTTATAATATATTTATTTTAGGTTTTCAAGGTTTTAGTACCGAACATAAAAAATATATTTAAATTTAATAACTTTTACTGGTTTTTAATAAAATGTATTAGGAAAAATATTAGTTTTGGCCATGTTTGATAGAGATGATAACTGTAAATTATACTAATTTATAGTTAGTTGTCTTCAGTTTAAAATCCTATTTCTTTGAAAATTTGGCAAAGATGATAATTAAGTAAGAAAGAAGAAAAACAGGCGATAAAGTAAACTTTCAATGAATTGTATGAAATGTTTTTCATCTAATAATAAAGATTTTTTTATTTTATTTAGGTGACATAGTAGTCATACTTGCGCCATTAATTCAGTAGTTGACAGGATAAAATAAAATCTTAGTTGAGTTGTAGCTTTTTATCAGGGCGTTTTTCTGGATGAAATCATTCTTTCAAACTTCTTTACGCATTATACCGTTTGAAATGTATTGTTCTTTTTTAATTGGTCAATGATAGGCTACACATAAGAATATGTTACATTTAAATATTTTAACATGGTAGGTGTACTCTCTATTTACTATTTGAAGTCTGCTAAATAACGTATTAATTATTTCTGAGATTGTACTTTTAACTATTATTACAATATTAAGAGTAAAAAACTGTTATTTGTGAATTTATTAATGTAAAACCAATTTTTTTCTTTAACTTTAGAGAGACACGTACATCGGAGGGGGGTAGCCTTAACTTCCCGGCCCTTTTGTCACGACCAAAAATCCTCCATAATGACTGAGGCTTCAGCCTTACTGCCCCATGAATATTAAGACAGCTTTACATAAAGACGTAACGTCCTAGCAATAAATTCGGACGGTCGGTGACGCGCAGTCAGCATAAATACGTCGCTCATAAAAATAGAATGACAAGATATCCCATACACTGCCGCATGTTTTATTTCCCTCTTTACGTCTTTCGTTTTATCTTCGATCCTACATGGTGTTGCGGGGTGTAATTTGTAGTATTTTTATTTTCCTGGTTTTATCTGTCGTTTGGTAGGGTAGCTAGTGAAATAAGGGGGATTACTTGGTGTGGGATTAAAAAATATCATTTGAAGTAAAAAGCTGAATTATTTTTTATTTATCGAATATAGAATGAATTTTTATCCAGCGATTTAATAATACAGAGGGAATAAAAAAAGATTTCCTCATATTTTTCTGTGGGAAATCAACAAAAACCTCCATCTTACTTATTTATTGACACATCTAGATACAATTTTGTATGTACATGCATTACGTAGGGTGTAAGTTATACAACGCCCGTATGGCAGCAAACCTTCATACTCGACCCCATGGGCTTTATAGGAACACATAAAAAGTACAATAATTTGATACAATTTAGCATACAATTGCACTAGGAAGATGCTATATATTTGCTTTCAACACCACCACGGCAGCAAGCCTACATCCTCATACCGGTGATGTTTATGGGGGAAAATATGAGGGGGTTTTTATCAATGTGTCCTGGTGTGTTAAGTGTTAAGGTTTTGTGTTGTGTTAAGTTTTAGGTATTCCTCCTAAATAAATGCCAGGGTAGGCTTAAAAAAATTCTAAACTAATCGCTAACGTACATTTTCCACAACAATTACTCAAACTATGGCACTTATAACATCAGTGATTATAAACAATGTTGTTGAATTTGTTATGTGCTATGGCAATATGAGTCTTTTCATTTAGTTAGATACATTATTGTACGCTGCATTACCGGATATACCATTTTAAATTTAGCTTTTCAGGTTTTTCGTTCGTAGTAATAATAAAATCCTTTTAAAAACTTTTAAGCTTGTTATAATGTTTATTTATCTGTGATAAATAAAAAAGTATAAGACTGAAAATATATTACTACCTGACTAAAGACTATTCCGTGATAGTTTTAAGAACCATTATACGAAGGACTTTTAAAGCCCTTTTTACAACGTTTAAGCCTTCTTGTTAATACAGTCAAATTTCTATTCTAGTCCACACAGTCGACATTGTTACGTGACTGAATGTTTCAAGGAAAGTACGTAAACAAGTTCCTCCAGAGATATCGACGTGGGCCTCTCTGTTTACCATGTATATTGCTGTCCACCTCTCCCAACTTTCTCTAACGTCCTTGTTTACATCAAACTTGGCAACGTATGTTCCAATTTCGTTGCGTAATTTTCCGTATTAGTTAAAGGGACTTATAAAATTTACTCTTTGTTTTTTCAGATAATTTAGCTTTGAATGATTGTTTCCAAAAGTGGGAAGCAAAAATATTTTCACTAGTAGTAAATTTTAATGTTTTAAAAATATACTCAAAATGGGAAAATGTCATTGTTAAAATACCGACGTCGATACATGACGTTAGTAGTGGGGAATGGGGGCTTCTGGGCCAGTTCAAGGTCACCCGAGCGATAACGTCATCGATGACGTCATCGAGGTCAATGACCTCATCGATGACGTCATCAATTGCATCATTGATGACGTCATCACCAATGACGTCACATCCATGACGTCACACCCATGACGTCACAGAAATGACGTGCTGATGACGTCATCACCCCTTACGTCACCAAGATGACGTCATCGATGTCACAAAAGGTCAAGGTCACGCTGAAACCTAAAATTTTTCGGCACTTTTGCTGTTTCTCGCACTACGCTCCGAGTTTCAGTCACAGTTACCATGACCTTGACGACTTGGAGCGAATTTGCGATGAGAAACAGCAAAAGTGCCGAGGAAATTTGAAGTTTGCAACGTTACTCTGCCTAAACCGTCATGTGACACCGCTCGGGTGACCTCGAACTGGCCCAGAAGCCCCCATTCGACCATTACTGCAACCGCGATGCGCACCCTACGACAGACACCGAGCGACTGACTGTCCGGCCCCGCACACTCTAGGTATATGGGAAGTGGTGGGGGGAACTGTGATGACCTCGGGAAACTTGAAAATGCCAAGCCAGGTAGCACCGCTTTGGTGCTACCTTAAATTTACACGTTAAAGTGTGATGACCTTGAGGTTGACTGTGAACCGGGGACTTAGGATTGTCTTTAACAGCATGATGTTTTTCCAGAGTTTAAGTGTGGTGACCTTGAACTGGTTAAAATCAAAACTGCACAACACTCATGTGCACCCTACGACAGCCGCCGAGCGACTGACCTCCGGGCCCTGCGTACTCTAGATATATGGGGAAGTGGTGGGGGAAATCTCAAGGTCATTCAAACGGAGTTTTAAAAAATTCAAAGACTACTCTTGTGAGTCTATAGCGATTTCATTGATAGTGAGTGCTTTGGTATGCCAACCTGATCTGTACTGACACGCTCCTAAATAATGTTTGCAAAAACCTGCAAAATGATTGTTGCATAATTCGCAGCCAGTTAGCTGTTTTAGATTAAATTCAATGCAACGTTCAGGGCAACAAGTGTACTTATGCCCTCTCATCTGGTACACATAAAATGTTTTCAACTCCGGTTTTGGCTTCTTCCAAGACTTGCACTTACACATGCACTGACCAAAAGCTTCTACACGCCAGGCCATCCACCACATCAATGTTATTCGGCCATGAAAAACATTTCTGTTCGCAACAGTAGTTGAGTTGACTCTCCATGTTGCTGTGGTTGAAGGTGCGCAATGAAATGATGCTGTAGTCAGTGAGAGTGTACCTTAAATAAACTTAGTGGAGGGGGAAAGGCCAAGGTCATTCAAACGGAGTTTTAAAAAAAGATGACTAGTCGTCCCCCTCCTCCTCGTCCGTCGTACTTGGAGAGCTGTCAGACGAAGAGCCCCGCGCAGGTGCTCCCCAGATGAAATGTATGTCTATTTGAAAGCGCAGGCCGGGATCTTGTACCATCAACTCCTTTAATCTATTACATACCAATTCCACTTTGTACACATTGTTAATAATCAACACCCAAGGCTTTGGCTGAACATAACGTGTAGTTGAGTCAGCCTCGCAGACAGTTACATCTTCCGGTGATATTGGAGTGTATAAATGTGTAAAATCTCGTTGCTGAGGCTGGCTTGAAGTTGAAGGTTCTGTGCCGACCCTGGTAGCATCAAAATTCAAATCCATTCTACATTCAAGAGGTCCAGGGTTCCCGTTGAATACATAGAGTAATTTTTTGATACAAGACTTCCACTTCTGTCTCATCTTGCAAATGAACAGTCCACCGCAAGGGAAATGCTTCGTCCGTAGTGGAGTCAACTTGAGAAAGAGTCCTGTCCGCCATGGTAGCTAAGCAAGGAATGAGGTGAGCTGCAGTCAGTTGTAACATTATCGAAAAGTAGAGGGGGAAATTTCAAAGTCATTCAAATTGGGTTTTAAAAAAAGGAAGGAGTGGAGGGGGAAAGTTTAAGGTCATCCAAATTGAGTTTTAAAAAAAGGAAAGAAGGTCACTCCCCATCAGCCTTGTCGTTGTCTCCTACATCTTTATCCGCATAAGATTCACTGTATGGGTAAATCGGTGACATTGGTGAGTATTGCGGTAAGTGCTGACCGTTGTTGTCCTCCTGCCGCAATGTAACTTGCGACCAATCATAGTTGAAATTCATTTGTATTATGATCCCAGGGTTGTCCCGCAGTATTTCTTTCATCCGTTCGCAAATTGTTTCCAAATAGTGAACACTGTCGATGGATAGTGTCCAAACTGCACTCGTTCCAACATCAGTAGTGGAGTCAGCTTGGCTGATGGTGTTGTCCGCCATGGTTGCTTGTCGAACAAGGAATGACGGGTGATGTGATGCTCATGCAGGAACATGGTGAAGTGGTGGGGGGCGTGGTGGAGTAGTGGGGGAAGTTTCAAGGTCATTCAAACGGAGTTTAAAAAAAAGGAAAACCTACAAAGTAACATTGAAACTTTCCAACTGATGGTGGCGGGCGTTTTCTTCTGCAACCTTGCCGACACATGTGACTATGCCATACAGTATGAAAAGTACAACCATAATAAGGCCGAACAATAAAAGATAGCCGTTGACTATCATGATATTTTCTGAGTGGATCTGCTTTCTTCTTATCGCCCTCTCCTGCATCCTCTTCTCCAACTCGTGGACGAAGTCACAGCATGCGTGAGGACATCTTTCATCTGTTGGTAGGTTTGCCATTGTTGATGTTGTCGGTTTGGCTGTTGAAGATGGAATGAGGTTTCCAATTGTGATGTACCATGTACACCAATAGTCAAGTGGTGGGGGTAGCGAAGCAGTGGAGGGGGAAGTTTCAAGGTCATTCAAACTGTGTTTTAAAAAACCTACCTTGTTACTGAGCTCATATGTCAGTAACAAGATAGGTGTTTTGCTCTTTTACTTCTTTAATATAATGAAAAAATAAACATATTCTACAATGGTTAGAACAAGAAATACAACTGCTAGTCAGCTGAAGTAATCCAAGTTGTCCGGCTCGGTCTTCATGGACGTCGGTGAGGAAGCTGTCGAGGAGTGTCCAGGCTCTTCCTTTGGCTGCCGGGTGTTCCGTATATTGCAAGCGTAGACTTGCACAATTATTCGGTAGCCTCTTGCCACCATTAGCTGCAACTCCTTGTACAAATCGTTCAGCTCCTGTTGTGTCTTGATAGTCACCTCCTCATAGCTGGCACAACTTACGTTCAGAGACATCCTGATGTTGCTAGGTTGGCTGCTGGATTAGAAATGAAGCCGAGGCACAGCGCTTGGAGGTATATGAAAAAGTGGTGGGGGTGTTTGCATTCAAACAGGTTTGACTTGTAGCGTGATGGTGGGGGTAACTGTGAAATGCAAAGGTCAAAGGTCAAGGTCACCCGCGAAGTTTAAAAAAAAATGCAACATATCAATATGTGACAAACTTCACATATTGATATGTTGCATTTTTTTGTCTTTTGTATTTTTTTGTTTTTTTATGGTTTATGTATTTATAAAACATTACAATAACATATGTACAACAGTAAAACTTAAATCTAACACTGCTGCTTGTCGGCGATGTGGATGGTCAACTCGGTGGAATTGCTACCCGTGCAACCGTGGGAAACCAGGTAGAGACAGCCGGGTTGGATGGAGCGCAGATCCTCGTTCTGGAGGAGATGGACGAACCGTTTCGGCAGGTAGACTTGGAACTTGGGCTCATCCCCCGGAGTGAACGGTGCCTCGCTAAGACTGCAGCAGATGGCCTCTCCAACTGTAGTCTCCATCTTCTTCATGGCGTGGATAATGTAGTGCTTCTCGTCTTTAAGTTCGTAACACTTCTTGACGGGTAGTATGGTAGATTTGGAGTGAGCATTGAACTGCTCAACCAAAGTTTGCAGGAACTGGTGAGATGCCATGGTCGAGATATAGATCGTCTTCTTCGTTTTCTTGCTGGGAGATGTTGTCGTCTCGGAATCTCGAGTAATACTCATGCCAGGTCCCGGTCTGCTCCTCACTTATATAACCCCCGTTACCCCCACCACTCCCCATTTCCCCTCTTTGAAGGTAAGATGCGAGTTTATAGGCGTTTTTTAAAGCGCAATGTCTATCTTTTTCATGTTCTGGACTTTTAGTACAAATACAAACATTTTCCACCGTATACTTGTAATTTTTATCCAATTCCACATCATTAACCGGAACATGAGTAAATCCTTCGATCCATCTTTTCTTTTCCAGCCCCTTTGTGTAAATATTGGTAAACTTGTCTGAAAAGTGATGCATAATGTGATACAAGTCCGTGTAACTTGTAAAACCATCATACCAATCAATATGATGGAAATGTTTTGAAATCCATCTGTTGGTGGTAGCGGCTTTACTAGTTAAAGATGAATAAGAACATGGTGGTTTAAATAAAAACGAATAAGGAACACTTGTATTCATGTCCAAAAACACAAGTTCTTTTATAATGAATCTATCATCATTACCACGAAACGCTTGAAACTCAATAATACCAGGCTTGGACTTTACTTGTTCTTCTTCTTCTCCCTTGTCCATTTTGAAGGTCACACGTCTGCTCATTATGAAGTCAGGAGGTCAACTGATTTCCACACCACGGTAGGTACTGCTTTTATACCAGGCCGTACAGTTGTTGGCGCGTTGGTGTATATTTAACGTGGGCACCGTCCCCAATAGGCCTAACCCCACAAAATGTTGGTTATTGTTTTAGAAACTAACCATTGTCATTTAAGTTTCCATCTTTATATTTTCCTTGTTTTCGTTTTCATCACTAACACTTGATTCTTCTTCTCCATCTTCCTCTTCTTCCTGTTTTACTGATTTCTTATGTAGTTGAGCGTACTTTTCCAATTGTCTCCACATTTGTACTTCATGAGGAACCCTATTGAATATAGAAGTATCCACAGGCCCGTACAATATAGGTGCGTCCGGTTGTTTGTCCAAAGTGTCTTCCAGATAATCTTTAATAATTGAAATTGAAAACACCAGTTGTCTCAAGTATCTTGTTATTGGTTCAGTTGCACAAGTTAGAATATAAAACTCTTCTCGATTAAGTTGAATCTTGTTATCATGTCTTGTTGTGTCTCTAAACCGCAACTGATGATCACCACGATGTTTAACAATATCGATTTCCACATTTGAATCCAAAAGGCCTACTCTTGTCTTTCTTCCAAACATGTTACTACTTAAATAGCATTCTAGCAGATGCAAGTGTTTCATAAACGATTCCCAAGCAGTGTCCGTAAACAAAATCATTTTGGGTCCATGAGTTAAAATTACAGTAGGTGAATAATCCGTCGATTTCATAACACCGATTAAAACACTTTTGTCCAAACTTGATGAAATTGGATAAAATATTCGCAAGAATACCTCACTCAATATGTTAGGAGAAATATTATCTTCAATATCCCTTTTCCTCTTCTGTACATTCTTTCTTCTTTTACCTTTTTCCTCAACATTATTACTAGCGTGTAGTTGTCTGCAAGGGTTGTGTTCATCTCCTTCCGGTTGACCTTGAAGATCTAAAAAGTCGGATATCTCCTTCTCAATATCTACTACATTTTCTGGTGTACCACTAGGAGAAGCCATATTGAATACGATGCTACCCATACAACAACAGGCAACAAACTGATGAGGAGCGACCTGAACGCTCTGCTTTTATACTCGCGGAATTCATTGGAATGTAACAAAACCGGTTTTTTACAATACATTTTTAACAATTCCAGTTAAAGGTGTGTATGTTACGATTTTATCATGTAGAATTAAACAGTATGCAGTTGTATTAGCCGGTATAGCCGCGTTGAATTCCATTTCTATTTTTATATCCACACTTGACGATTTTACCGATTCATTTTGTTTAGAACAATCGATTACAACTATAGGGTAACCATCTAAGTATTTTTCTGGTGATAGTAAAGGTGCATTTGTTTTACCGTAATATGAACTTTGGAATCTTGCATACATATCGTACAATATGCTGTACTTTTTATTAGCGAATGACACATTTAAATTATCGTATGGAAAAAATTGTGAATTTAAATAAACTTTAATATTTTTTAAGTTGCAATGATCAAATTGACCTGCATGTTTGGTGATGGTGTCTCTTCTGCCTGTTTGTAAACCAAATATAATATACCTGGCTCGTTCCACATAATTAGATGTTTTAACAGTCCAAGTGTGGCGATCCGTAGCTGGCAAACTGGGATGTTCATGAAATTCCCAACTTCTAAAAGGAATTACAATATCACGATCAGCCTTTAACTTTCTTAATAGTAGCATTCTATGCTCATCAGCTAATTTAACATGTGGAACTCTCCATACAATCTTGTCTAATGTTAATTTCCATTCTAAAGTTGCATCTGTTGTACCGTCTGGAGCTTTAATAATGTCTTTATCGTTTGAAGATCTCAACAAAACTAATTCCTGTTTAACATTTAATATAATTTTTCTATAATCTTCAGCAAAACCAAGCAACAAACGTAACGGAATATGAAAATCAAAATTTCCATTTGTATCTGGAGTGATTGTGTCTTTTGCAGGTAAAACCCATCCTGCAGATTGTATTAAATTGGTTTCATTAGGTGATATAGATGTTAATCCCTTTAAAGTTGTTGCAATACCTACTTTTTTAGTGGAATCAACTGTTACACCTGATATTTCATATCTAATTTCATCAAAGAGGAAAGCCATAGGATTATTTATAAATGGAACTGTTGTACCAGTAGTAGTACCGTCCTTTTTAGTAACCTTTCCTTCAATATACAAGTAACTTTCACATGGTAGTGTGTAAATGTCCTGATTTTGTATAAGAATACGAATTTCATCGTTATTGTTTAATTTTGATGAAGTGTAAGGGTTGTGGGTGTGATATTCTTTTTCCCATAGGGTTTCGTCGAATGTCGGACCCTGCGCTATATCCAGTATATCCATAATCGGTTAATTTTAATCCAATTCTCTCTAAGAAACGAATGTTCTCGCGTGTTAACTCCTCCACAGCTGAAGAGCTACTAAAGCGGTTTTCCGTAGGTTGTTCGCTTTTAAATGTTAAACCCATGATTTTGTATTAAAGTGTCGATTTTAAATGTAATCTAACCGTAATAGGCTCTTCTCGGAAATCTATCAAGTTACCGTCTTGATCCAATACGTTCAACACGATGTCTGAAATGAAAGTGGTGTTCAACGGCAGATATACCAGGTTTTGTGGTTTTTCAACAATTTTAAATCCAGGTGGTACACTTGGGTAAAAAGTATGTATTATATGGGTATTTGCTCCATCTCTGTAAGCTCCTTGTATAATGTTACAAGTTATGTCTATACTATTGACTTTTAATATTGTTACAGTTTGTTTACCGGAATGTGTTTGATTTGGTTCTAAAATTGCTCCATCTTTGGGAAATCCTAATAAATCACCAATTGAGTTTGGTTGAGTAAAATCTATATAATATTTGGAAGTAATTTAAGCTTTCATCGTATTATTATTACCTTTTAATGTTATATTGTCTTTTCCCATTTTAGTTTGCAAAAATTCATTTATATGATCAATTTCATAGGATCCTGTGGGTAACCTGCACTCTTGTAAGTCTGTAAATTTCCCACCGGCATCTTTTCCTTTATAATAATGCAATAAGTTATTTTTACCTTCCGTAACATTGGGAATAGAGTTGTAAGTTGTAAAATCCAATAGTGCCGCCTCCCAAAATCTTCCTTTTTGCAAGCGTAACGCTGGAAAAAGGATACTTCGTAAAGTGGACGATTTTCCTGTTAATGATACCGTATAGGAAGACATCTCAATAGTGACTGATACTTTTAGCTAGGAATTCTAAACATAAATGGCCGCATATTAATGTGTTATCAGGTTGTTCTCTTTTATAGTTGTAATATATGTTTTTAGCAGATTTAAAGTAATCTTGAAGTTCTTTTGGTGGTGGCAGGTTACCGAAACTATCAAAATAATATACATTGCTATTCAGTTTCTTATAACACACCCAATGGGTGCCAGGCCCTTCAGTATTATCCAAATTTACGATTCCAGTCTCATTTTTCCATATTTTCTTTGGTAAACTGTCCTTCATGAATACTCCGCGAAAAAATGGTATTTTTAAACAGGAAATATATCTGAATAATTCAACATTAGTCAACGCTTTATGTGGTATAACTAATTGATTTCTTTTATTTAATATGCACGATACGGTCTTAGGTATAGACCTGCCCCGTTTTTTACCATTGACCATATTGTCGGTTTTTTATTATTTTTCTTCGTAGAACGTCTTTTTAGTCTAATATTACCACCATGTTTCTTCATGGTTGATCCTTTTTTATTCCTACCCCTCCTTTTTCCACCTCCTACCGCTGTTTTAGCCTTCATACCTGCTGTTACCGCTAAAGCTGCTGCTTTTTCCGCAATACTAGCGTCACTAGACTTTACTCGTTGCCAAGCTATATTTGCTAGCTTTTTATCAGCGATTGACCTATTTTTTGAATCGGTAAATGTGGAATATGCGATATCGTGTTCTTTACAAGCCTGATCTAACTTATTTATGCCTGGATCGCCTCTTTCCAGTCGTTTTTGCAATTTAGTTCCTGGTCCGCAATACTGATAACCTCCCGGTATGTGAAATTCGTATGGTAAAGCGTCTATTGCTCTGTTTACGATAGATCCTACTGGAATACGATTTAAAGCTTTACTTAACAGAGAAACCGCTGTGGACGTGATACCGCCTCCTTTCCGTATAGTGTCTCGATATGGACTGGTGTAATGAAATGCGATGATTGTCTTTTATATTCGAAAAGCGTAACCTATGTGTTACCTCTATGACAGGTTGCACATAAATGAAGTCATTTATTGGGTTATTTAATTAAATATCAATATCACCCCAATCTGATGATCTAAACTTTTGCGTATTAGGGTTTGTAAAGTATTTATTAAAAATTTCCCGTTTAACCCAATTACCTCTATTGGATTCGGACACCCAACTATGATGTGTACGGGTTGCAATAAGATTGTATACATCAAATAATGCATTTCCTAAAACTTTAATAAGAAAATTAACAGTGACGGCATTATCCACATGTTCAGGGTCTTTAAGGTCTGTTATACGTTTATTATTACAAGTATACACTTTGCTATCCATTTGTGATAATGTGATAGCCTGTCCTACAGTTGCAGCATCATTTGCTTCTCTTCCTTGCGCCATGTTTGTTATTTTTTTATTATTACATATAAAAAACGCATGGTAATTATTTGGATCTAGATGTACTGTTTGTCCTAAGGCAGCCGCGTCTCTATCTGCATGACCCCATGACACATTTGATAACCTTCCATACATGCAATCCCAATAAGCGTTTTTGTATGTCAATAAATGAAATTTTTCATTACCTTGAATAAAGTCATCCCCTTGCTTTGATAATACTTCATCTCGTTTTGCAAATCCAGTTGTTTCTTGTTTAAAAGTCTCTTTCATTTGACCCACTGTTGCACCATCAGATGGTGCTGAACCATCTTTTACATTCGCCAAACAATTGCCAAGACAATCGATAACTCCCACATCACGTATGACACAATGATCTTTTATATATTTGAGATTTACAGCATCATTTTCATTTTTTGGATAACCTATATCGTTAATAACAAATTTATAAAAAGAAAATCCATCTTTTGTCTTTTCAGGTATCAAGGAATGTAAATAGCGTCTATTTACGCTGTCTTTTGCATCTTTAGGGTCATCTACGTTGGATATACGTTTATTGTTAGCACTATACGTTTTTCCCATTGAATTTTAACGTATTTTTTAATTCAGATGCCAAATAACCTTTGTTTATTGCATCACCGTTTTGATTTGGTTTACCAACGTTTATAATTCTATGATCTTCTGCGTCATATGTGTTATTTTGTAGTCTTAATGTTGGCGATATCTTTTCCTTTAATATTTTTAAATTTATTGCATCGTTTTCATCCGTAGGATCTTTTATGTTTTGTAACCTTTTATTACTCATATCATAATCTCCATCAGGTGTTTGTGGTAAACCAGCACTTCTTTTTAAACTATTCGCATAATATAACCCATCCGAGGAGTAACGTCCGAACTTGTCGACACTCATGATGCAACTGAATAGTAATCTAGGGAGTAACGCATTTTTATGAGATTACCCCACGGTTTCGGAGTTCATCCACTAAAGCCACCCATTCGTTTTCCAATCCAGTATGACCCGCTTCTTTAGCTTCATGTATTAGTTTCATTCTATCCACCAATTTATTGATATTATTGTAATAAATCACATTTGTGTTATATAGTTTCTTCATTAAACCTGTACCTGTAACAGATTTGTTTCTTTTTCTTGGTTCTGGAGCACTTATATCCAAAGTGGATGACACAAACCTTCGTTTTACAGGTTTTCTTGGCATTATCAGCATTGGTTGTCTTCTCGTTGTCGGTATTAACTTGGATACAAATTCTCTATATTTTAAAGACCTAGATCTAAAAACTGGTTGGTCAGCTAAATACTTCCTCCTGTATGCATTGGTGTGTTCCAAAATCTGTTTATATGCTTCCATGTCTTCTTCTTTAACTAACAATTCTAAAGGCTTTTTTTCAAATAATAATTCAAATAATCCTCTTGTGCCCTTATATCTTTGATTACCAACAATAATATTATCATGTTCATCAATGTTTACCGGGCTATTACCAACCATTAAACCTTCTTCTGTTAATCTTACTCCATAACTATGGTAGTTTTTATTAGGATTTATTCCAGCTAACATTTTTATCATGTATTTCCTTCCTAAAGGTCCTTTGTTATGAATGTTTTCACCCAACAAGCTTATGTTTGACGGACCTTCCCTTGCTTCTTCTTCTTTTTCCTCTTCACTAGCAGTTGATACATCTTCATGTCCTCTTTTAGCTTTTACTTCATATAATTCTCTTATACCACTATAGTCTGGTGATTCTAGCTCTCTTTCAGGTTCTCCACCGGTAAAACCACTATATGTAGAGGATTCCAGGTCTTCATCACTAAAATCTTCTGATTTTACATTTTCTCTTTCAAACTTTGTAATAGGTGCAATTGCATCTCCTTCCAAAACGGGTTTAGCAAATTTTTTGTTTAATTGTTTCAAGGGTTCAGTAATAGGTTTAAAAGTAGATTCAAGAAATTTCTCCCTTTCGCTAATACCTAATTTTAATGCTCTGTTTTTATCTCGAATAGAATCACTAAGTGATTTTATTTCCTTTATTAACTTTTCTTGGTTAACCATGTTTGTAGCAAGACGTGTTGTACAACAATGAATGTTTTACATCATGATCAGTGTATTAGTATAAATTTATCAAATCCTATCCTGTATCGACCATTGTTTAGCGGTTGTTCCTTCATAATTGTTAAAAACCCATACTTTTCAGCCCAAGCCTTTCCACACAACTCTTTAAATCGTTCAAATGGCATATCCGCACTTACATGGTCATAATATATGTGTTTTAGGTTGGTTTCATCCTGTTTAAATACAATTAACATGTTTGCATTGTCTCTAATGAGCTGTTTCGGTATTTTGCTGTAAGTTTGACCAATATACATGCTATCTATGTTGTTATGTCGACCCATGGCAAAGTAATTTCTTATTGTATTTTGATTTTCACAAGATACATCGTCAAATATAAATACTGAGAATGGTTTAGCCTCTTGCGGTTGCATGACACTCTCGCTTGCGTTAAATTTAAAATATTTAACTTCAGGCACATTATTGAGTATTTGTTCCAATAACTGATATTTTGGTTGTTGTAGTGACTTTGAAAATACATATAAATTATTAAAACGTAATCCTTTAGGGTTTGTAATCAAATTGAATACTACATTTGTTTTTCCACAATTGGAAGGACCGGTAACTAGACAACGAACCGTGTTTGGTAACAAAACACCATGTTTCCCAGTATTGAATTGAGAACCATCCACTGTGAGTTCATCTATATTATTAATAGTAAAATTGTCTTTTTGCGGTATTATCTCCATCCTTTGTAATGGTTCAACCCAAAATGATGCTCTATCGTTATATTAGATCCTTTTTAGGTATCCATGAATCTTCCGTCTTATTAAATCCTAACCATCGTACTTTAACCTTATCTTTTTTCCGTTGCAACACCTTTTCAACTAAATATACATCACCTACTGTTGACTTTAACATTTCATGTCGATAAAACCCTCCTTCCAGCAATTGTCCTTTATTATCTTTTAAAATGTAAGTTTCTGGTATTGTAGGTTGCACCTTAAATACGGTAAATACCTCATTTGTCCAGTTTGGAAGATATCTTTTACCAAATACACCTTTGTATTTGCTTATTCGCACTTTATCACCAACATTAAACCTTTTAGGCTTTAGTTTTTCAATTTTTGGTTTAGTATTCATTTTTATACGTTTTAATACAAGTTTTTCATTTTTATTAGTCACTTGGCTTGGTTTCATACCGATAGTTCTATGAAACTTGTTATTGTAATCGCTTATAAGTTTTGGTAACATATCAATCCATACGTGTGATCCTCTGTTGGAAAACATCTTATACATGGCACCTTTTAAAGTTCTGTTAAATCTTTCAATTATTGATGCTTTTACCTCTGAATTAGTTGAGTAATGGTTAATGTTATGTTTTTTCATTAAATTTGCAAATTCCTTATTAAAATATTCTTTTCCATCATCAGTTTGTAAATGTTTTATAGTATGTTTGTCTCTTTGTATAGCTGTTTCCATTGCTTTTGTAACACTTTTGCCACTTTTATCTTTTAGTGGTAAAGCATCTGCCATTTTTGAAAAACAATTAATAATAGTCAATATGTATTTAAATCCTCTATTTTGTTTACTGTAAGGAATCATTTCGATTAAATCCGCTTGATATAAATCATTTATTCCTTTTATCACTGTATTTCTTCGCGGAAACTTTCTTCTTGCAGGTTTATGAAGCTCGTTGACAATTTCTTGCTTCAAGTTCTTCATATTGCAGGTTTGAATGTTTCATGTATCACATGTATAATCACAATGAATGTTGTCTTAAATATTCACATGATTTATATAGGTCAAGGTCATCCAAACTTGTGTAAAAAAATGGGGAACACGGCGTTGGACTTGCCGTGTTCCCCATTTTTTTACGGAAGGAGAAAGGAATAAGGTCGAAGTTGTAGAAGGACGAAGAATAGGCTACTAGTTGATAGGGTTTAGAGAGTAGTGGCCGAAAGGAAGAGTATGGATTTTATCCGGCATAATATGCCTTTTATCATCTTGAGCTGATAGTGCTCTTTTAACTTCAGTGACAATGTAGACCTCATGTTTAAAGCTTCTGATAGTGTTGAACGTTGCAGACATTGTAGAATCTTCAAACAAGCAGGTCTTGTAATGGTCAAATGTCACATGTTTCTTTAAGTATGATGTTTTGACTCCTTTAGCTTTCTTCACTGTCGGTATGTCATTTTCCATATACATCTTGAAGGAATATAATTTGGACATCAGCGCAACTATTTCCTCCAAAGGCATTCCATTTGCTTCATCTTTAAATTTTCCAATTACTTTTTTATTCTTTTCATTATAATTTGGATGGTTCTTTGGATAGTCAGAGAAGTCAAAGTCGTCTTTGTATGGGAAACTCCTTAGATCTTCATACATGTCCAAAGTCTTTATCCAGTAGATGAACGCGTCGGTATCCATGTATGCAACTCCAATGTTGTCTCTTCCGTAGTGTTTAACCATTTTGTTGTAATGGAAATCATACATCAGAGTTTTACTTATATCCAAAATCGACATTCCAATGTATAACGGACGATCCATCACTATTGTTGTTTTCTTCATACTAACGGCGACTAGATCTTCGTTTATAATCATGGATGTTCCAAAATTTGGTTTTTGCACTAATTTTTCCAATTTCCTAGGATCACTTACTAATTTTACAATCTTGTGTTTTCTTTTGTTTTCCAAGGTCCTCCCAAAGATGGCGTTGTTCATCAATTTGTAAAAGTCCTTTTCAAATGCTGATGTTGCTGCTGCTCTTCTTGTAGTGTTGGAATCAATATATGGTTTCAACCAACAAGACTGGGTGAATTCAATTGCTCTATGAATTCTTACTAAACGTAGACCCAATTCAAGAGCTTGTTGAACTACCCAGTAGTGAGCCACATACCGATCTTTATTCTCCAAGGTCATCATCAATTTTGGCCATCTTCTTGTTGGTGAAACTTCAGTCTTGGCTAAGAGAGGCAAGTCGTAGTGATGATCATGAAGGTGCTCTGGATATTCAAAATCACAGTCCAAAATATAACCTTTTTGACCATTTTTTGGGATCTGTGAGATGTCGCCGATGGTGGCCGGGTCGATCCATTTGAAGTCAGCGTAAGGAAGCGGATTTGACATTGCCCAACCATAAAGGTTGTTTGCGTCAAAGTAGCCAAGGTAGAGTGATGGTTGTCCCTCGTCGAATCCTGGGATGTACTTGTTGTTAGCTTTGACATGACGTGTTACAGCTTGTGTCAAACCGCCTCGTACACCAGATTCTATCATGAGCACCATATCAATATCTGTTAGAAGTTCCAATCGACAGTTGGTTGACTTCAGCATAGCTTGCCATGCTAATCCTGGAGATGTGTACGAGTGCAGAGGGTCCAGTCCATAGGCGGAGAAGCAGGTGTTTCGAAATTCCTCCATCACATCGCACAGCAGAGTTACGTCCAATTTTATGTAAAAGTCAGAATATTCCCCTAAGGTTTGAATGTTAAGTTGGTTCCAAACATTACAAGCATGATTGTAGTCTTCAACGGTGATTGCACTTTCATTTAACTTGCTATTGAAGGCTTCAATCGGTGGCAGACTGGTTTCTTCAAATTTTTCTGCAGAAGTTATGTAATCATAGGGGAACACTCCTTTACGCATTACTAAGTCCAATTTATCTTCAAGTACAATTTTGCTGGTTTCTTTTAAGTCTTCTCTTCTTAGGTTCTCAGACAATTTGCTCAAACTAGATGACATAAATCTATAAGAGTCTACGAAGCGAAGTTTAATTTTACCTACTGTTTTTGAGAAACTGATGTACTTCTCCAATGTTTCAGCTAATACTTCAATTTTTCCATCATCCCGTCCTAACTCTGGGATAATGAAGTGGGAGTCATAGCCGCTAAGATTGTGTAACACGACAGGGATAAAGTTTGGTAGTTTGTAATTTATATTGCATGAATTACAAGCAGCTCCTCTGTATAACCCTGTCAGGTGATCGTGATCTCTTACTTTTTGATTTTCTTCACTGAAACTCTTCTTGCATAAATAACATCTTGTTGCTGAATTGTATTGTTCTTGTTGATTTTGGTTCAAAGGTTCCATAGGTAAAACATTACCGAATAAGCGTTGCACCTTTTCAGCAATATCATACAACTGGTCTACAAAATACTTAGCGGCTTCTTCCCCACGGTAGAGTATTGGAGTGGATGTTAACCCATAGTCTTGCAACTGTTCTTCAGGCAAAGTGGATTTCACCAATAAGCAAAAACTGTTAGGTTGATGCAATTGATATTTGGTTCTTCTAGTCACCTCACCATTCGGAAGCTCCTGTGGTACTAACGTGGATTCGAAATCTGCGTAGACGGCTACTGGAATCCGATATTGGTGAACTGTTTTGTTGAATTGGATGAAAGCTCGAGATGGCGGTGGCAGACTAATCTTCACTTCATAGTTGTCATTACAAAGTCTTTGATGTTCCATCAACCACTCCGATCCTCCACGTCTCAAGTCTTTATTTGTGAAACAAAAGCATCTCTTACACACTGTTACTCTAATTTTCTTTTTAGTCACTTGTCGTCCAACCAAAGTTTCAAAGTTCTTGATGTAAACATAATGTGATATTTCACCTTTGGTCAATAGCAGCAAATCTGTATGATTTTGACGTTCAGTCTTTGTAACTCGTAACGGGTATACATTATTTGATTCGTCTAAACCAAACACATTAACTGAAACTCCTGGGTTTTTTCTTTCGAATTTAGCAACATCATTAAGACTAACAGGATACGACATACCTTGGAAGTTATAGCGGTGTTGAACAGTTTCGTATGCTACGCTAGGTCTACAGGGATGGTCTTCCACATATTTTGCTAACATTGCATACCGGAAACATTCATTATCCTCATTTTTCACATTGATACATGATTTAGTATCTTGGATCACCTTTGGTAGAGGGATAAAGCTGCTACCTCTCATACCATATCCATGCTTGTGAACCCTCACATCCATACCTTCAATCGATGATAGCGTCCAGCCAGATCCTCTTCCTTCGTGTTCTTGGAGTTTCATTAGCAGTTCATTCAAACATTCTTCTAAGATTTCGTTGATATCAGATGTGGTTGTAAGGGTTCGGTTTTTAGCAATGAATGCTCTCGGTGAGTTTTCACCATCGGTATTAGTAAACATAGCCTCCAACACCAATCCAAATTTAATAAAGTTCAATCTTGCCAATTCTTCCATCAATGTTTTTACAACTAGATTTTTAGCTTGGGTTATAAAGATTTCCAATTCCAATTGCACATTATTAATTTTGAAATGAGTTACAACTGGTCCTGGCAAGGCTGTGGTGCGCAGTTGTCTTATATCTTCCACTTCTTCTGTATCCTCTTCTTCCATATCCTCTTCTTGGGTACGCAGTTGTTTTACATCTTCCACTTTTTTTTCTTCCATTTCCTTTTCAATAAATCCTCCAGCTGTAGATGGTCCAGCTCCGGCAAATTGAATAACACTTGGTCTTCTTCTTTGCATTAACTGTAAATAGCTAGCCCAGTCCTTCTGCTTCTGGGATGTTTCCAAAAACCGATCAATCGCATCCAAGTCTTCTTCACTTACTACAATCTCTTCTTTTCTGTTCTCTTCACGATGCAATTCTCGGTGTAACTGTAGATAGCTATCACAGTCGTCCATCTGCTTCTGGTAGTTTTCCAATAACCGATCAAACGCATCCAAGTCTTCTTCACTTACAACAATCTTTTCTTTTCTGTTCTCTTCATGATGCAATTCTCGGTGTAAAACAAAGATATCTTCATCTTGGAAAAACTCACCACAAATATCGCAAAGAGCCATTTTTTTACAGTTTGGCTTTGAGTGTGCACTTGGTGAATGTCCAAGCAATAATGAGCAGCGCGCTCAACCGGGTCCCTTTATACCCGAGGTTGAAGGGTGGGGGAAGATGACGTCATATACATCCGGTTTATCAATCATTTAGTAAATTTGGCTTTTAAACACCCATTTTCAATATATTCTTCAACAGGCTTGATAAGCCAATAATGTTTGGTCTAAAGCCACTACTTTGTACAAATTTTTTGAAAGATGTCTGTTTGAGCAAGTTTATGTGGAACAAGGTCACTTGGAATTATTATTTTTAGCGGGGATAGAGCACTGCAATAGAGCCATGGTATAGAAGTGGTGTATCCATCCAATTGGTTTGCCCTTTTTTTATACCCCCCACAAACTATGCATTTATGTAGGTCAAGGTCGCGTAAAGATACCCTTTGAGCGGGGGATAAACCACTAAGCAGCATGCTAGTCCATTGCCGCAAAGTGATCTATCCCCCGCTCTGTTCTACAAAACCTCAATCAAGTCCAAGTTCAAGTCCTAGTTTAACACTTGGTTGGGAGAATTACATTAGTTTGATGCTTATATCTACCGTTACACTTGCTCCATTCTCAAAAAGATATAAATAATATAATCCTGGATACTGTTTTGTTTCACGTCCTGCATGTTCCTTAATAAAGTCAAAAGCCAATCTTTTTGAATATTCATTATGAAACACCTCTCTCACACAAACAAGAATTTATTTTCCACCAATTTCAGTTGAATTGATGTTAGTTTGCTTACATCATCCTTGTCTATCAGGGGTAGCTTGTAGGTGAAAGTATTTGGCGGTAGTTTGTGCGTTCTGTCAAGTAAACAACAAAATTTTTTATACAATTTCTTCTCATTGTCTGTAATACTATTAATACCAATCAGATTATAGTACAAAGGTTTATAAGGTATACGACGAGACATTTTTGGTCACCGGTCTTCTTAAGAATGAGCTCCTGGACAGCCACTTCCAACGAAAGCTGGAGCGTGAATGAGAAGTGCGTGCAACCTGACCGTCTTATATCGCCGCCGGGCGACCACGCCCAGGATATTAGGGTGGGGGAGGGGGTGGGGGAGGGGGTGGGGGGGTGGGGGAGGGGGTGGGGGAGGGGGTGGGGGAGGGGGTGGGGGATGGGGTGGGGGAGGGGGTGGGGGAGGGGGTGGGGGAGGGGGTGGGGGAGGGGTTGGGGGAGGGGGTGGGGGTGGGGGAGGGGGGGGAGGGGGGGGCACTTCTCGTCCGGAGCAAAAAACTTTTTGGTCAAGGTCAAACCCCCTATGGGGGTGTGGGGCACTTGGGTTGTCATCGCTGTAGCCTCCGAAGAGACCCAACTATGACAACTGGGCAACATCCAATGTCGTGTTCCCTTCGCCACGCGAGACTTGTAAACATTTACTGCATTGTCTTTTCAATAGCTAACAAAAGTTCATTTTCATAATTTTGAGTTTCCAGGAGGAAACAAACTGAGGACACCCTAATGGCTTACGTCCTCGGTCCGAGTGCAGAGGCCGCCGCAACCTTTTGCATGCCAGCGTACAAACGGATATACTCCCACAACCCCAGCCGCAACCTGTTGCATGCCTGAGAGGAGCCTAACAATACTTCAAACTGACTTTACACGGGGGCCTACTCCCGTAACCCTATCTTTAACATTTTAAATTTAACAATGCAGTAAATTTTTACAAGTCCTTTGCGGGTCAAGGCCACACGGACATTAAAAAATTTCGGCCCCCGTACATCCATGGCGAACCACGAATGTTCGGGGGCCTTGGGGACTAAAAAACACAAATAGCTAACAAAGATTCATTTACATAATTTTGAGTTTCCAGAAGGGAAACTAACTGAGGACACCCTAGTGGCTTACGTCCTCGGTCCGAGTGCAGAGGCCGCCACAACCTTTTGCTTGCCAGCGTACAAACGGACATGCTCCCACAGCCCCAGCCGCAACCTGTTGCATGCCTGAGAGGAGCCTAACAATTATGAAAAGTGGCTTTACACGGGGGCCTACTCCCGTTCCCTATCGTTACAATTTACTTCGAGCATTGAAAAAGCTCAAGGGGGATTGCTAAAACAAGCGTATACACTTTAGGAAAATATAACACACTTACAACACACAATTGAGCTCAACGTAGTCAATGCTGGAACAAGCACATACACATTAAACACATATGACAAACAAGACACAAAGAATAAAATACACACACAGGAGACATAGGGTACAAGTAAAACACTCTCATATAAAACAATTCCCAATACCCAAACGCAAGCGCAATATCTTAGAACTAATACAAGTCTTAAAGTTAGAGTCGACTTCGCTAAACACTGAAGGCGCCATTCAGTGTTTAGTGAGGCCTATGGCGGTCCGTCCCGATCGTTCACGTTCAACGCGCGGGAGCGGACTGCAAGCCGGCTGTGGCCGGGCCGCCTTATATCCCCATCGGGGCTGCCACGCCCAGGATATCAGGGGTGGGGGAGGGTGTGGGGGGGTGGTGGAGGGGGTGGGGGAGGGGGTGGGGGAGGGGGGGGGTCACTTCTCGTCCGGAGCAAAAAACTTTTTGGTCAAGGTCAAAAATTTTTCCGAAAAAAAAGTTCGGGGGGGGAGGGGGGGGTGGGAGGGGGAGGGGGAGGGGGGTGTGGGGTGGGGGTGGGGTGGGGGGGTCACTTCTCGTCCGGAGCAAAAAACTTTTTGGTCAAGGTCAAAATTTTTCCGAAAAAAAAGTTCGGGGGGGGTGGGGGAGGGGGAGGGGAGGGGGAGGGGGAGGGGGAGGGGGTGGGGGAGGGGGTGGGGGAGGGGATGGGGGAGGGGTTGGGGGAGGGGGGTGGGGGGGGTCACTTCTCGTCCGGAGCAAAAAACTTTTTGGTCAAGGTCAAAAATTTTTCCGAAAAAAAAGTTCGGGGGGGGGTGGGGGATGGGGTGGGGGAGGGGGTGGTAGAGGGGGTGGGGGAGGGGGTGGGGGAGGGGGGGGTCACTTCTCGTCCGGAGCAAAAAACTTTTTGGTCAAGGTCAAAAATTTTTCCGAAAAAAAGTTCGGGGGGGGAAGGGGGTGGAAAGGGGGAGGGGGTGGGGGAGGGGGTGGGGGAGGGGGTGGGGGAGGGGGGGGGGTAAGTGGGTCAAGGTCACCCACAACACTTCTACTCTAAGTGTTGGCTATACCCCCACCACAACTGAGTCCCTAGGCTGCACAACACCGCTCCGCCAGTATGTCTCCAGCTTCCATGCGGTGCGTTTCGCTGTTCTCTAACTCTCTATATGTAAGTATTTTTACAAGTTTTGAATCTAGGTCAATACACTTTAACTCTGGGACGATATCGACTTGTACTATTTCTGTGTTTTGACTCAAGGTCATCACACTTTAACTCTGGGATGATTTCGACTTATAGCATTTCAGTGTTTTAACTCAAGGTCGTCACACTTTAACTCTGGGGCGGGATCGACTTGTAGTATTTCTGTGTTTTGACTCAATGTCACCACACTTTAACTCTGGGACGGTATCGACTTGTAGTATTTCTATGTTTTACTCAAGGTCATCACACTTTAGCATGTAACTTTAAGGTAGCACCGAAACGGTGCTACCCGGCTTGACATTTTCAAGTTTCCCAAGGTCATCACAATTTCCCCCACCACTTCCCATATACCTAGAGTGCGCGGGGCCGGACAGTCAGTCGCTCGGTGTCTGTCGTAGGGTGCGCATCGCGGTTGCAGTAATGGTCGAATGGGGGCTTCTGGGCCAGTTCGAGGTCACCCGAGCGGTGTCACATGACGGTTTAGGCAGAGTAACGTTGCAAACTTCAAATTTCCTCGGCACTTTTGCTGTTTCTCATCGCAAATTCGCTCCAAGTCGTCAAGGTCATGGTAACTGTGACTGAAACTCGGAGCGTAGTGCGAGAAACAGCAAAAGTGTCGAAAAATTTTAGGTTTCAGCGTGACCTTGACCTTTTGTGACATCGATGACGTCATCTTGGTGACGTAAGGGGTGATGACGTCATCAACACGTCATTTCTGTGACGTCATGGGTGTGACGTCATGGATGTGACGTCATTGGTGATGACGTCATCAATGATGCAATTGATGACGTCATCGATGAGGTCATTGACCTCGATGACGTCATCGATGACGTCATCGATGAGGTCATTGACCTCGATGACGTCATCGATGACGTCATCGCTCGGGTGACCTTGAACTGGCCCAGAAGCCCCCATTCCCCACTACTGACGTTAAAAAATATTTAATCGGAATTTTAATTAAATTTGGGTAATTTTTTGTTTTGGTGTTTAATGTATTGCGTATGATTTGTGTTAATATATATCTATTAAGAAATATGATATCAATGAAATAGAGACGTTTTTTAATTTTTTTTTTCAAAATACTTTTCTAAAAATATGAATGACAGTTCACCAAAACGCATTCGTCATAAGTAGAATAATTTGGTATCTTCAGTATGCTACGATAGTAAGTTTTTTTTACAAATGTTTCAACATGAGAATAACATTGTTATGAGGTTGAGTGTTTTATAATCTGTTGCTTCGCATCGGTAAATAAGTGTAGTTTTTCTGATTACTGTGATAATCACAATATTGGATTGGTTGGGTGTGTTTCAAATTGTTTTAGAACGAAACTTAAAAACATTAACAATGACATGTGATAATCCTAAATTAAATTGCTCGATTTCTAGGGATAAGTAAACTAATATTACTAATATTACTAAATATTCTTATTACAGAAAATTAAAGACAACATATTATTTACACGGTAAACATCTGTGATATGTCAGGGTTATGTATATATCTTTTACGATACGTATCTATATCTATTAAAAAGAAGGTATGTACTATATATTTTATACTCTTCATAATATGTATGTTACCCATGGACTCCGAAACCACTCGACAGATTGTAATAAAACTTTCAGGCATTATTAAGCATTCACTATTCAAGGATGGTTAGTGTGAAGTTTGGTGCAAATCTGTCCAAAGGGCTGTGACCCAGAGGGCATACAATAGTTGTTAGAAAATCTGAAAATCTCTGTTTGATCTTGTTTTATTGATTGCTAAGAAACACATTCAATAAAAAATCCAAATTTTAGGTATTCTAGCGATTTCTTATATGTGTAAGGTAAGCATACCTGACAGTGAGTGGTAGTAGCGAACGAGCTTAATCTATAAAAGAAAGTCGTGTACACCACCTATATCTCAAGAACGGCTGATCTAATTTGGTTGAAAATTAATTGGTGGGGGTAGCTTAGAACCAGGAAGAACACATAGGATTTTTATCCTAATTTCTCCACAGGGCTTCGCCCCACACGTTTTCAAAATTACCATGTTATTCTTATGGAAGCAAAAAAAAAAAAATAAAAAAAATAAAAAAATAAAAAAAAAAAAAAACCACATGTGGTTGCATTAAAGAATGTTAATACTTTAAACAGCTGTTCTCATACGAAGTATTGAGAAAAGATTGGTAGTGAAAAATTATAGACTTGTGACAAGTGAGTTTAGGGAACGAGATAAACCTGACAGGGAGTTTTGCAGCGAACAAGATCACTTGAAGGGCAAAAATTTCTCAAGTTGGTATTGCAAAGCTTGCCATAAGTTAGTTACCTATAAAATTTCAATCACGATCGACGCCGTAACAGGAACCAGCTAGGACATAATAATGGTTACGTGTGATAAATAATGGTTCACAAGCGTTGATAATTGTTGCTAAATATACTGAAACAGAGGATATTACTTTTAACTGTATTTATTTGACTTGTGAGGTAATTTAAAACGTACTTTTTACACAAGTTTATCTTTGTAGGATCAAGAAAATATTTCAATTACAAAAACGAAATAGTACATAGGTTATTTCTGACAAAAAAATAGCTAAGGATAACATTAAAATTAAATCAATAATACATGTTCCCTTTGAAAAATTAATATTTGAGGAGTAAAAACCAACGAGCCCCTTCATTTACTCATAGGCAACTTGAATACTACTCTCGATTTGCCTATCTCAGAGGCACGGCGCCGCAACAACCGTGATGTTTTTTATTTATTATTTTTTTTACTTCAAAAATGATTGTGATCAAGGCTACTGTAATTCTAATTATATTCATTTTCATTCTGAAAATAATAGTACTTATTCTGGTAATAATGGTAATATATTCGGAAAAAGGGTACTTAGTTACTTTCAGAAAGCAAATAAATATAAGTAAAATTATTATTATTTATATGATATGGAATCTGATGAAAAACACGTATGGTAAATTATCTACATCTTTTGTTTTTAATATTTTGTTATATCTTTAACCGTTTTCGCACTAAACAACTTAAAACGCTACAAAACTTAGACGCTACAAACATCGATGTAAATGTCAGATGTAACCCAAGTTGTTTTAAGAATTATTAGAAGTCAAAACGCCTACAACCGTATACTTCATTAAAAGCTCTTGCCTGCAAAACTCCAGAAACCTTGATGATATATTGCTTTCCATCCTTCAAACCTCCATAGGTGCCCGTCCCACAAGTCTTCAAATTTACTATGTAATTCTTATGAATGAAACTGTTTAATACCGTCGGAAGAGCTACTTACCTCAAAGCTACTTTGTTAATTAGTAAACATTTTACCGATGAACCCATGATTAAATTTAGGAATATTGATTTATAACCAGCCGTTTTCATATAAAGTACTGACGGAAAAAACAGACTCTTGAAATGAGTGAGTAGACGAACGATCTTACCAGTAGGGCAAAAAGTTCCTCGGGTTAACTTTGCATATTGAGTACCGTTGCAAATCACGGTAAGTCAGTGTAAAAAAAAATTCGTAAAAAACTTTATTTTTAGTACTTCAATAGTAGGCTTATTAATTTTCTGACTATTCGGTAGAAAAGTTTTTCATGGCCCATATTTAATTCATATTCACCGCCAAAGACGCATAGAACGACAGATATTCTTACATGCATCTTAAATAGTGGTCAAGCGATATCCATGATAATATTATAAATTTAAATGTCCGTTTGTTTGTTACGCTTTCATTCGAAAACTACTCAACCGATCATCATGAAACTATGAACATATATTCTTGGAGGTTTTTAGAAGTAACATGGGATACTTTTTATTTAAAACAATTACTTTTTACTAAAGATGAGAAAAAATCATTAAAAAAACCTTAAACCTCTTTTCTTAGGGTGGCTACCAACTGGTCAATTATCCAACCGGTCAACGTTGCATCTGGTCAACGATTTTAAATAAACGAAATAATATTAAAGTTTCGACTGGTCAACGTTCGAACCGGTCAACTCCCCTACTCCGACACCCACTACCCCTCTCGTGCCGGGCGGCGTGACAATAAAGCACACAGTCCGACTATCAGAGGACCCTGGCGGAGACCTCCGCAAGTTACTACAGCCTTTTACTGGACAGAACGTTGTTCGCCACTTAATTAATTTCGCCGCAAATGCAACCACGCTGCAGCTCGGAGATTTTCATTGTCATGAGAAGCACCTTCTTCTTAACAGTTTAATGTTTATGTATACATATATACATTAGTTATTTCCGCTATTCCGTTTATTTCATTCCAGTTGTCTTGCAAGTTATTGGTATCATTTTGCATAATGGAATTTCTATATAATTTGCTTAACACCCGAGAATTATTATTCTGACAAAGTGTTTCTTTTAACTATGGCAATAAAAGTTTTTGTCTCTTTACGTTCTTGTTGTTAAATTTGTTAGATCCGGGGGAGGCAAAATTCCAATAGTTTTTGGTACCAACACCTGCGCTAAGCACCAGTTTGTGGGATCTTCCTCTGGAATTATGACATCTAATTTTACCATGCTTTAAAGTTCTAACTTGACTTTATCACGCGAAGGTAAAAAGAAGTACATTCCTGGGTAAACTAAGTGCACTGGACGTGCATTGTCCATTAAATCAATGGCACACCCTAGCAGGATTTTTAACAGTCACTAAAACACTACTAAATATGTTTTTTCTCTGTCTTTTGTTTCCACTTTATTTTTATCTCCTTTTTCTTTTTCGAGGTATTTTTTTTAGTATTTTATTTCTTTATAGTTTATAGTTCTAGTTCATGGCTCATATTTTTGTCCTCAATTGTTTATATCAGTGAGAAAAATAAACCAATTAATCGTTAAACATATAGAAGTATAATCCTACACGACCTTAGAAAGATAAGAGTTACTATTATAAGGACGTTAAGAAATTTATTATAACGAAAATAAATGGATTAAAATACGGCGGGGAGCCGTATTACATTTTACAACAATGAAAAGACTATTTTTATTTTTCAAAACATGAACCTCATCAGTTGATAGTTATAAAAACAAATATTAATAAGTAATTTGTAAGTTTAAATACATAAATTTAATCATCTATGTTATAAATTAACTCTCTTTATAGCAATCAAAATTTTATTAAAGAGTCAGCTGGTAATATATTTATTTTAACGATTTAAGAACGACTGCAACATTAAGTGTCCTTGAAGTTGACTGTTTTGTTAAAATAATAAAAATAATAATAAAATAAAAACGGTTTAATCAGCGGTGGTGTAAAAATTCAGTGCAGGATATGGATCACCTGGAGCAGTAAACAAATAAACAAAATAACGTCTTAAATTGGTCTAAATAAGGTTCAATTTGAGTTTTGCGGCGTTATAAGGATTTTTCAGATGGATAACATATTTTTCCTATCATATAGGGACCGTAAGAAATCCATTGATACCAAAACGGCAACGATCTGTTCAGTAGTTCTCTCTCTAGACCCTTAAATACACCCTATTATTATATAAGATATTATTCGTAACATTGGAAGGCTGTGCTATTTTATGGTGGTAAATACTAAAAATAACTGGATAGTTATAAATATTACACTTTCTTTTTCAGATTTAGATTCGACTAGGCCATTGATTAAGCATACTCCTTTTTGGCAGTTGACTAATCAATAAATCCTTTATGCGCATTAATAATGGATTTCATTAATTACAAAGTACAATATAAAGCTGTCAAATCAAATTACAGTTATAAATTTTAATCAGAGGTACAGTAGCAGATGATTCATGACTAACTCCAACCTGCAGCGCGGTTGCATTTGCGGTGAAATTAATTAAGTGGCGAACAACGTTCTGTCCAGTAAAAGGCTGTAGTAACTTGCGGAGGTCTCCGCCAGGGCCCTCTGATGGTCGGACTGTATGCCCTTTATTGTCACGCGGCCCGGCGCGAGAGGGGTAGCGGGCGTCGGAGTAGGGGCGTTGACCGGTTCGAACGTTGACCAGTCGAAACTTTAATATTATTCGGATTATTTAAAATCGTTGACCAGATGCAACGTTGACCGGTTGGATAATTGACCAGTTGGTGGGCCCCCTTTTCTTATTGATTTATTTGTCACTAAGAAACAAATTCAATGAAAAATTCCAATTTTAGGTATTTTATTTATTTTTTGTATGTAGGCTTGGCACGTTTTGGCAAGTTTTCATTCAAGGAGCCATTCCCCTCATATTCTGATTAATAGATATTTGCTGTGTGTAAGGAAAGTTTTTTACTTGAAAAGTAATGATTTATTGATAGGTGTTTCTTAAATTTTTATGTAAATTACATGGAAGAAAAGTGTTTATATTTTGTTAAAAAATTTATGATAAAAACGAGATTATTTAATAATGAATCATATATTAAACATGTTGTTGCTTTTGTGTAAACTGCCGTATTTTAACTTATTGGTGTTATTGGAATAAATATATCTAATTCTACGTCTTCTCAGTTTGCACTCCTGAATGTTGAACAAATTGATATGTATATTTCATAAAATAATTGAATCATCTTAAAAACTTTACATTTTCAAACTTTTAAATTATTTTAGCTATCCTAGTGCATTTCCTTATCATCTTTAAATTTTTATAAGTGTACTTTTTGTTAGCATAGAATTTCAGATTACTGTAATATTGGTCTTATAATAGACTTATCTTAAAAATGCAGATTTTTCGTTGGAATGTAAAATAAATAATCACAAAAATAAAAAATACGGCCTTAACAATGAAAACCATTTATTTATCATAGCAAAACCCTATTAAAATTCAACCCCGAAATTCACGATAGCACAATAAAGTTTTACACCCACCTAATTCACACTGTTAACGAGTTTCGGAAAACAACAAGTTGGAATCAACTTTACAAAGGGACTACCATAGTAATTAGTATGAGTAACAGATAGTGAAGGGCGAGTGGTCTAACGATCGTTGCTAATCAAGGGCGGACTGGAGGGGGAGGGGAGGGAGAGAGCGGAGGGGGGAGGGAGGCGCCAGCCTGACTGCAGGTAGTTGCGGCGACGCGATATCCCCTCCCCCCCCCCACCCCCGACGTCGCCCTCTGACATTAAACTCTGCGAAGCCGCAGCCATAAAAGTTTCATAGTTCGCCTGTGGAGGGCGACGGGAAGACCAATCGGGGACGAATACCCAGCCATCGATACATAAAAGTGTTTACCAGAATTCACTTTCGGTTAACACCACTAAGTTGCAATAAAAGAGTTATCCATGTTGTTCGGTAATTTGGGATAAGAGTAACGAGCTTTTTATCGTTGTCGTTGTCAAGGAGTTTCAACGCTGGGGAGGTGGATTTATTAGGTTTTTCCTGTTGTTGGGAAATAATAATTGGGTTTCCAAGTTTATTACTAATCTACACGTATTTATACGTGACATAGGTTTGTACAAAGATCTTATCATACATTTTTTAACTAATTTTAATGATGTTGCTGTCATTGGATAGTGCTCGGTGAGAAGTTATTTCTTAAGTAAACTGGTAAATACTTATAGAAAATTAAGCCCTTAAAGGTCGTTATTTCCCCATTTGATGAACATTGCCAAGGAAATCTATTTTTCAAGTTTAACGCCTGTAGAAAATATACACAGTATACCATTGATATTAACTATCTATTCATAAAGGAGGTTATGTTAAACCTCGGAAGGTTACAACGGTTAGCGATCTATATGTAAGTGAAAAATATGGATCAAAACTGTGAGCTGAGCATTAAAGACGTAAAATATTTGTAGTATTCTCAAATTAATGATTTCGATTTCAGAGACCAGGAACAAATGCGACATTAAATAATATTTCAAAGAATTAAGAAAAACCTGAAAAAATTTCCTCTTTTAAGAATGGCACGGGGATTCAAAATAAGTCTCCTTTGTATGTATTAAAACGTACGTTTGGGTTTGATTTAAAACTATAGCCAAATGATCATTGAAGATCATTAATAAAAAAAAAATAATTTAAGAGGGGGGAGCCTCAAATCTCCCAACTTCCCAACTGATTTTTTTAAGTTTTCCAACACTTAGGGCTCAATTTGAATGAAGCGAGCAACATATAAACTTCTATACAACAATATCCTACTAATATTATAGACGTAAATGTCCTGTTGTTTGTTAGACTTTCAAGCGAAAACTACTCAACGATCATCACGAAACTTTTTACACATATCCTTGGAGGTATCAGAAGTAGCATAGGATACTTTTTATTTTAAAAGTATTTTTTTCGAAAGATAAAAATCATAAAAATATCTGAAAATAGATTAAATTTTGTATTGGTTCTTAAGAAACGAATTCAATGAATTGTTTTTAATTTTGGGTATTCAAGCGATTTCTTACATGCATAGGGCGAGCGTTACTATGACTAGAACCTGACGGCGAGCACGGTAACGCGAGCGAATCCGCGGGAAAAAGCTAGTAACAAATCAAAACAAATTCAAAATATTTTAAAAGAAACAATATCCGAAGCTCCAGTTTGTAGTGGTAATATTCAGGGGCGCTAACAAATGGGTAGCTCACGATAATTTGACAGTTATGGCCACTTGGGGCGCTGTAGTCTCTAATGACCTGACATCTTGCGGGGAACGCTGCTACTACAGCCATTTCCGAAGATATTCCTTTCTCGTTATGAAGAATAAATTGCCATGCTGATAGTGAACCTTCTTATCGGGAATTTTGTGAAAATTGCCATTTGGAATTTGATTTTACTTTTGTTGTACCAGAATTTTTCAGTTTTATATGTAACCAATATGTAAATAAATGAACAGTGGGTTTTGAAAGTTGGGAAAAAGTTACAATGTAGATTTATTTTTTTGGTAGGACGCTTTCTATTATTTTTCATCGAGGAATACAGCTAAATTACTCGTCATCCATTGAAATGCCTGACTCATACAAAGAGTGGATAGTGGATACTCATTTTTTAAGAGTGGATAGTGGTTATAAATATAATGATTAATAATCGAGTTAAATAACTATCCTGCAGTAATAATAAAGTTATACTATTATATTCACTATCACTATATCACTATTTTAAGACAGGGACCTCACATAGTGGTTAATTTAACTTGAATATGAATTGGAGATGAGTGTTGGATTCTTAGTTTAATCTAATAAGAGGGTTCAGTTAGACAGTTATAACTGAAACTATTGTATTATAGGGGCAAAATCCCCTAATCGCTTAATTGAAATTTTGTAGACCTTAGCAGTACAATTAGCGTACAATTTAATGGTAATTAGCAGTAACATTTAATGGTAATTAGAAAATATTTCCAAAGTAGAAAGTATTTAAACAACGAAGAAAGTATTTAACAACAGTAGTGGGGTTTGCCTACTCCTGGCTCAGGTCAAGGTCAGCGGTTGTAACTGTTGTAGGGGTAGTAGCGGCTGGGGTTTTTTGACAGTGATGGGTGGGTTTTGGAAGTGGGTCAAGGTCATCCGGAGGGGGTTTTTAAAAATATATTTATTTAATAAAAACTCATTAGTGATTGGAAAATTGCTTTGTCATCATTTGTAGCAGTAATAGTTATTTTATTACTCTGTATGGGATGGGAGTCAGTGCTTGTATGGGTGAATCCTGCTGTGTGTCCATAATTGCAAAAAAGGAGAGGTCCTAGGTGGTTACAGTGCGAGTTGATAGAGCAGAACAAGACATGTGTCTGAGGAAGAATAATTATATAAACCTGGTAATATAGTAAATAAGAATAATTGGATAGGATCGTCAATAGGTGTAACAAAATTGAAATTTTGATATTTCAGCATTTCAGTTAAGACAGAGTGTAAAATAGGATCAGTAGAAACAAGTATTACAAAGGTTAGATTTTACAAAGTACAACGGGTGAAAACTGAAGTATTTTTTAAGCTTACTCAATGTAGTACGCGGTTTTTGAAATTGT
>CM061536.1:68347715-68643643 GCA_030545055.2 Neoaliturus tenellus | reverse complement strand
CTCTTTGAAAGTAGGAAAACCGAGCCACTCTGAAAGAATGAATATTCACTCTTTAAAATAGTGAACTGGGGTCATTCTTTGAAAGAGTGAATATTTCCACTCAACGAAAGAGTGATTTCCACTCACCGAAAGAGTGATTTCCACTCAACGAAAGAATGATTTCCACTCAACGAAAGAGTGATTCCCACTCAACGAAAGAATGATTTCCACTCAACGAAAGAGTGATTTCCACTCGACGAAAGAATGATTTTCACTCAATGAAAGAATGATTTCCACTCTAACCTAACCTATCAAATGAAGTCTTCTCACAATTACTCAATAAAGGTACGCATACACAATAAACTTAACTAGTTTATTTTGTGTTGTTCTTTGATAATGTTTTAGGCTACATTAACTTAGTTAAAATTTGTCCTTTATTTTGTTATTTATGTTAATATTATTCTATTAAAACCTACTGAACTGAACCTCGATGATAACCTACAAGACAAAGTGTAGAAAGGTAAGGTGGCTTTGCCTTCATTATAAGTGATTCTCAGTCTTATATACTACACAATATCCTGTTAATAATAGAGTATGTTTGCATATAGAACTAAATTACTTCATCTAAACTTAAGTAGTTGTGCTTGCTAACTATTGAGGAAGGAAAGCTTCTGGAAAGAGACGCCGTGACGTGACACCGATGCCGAGGAGGAAGATTTTTTGGAGGTGAATGCTTTCGATGATTGATTTCAGAGCTGACTTGAAGTTTTAACCATAGCCATGCAAACACACAAAACGTTTTCCAATACTTAATATAAATAACGCATATAAAAGTGTCCCGGACCCGTTAAAGATGGCGGTCTTCTGATTCTGTAAGGAAATCACTCTTTGATAGAGTGACTGAGAAACCATCTATTGAAAAGGTGAAAATACATTTATTTAAATAGTGGATATTTTCACTCTTTAGAAAGAGTGGAGGTTTTCTGTTCTTTCACGAGTTAATTTTCATTCTTTTGGAATGAACACGCATTCACTCTGAACAAAGAATGACTTTTTCATTCTTTCTATTTTAGCGTGTAAGCTTAAAATTGCGTTTTACAACTAATCTAAAACTTTTCAATAAACTTAGCACGAATTACGAAGAACTTCCAATAATAAGGCCTATGATTCAAACTTTACAAATTCCTTTACGAGTTTGGAGCCTGATTCAATACAATAACTAATTATATATAATTGCGTGTTTTAAATAGCAATTGCATGTAGATGCGTATGTACACAATAATGCTCCCTTACTCACATGTATACTATCAGATAACAAATGAGGACCAGGCGCCAGGCAGTCCATATCCACCAGTTGCATTCTCGAGCACATTTGACAGACCTCGCCGTCTTTGACAGTAGCCTACATCAGCCTGACGAGCGGTAAACATCCAGAATGTAGGAGAGTGTCGCGATACAGTCGCTACATTACTGCCTCGCTCGCTCGTAACCCTCCTAAAATATGAATACAAACACAGATTCGGCATGCATTATTCATCATTATTCAGTATTCATCATTATTCATTATTCCCACCTCGGGTGTTTTAGCCCAAGACGCTGGACTCTCTTTAACGGGTGATTGTAAATAAATCTCCGTTGATTGCGGTTTTGTTGTTGCCGCCAATTTAAACATATCAGATGTTATAGGCTCCGTTTTCGGTTAGCCGATTCACACCCACCCGATTATAAATAAGCGATCCGATCTACTTGTAATTGCTAAACCAACGGGCCACTTTACAATTTTTAATTTAACGGCAAACACTGCCCTGTAATCCGGCCGTGTGGAAATTAACAATTAATAGTCTGTTACGAGCACTAATTCCGCAGATTAGCGCTCCGCACCTCGGGTCTACAGTTATAAATAGTTTTTAATTAAGGATTATCTCGAGTTGATCCGATTATGCGGGGGGCGGAACCCCCCTTCCCCCCACCCCCTGCGGCCGTTTTGTCATAAAGACCCGATTTGATTTTCACTCCCGGGAGATGAAGTCGCCAGATTCGTTCATCACAAATCACACGGCTAGTTCTCCCGTCCTATTAGAGCTGGAATATATTAGGTAGTTAAAAGATTAATTAATCCGTTCAATTCGATTAACAGAGGCAGTCGATAAACGCTCCTAACTCCCAATTTACCGGGCTTCAGCTAATACATCAGTGTATAATGTGCACTCGCTCACGTGGTCCTTATCGCCAGATGGATCTAGATGTTTAGAAACTCCATTCAAGGATGCGGCCACTCGTTGGCACTCGGGCGTAAAAAGTGTTCAATGAACATGCTGGTTCCAATAGCCCGGAGTCAATCATGGATTGAGATTGTACAACATATTGATTGAAAACTACTCTAGAATGTTCTGGACACTTTTGGGGACTACAAAAAGCGATGTCAACCTCGGGGGAATACCCAGTTCGGGGGGGGGGGAGGAAAAATTCAAACTAGTTTTTTTAGAGCGAGTTTGTAAATCTGATATAAAAATTGCAGATTCCCGAGTGACCAGATCTACCAACTGTAACACACAATCACTTGCACTCAGAGACAGAAAGAGACAGTAGTACTCTGTACAGACGGATGTAAACGAACTTCGGCTTACTTTCCATTTGTATTTTTCATAACTCCCAAACGCTATCGTATGACATCACCTCCATGAGCATTGAATCCCCGTCAAACAGCTTTACTAACTGGACATGAAATTGCAGTCGTTTCAACAATACACTATAAATTGATCCTAAAATATACCACAGGCGTATAAAATTCCAAATTTCCGTAAAACAGTGGAAATGGTGATTGCTTCGACGAAAACAAATTCCCGCCTCAATCTTCCGGTGTAAATCGCCAGACAATTTCAATTTAGACAAAGAAACAAGATTTACGCACCGAGTTCACGATTCTAGTGCCATAAAGTGCGGAGGCCCTAAACGTCCTCGCTGGATACAATCTGCAACACGACTCTGCTCTAACCCCAGTTTGACGGTCATAATGCAATTTATTTACGGTCACATTTACGGGCTCGAGTCTTGTTTATTAAACCGGATGGCAGCAGCGATCGTATCGCTTCGAACCGGACATCGATCCGCGTATCGGATCTGTTCCGATGGTATTGTTACTTTAACACTTTACTAGTGCAAACGCTGCTCGAAATCGAGCATAAATATTTCTTTTTGATCACCCGACAAAATAATTCAGCAGGTAATAAATTAATTAAAACAATTATAACCGTCTAGTTCCGATAATCGCATAAATCTACACCTACAGCTGTGCATTAACATGTGTCTATAAAATTCCCGACCCAATTCCGATGTTATTTAAATGGGAAAATATAAAGTTTCAATGATGGATAGCACCTTTAATTTACGTCCGATTCTCTTCAATTTTCGGGGGAAACAACTACAGACCGAGCCCTATCATATGACACCAAAAACATTTTCTTGCCATAAACGTTCTTTTCGGAACAGTCATGAGTGCTCGAAAGTAGTTGATTCCAGATGGGTTGGCAATCAGCCCGAAAAATTGTTTTCGGGCTAAGCCGGAAAGAGGTAGCTTTCGGGACTAGGCCGTATAAAAGTAGTTTTCGGGACTAGGCCGGAAAATAGTAGTTTTCGGAACACCGAACAAAGATAATTAATTTTAATTTGTACTAACAGCCGATAACAGTACAAATACAAGATAAACCAATAAAAAGTAAAATGGAGTATATAGACCAAAATTTATTAACTTTTATCCAACTGTATGTTTATTAAAGGTGGTATGATGTACTGATAGTAACTTGCCCGAAAGTAGTGTACAGATACCGGTGCTTAATTGAATTCAAGTACTGGGCTCCTTCTCGTACTTGAAACTCGATCTTGCACCGGTAACGGCCTCTTTCCGGTCTAGTGAGGAAATATACTATAAATTCAGAGGAAGAAATCTCATCGCAAAAGAGTGAGGCCTGAACACAAATTGCGCCACATCCACTGGGGCTCATGGAGCTCAACCTCGCTCCGGGTGGTTGAGACCCAGGTGTATTGATTTACATTGTTTGAGAGTTGTAAATTGCACGGCTTGTTAGAGCGATTGCGTTGACGTTTACGCAGCACCTGGGGTGATCCTGATCACATCTACGGTCTAGGGCGCTGGACCAAGTCCCAGAGGAAGGTTCGCGCCTGGTGATGGTGCCTGATAATTGGTCTTGACATGAAATGGATACTAATGATCAACCGCGTCTTTTACTATCAATTTTCCTTTTGGCTAACTCAATGTCCAAATGACGTTTAATTTTTCTCAAGTTTTAAATGCTTGCACATATAAATTATTGTTCGGTTTGTTGTAATTATAGTACGGCTCTGGTATACCCAATTTTGCTTATAGCCAGTTCCAAACAAGACTTTCCTCCAAGAGTTCGCTATACCATACATAAGCTGATTGCTAGCTTTGATTAAAGATTGCATTAGCCAAAGACCTACTTCCCTGACATTCTCATGGAAACACGAGTATCAAGGATAGGCTACATTTGAATAAAATAAATGGTATTTTTTCGTTAAATACAATATGTATGGTTTATCAATCTATTTTAAAATTATATGTCAAAGCATCATCTTTACTTAAAAAAAAAAAAAAAAAAAACAAAAAAAAAAAAAAAAAAAAAAAAAAAAAACACTTTTATCCAATATTGCGGATCCAAGATGGGGGCCAAAATTAACGACCGGTCAAAATTAATGAAGTGCTTCCCATCCAGTAATTGTTGGTGGAGGTGCAACAACATTAAATCGAGAAATGCAGGTGAAAAATAAAAGGCTTTTTCAAAATGTATCCTATTAACACAAGGACCGATTTTGAAAAGTTATTTTATAGGTGTAAAACAACTTTATTTTTTTGGGTACTCGTCGGATTTTTTATTATAATGCTTAAAAGAAGCTTTTATAACATTTTTCTGAATGCACGTCAGATACCGATCTAAAACCCTAATTTTACTGTACTATGCTAAGACGAGATAAAACATCACAGTACATTTAGAGAAAAGTAAAAAAGTTATGTGAATGAATGGAATAAAAATGTTGTCTATTATACAGAACGCAAGTTACTCCTTATGCGGGAATCCTACACCTTTACAACTCGTAGGACTGGGCCCTTCCTAACGACATGTAACCGTAAGCTTTCATCCTCATGATGTTCAGGAATTCCATCACCGCTGACGGATGCGTCGACTAATTTATTTAATTCATTTCTCGATGGCAGCAGCAATAGGTTTGTTAACATTAATGAGCCCCCTGACGGATGACAGACGCCCCGCCCACAGGTTATTAACAGACGGCACCGAATATCCGCTTAATCATCGACCACCGACTACCGAATAGCCGGTAGCCTAATTCGATTGCGACCACACACTCATTACAACGTCGGTGAAATATAACCGCCGGCCAATTATACTAACTATATGTTTAACTCGACGCTTTATGGGCTGAAAACCGATTAATTTCGGGAATTGCGGCCGCCGAAATTGCCGTTCATAGACGCACAGAGGCCCGCGGCCGCCGCTAAACGCTCCGGACATTATGGACGGTGATTCGTTGGAGTTGTGTTTGGGTATGAGGGCATTCGTCATCTAGGATGAGGTTTGGGGTTCGGGTTCGGGGGAGGTGTAGAACTATGTGATTCATTTCGAAAGCTTTTTCCAGAGGTACATAAATAAATGTTAGGAATTTTGAGTCAATGAATTAGAAAGACTTTTCAGAAAGTACATTAGATGTTTTGAGCTGTTGAGTGACAATTTTTCATAATTGGTTTTATATAGCCTTGATAATGGCCAAAGTCACAATGTGCCAATGCTGCAAGACTTAAAGTAGTGCTAGACCCTACCTCTAGGGTTATATGACTATAAGGCTTTTCAATAATAAGAACCAGAGAATAATGTTAAATACGTGCTCGCCCGGAAACCAGGAGGCGATACATTTTTTTTTTTTAAAGTATATGAAAGAAATTATTTCACCAAATACAGTATTCGTTAAATTGATACGGTTAGAAAACTTACATATTTAATTTTGCAGTAGCGTAATTTCTGTGTGTTTATTGTTTTATTGTTGTTTTTAGTTTTATTGCCACTCGTAACTGAATAATGACATTATAATAAATATTTTCAAAGCACTCAATCTTATTTGAGGAGACAACAGACGAATTGTAAAAATTACAATTGAATGAGGACTCGTTTGTACGTTTGAAAGTAATTTTTCTGGGGTTTCAGCTTGTTACGAAACTACTCATTGTATATCAAACTACACTTATTTTAAAGATTATTTTTGTTTATATCAGATACGATATATTTGGAGGCAATTCATTTATTTTTCACGTAGTATATTTTGTATCAAGGGGCAAAAATGGCGTTTTGCCGGACTAGGATTCCAGTGGGAAGTTATAGGGCTGAAAATTTTTGGTCCTAGACCTCAAAAACATGATTTTTATGTAGGCCTAACAATAATAAGGAATACTCTCTAGGCATACTCTAAGCCCCTTTCGGCCATGGAGGTCCAGACCAGTTTTCTTTGGGTAACTTTGTCTGGACCTGTGTCTGAACCCTGAAGAGTCTTCTCAAACCGAAGTCATCAACATCACCCAGGCATTGTTAGACGTTTCACTGGCCGTTTGTTTGGACGATTGATCTTCACTTCTCAGCATCATCTACACTAGGCCACCACAGTAAAGACGAGCATTCTTCCATCTTTGGCGGAAAGACTGTACTCGAAACCTCAATCAGGAGAAAGAGCTGTCGACTGTTGGGAGGAATTTTCTTTCTCATGGAAGGGCTGGCGATCCCGAGGTACCCTGGCCCAACTGTAGTTGTCATCGTCCCCGTTTTCTCGGCTAACTTTGTCCAACGCTTCTCTTTGAACCCTATCAGGGTATCTTTCCTTTCCTTCTTATTTTCTCTTTTTTCTTCTTTGGAAAGGCAGCGAACATGGCGACAAGTCAAGTTCCAAAGGGCTCACCTCTGCTGATGTAGCGACTTCTGACAACGCAGAAAATTTAGATTTTTATACTTTACTAAAACACTAAAACAGCATAACGAACTTAAAATTGAAACTTGCTTGCACTTTTTGAGCTTTTTATTATGGTCCTAGCAATGGCTTAGCGCCCTAGATTTTGCTCCATAAAGATAGATCAGTAATTTTTATTTTAGAATTCATTTCGGGGACTTTTTTAGAAGAGGGCCAGTAACTCACTAATGGAATTTGTCATACTCGAAATAATTGTTTTCAAATTAATGGGTTCCAAGCAAGCAGGGAGTCATAGATGAGTGAAAAAACAGCGAAATTGCTTGTATAGAATTAATATCAGATTCAGTGGTCGGCGGAGACTACTCATCTCAAGTCTCCGCGGGTTACCTGTTATGGCCTTTCCTGCGCGGCATTGGCTTTTACGTTGTGAGACTTCCGAGACTGGTCATTTAGTTTTTCGTTAACATTATAATGTCTACTACTCTAATTCTACTACTACTCTAAAATGTAATTTAATCTATCCAGTGTAGTAATCGACTACATTTGTGACGTGCACGTGCGATAAAATAACGGTTGACGGCAGTACATGGTGTTAAAACACTGAATGGAAAACATTCTGTGGGTACAATGCATACTTTTTTCTTTATAAAGTCCACTTAATCCACCAAAATGTATTTGGTAATAACACTTTTCGGATTCAGGCGATTTTGATCAATTGAAAAAGATATAGTTCCCCAAGGGTATTTCCTACTTCAATTCGGAAACGGTTGAGTAAACAGTTTACTGGTTTCAAAGTGTTGTTTTCTTTGTAAATCAATTTGTTGCGTTCAGCCTTAAACAGCCGACCACTCAAAATATATGTCGTTAGAGAGATGAGGTTATTATTCAATTTACTTCTTATGAGGCTAATATTGGTATTAAAGCGGTATTTTTCATAGCTCGAGGCCGGCGTCAAATTGATTAACCGACATATAGCCTTGGAAACAAGGCAAACAAGTTTAAATTTTAAGTCTAAATGCTTGTTAAGAAAGTACGCCCCCTCGGTAAACATTAAATCGAGAAATTAGTTTCTGTTGAGTTCCAATCACGTTGTTTAACAACATGTTTTTAAATGCAGTATATATAAATTTGTCACCGTGTTATTAATTGAAAATATTAAGTAGACCTACGTTTATAATAAAATTTCGACCAAGAGTGAAACTATCCAATAAATTGACAATGCATAATAATAATTGTAGTTATAAAATTTAAAAAATTAATAGTACTAGGTTGTACGATATTGTTCTAGTTTTAAATTCATAATTGAGTCAAATTTTGGTTTTGAGGACATTATTATAAACCTCTAAAAGCTTTCCTTTGTCCTGTAAAGTTAATAATTCTATGCAGTAATATAGAGGAGTAAATTGTTAAATGTATAAATCTTAGCTAATTTTTGGTTTTATTATTAGATTAAATTTAGAGGACACAAAACTGAGATCTTAAAGAAACTCCCCCTTCATACCGGTCTCCGGTGAGTGATTAGATAACGTGTAGACTAAAAAATGTGTATATCAAGTATTAGATGGGTTAATTCGTGTCATTTCTGCAACCACTAATCCTACATAGTTGTTGTATCAGTGGAATTAAAAAGAAAATACCGTATGTAATTTCCTGGAGTTGACTTTTGACTTTGACACGTTGAGTGAGTAACATTTCAATGGAATTATAACATATATTTATTAAGTTTGGAACAAGCTAGCTTCGAATTCGTCATTGAACATCCACTTTTACTTCAGAAAGACAATGTGTGGTGACTTCAGATTTAGGAACATAACCTACATGAACTGCAATGGAACAATCGGTTGATGTGCAAATATAATAACTTTTATTATAACACTTTTTCGTCGAATGCTGAACTCTCATTGGCCTAGAAACTGTATTTTACTGTGACTCCCGTATATTTTAATTAGCTCAATGTGCAACGGATTTGAGTAGGAACTGTTTTCAACGATTAGTCGGGATATAAAAACATTAATATTGTTCATGACATATCTTTAAGACAAATTTAATTTTGGTGCTCTGAACCTTTGAGTTTTAAAGTTTCATTGTACATAATCACTATATTCCAGGTTATAAAAATTAACAACAAATAAAATAAAATAAAATACAACATATCACTGCAAAATTACTAATAACATATTCATGCTCCCCTCCTCGAGTTGACCTTTTCAATCCTCACTACTTATTATGGGTATTCGATCTCCTCGCGTATAGTCGCGTAGGCCCAAACAATTGTGGGTATTCGATACTTCCCGTTGGAATCCCTAGTACCCAGCAGAAGGGATATGGAAATCAATCTCTAATCCCAAAATCAAAAGAAAAAATAGTGTATTAAGACTATATGCTTTGTACAGTACAGTTTAGTACAATCGTATGGCTATGTAAATTTAAGAGGTGTTTACCTGAAAGAGGCATCTTTTTAAACGTTCCTCCCGCTACAAGCTAGGTCCGTCTGTCTGGTTATAATGCTCAGCAGACGGGTCCCCCAGGCATCCGTACGTCGAAGTCTGTTGTGAGGTTTGTGTTTTTAATTAAACATTTCGACCTCCCGCACGGGGATTTCAGCTATGAGTTAAATATTTGATAAACTCGAGACGTTAAGTATGCAAATAGATGCTCCCTACCAATTCTCCTTATACCATTTTCTGCAAGGAACGGATAAAATTTTTAAAAGTTGCTTTGGTTGAATCTATAACTTTACAGACTCACAGCACAAAGACTATGCCAATACACTTTTGTCCTTATACGGACCGATCTGTTGTGTTACAAAGCTAACAAAAATATTCAATTAGTCTTAGGTAATGATTAAGATGTGTACGGATAAAAACTTGATACGATTTCACTAAAACGATATAAAGAATTATAGAGCTGGAACCACAAAAGAAAGAGCAACTTTAGGACTTACTGGACTATTAACAAATACATATCAATACCAGTGAAATAGACATAGGCTAGGTCTATGTGCCTAAAATTAATTGAAGTTTTCAAGCTATCGGCAATGCGTATTTTGCAATGACGATTCTTAAAAGTCTGCGGTATTGGCCGCCTTGGATATTTATTTACTTGAAACCAATGTTAGAGTTCAAATATACGCTACGCCTTTATTATTGCTCGAAAGATTCAGATTTATGTAATTGGAAAGGACATTTTTATATCTATGATACTATGTGAAATAAAAATCACGATTATAAAGTGATTTATGATTTAAACTACTGAAAAACATTTCCATTTTTGATCAAAAAAGTTGAGAATACTTTGTTGTTTATTAATCAAACAATCAATAATATACAAATTCTGATTTCAGAGGGCTCTAGGTCTTCAAATTTACTTTAAAATGACATGAAGACTTGTTCGGGCAACATTAAGGAGTAGCGGATGTTTTTTTTCACTTTAGTCTTATGGAAATAAATTAATATCATACCCAAAAACACAAAGTGTTAAGGGGTTGCCAAGTCCTAAAAAGGTATGATATCAAAATTTGTTCCAAGTCAATGACATTGGTTTTAGAATAGCTACTAGACAAATCGATTCGATTTTTTATTGCTTGGTAAAAATTTCTTAAAACATTATTGTTTTGTTTTGAAACCGAACTTGGTCAGCAGATATATGATATTTTATTTTTTTTATGAAACTGTACGTAAATTTAACATTTCCCCCTTCATCGTAGTATATTCCCATCAGTAAATAGGCCTAATTTTGCTAAAACATCTGCTGGCCAAGTACGATTAAAAAAAAAACAATAATGTTTTAAGAAATTTTTACCAAGCAATAAAAAATCGAATCGATTTGTCTAGTAGCTATTCTAAAACCAATGTCATTGACTTGGAACAAATTTTGATATCATACCTTTTTAGGACTTGGCAACCCCTTAACACTTTGTGTTTTTGGGTATGATATCATTATTTTTTTATCATGTTTAGCCATTTGGCTTTTAACAATAAAATCATTTAGTAGGGAAACAGTTTTAATTAAAAGCTTTAAAGTTGACCAGAACACTGTTCGTATTCGTTGTCTGGCTTACATAGGAACAACTGCTGTCGTTTATAAGGTAGAATTTAGCGATTTAGCTGCTTTAATAGATTAAAATACTAATGGCCCCATGCTGAATACACGTGATTCGTAAGGGATATGCCACGAGTTATTAATTTGAAGGTCTCTTAAGTCTTGGTCACCAACGCCTCAGAATTCCTCTTTAAGATCGAGATGTAAAACAAATATTGTTTAAGTCATAAGTTTGTGCAGTGTTGATGTACCAAGTTTTATTGCTCCATCTGCAGTGTTCAAAATATTTACTGCACTTTTACTCTCTGAATAACTCTGCAAGCAAAATTTTCAGACAGCTTGGATCTATTTTTAAATAGAGACAACCTAAGAATAATTATTTTCTACTACAGTTCTGCTCCATAACCTTTTTGGGTTCTGTATGTAAAGCGTTAAACGTAAGTCAAGCTATAAAGATATAATATTGCACATCTGATTAAGTGAATGGATGAAGCAATGTTGCTACGGATATGATTTTTATCGCATCATTACCATAATATCACTCTATTTGAATATTATATCATTTTTAATATGAACATTAGTCAATCACCAAACTTAGAATTAGAATTATATCATATTGGAGTTTTTTATAATTCACCGCACCAACTCCTGTACATTGCGATATATGAAACGTCCTCAGTTTCTAGTTCCAAAATTCCGCTAGCAGAATTTTTCAGGTAGTACAATAAGTAGGCTTACCATGCATTTTCTGAACACTACGCAGATATAGCCATACAACTTGGTACATCAACACTGTCATTAGGGGGGCGGCCTACCGGTATTATTTCCTGACCAAGAAATGCGTTGGTCCAAACCAAGCATTCCAAGGACAATAGAGCGTAACTTTATGAGAAATTACGCCTGTTAATTTTATGAAGATTTGTCAAATGTAACATAATTCCTAATTTCACCTATAAATCGTGAAGATCGGTTCAGTCGTCACTGAAAAGTTAACATAAAATCAATGCACGTATTGATGCATAGGTGGAGGGAGGATGATCACTCTTTTTTGGCACCGTATAGTCACTTCTTCACTGGTTCAGATAAATGTTTATGTCCTCATTTTTTTGTTTTACTTTATGCATTGCAGAGTTAACAACATTTAAAATAAAAATTTTCTTTAAAACTGTTTTGGAAGAAAAATGTTTCCTATTTGGTTTAGTTATGTGAGTTTTGATTGAGTGTGTTGTTAATTTTCGGGTTGTAACTTAACCTACAAAACTTACACAGCTGTAACATTAATTAAGTTACAACAGTGGGCATACTAAAGATTCTCCAGGTCTGAAGATCAAAACATTTTATTTTTAAATTCAGTCATACAGATAATTTGAATCAGTTTGTTGGCTAGGACGAGAGCCAACACGATTTTAAGTAAAATAATTTTCTGTATGACACAATCTATAAATGTCAGCTGATCAAATAAACGAATATGATACCAGATGTTTTACTTGGTTTCTTTAAACGAATCAAAATATAATGTTAAATGTCTGATTTGTTTACCTTTAAAATTTACGAAATGTAAACAAAGTGCTTTAAGAAATCTCATATTTGTTTTATTTTGTGATATTTAAAGTGAATAAACTTTACCTTTGTACACAAAGGTTTGTACTACGGACAAATAAGAAGATTCCTGCAAAGTTTCGTGTGATTCCCATCAGTGATAAAGGCTGTAGCTTTACTTAAAAATTAAAAAAGTTTGTTGTGCGTAGGAAACCACATTTCTGACTTTTTTTAGGCTACTTTTGAACGCATATATTTTACTATACTGTGAGTTTTTAAAGTAAGCTTGGTGATTTTTAGTGTTCATTAACCCAGTTAAGTGGATGGAAAACGAAAAAAGGGCAAATTGTAGCCTTTTTGTGACCTTTTGAGAAGTGAAAATTGGCCGTATTCTGCTTCGTGTCTATATAGGCACGCGTCGTCTGTTTGGTTGGGTGGGACTTGGCGACGTGACACGACCGTGCCACTGGATCAAAGGCGGCTGGTACTGAATTCTATTAAATGAATTTTTTACTATGAAACAAGCTTTTTAGAACGGGCAAAATTTGTATATCAGTTTAGTAGTGGCAAAGTAGGGCTGCTGGCTCAGGTCAATGACCCCTGAGGAATGCTGACGTCACCAAGGTCACTGACGTCACGAATGACGTCATCGGTGACGTCATCAATGATGTCATATCTATGACGTCATAGGTATGACGTCATAGAAATGACGTCATGACGACGTCATCACCGCTGACGTCACCATAATGACGTCATTGACGTAATTAAGGTCAAGGTCACGTGGAAAGACAAAAATATTTTTCTTTGCACTTTTGTGGTTCCTCGTATTCGGCTGTGGAGTGAAAATCCACGAGAAACCACAAAAGTGCAAAGAAAAATCTATTTTCCCAGCGACCAGACTGAAAAACCTACCAAATGTGACGTAAGGCATTCCTCAGAGGCCATTGACCTGAACCCTAGCAACCCCACTCTTAAAACTAAAAAAATAAATAATTTTTATTTCCACTTACCCACTGGAGAAACCCGAAGCCCAACTGGAAACAAAATTGCGAACAGCCGACGGTGGTGGTGTCATCACCGCGCGGGAGCCGGACGCCGACTGACCGGACAGCACCGTGCCGTCCGGGTACTAGACCGCGTGGTGGGGGTAAAGTGGTCAGATGCAAAAAATAAAAAAATAATTTTTTTTTCAACAACTCATTCGAGTTTGTCCTTGTTGGAAACATTAAAAAAAATATTATTTTTTTTTCTCAAGCGAACTTGGGACTTGTGAAATTTTGAGCTATATGAAAAAAATAATTTTTTTCTAATTTTTTTCTTAGGTGAGCTTGGGACTTGTAAAATTTTGAACCATATGAAAATAAAAAAAATAATTTTTTTTCGCGATTTTTAGTTTGGCTTAAAACTTGTGAAATATGTAAGTTTTAGCTAAATATGTTATTTATAACTCCAGTTATGTAAATTGAGCGGAAAAAGTGTGATGTGCACACTGCAAGAGTTGAATAGCGACTGACCAAGTCGCTCCATGCATCCTAGGTACCCAGTTATATGGTGGGGGTTAAGTGATCAGATTGAAGAAAAAATTTTTATGCTTTCATCCACATTCCTCAACATGTTGAAACCTGTTCAAGGTCAACCATTTGAAGTTTTAAAAAAATTTAAATTTTTATTTACAAAAATCTCCCTTCATCCTCATATGCGCTGGATGAACTTGTGCTTGTTGTTGAAGTGCTACTTTCACAGCAACAAGTTTCTTCTTCTGTATTGTGGACCACTCCTTCGGGTATATCCATACTGTCGATGATTGGACAGTCGTATTCCAAATCCATTTTAATTACCATCCCTGGATGTTGAAGTAATAACATGTGCAGTTTTTGATAAATTTCTTTGAGGTGTTCAAGGTTGTCAACAAGTAATTCCCACTTCATTGTATCGTGTAACCGCTAGCGTAGCTGAGCTGGAAATGAATTCAGACTTGCATGTAGGATTGCTCTTTTGGAATTGTGGTAGTGGTGGTGGGGGTTGGGTTGCTTAAAGTAAAATTAATTCTGTTTCATGATACAACCAGACAGGTTGAGACATGTTCAAGGTCAACCATTTGGAGTTTTAAAAAAGAAAATTTTATTTACAGAGTAGTGTTGAAAACTGGCAATTTGGCTGCTTTATCTGTACATTCGATGCATCTTAGACAGTATACAACCGCGTAGACCAAGTAGAAGAAGATTGCAATCAATAAAACCAAGATCATGAAGAGATTCAATTTTAAAATTTTCTGAATTAGCATATGATCCTTCCTGATCTGTCTTTCTTCCATCCTTCTTTCCATCATCTCCACTAGATCCACATGCTGGCATTTTCTCCTCCCCAGGCTTTCTGCTTCATCAGCTTCATATATTGGTGGTGGAACATCCATGTTTGCAGCTCGAAAGATGAAGATGTAATGAAACACATTGGTGCTGCATCTCAGGCCTCCAAGAGGAAAAATGGTAGGAGAAACCCTGAACATGTTAGAACATGTTCAAGGTCATCCAATTTGTGTTTTAAAAAAATTCTATTTTGCTACAATCCTGTAGCAAGATAGGTTTTTTTAATTTTGTTTTTTTATTTTATTATTCTTTTATTACAATACAAAAATATGCATATTGAAGTACAATAAGGATACAAAATATAAATATTAGTCAGGAGAAATATTCCAAGTTTGGACTGGCTTGAGTCTTCATGGATGATCTGGAGGAGTAGGCTGAAGAAGTTGATGATGGTGACCTAGGCGGCTCGTCATCCCTGGGGACATGAGGGCATTTTGTGTGGCAAGCAAAAATTTGCATGTTCAATCGGTATCCCTGTTCGATTAGTGATTTAAATTCTTGAACAATATTGTTTAATTCTTCCATATTTCTTACAAATACCTCTTCATAATTTGCACATTTTACAGTCAGAGCCATCTTGATGTTCTTAGCGCGATGTCCAAAGGTGGAATGAATATTAGCATGGTTGTTTGAAGGTAGTATGAAATAGTGGTGGGGGAAGGATTTTACACGCTGTCTGATGGGAGGTGGTTAAATTTTTTCCAACTAAACATATTGATTGAACAAATAACGCAAAGTTCTCTAGGTGTTTCATAACTCATAACCGGAGCTACATGGCCATATTGTAAAGATCCATCATCTTGTAAGAATTGTGCCGGGTTAGAGATAGCAGCCCTTCCACAACTTCGACAAAATTTTGTACCATCACCAAATTTGTACCAACCAAAAGTGTTGTAACCTCTGTTGTCTAGCTTGTACTGTTTGATAAAAATTTTAATTTGTTGAGGAGCGTTGGATCGTAAAGTATGGCTAAATAGCTGTTGATCTTCAATAATTTTTCTTACACAAAGCTCAAATAGGGTGCTCATCGTTTGACAGTTGCAATCAAACTGAACTTCCTTACAGTCTGTATGCTGGTAACCCGAAATGGTGGGGTAAAACACACACACACACACACACACACACACACACACACACACACACACACACACACACACACACACACACACACACACACATGTATTTCTGTTTGGAAAATATTTTTTTTGTTTAATTTATGCAAAGGTCAAAGGTCAAAGGTCAAGGTCACCCCAGAGCTTTTTAAAAAAAAGGCAACATACCAATATGTGAAAAAAATTTTTTGTGTTTCACATATTGATATGTTGCCTTTTTTGTGTTTTTTTTTATCTTTTTTTAAAACAGTACAAACAAGATTACATGACAAAAATTATATACTTAAAAAATACAAGTAAAAATGTAATTTTTTTTATTTAACACTGCTGCTTGTCTGCGATGTGGATGGTGAGCTCGGTGGAGTTGCTACCGCTGCATCCGTGGGACACCAAGTAGAGACATCCTGGTTGTAAGGAGCGGAGATCTTCGTTCTGGAGTAGGTGTACAAATCTTTTGGGCAGGTAAATTTGGAATTTCGGCTCATCTCCCGGAGTGTATGGTGCTTCGCTCAAGCTGCAGCAGATTGCCTCGCCGACTGTAGTTTCCATCTTCTTCATGGTATGTATAATATAATGTTTTTCATCCTTCAGCTCTGAACATTTTTTTACCGGCAAAATTGTAGACTTGGAGTGGGCGTTGAATTGTTCCACCAAAGTCTGCAGAAACTGGTTGGATGCCATGGTTGTTCTAGAGGTCCTCGCTGTCTTCTTGCTCTGAGATGTTGTCGTCTCGGAATCTCGAGTAATACTCGTGCCAGGTCTCGGTCTGCTCCTCGCTTTTATAATCGCCGTTACCCCCACCACCATCACCGATTTCTCCATCTTGCAGGTAAGTCGCTAATTTTAAAGCGTTTTTTAACGCACAGTGCCTGTCCCTTTCATGTTCCACACTTTGTGTGCAAATACAAATGTTTTCAGCAATAAATTTAAAATTTTTATCTATTTGCACATCTTTAACTGGAGTAGATGTAAATTGTTCTATCCATCTTTTCTTTTCAAGTCCTTTTGTGTAAATATTAGTAAATCTGTTTGAAAATTGATGCATAATATGATACAAGTCTGAATAACTGGTAAAACCGTCATACCAATCGATGTGATGAAAATATTTCCAAGTCCATCGGTTTGTTGTTGCGGCTTTGGTGGTTAGTGAAGAAAAAGAGCATGGTGGTTTAAATAAAAATATGTAAGGAATATTTTTATCTATATCGTAAAATACGAGTTCTTTAATTATAAACCGATCATCGTTACCACGAAACGCCTGAAATTCAATAATACCCGGTTTGGACTTGATTTCTTCTTCCATGTCCATTTGAAAGGTCACCCGTCTATCCATCACGGTGTCGGAAGGTCAACTGTTTTCCACACCACGGTAGGCATGTATTTATGCCAGGCCGTACAGTTGAAGGCGCGTTGGTGTATATTTAACGTGGGCACCATCCCCGGTAGGCCTACACCCACAAAATTTTAATTTTTTTATTGAAAATTTGCCAATTCAAATGTAAAGTGTTGTGAAAATTTTAAAATTTTATTTAACTTTCCATCTGGTCATTCTTGTTGTAGTCATTCTCATCACTTTGATCCTTTTCATCACTGAAATGTGTTTCTTCATCCGATTTTACAAAATTATTTTTTTCTTGCACATATTGTTTCAATTGTCTCCATATTTGAACTTCATGAGGAATTCTGTTGAATATTGAAGTGTCCACAGGTCCATACAAAATTGGTGCGTCCGGTTGTTTGTCCAAAGTGTCTGTTAAATAATCTTTAATAATTGAACTGGAAAATACTAGTTGTCTTAAATATCTTGTAATCGGTTCCGTTGCACATGTTAAAATAAAAAATTCTTCTCTGTTTAGTTGAATTTTTATGTCATGTTTGGTTGTATCTCTGAATCTCATTTGATGTTCACCTCGGTGTTTAATAATATCAATTTCCAAGTCTGAATCCAATAGTCCTACTTTTGTTTTCCTGCCAAACATGTTGCTATTAAAGTAACATTCCAACAAATGGAGGTGTTTCATAAAAGATTCCCAAGCATTGGCTGTAAACAAAATCAATTTTGTTCCGTGAGTTAAAATTACTGTAGGTGAATAGTCGGTTGATTTCATAACTCCAATTAAAACACTTTTATCCAAACTTGAAGAGATTGGATAAAAAATTCTTAAAAATACTTCCATCAAAATATTTGGTGAAATATTTTCTTCAACATTTCTTTTCCTCTTGGACAAATATTTTTTCTTTTTACCTTTTTCTTCTTCTTCTTGATTTGTGACGTGTTGCTGTTCATTAATGTCCAAAAATTCTGAAATTTCTTTTTCTATATCGCATTCGGTTGTACCACTTGTAGAAGCCAAATTGAAGATGATGCTACCCATACGACGTCAGGCAACAAACTGATCAGGAGCGGCCTGCACGCTCCGCTTTTATACTCGCGGAATGTAACAAAACCGGTTTTTTACAATACATTTTTAACAATTCCAGTTAGAGGTGTGTATGTTACAATTTTATCATGTAGAATTAAACAGTATGCAGTTGTATTTGCAGGTATAGCTGCATTAAACTCCATTTTAATCTTTATGTCAACACTTGATGATTTTACTGATTCATTTTGTTTAGAACAATCAATTACAACTATTGTGTAACCATCTAAGTATTCTTCTGGTGATAGTAAAGGTGTATTTGTTTTACCGTAATATGAATTTTGGAATCTCGCATACATCCTATACTCTTATACGAGCAATGTTTGCTTGTTTGCTTGCTTGCTTGCTTGCACAATTATCTCAAAAACGGCTCCGACGATTTCCTTCAAATTTTGGAATATGGGGGTTTTGGCCACCAGAAATCGATTGGAGCTGGTCCCATAGCTGGGAAAAATCCGGTTTTCGCGCTAGAGCCCTTCAAAGTTCCCATGTTATCCTTATGGAAATTTTTTAACTGAACAAAAATCAGCTGATAACTGTAGATAAAATAAACCAATGTGTTACATCTTTAACCTGTGGTTTTAGGAAAATCATACCAATGTGCAGCAAACCTTCCGCCTGGCGAGTGAGCGGAGCGAACGAGCTTTGTGTGAGAAACGAAAGTAATAATTTTACCGAGCTTAAGCTCGGTCCCCCTGGTACTATCGTTTAATATACTGTACTTTTTATTATTAAATGACACATTCAAATTGTCGTAGGGGAAAAATTGTGAATTCAAATAAACTTTAATATTTTTTAAGTTGCAATGATCAAATTTGCCTGCATGTTTTGTGATGCTGTCTCTCCTATCTGTTTGTAAACCAAATATAATATACCTGGCTCGTTCTACGTAATTAGATGTTTTAACAGTCCAAGTGTGACGATCCGTAGTTGGCAAGCTTGGATGTTCATGGAATTCCCAACTTCTAAAAGGAATTACAATATCACGATCAGCCTTTAACTTCCTTAATAGTAGCATTCTATGCTCGTCAGCTAATTTAACATGTGGAACACTCCATACAATTTTGTCAAATGTTAATTTCCATTCTAGGTTTGCATCCGTTGTACCATCTGGAGCTTTAATAATGTCTTTATCGTTAGAATATCTCAACAAAACTAATTCTTGTTTAACATTTAATATTATTTTTCTATAATCTTCAGCAAATCCAAGCAACAAACGTAATGGAATATGAAAATCAAAATATCCCTTTGTATTCGGAGTGATTGTGTCATGTTCAGGTAAAACCCATCCGGCTGGTTGAAGTAAATTGGTTTCATTAGGTGATATAGATGTTACCCCCTTTAAAGTTGTTGCAATACCTACTTTTTTAGTGGAATCAACTGTTACACCTGATATTTCATATCTAATTTCATCAAATAGGAAAGCCATAGGATTATTTATAAATGGAACTGTTGTACCTACACTATTGTCCTTTTTTGTTACTTTTCCTTCGATATACAAGTAACTTTCACATGGTAGTGTGTAAATGTCTTGATGTTGTATAGGAATACGAATTTCATCGTTATTGTTCAATTTTGATGAAGTGTAAGGGTTTTGGGTGTGATATTCTTTTTCCCATAGTGTTTCGTCGAATGTCGGACCCTGCGCTATATCCAGTATATCCATAATCGGTTATTTTTAAACCAATCTTTTCTAAGAAACGAATGTTCTCGCGTGTTAACTCCTCCACAGCTGAAGAGCTACTAATGCGGTTTCCCGTAGGCTGTCCACTTTTAAATGATAAACCCATGATTTTTGTATTAAAGTGTCGATTTTAAATGTAATCTAACTGTAATTGGCTCTTCTCGGAAATCTATCAAGTTACCGTCTTGATCCAATACGTTCAACACGATGTCTGAAATGAAAGTGGTGTTCAACGGCAGATATACTAGGTTTTGTGGCTTTTCAACAATTTTAAATCCTGGAGGTACACTCGGGTAAAAAGTATGTATTATATGAGTATTTGCTCCATCTCTGTAAGCTCCCTGTATAATGTTACAAGTTATATCTATACTATTAACTTTTAGTATAGTTACAGTTTGTTTACCGGAATGAGTTTGATTTGGTTCTAAAATTGGGCTATCTTTGGGAAATCCTAACAATTCACCGATTGAGTGTTCCTGAGTAAAATCTATATAATATTTGGAGTTAATTTCAGCTTTCATAGTATTGTTATTACCTTTTAATGTTATATTGTCTTTTCCCATTTTATTTTGCAAAAATTCATTAATATGATCAATTTCATAAGAACCTGTGGGTAAACTGCAAACTTCTAAGTCTGTAAACTTCCCACTCGCATCTTTTCCTTTATAATAATGCAATAAGTTATTTTTATCTTCCGTAACATTGGGAATAGAGTTGTAAGTTGTAAAATCTAACAGTGCCGCCTCCCAAAATCTTTCTTTTTGCAAGCGTAACGCTGGGAAAAGGATACTTCGTAAAGTGGACGATTTTCCTGTTAATGATACCGTATAGGAAGACATCTCAATTGTGACTGATACTTTTAGCTAGGAATTCCAAACATAAATGGCCGCATATTAAAGTGTTATCAGGTTGTTCTCTTTTATAGTTGTAATATATGTTTTAGCAGATTTAAAGTAATGCTCAAGCTCTTTAGGTGGTGGTAAATTGCCAAAACTATCAAAGTAATATATATTATCACCTAATTTCTTGTAACAATCCCAATGAGTGCCAGGACCTTCAGAATTATCTAAATTTACAATGCCTGTTTCGTTTTTCCACATTTTAACTGGTAAATCATCTTTCATAAAGACACCGCGAAAAAAAGGTATTTTTAAACATGAAATGTATTTAAATAATTCGATATTTGTTAACGCTTTATGTGGTATTACTAATTGATTTCTTTTATTTAATATGCACGATACGGTCTTAGGTATAGACCTGCCCCGTTTTTTACCATTGACCATATTGTTGGTTTTTTGATACCCTTTCTGGTGGAACGTCGTTTTCTTCTAATATTCCCTCCATGTTTTGTCTTTGCCGATCTCCTTTTAACTCTTCTCCTCCTTTTTCCACCTCCTACCGCTGTTTTAGCCTTCATACCTGCTGTTACCGCTAAAGCTGCAGCTTTTTCTGCAATACTAGCGTCACTAGACTTTACTCGTTGCCAAGCTATATCCGCGAGCTTTTTATCAGCTATTGATCTAGTTTTTGTATCGCTAAAGGTGGAATATGCTATATCGTGTTCTTTACAAGCCTGATCTAACTTATTTATGCCTGGATCATCTCTTTCCAGTCGTTTTTTTTCAATTTAGTTCCTGGTCCGCAATACTGATAACCTCCCGGTATATGAAATTCGTATGGTAAAGCGTCTATTGCTCTATTTACGATAGATCCTACTGGAATACGATTCAAAGCTTTACTTAACAGAGAAACCGGTGTGGACGTGATACCGCCTCCTTTCCGTATACTGTCTCATATGGACTGATGTACTGGAATGTCATTATCGTCCTTTTATAATCGAAATGTACAACTTATGTGTTAACTCTATGACGAGTTGGACATAAATGAGGTCGTTTATTGTGTTCTTATATTATATATCAATATCACCCCAATCTGATGATCTAAACTTTTGCGTATTAGGGTTAGTAAAGTATTTATTAAAAATTTCCCGTTTAATCCAATTACCTCTCTCGGATTCAGACAACCAACTATGACGTGTACGGGTTGCAATAAGATTGTATATATCAAATAATGCATTTCCTAAAACTTTAACAAGAAAATTAACAGTGACGGCATTATCCACATGTTGAGGGTCTTTAAGTTCTGTAATACGTTTATTATTACAAGTATATACTTTATGATCCTTTAATGACGTTGTGATAACCTGTCCTACAGTTGCGGCATCATTTGGATCAATTCCTTGTTTTAAATTACCTATTGTCTTATCATTTGCATTAAAAATATCACCAGTTGGTTTATCTAATATCAAAGATTGACTAACTACAACACAATCGAAATCGTTGGTACCAGGAGATACATTACGTATTTTTTTAAACCTACATTTGTAAGGATCATCATTATACGGATTAGAATATATAGTTTGTGCTACTATTGGAACATCAAATAAATCTACAGCCATACCTACATTTGTTAATTTCTTTCCTTTACCATCCCAAACATTATTGTTCTGTTCAAGTAATGTAAATTTTTCATTTCCCTGTACAAACACATCCCCCTGCCGTGATACCACTTGGTCTTGTTTTACAAATCCAGTTGTTTCTTGTTTTATTGTCTCTTTCATTTGACCCACTGTTGCACCATCTGATGGAGCCGAACCATCTTTTACATTAGCTAAACAATTACCAAAACAATCTATAACTCCTACATCACGTGTGATACAATGATCTTCGATATATTTTAGATTTACAGCATCATTTTCATTTTTCGGATAACCTATATCATTAATAACAAATTTATAAAAAGAAAATCCATCTTTTGTCTTTTCAGGTATCAAGGAATGTAAATAGCGTCTATTCACGCTGTCTTTTGCATCTTTAGGGTCATCTACGTTGGATATACGTTTATTGTTAGCACTATACGTTTTTCCATTGAAGTTTAACGTATTTTTTAATTCAGATGACAAATAACCTTTGTTTATTGCATCACCGTTTTCATTTGGTTTACCAACGTTGATAATTCTATGATTTTCTGCATCATATGTGTTATTGTGTAGTCTTAATGTTGGTGATATCTTTTCCTTTACTATTTTTAAATTTACTGCATCGTTTTCGTCCGTGGGATCTTTTATGTTTTTTAACCTTTTATTACTAATATCATAATTTCCTTCAGGTGTTTGTGGTAAACTAGCACCTCTTTTTAAGTTATTCGCGTAATATAATCCATCCGAGGAATATCGTCCGAACTTGTCGACACTCATGGTGCAACTGATTAGCATTTTAGGGAGTAACGCGTTTTTATAAGATTACCCCGCGGTTTCTAAGTTCATCCACTAAAGCCACCCATTCGTTTTCCAATCCAGTATGACCCGCTTCTTTGGCTTCATGTATTAGTTTCATTCTATCCACCAATTTATTGATATTATTGTAATAAATTACGTTTGTATTGTATAGTTTCTTCATCAATCCTTTACCGGTGACTGATTTGCTTCTTTTTCTCGGTTCTGGGGAACTTAAATCTAAAGTGGATGCTACTAATCTTCTTTTTACAGGTTTTCTTCTTATAATCGGTATTAATTTGGAAACAAAATCTTTATATTTTACAGATTTATTTCTATATATGGGTGCTTCAGGTAAATAATTTCTTCTATATGCATTAGTTTGTTCCAAAATTTTGCTATACACTTCCAAATCATCATTTTTTACCAATGCTTTTAAAGGTTTATTTTGAAATAATAATTCAAATAGTCCCCTTGTTCCCTTATATATTTGATCACCTACGTGAATATTATCATGTTCATCGACATCTAATTTGCTATTACCAATCATTACACCTTCTTTGGACATTCTTGCTCCATAACTGTGGTATTTTTTAGTAGAATCAGTTCCAATTAATAGTTTTAACAAGTATTTTCTTCCTAAAGGTCCTTTTGTATGAATATTTTCACCCAATAAGCTTATGTTTGATGGTTCTCCTTCTGTTTTTTCTTCTTCACTCGCTATAGATATCACTTCTTCTTCACTACCAGCATATACATCTTCTCTTTCTGCCGTTGTATCACTAAATATGGAGGCTTCCGGGTCCTCATCGCTAATATCTTCTGATATTACACTTTCCCTTTCATATTCTGTTTATCGGAGCAATAATATCACCTTGAAAAGAAGGTTTAGTCAATTTTTTGTTCAATTGTTTCAAAGGCTCTGTAATAGGTTTAAAAGTAGATTCGAGAAATTTCTCCCTTTCGCTGATACCTAACTTTAACGCCCTGTTTTTAGCCCGAATAGAATCACTAAGTGATTTAATTACCTTTACTAACTTTTCTTGGTTAACCATGTTTGTAGCAAGACGTGCTGTACAAGAATGATTGCGTGATATAATGGTTAGTGAATTAATATAAATTTATCGAAACCTATCCTGTATCGGCCGTTATTTAGTGGTTGTTCCTTCATAATTGTCAAAAATCCATAATTTTCAGCCCAAGCCTTACCACATATGTCTTTAAACCGTTCATAAGACATATCCGCATTGACATGATCGTAATATATGTGTTTTAAGTTGGTTTCATCCTGTTTGAATACAATTAACACATTTGCGTTGTCTCTTATCAGTTGTTTTGGTATTTTACTATAAGTCTGACCTATGTAAATGCTATCTATATTGTTATGTCGCCCCATAGCGAAATAGCTCCTGATAGTGTTTTGGTTTTCACAGGATACGTCATCAAATATAAAAACTGAAAATGGTTTAGCTTCATGCGGTTGCATTACGCTTTCACTTGCATCAAACTTGTAATATTTCACTTCTAGCACATTATTAAATATTTTTTCAAATAATTGATATTTGGGTTGTTGTAATGATTTGGAAAAGACATACAAGTTATTGAAACGCAATCCTTTTGGGTTTGTAATCAAATTGAATACCACATTTGTTTTACCACAATTGGATGGACCGGTTACAAGACAACGCACCGTGTTTGGTAACAAAACACCATGTTTGCCACTGTTTAATTCCGAATTGTCCACCGTAAGTTCATCAATATTATTAATGGGAAAACTATCCTTTTGAGGTATTATCTCCATCCTTTGTAAAGGTTCAACCTAAAATGATGCTCCATCATTATATGAGATCCTTTTTAGGTATCCAAGAATCTTCACTTTTATTAAATCCTAACCATCGCACTTTAACTTTATCTTTTTTCCGTTGCAACACCTTTTCAACGAGATATACATCACCTACTGTTGATTTTAACATTTCATGTCCATAAAACCCTCCTTCAAGCAATTAACCTTTATTATCTTTTAAAATGTAAGTTTCTGGTACTGTAGGTTGCACCTTAAATACGGTAAAAACCTCATTTGTCCAATTTGGTAGATATCTTTTACTGAATACACCTTTGTATTTGCTTATTCGCACTTTATCACCAACGTTAAACGTTTTAGGCTTTAATTTTTCAACTTTTGGTTTAGTATTCATTTTTATACGTTTTAATACGAGTTTTTCATTTTTACTAGTCACTTGGTTCGGTTTCATACCAATTATTCTATGGAACTTGTTATTGTAATCTTTTATTAGTTTTGGTAACATATCAATCCATACGTGCGATCCTCTGTTTGAAAACATCTTGTACATCGCACCTTTTAAAGTTCGATTGAATCTTTCTATAATTGATGCTTTTACCTCTGAATTAGTCGAATAATGGTTTATGTTGTGTTTTTTCATTAAATTGGAAAATTCTTTATTGAAATATTCTTTACCATCATCGGTTTGTAAATGTTTTATGGTATTTTTGTCTCTCTGTATAGCAGTTTCCATGGCTTTTGTTACACTCTTGCCGGTTTTATCTTTTAGCGGTAAAGCATCTGCCATCTTTGTAAAACAATTAATAATAGTCAATATATATTTAAATCCTTTATTTTGTTTGCTATAAGGAATCATTTCGATTAAATCCGCTTGATATAGATCATTCATTCCTTTTATAACAGTATTTCTTCGGGGAAATTTTCTTCTAGCCGGTTTATGAAGCTCATTAACAATTTTTTGTTTTAAATCCATAATTTTATCCTTCCTCTTCGGTAGATGAAGTAAAAATATTTTTTTTATTCTATTATACCCTTATTTAACTGAGTCAAGGTCATTCAAATTGATGTAAAAAAATGGGGAACACGGCGTTGGGCTTGCCGTGTTCCCCATTTTTTACGGAAGGAAAAGGAATTTAGGTCGTAGAGGGTCGAAGAGGGACGAAGAATAGGTTAGTCGTTGATAGGATTAAGAGAGTAGTGGCCAAAAGGAAGAGTGTTAATTTTATCATCCATGATAGTTCTTTTGTCATCATTTGCCGATAGTGCTTTTTTTACTTCTGTAACACTGTATAATTTGTGTTTTTCACTTCTTATGGTGTTAAATTTTGCTGTTAAGGTGGTGTAGTTAAATAAACAGTTTTTGTAGTGTTCAAAGTTTATATTTTTCTTTAAATAACCTGTCTTCACACCTTTTGCTTTCTTAGTGGTTGATGTTTCTTCTTGTTCTCCCTTATACACTTTGAAAGAATACAATTTTGACATTAGTGCAATAGTTTCTTCCATGCTAGCTCCGTTGCATTTATCTTTGAATTTGCCTAAAACTTTCTTATTATTTTCATTATAGTTTGGGTGATTTCTTGGGAAGTCGGAAAAATCAAAATCATTTTTGTGTATGAACGTTCGAAGATCTTCATACATATCTTGCGTCTTGATCCAATAAATTAGTGCGTCCGTATCCATGTAGGCTACTCCGATATTTTCTCGTCCATAATATTGTACCATTTTGTTGTAATGAAAATCATACATATGCGTTTTACTTATATCCAATATTGACATCCCTATGTACAACGGTCTATCCATAACAATCTTGGTTTTGTTCATGCTTACTGCTACTAAATTTTCATTAATTATCATAGTGGTTCCGAAATTTGGTTTTTGTACAAGTTTTTCTAATGCTCTTGGATCACTTACTAATTTTACAATTTTGTGTTTCCTCTTATTTTCTAAAGTTTTTCCAAAGATTGAGTTGTTCATCAGTTTATAAAAATCTTTTTCAAAAGCTGATGTGGCTGCTGCTCTCCTCACGGTGTTGGAGTCTATGTAGGGTTTCAAGTAACAAGATTGAGAAAATTGTAATACTCGGTGAATTTTTGTTATTTTCAGTCCTAACTCCAACGCTTGTTGTACAACCCAATAGTGCGCCACATAACGGTTTTTGTTGTTTAATGTCATCATTAATTTGGGCCATCTTCCTGTCGGTGATACTTCAGTTTTAGCCAACAGTGGCAAGTCGTAATGATGATCGTGTAGGTGTTCTGGATACTCGAAGTCGCAGTCGAAAATGTAGCCGGTCGGTCCATCTTGTGGGATCTGCATGATGTCCCCGATGCTGTCCGGGTCTACCCACTGGAAGTCGCCATACGGAAGGGGTTTGGACATCGCCCAACCGTATAAATTATTGGCATCAAAATATCCAAGAAAAATTGAATCTTTAGTCTCATCATAATTTGGTAGAAATTTATTGTTAGCTTTCACATGTCTTGTAACGGCCTGAGTTAATCCACCGCATACACCCGATTCAATCATCAAAACCATATCGATGTCGTTTAGCAGTTCCAACTTGCACTCGGTAGATTTTAGCATGGCCTGCCATGCTAAGCCGGGAGATGTAAACGAATGAAGGGGGTCCAGTCCATAGGCGTCAAAGCAAGTGTTCCTATATTGTTCCATAACATCACACAATAGTGTTACATCCAATTTTACATAAAAATCTGAATATTCACCAAGATTTTGCATACCTAATTCATTCCAGACGTTACACGCATGATTATAATCTTCAATTGAAATTTCCGTGTCTGTCAGTTTACTTTTGAAAGCTTCAATGGGTGGTAGTCTGGTTTCTTCAAATTTTTCAATTCCTGTAATATAATCATAAGGAAACACTCCTTTTCTTAATGCTAAATCCAATTTGTCTGCAGGTACGATTTTCTTTGTTTCCTTTAAATCCTGTCGTCTTAAATTGTCAGTTAGTTTGGCAAGGCTTGATGGCATAAACCTATATGAGTCAACAAATCTTAATTTTATTTTGCCAATTTTCTTAGAAAAACTAATATAATGTTCTAAAGTTTGAGCTATCACATCAATCTTGCCTGTGTCTCTTCCCAATTCCGTAATTATAAAATGGGAATCATACCCGCTAAGGTTGTGCAACACAACTGGAATGAAATTTGGAAGTTTTAAATTTAGATTACATGCATTGCAGGCTGGTCCTCTGTAATATCCGGTCAGATGGTCGTGATCATGAACTTTATAGTTCTCCACTGTAAATTCTTTATTACATATATAACAAGTTGTAGCATTTAAAAATTGGATTTCCTCCTCTTCATCAAGGGGTAACATAGGAACAATATTATTTTTATCATACACTTGTTCCACCTTACTAGCTATATCATACAAAATATCTACAAAATATTTGGCAGGATTTTCACCTATGTACAATACTGGTGTTGTGGTTAGTCCAAAATTTTGCAAGTGTTGGTCAGATAGGGTAGACTTAACCAACAAACAAAAACTATTTGGTTTATGCATCTGGTACTTGGTTCTTCTAGTAATTTCACCGTCAGGGTGTTCCAGCGGTGAAATGTGTAGATTCAAAGTCTGCATAAATGACAAATGGTATCCTATACTGGTGGTTAATATGATTAAACTGTACAACAGATCGGGTTGGTGGTGGTAAACTAATTTTACACTCGTAATTTTCATTGCATAGTCTTTGATGCTCCAACAACCATTGGGCACCACCTCTCCTTATATCCTTATTTACAAAACAGAAGCATCTTTTGCAAAAAGTTTTTTTACACTTCATACGAGACAGCTGTTTGTTGACTAAGGCATCAAAATTTTTAATATATACATAGTGAGATATTTCACCTTTTGTAATCAACAATAAATCCGTATGGTTTCGAAGTTCTCTCTTTACAACCCGTAGTGGGTACACATTATTGCTGTCATCGAGCCCAAAAATATTTACACTGACTCCGGGGTTTTGCTTCTCAAATTTACATACATCTTTAATATTTACAGGATAAACCATACCACAAAAATTATATCTATTTTGTACATTTTGATATTCAACACCGGGTCTACAAGTATTATTTACAACATATTTGGCTAGCATTGAATATTTAAAACATTCCGTGTCAAAATTTTTTACATTTATACACGCTTTGGTTTCTTGGATCTTTTTTGGTAGGGGGATGAAACTACTCCCCCTCATACCATACCCATGCTTTTGAATTCTTAAATCCATACCTTCCACTGATGTTAGCGTCCAGCCAGATCCCCTTCCTTCATGCTCTTGAAGCTTCGTCAATAACTCTTCCAAACACTCCACAATTATATCATCAATATTGGATGCAAAAGTTAAAGTACGGTTTTTAGTTACAAATCCTCTTGGTGATAATTCTCCATCAGTGTTTGTGAACATAGCGTCTAATACCAGTCCAAATTTTAAAAAATTTAATCTTCTAAGCTCTTCCTTTAGTGTTTTACTAACTAAAAGTTTTGCACTGTCAATAAAATTTTGTAATTCCAATTGAACATTATTTATTGTAAAGTGTGTGACAACAGGTCCTTCCAATGCGATAGTGCGTAGTTGTGTTATGCCATTACCTTCAGATTCTGAATCCAAATCCATGTTTATGTCCGAGTCCGAGTCCGACGAGTCCGTGTCCGTGTCCATGTCCACTGTAGGTCTCCTTCCAAGTCCTGATGTTCCGGCGCCTCCAAACTGAATGACGGTTGGCCTCCTCTTTTGCAGCAACTGCAGCTCGCTTTCCCAATTGTCCAGTCTTCTGTGATGTTCTGATAAAAATTTTTCAATAGAGTCCAAATCGTGTTCACTTACTTGCACATTCCCCTCTTCTTTATGCAATTCCAGATGGATTTGCAAAATATGTTCATCAGGGAAAAATTCCCCACAAATGTGGCAAAGAAGCATTTTTACCACAAGAGCGTTTGGATGTTTACTCCACGGAGGTTCATCCAATAATGAGATGCTGGGTTAGCCGACCTCCTTTTATAACGGGTGGTGGGGGGTGATCTTGGGAAAAAACCCTTCTGCGCATGCGCAGAACAAAATGTAATAAAATCTTTATAAAACTTTCATTTAGGATCAATATATAGGTCAAGGCCACCTTAAATATGGTAAAAATGAGGGAACACTGGATAAGAGATGGTAGTAAGACCAACTTTTTAACAAATACTTTCAATAATATGTAAACAGGTTCGAAAGTTAAATATTTTTATTTTTTACTGTCCAACTTGTTCAAAATTAAAACTTTTAAATATATTTGTTTGAGCAAATGCTTTTGGCACACTTACCACACGCCAAAACTCAAAAAATGTACAGAATTAAGACTGATCTCGCGGGGAAATACTGATGTGCTACCTAACATTGGTTATCTGACTCGAATAAGAATTGGTGTTATATAACATATTGAAAATATTTTATGTTGTATAAATCACCAATACTATGCGACTCCGATAACCAGTGTGAGGTGGCTACATAGTATTTCCCCGAGAGATCAGCTTAATCCTGTACTTTATATGAGTGTTAGCGTGTAGGAAGTATGGCAAAAGCATTTGACCAAAAGAAAATATATTTAAAGTTTTAAGATTAAACAAACCAGCAAGTATAAAAATAAAAATATTTCCTAACCATTAGCAACCTGTTAACATATTTGCAGTGCTAAAGTATTTGCTATAAAGTCAATCTTACCATCACCTCCGATCCAGCGTTCCCTCTTTCTTACCAAATGAGACTCAGGCTTGACTACCCGTATATATGACGTTTCCCCCACCACTAATGCTCTCCCCCACCACAACACCATCGTTGGAAGGTCCAGGTTCTGGGGACACCTGTTGTTCAGGTGAACAATAATTTTTATAATCCACCAGCATCGGAGCATATACATGCCCTGATGGTAAACGCTGCAATTCCAGGTCTCCAACAAACGGATTGATACTGCACATTACGTCTGACAAATTGAAACGTTCAAGGCAGAAAGAGCTCAGTGAGTGGCTATAGGAGTTCAGTAATGGTGGGGGGAACCCTGTTGTCACATGATCATTGACTGGTTTACCTTGAAGATAAACATCAGTTTAATACAAATAAGTTTTTTGCTATAACTTTTCTTCACCATCCAGGACACTGGTTTGGGACGTGTCTGAATAATGTTTTTTTAAGAAAAAAAACATTAACCCCAGGTTAAGATATTATATAAATGAACTTTTTTTTAATAGCTCATTTATATAATACCCCCTCCCTTATTTCAAGAGGGTGAAGAAATAATTTGGAAAAAACAAAATTTAATAAACTTTAATTTGGGAAAAGGAAATGTTTGGAAAACAAAATTTAGAAAGTTAAACAAACAGTCTTACTGATTGCATTACTCCTGCAAACGCCACACAGTCCTCAGCTTGTTTAAAACTTTAACACGTATCAAGTACCCTCTGTTGGTCATAAATCTAGGAACAATGAATTTTTTAGCAACCCTTACATGAACGTTCTGGTCTTTATGCCTCATCAAAAACAGGCGAGGTTTCACACAAACGTGTGCTCGAAAGAAATATTTTTCACCAGCATAAAGTCTTTGATAACGTACCTTGGGAATCTGTGTGGTTTTCTTAGGGGCAATGTTAAGCGAACATGAATCAAGAGTGCTCCGATTGGATGCTGTTTTGCGGTCGAAGTGATAGCGGCACAACTCCTCGCCGCTCACAGCCCACCTGGTGCATTTTTGATTTACTTTCGCTCCAGTTATCCAAACATAATTACATTGGCGTTTCGGTGCCGCTGCCTTCTTTACTGTTTTTTTCAGACCAGAATTAATTTTACTTACTTTATTGTTTGTGGGTTGCTCCACTTGAAGGTCATTGGAAGTGGAAGGGAAAGAAGTTAAATTTAGTTCGGGTTTGGAAGGGCTATGGACGGGAGAGATAGGATCAAAGGTGGAAAAAGGCTGCAAGTCTGAAAGCAGAATGAAGCAGCTCGCGACCCATTGGAATATTCCAGCACACTATGTGGTGGGGGCAAACAAGTCTGTTACGTAATACCCGGATCTACTTATGTAACCAAGTGGCCAAACGTGCCAATGGAAAAGTACCTGAGGCCTCCACCTCCCCCTCGGGGGGGGGCGCTGTTTTCGTCCGGAGCAAAAAATTTTTGGTCAAGGTCAAAATCCAAAAAAAAAAATTTCGGGGGGGGTTCACTTCCCGCCTGGAGTCGGGGGGGGGGGTCACCTACCCCTAGGACTTTAACTCTTGTATGGCTGCTACCCTTACTTATGTGTGAATATCAAATAAAATATTTTATCACAGCTCAGACAACCAACACTTAAACGCATATCACTCTAAGTCCTGCGAGCTCTCAGGACTTTGGCAAAAATCCGCCAAGTGTTGGCTGACTGTGACTACATGTGAAACAAAAATATTTTATTTTTTATTCACACACAAATGTAGGTCAAGGTCATCCAAGAATTAAAAAGAAATTCCCCCGAGGCCTAAGACCGCCGGCGGTCAAAGGCCTCGGGGGAATCTCACAACTTAGGGGGAGGTGAAAAATAAAAAATAATTTTACTTAATTTTGAGTTTCCATAAGGGAAACATGCTACAATAATTTTCCCCTAACGGGAATCATAAGGTCATGCTAATCATGACCTGGGCTCCATCTTAACCGATAAACTGACATAAAGCCTAACGTACCGGACAGTGTCAGGACCCGGTGCTTCGTGCTGAAGGATGCCAACCACCCGTATGTTTCCAGTGACGAGTGATGAGGTCCAGCAGCGCCCTTGGTCCGAAAACCTAAGGGTGGATCCCCAGGGGCCTACCCCCAGGCTCGTTAAGCACCATACTACTGTTGTTAAAAAATAATTATTGAGGCATGCTAAGCCTCGAAAAGAAATTATTTTACGGAGGCTTCTAAGCCTCAAACCTAACACTTTAACTGCCAATTTACGGAGGCTAATCCTCCAATATACGAATTTAGAAAATATTTTTCTTGGGGACAACCTGTGGGAGATTAGTACAAAGAAATATTTTACAACACAAAACTTAAACATAGGGGGGATTGAAGTTACAAAAAATAAATAATTTTTACTTAATTTTGAGTTTCCACAAGGGAAACATGCTAAATAATTTTGGTTCCCCTAACGGGAATCATAAGGTCATGCTAATCATGACCTGGGCCCCATCTTAACCAGTACACTGACATAAAATCTAATGCAAAGCACTGACATAAAGCCTAACGTACCGGTCAGTGTCAGGGCCGACACTTTGTGCTGAAGGATGCCAACCACCCGTATGTTGCCAGTGACGAGTGATGAGGTCCAGCAGCGCCGATGGCACAAGGCCTAACGGTTAATACCAAGGGGCCAACCCCGAGGCTCGTAAAGTGTCATACTATTGTTGGTAAAAAATAATTCTTAAGGCATGCTAAGCCTCGAAAAAAAAATTAATTTTACGGAGGCTTCTAAGCCTCAAACCTAACAGTATAACTATTTACATAGGCTAAGGAAGCCAAAAATTTTTATAAACTAATTTTGGGGACAACCTGTGGAAGATTAATACAAAGAAATATTTTTCTAAACACAAGACTTAGACTAACACCAACCTGTGGAAACATTAGCACACACAAATATTTTTCACTGCACAACACTTTCACTAAATCACAACCAACACCAAGCAGCAAGCACAAAATACAATTATTTCCTAACACTACACATGCCATGCCTTAGACTAGAAAAGAATTCCCAATATAATGCGGCGCCAACATTACATTGCGAATCCTATAGGACAGCGCTCCGAACAACCAGCTGGATTGTTCGAAGACAACTGCGACGATGGTTAGGCGGAAAGGACCAAGGTGGGCAGGCCAGGAGTGGGGGAACCGGACCTTGTTACGTAAACAGCCGGACCTCGGCACGTACGGACCTCGACACGTACTTGTTTGCGGCATTGGACAATCCCCAAGAGCTACACCTGAATACATAACTAGCCGGATCTCATTATACAATGCGTGACAGCGGTAAAGTGCCACAATGGCGCCTTAGGGTATGGCACCCCCACCCCGGGGGGGGGGGGCTCGACAAGTCGGACCCTCCCCGGGGGGGGGCTCTGGGACTTAGAATATTTGCAGTCCAAGATATATGTAGTATAAAATAATAATTTATTTTGTCTCTCTCAGCGCAGCCTACAGTCAGTGTTGGTTGGGAACAAAATTAAATTTTGTCTCCAGTGTCGCTTGCGGATTACGTAACACTTATGTAAGCAACCCATGTCTACCGTCTTGGCTCTCTCTCGATACAAGTCAGTTACTCGCCGGCCGTCTTCCTCGACACAAGGTATACGCTGCGACTCAACGCTACCGGACTTTCTGTGAGTAAATTTTTTTTACATCATTCTCTCTTATTATATGACTTAGCAAAATATATCGCTACCTGTTTGCTACAAAATTAATTTTTATTTAGCTCTACAAGTCTACTAATATTTTTGCAAATGTTTTTAAATATTTTACTCTCATGATTAAATTTTATTCTACATTGGTGGGTTTTGTACTTAGTTGCAAAACTGAACCATGCCCATCTTGTACAAAATTATTTTTTCTTTTTTAGATATACCTCTTTATTAGTCTTACAATAAATATTTCTTGGACTTAATTTTTGTACAATTCACGCTGTTATTTTTCCACACAGTACGTGTTAATACTTGGGCAGTTGGCAGCAAACTGTTTCTAGACATAGCAACACCAGACCGCATTACCACCACCACTACAGCCCTGTTCCCCCACTACTTCCAGCTTAGGTGCAACAATTGACTGAGTTTTTCAGTATTATACTAACCTTACTGTGAGACGCAGCGATGGCTGAAACTTTGCGAGAAAAATTATTAAGGATTAAATTTTTGCTGGCCAAGCAAAATAATTCTGTTAGGGTGTCCAAGACTTCCACTTTAACAAAAATGAAACGCTGCTTTAGGAATAATCCAAAATTTTACTCAAGGGACACTAACATCACTATGGATGATAAAATGTTTCAAAAACTTTTAGACGAGCTAACTTTTACCAGTAAAATAACACTGGTGACTCCAATTCCAGACTAAGTGTCAAGGTCACTTAAGAATTAATAAAAAAATAATTTTTTTTTGACAAATATTTCCACTCCAAGTAACGGAGGTCCAGCAAAAGGACAAACTCGAATGAATTGTTGGAAAAAAACAATTTTTTTATTTTTTCGCATCTGACCACTTTACCCCCACCACGCGGTCTAGTACCCGGACGGCACGGTGCTGTCCGGTCAGTCGGCGTCCGGCTCCCGCGCGGGGATGACACCACCACCGTCGGCTGTTCGCAATTTTGTTTCCAGTTGGGCTTCGGGTTTCTCCAGTGGGTAAGTGGAAATAAAAATTATTTATTTTTTTAGTTTTAAGAGTGGGGTTGCTAGGGTTCAGGTCAATGGCCTCTGAGGAATGCCTTACGTCACATTTGGTAGGTTTTTCAGTCTGGTCGCTGGGAAAATAGATTTTTCTTTGCACTTTTGTGGTTTCTCGTGGATTTTCACTCCACAGCCGAATACGAGGAACCACAAAAGTGCAAAGAAAAATTTTTTTGTCTTTCCACGTGACCTTGACCTTAATTACGTCAATGACGTCATTATGGTGACGTCAGCGGTGATGACGTCGTCATGACGTCATTTCTATGACGTCATACCTATGACGTCATAGATATGACATCATTGATGACGTCACCGATGACGTCATTCGTGACGTCAGTGACCTTGGTGACGTCAGCATTCCTCAGGGGTCATTGACCTGAGCCAGCAGCCCTACTTTGCCACTACTCAGTTTCAGGATTTTTTAGGGATTTTGGCCAAGAGAAAACGATTGAAGCTCGTGCCACGGCTGGGATTGTCTAATTTCAGTCCTATAGCATACAACCCTTAAAATTGCCCTTCTTATGGATATTTTCGTATGGTATACTTTGACTTTATTTTGAATAAAGTTCAGCTGATAACTGTAGAAACAAACCAGATTTTTTACATTTTAAACCTGAGGTTCATTAAATTTAAATCAGATTGCAGAACCAATTGACCTGGCGAACGAGCGAAGCGAACGGTTTTGTCGTACAAGTTTCACAATTTTACCTGGTAAATATCCGATCAACCCAGTTCTATAGTTGTAAACTGTCATACACAGATTAACTGGAAGTAGGCTTACCAACTTTGTGTTAGATTGTTGCCAAGCAAAATTGCAGCCTATTTTTCAAAAGGGAACTAAAGTGCACATTTTTAACTATATTACCGTAACGACCCGAAATGGAAAAATTTACTAAAAGATGTTTCGAAGTTGCAATATGCCTACATCCTAGATTAGTGTTTAAAATGTAAAAAAATCATTTGATCTGTTTTACAAAAAATGTAAATTTTCCTATAAAATATTTACCGGGTTTCAACGGTGTAAAAATTACAATTTAAAACAGAATTTAAAAATTGAAGGGTTGGCAAAGCTGATCATGTCGAGAGTTCCAATGGTTGGCAACACTGACGCGTCGCACAGGACTGCCAACCTGAGAACACAAATTCCGCTGGAGTGTGAACTAATATATAAATACATTACAGGACCACCCGTGCCGCGCCCCACGGGATCTGGTCCCTCATAATGTTTAATTAGTGAACCAGACCCCACGTTGTTTGTTTTGTAATCAATTTTGGTGAAGTTGTAGCTATCGGCAGACGCTTGGGTCTTTTAAAAAGATGCGAACGCCTTCCCCTTTTTTATTTTAAATAAATGTTTTGATACTGTTTGGGACTCGGCTTCTATTGTTTATTTAGTAACACATTCTCTTGCAGCATATACAAACAAGGATTTAGAGAAAACAGTTCTTCATCCCTACCACTTTGCATAACCTTTCACGGAGCGTTTGATAATTTAGAGTTATGTTTAGTTTGTTAAGAATTGTTGCAGCAATTTAAAAGCGGCTAAACTTCATAACATCGATTTAAGTGACTCTGGCTCTTGCGTACATGGACCTAATCAAATTTCGATATCAAACAAATACATTTTATGAGATGTCTATTTAGGTAGTATATTTCGCCAGTAAGTGCTACAATAAGGACAACTAATACCCATACTAAGTTTAAGATTTGATGCCTTCTGGCCAATACCTTTTCTCACAGACGAATTTCGCAATCCGCCCAACAGGCAACCCTTCTTCCAGGTACCTAACTAATCATCTAATATAAAGTAACCTATAGCCTAATCCAATTATTTTAATTTTTAGGTACTGCCGTGGAGAAAAGGTTACCTTCCTCTCAAACCCGCAAAGATTATTTTTTACCCCCGAATTGCCCAAACCATGTCTCTCGAACCCGAATCGTTCGGCGGCAGTTTGTGCCTCCCATATTTAGCTCTGGGTTATTTTTACGCCCCGACACGAGTAGGCCCGAGCTCCCGAACCTGATTTTTTAGCTGGCGCGCAAAATCCTGTTATAACCAGAATTTACGCCCGGGACTAAACTAGTCGTGAGCTCTCAAACCTAAAAATGTAACGTCCCATCAATGTACAAAATCAATATACTATTGTGATCACCAGTAATCGCCAAAAACTTCCCTGATTTATACAGTTACACATGTTTATAATGCTCAATCTAATCCCAATATTATCATAACGGAAAATTTTCAAATTTCAATTATGGATCAAGATGACTGTAGTGCCAGGTGAGCTACATCCCATTAGAGAAATGGTGTCAGTTTCTGCGACACCGCGGATTTCGCCACAGAGTTTTTGTCGGTTAAAAAAGTGTTAAAACATCAACATTTTACTCTTTGTTACCTGCAAGTTTTGCCAACGCTGCAGGAAACAACAATCGTTCTCGTTTGCGTTGGAGATTTTTGTCTCAACTATTACTAAAATAAGGAATTTCAAAGCAAACTAGGGTAGAATTTATGTTTTTATATTTTATATTTACCTTGATTGATAATTGTTAATTTGATCACTACCTAATGGTTTGTTATGAACTAATAATCCAAATTTAAAATAGAGTAAAATTGTGTCGTTATACGATAGGCCTAAATATCGTACCCGTAGCAACACTGCTTCATCCGCTTATTCAGTTATCTGTGTAATAGTAAATACCGTATTAAAACTGACTTTTGTTTTTGTTTTCACGCTTCATATCCGGAACACAAAAACAGCTATTCCGCAGTCCTTAAGAAACAGTTATGCTTTTCCTTTACCGACCTTGATTATGGATAGCATTATCTTAAGTCGGATTCTCGTCAATTTTCGGTGGAAACAACTACAGTCCCATATCCAACGATACCGAAAAATTGAAAATTGGTTGATAATTGTAGGCGTTCTAATAACAAAAAAAAAAACCTTAGAGTATTAAATAAGTAGGCTCTAGATTACATAGAGACAGACAGAAAGGGAAACAAAACAATATAGCACCCAGGTTCTTTTTAAATATTTGAATAACCTGGTAAGATTTGGTCCTAGGAATATGTTTGCGGAGCACTCTGAAGATTAATTCCGGTATAGTCACTTTTGAGGTTTCCTTCAGATGATGTAGAGTATACAGTAAGATGACTCTACAGCCGGGCAGGTCGGGTCATGCCCCCGGTAATGTGACGAAAGCTTACCAAACAATGGGGTAGAGCGTGCACGAGTCACACATTTGGACAATTACAGGGTCAACGTCTGTGGGTCTGGTGAATCGTTCAGTTCCCCCATGGAAAGACATTGAAAAGTAATCATGAGCTTCATGGAAATGAATTTAGCCGACAGATAGTAATCAATTAATTATTATTTAATACATTTTGGCGATAATTTACCCAATATACCTTTTCATGCTATAATTTAATAAAATAGTATGCAACTCAAATCGTTTTCAGAATCCGCCTGCAGGCGGAAAAAGGGCAGGCATGAAAAACCAAAATTTACTGGTTGTGGTAGCGTGCATGACGATGTCATTCAAACGCTTGTTAGATTCTCGTATTTTTGCTGGGTATTACATTACATTACTCAAGTTTTTGGTGTAGGGCTTGGTCTGTAGTTGTTTCCGCCAAAAAATTATGAGAATCGGACTTAAAATAAAAGTTGTAAAGTTATTTAGCACAGTTTGTGCCTGCCGCAAATTTGTACCATGTACTTAACTAAATCATATGTTTAATTGAGATTAGATGTTTGTTTTGTTTTTTGGTTGTTGTGATTTTTGACCAAATATATTCATGAAAGTAAGTCCAATTTTGTCTTTTTATATTGGCTTGTCTGTCGGTCTTTACATTTGTGGTGCCGAAACCCGATTCAAAAATAAATGTCACTGAGGAAATCAAAAAGGGACAGACATCCCCCTGACAGATATTCTCCTGAGGAAAAGGCCAAAAGCATGGAACCCAAAGAGGATCAACCTCCAAAACCTCCATCTATGTCAAGGACCATCAGCACAACCTCCAGTAGGCGTCGACTATTGCAATTGGAATTGGAAAAGATTGAAGAACTGAACAAACTGGAAAGAATTAGAGACGAAAAGGAATTGCAACGCCAAAGGGAGATTGAAGAGATGGAGCGACAACGTCAGGAGATGGAGCGACAACGTCAGGAGATGGAGCGACAACGTCAGGAGATGGAGCGACAACGTCAGGTGGAGGAGAGAGAATTTGAACGACAGAAAAGACTGCTTGAGGCAAGGATCGAGCTTGAGTCCGCCTCTGTCTTGGGAGGCAGCCGGTCAGCTTCAGTCTTGGGCAGTCGACCAGCGTCAGCTTCGGGCAGTCGTCATCCGAAAGGTAATCAAACTCAAGACAATGTAAGCCTTGATGTTCCTTCAGTGAAGGAGGAGGCTTATATCAAGTCGAAAGGTGGCTGAACGAGGAACCGCCAGTTCCTTTGTCATCGTCAGCCATCGTGTCCACGGCTATTGGTAAACTTGCTAACTCCTTTACAAAGGCTATCAATTCATGTAATCCTGTCCAACCAAGTCGGCAGAGGCTTCCCGCCTTCAGCGGAAAACCAGACGAATGGCCGATGTTTTATTCTTGTTATAATAAAACTAAACATCTTTTTAACGATGATGAGAACCTTGACAGAATAAGGAATTGTCTAGAAGGCGATGCTTTCAAAATGGTAAAACCTCTTTTTGTATCAGGCAGGAATCTAAGTACGATAATTAAGACTTTACAAATGCGGTTTGGACGACCCGAGTTTGTAGTCGAGTCAATGTTGAAAAAGGTACGCATGCTCCAAACTGTCAAGGAGGATGACGCTGTCGCCCTGATTGAATTTTCAACGACTCTTTTAAACTTTACCTCTACTGCAGAGTCATTAAATTTGGAGACGTACTTAATTAATCCTACCTTAATGAACGGGCTTTTAGGTAAGCTTCCCTATACACTTAAGTATAAGTGGGCTGAATACGTCAATAGCATGTGTTTAGAAAACCCTGCTGACCTGAAAGTTTTCTGTAAGTGGCTAGAAACTCAGTGCTCCATTCTGAGTATCTATTTCCGTCCACCCGAAGAAACAACGCGGAGGAAATATGACGCTAAACCGGTTTTGACCAATACCCCTGTTGAAAACCTCTGCATTTTCTGTTCGGAAAGTCACGAATCCGAGATATGTAAAGCGTTTAGGAAAGCAGAAGTCGCACAACGGTGGAAAATGATAGTCGAGAAAAAGGTGTGTTTCTTTTGTTTCCGTCGACACCAAATAAAATTCTGTAAATCAAAGAAACCCTGTGGGATCAATGGCTCCAAACTATATCACCACCGCCTTCTGCACACCGATAAACCTTCAAAAAACGTACCAGAGACAAGCTTCGATAAAACACAGAAAACTTCAGGTCAGGAAGGTAAAGCCAAAGAAAGTCAGGAAGGTAAGGTAAGAGAAGATAAGGTAAAAGAAGGTAAGGCAAAGGAAGAAATTATAAGCAATCACTCAGTAAATAACCGTGTTTTACTTAGAGTGTGTCCAGTGACCTTATATGGCCCAAGTTGTCAGATTGACACTTATGCACTCTTAGATGATGGTTCGACTGTATCCCTGTTAGATTCAGTTACAGCTGACGAATTAGGAGTCACCGGTAGCATTGAACCCCTTACCACTTGTTGGTCAAATGCAACTAAACACTTTGACCCAACGTCCAGACGGGTCGAACTTAAAATAAAAGGACTTTACGAAGAAGAAGTTTTCACCTTAAGTAATATAAGAACACAATCGCCTTTGGATCTACCTAAACAATCAATTGACTCAGTTAAACTTCGCGAAAGGTGGTCTCACTTAAATTCAATTGATCAACCTCTACCGACATCTCTTGCGAAACCTACAATCTTGATAGGGCAAGACAACTGTGAGTTGCTATTGACCAGGAAGATAATCGAAGGTCCATCGAATGCTCCCGTTCTGTCATGGAGCTACCTTGGATGGTCAATGCACGGCAAGTGTCCTGAATTTGTTGGGCGTGTTGACGATTTCGTCTTTACGTCCTTTCATCACGACAGCCTACATGATTTGGTAAAAGGTTCTTTTGAAATTGACAATTACGGTGCATCTCCAGAAGAAAACAAGTCGATAAAATCAGCAGAAGACGAGCGTGCAATGTCAATCCTGGAGAAAACAACGAAGTTAATCGGAGACCGTTATGAATCTGGCTTGTTATGGAAATCCGATGACTTTAAATTTCCTCCAAGTTACGACGATGCTCTTAAAAGGCTAATACACATTGAAAAGAAGATGACGAAAGATCCTACCTTTAAAGACGAATACTCAAAGAAGATCGCCGACTACAGCGAAAAGGGATACATTCGAAAACTAAGAGAAGATGAGGCAAGTGTTTTGAACGATCGTACCTATTATCTACCTCATTTTGGAGTTGTAAATCCCAATAAGCCCAATAAAATGAGATTGGTTTTTGACGCAGCTGCAAAGTCCAATGGTATATCATTTAATGACACTCTAATTAGTGGACCTGACCTTCTGAATCCATTGCCTGCTGTTCTTATGAAGTTTCGTCTGGGAAAATTTGCCATCGCTGGGGATATTAAAGAAATGTTCCATCAGGTGCGCATAAGGAAAGAAGATGTCGATTCACAGAGGTTTTTGTGGAAACAAAACCCAGATGACCCTCCAGATACGTACGTGATGGAGGCAATGACATTTGGATCGACTTGTTCCCCCTGTACTGCTCTCTTCGTGGTGAACAAAAATGCTAAGCGTTTTTCGTCAGTTTACCCTGAAGCAAGCAAATCAATCCTTACCAAGGAATACATGGACGATTTGTTAGACTCTGTCGATTCTGAGGAAGAAGCAAAGACCAGAGTTAAAGAGATAATAGAAATTCATAGATCAGGTGGATTTCAAATTTGCAACTGGCTATCGAACTCCAAAGATGTTTTGTCCGATATCCCTGAAGAACTGAAGTCCAACTCGACTAAGCAACTGAAATCCGACAGCAACCTTCCCACTGAACGAGTTCTTGGAATGTGGTGGGATTCAGACAGTGACAATTTCGTATTCCACCGAAATGCGGAGAAGTTACAGAAGATGGAGTCAAGCTACCCAACTAAACGTGAAGTCTTGAAAGCTGCCATGTCTATCTTCGACCCTTTAGGGCTAGTTACACCTACTACGATCAAAGGTCGAATGTTGGTACAAGAGATTTGGAGAATCAAAATTACATGGGATGAAGTACTAACATCGGAACTGACTAAGAAATGGCAAGATTGGTTGGAGGAAGTGAAACAGTTACAGTATTTTACTATTCCACGGTACTATTTCAAAACCCTGACAGTCAAAGAAACTGAGCTTCATGTTTTTGTTGACGCAAGTGAAGAAGCGTACTCAGCTGTTGGATATCTAAGACAAAAGGATTCAAACGAGAACACAGGGTACAAAACTATGTTGGTTATGTCAAGAGCAAAAGTAACACCTCTAAAACCAACAACCATACCAAGACTAGAACTACAAGCAGCTGTCCTTGGATGTAGGCTGGTTAAAACCATCTTACACGACTTAGGCATCCCCATTGTCCGAAAGATCCTTTGGTCAGATTCGGTTACGGTATTACATTGGATTAAATCCGATCCAAGAAACTTCAAACAATTCGTTTCTAATCGACTTGGGGAAATCCTGGGAATTTCACAAGCTGAAGAATGGAGGTGGGTGCCAACTAAACTCAACCCTGCCGACATCGCTACCAGGAGCAACAAGAAATTCACAAAAAATGCTCATGAATTTTGGACTTATGGCCCCGAGTTCTTAAAATACGACTCTAATAATTGGCCAGAGCAACCGACAACCTTGCAAGCAGTTGACAATCAAGAACTCAAACAAAGATTTGTTGGCTTACTCAACGAAGACAAAGGTGACATCATCAACGTTGAGAAATTTTCTTCTTGGGACAAAGTAACGAGAGTAACTGCATGGGTGTTGAGGTACATTAGTGCACTACAGTCCAGGATAAAAACAGAACCGAAAGATAAACTGAAGATTAATTCTGACCTGAAATTGATTGCGGAACTTACTCCGGAGGAAGTTCTTAAGGCTGAACTTGTCTTAGTATCAAAATCCCAAGAAAGAAGTTTCAAAGAAGAAAATGCCTTATTAAGAAGTAAGAAGTCAGTACCAAAGTCGAGTGTGATATTCACGCTGGTACCCTTTATAGACGAAAAAGGCCTTATCAGGATGAACACAAGAGTAAAGAACTCTCCTGAGATCAGCAATGATCGAAAATATCTAATCATTTTGGATGGGAAAAGTCATGTGGCTAAACTAATAGTGAAATCATTTCACGAACATTGCCTACACCAAGGCATCGAAACAGTTGTCAACTTAACGAGAGAAAAGTACTGGATAACAAAATTAAAAACTGTTGCCAAGCGGATTCAAAGAAGCTGCATGAGATGTCAAATAAATAATGCAAAGTCAAAACCTCCACAGATGTCACCTCTTCCAATGACCAGAGTTTCTCAAGTCAAACACGCATTTTTTTACACCGGTGTCGACTACTTTGGACCAATTGAAGTAACTGTCGGCCTGTCGTGAGACATGAAAAAAGATATGGGGTATTGTTCACATGTCTGACCACGCGAGCAATTCACCTGGAAGTATCTCATTCGCTAAACACTGAGAGCTGTATTATGGCTATTCAAAGGTTTATTAGCCGCCGACCGTGTCCGTCAGAAATGTTTTCTGATAACGGGACTAATTTTGTAGCTACTGACAAAGAACTACGGAATGCAGTGAAACAACTGAATAACACCCAGATTCAGAGAAACGTCGTGAAACATGGAATTAAGTGGAACTTTATACCACCTCGAGCACCGCACATGGGAGGTTGCTGGGAACGTTTGGTTAGGTCAGTTAAAACTGCCTTGAGAAGCGTCATGCGTTGTCAGTATCCTAAGGACGAAGAACTACAAACATTTTTAGTTCGTGCGGAGTTCATAATTAACTCGCGACCACTGACCCATGTTTCCCTGGACCCTTTGGACCCTCAACCACTTACACCAAATCATTTTTTAAGAGAGGCGTTCAAAATTGAGATTATGGAGGACCAGCTCTGCAAACGACAGTTGGTTCGAGTCAGATCACTTCTGGACAATTTTTGGAAGAGGTGGATCCGAGAATATCTCCCATGTTTGTCTCAACAATGTAAATGGCACAAAAGAATCGAACCACCAAAAGTTGGAGACTTGGCCATAATCATAGACGAGAGTAATCCAAGAAACACATGGCCAATGGGTCGAGTAACAAACACGTACCCAGGTCGAGATGGTGTCATCAGGATCGTCGACATCAGAACCTCCAAAGGAACCTTTCGCCGCCCCCTTACAAAAGTCGCCATCTTGGGGGAGGGGGAGAAGATGTAAAGTTATTTAGCACAGTTTGTGCCTGCCGCAAATTTGTACCATGTACTTAACTAAATCATATGTTTAATTGAGATTAGATGTTTGTTTTGTTTTTTGGTTGTTGTGATTTTTGACCAAATATATTCATGAAAGTAAGTCCAATTTTGTCTTTTTATATTGGCTTGTCTGTCGGTCTTTACAAAAGTGTTATACACTAATTAAATTTGAAAAATTCCTATCTATCTTCTTATTTCTATAAGGGTTTCGTCTGTTACGTCCCTTTTTCTCTTGACCTACTGAACCAATTTTTAAGATTAAGGTGTCATTTTTAAGAGGGCGTTGAAATCAATCCAAATTCCGCCTTTCCCCCATAAGAGCAATGTTAAACGGGATGTCAAATAACTCTCTTATTTATAATCAGAAAATAATGGTTTATAGCTCTAAATAAAGGGTTCATCAAGGCAAATTTGGTTTGCGAGAGGAATTTTTAATAAAAATTAGCGTTTTTTACCAACTTGAAATAACAAAGCAAGTTTTTTTACTACTTTTAAATCATTTTCTACAGAATTTTATAAATTATTTACAAAGAATCGATCTCGCAAAAGGAACGGGGAATTCAATTGTGATTTAAACGCTATTTATTCTGAACCAATCGGACAAAAAATAAAGAAGTTATATGACAAATGCCAGGGACAAGTTTAGCATTGCTCTTATGGGAAATCAATCCAACATGGCGGCACTCCAACGCCCTCTTAAGCTTAGGATATACCGCAGTGACGAATCGTAATTAAAAAGGTCATATTGTTTCGGGCTTCGCCCCTTGCATTTGATTTATTTCTAGAGGGCGCTTTAAAATGTTGACCAACTTTTATTGCAAGTTCTTTAATTTGAATTGTATTTTAACAGCTGATTACCTTCAGATGATTTTTAAAAGCCAGATAGTAAACAAAAATAGATCTCTCACTTCATAATCAACATTCATGCACTGTGGGTAATTTTCACTCATACAGATTTATAAAATGCTCAAATTGCGCATGGGTCACCTCGTTAGAATATAATATTGGGATTGGGTTGAGCCTTTAAAACATCTGTTAATATACAGCTGTAAATACGTGTAGTTTTTTGTGATTACTGTTATTCACAATTTTGAATTGGTCGGATGTTGTTGATTTAAAACTCAATGTAACTTTTGTACTATATCTAAATAAATTGCTCGATTTCGAGCAACACATAGACTAGTTTAACTTAAGAGTCATCTTCACCCCTGGGCCAGTAGCCCATTGTTGCGCAGTCGGCAATGTTAACCATACGGCTTTTATGCTAAAACATGGTATTTAATTCCCCTGTTTCGGACGCCATTTTTCAACCGATTTTCTTAAAACTTGGCAAGTGTTTAGTTGAATAGTTATACTAGGTTCCTCATACCTCAAAATTTTTAAAATTTAACAAATATTACTAAGGAAATCGAGTTACTTTGCAACGTCACAAAGAGTAATATTTATTAAATTTTCAAAATGTCGAGGTATGAGGGACCTAATATGACTGTTCAACTAAGTTTAAAGAAAATCGGTTGGAAAACGGCGTCCGAAACAGAGGAATAAAATGCCATGTTTTAGCGTAAAAGCCGTATGTATGGTTAACATTGCCGACTGCGCAAGAATGGGCTAGTGGCCCAGTGGTGAAGATGAGTCTTAACAGATGTTTTATTTAAAAAAGGAAAATATTGAAATTTGTAAAGAAACTTTTTGTAAGAAATAAAAATAATTTGTAACACTGTGAACTAAACTCCTTTTAGTCCTTTTACTTTGCAAAACCTTTTTTATTGTTTTGCACAGCAAGTATGATTCATTCCTCTTCTTTCTCAGCTTATGCATTGTAGAAGATATCCGCGAATACGGTTAGAAAGGCAGTGTCATGTAGATGAGCAGAATCCCATTCCCATTATAATTCACGTCGGCCCCAAGGGCTCCAGCACCCTACACGCTTAAAATTAAATCAAATCAATCATTATTCAACACTAGAGTTCTATGCTCAACACATACAAAAATATGAAGGCCTACATGAATGCGTCCTTGTTGTAAAATACTTATTTTGCCTTCAACTTGTCGTAAGCCACCTTAATGTTAGTTTCAATCATTCAATCAATGTATTTAGGAATACGGGTAATTGAATGAATCATTAGACAGCTGTTGTATAATAACAAATTATAGCCAATTAGGAACTATAGTCGCGGCCAGGAAATCAGGCGGGTAAATGATTTTGCAACGTTGCCAAATTTTCAGTGCTTATGGGGGCCGTTCGGCAAAACGAAATGGGCTCGTCGAAATGTCGGTAATTTTGTAGGAAGATTGCCTGAGTTACCGACGCCCGAGCCAAGATATCGGAAGGCACAAAAAATGGAAAATCAGGAGCGGCCGTTGGGTCCCTGGTCTCCCCCTCCCCCAACCGACCCCGAAATATTTCCTTGAATGACACTGACCACACGCCAGCACAACAGACCGGCCGGTGCAGACCCGGTTTTCGGGGTTGTAAAAATTATCTCGCTTCACTGGCACGGTCTGTCCCGCACCGGGGGAGGCTCGACAGCCGTGCGGCGGGTATGAGAAGTTCAACACGCGACTCTGAGTGACGGATTGCACGGTTATGTTTATTTTTGGATCAGTCAGAGTTTCCATAACATCCATATACTGTCTCTAAACAAAAAATTACACTACCATAATCACTTTATTTAGAATAGGGCATTGTCTTTTTAATGTTTTATATAATTTCAAAACAAACTTTTATAGTTTTAATTTTAGATATCATTTTAAAACAAACTGTCATAGTTTAAATTTCAGAAGCCAAATTGTCTGTAACCTAAAAATTATTATTTCAATGTACGATTTTTTTAAATAACGTACATTTAAATATTTTAATTAGATATATAGTAGGCTAGTATTCAAATTATAAATAAAATAATTCTTACAAGGATTTAACATAACAAGGCAAATTTAAAAATATTTATAATTTATTTACATACAAAATAAAAAAAGCAAATTAATTGTATAGCATACAAAATTAACACATAGTCAAATACAAAAGTAACATATACAAAATGAGACTAATTTACAAAAATGATTTCAATTTTCAACTCGCTAATAAAATAGCAATTTAATGACGTAAAACAATAAATACAAATTTTGAAAAAACTTCCCTGTATAATTATAATACAGAAACGTAAACAGAAACAAATTTAACTTCTTGATTAGCATTGTACGCGATGGTGCTGTTATTCAGGCCTACTTGATTAAATTAAATTCAAGATTTGATGAGAACAGGATTTGATTGAAATCGACTAAAATAAGCTTTCCTACAAAGTTGTTCAGACAGATAGACTACGCAAATAAAAAAAACTATACAATACGAAAATAATAAAATACATAAATACAGTGAGGTAAATTCACATAGGCTATACATTTCCAATTGGGAAGATGAATTTGATCTCTGATAGGGACATTTCTTGAGCAAACTTGTGAGCAAAATTCCATTACACAGGTCGTTAACATATATTAAAAATAGGATTGCCCCTAGAACTGATCCTTGGGGAACCCCATGTCTGATGGTTCCCATATCACTGAAAACTCCATTTATTTTTACGCATTGTTGTCTACGACTCAAGTAACTGGAAAACCATGAATGGGCTACTCCCCGCACACCACAATCGTATAGCTTCTGTAACAAAATTTGGTGATTCACCGTGTCGAAGGCTTTTTGAATGTCTAAAATAAGCCCACTGACACACTTACCACTATTAATACCATCATTTATCCTTCCTATAAAATCCAAGAGCCCCATCTCTGTATTCACCCCCACCCTGAATCCATATTGATTACAACCACAGTATCTGGAATATATAGAGGAGAACGGTAGGTGACACCAACAGCTGATTGAAGAGGTCCTGCCGTACTGCCTGCCCCGTTGACGTCATAATGTTTACATTCACGTAAAAGTTCAATCAGCTGAACTAACCTCAACTGAGTTTTGAATTGGTTTATAGTAGTAGTTATAATTTCAATTAAACTGCTTCTTTAGCAATTTATAACACCTTAAATGTAGGATAGTTTTCAAATCATTGAAAACAATATATATATAAGATAATTTATTAAAATTACACCTTCTTTCCCCACTGGGAAAGCTGCTTCAAAACAAAGGATACTAAAACAAATAAATATTAATACTACAATAATTTTGAGTATGATGTTCATGATGAATATAAATGGTTCCGTAAGATAGATATAGAGTGTTTTAACGCCACAATTGAAATTTTGGTTAGGATATCCCTATTTAATTGAAATTTCTTCCAAAACACACATAAAAATTTGGAATAGTGCCTCTGGATCCAATAAGCAAACCAATGACTTCTACTTTCTTTAGTTTGTATTTGTCTTGAATGAAAGGAATGGTTGCCTCATATATTTTTTTCTTTTCTTCATTTACTTCTTCTGGCTGTTCTTTATTAATTTCAAATCTTACGGTAGGGTCAAGAATATAGCCCGTATGTTTAGCTTCATCAATAACTAAAATATCGCATCTTCTACTTGATCCGTTCACTGCAATGCAGGACACTTCTTCGTATACACAGTATTTTAGTTCTCTGAAGGCTTCGGCTATTATTTTTCTTATTTCGTGGTGTCTATTGTTTCGCAGGAGTTCTCCGAATGGGCAGAATCCAAGGATATGTGGCAAAGATTCATAAATGTAAGTCTCAGTGCTGGAGCATCTCCTGCACTGGGTGCCATCCTTGGACCTGCCCGGATTCGACCTCACTGGAGCCACGTCCCCTATCATCTTCAAGGCTTCCTTATACTCTGCTGAAGTCAATCCTTCCATTTTATGTAATGCCATATTGGGAGGACTATATTCTTTGAAAAGAATCACTCCCCGTCCTTTATAAGGCAGTAAACACCATTTATCATATTCTCTTTTTTGTAATTCACGTCTTACATGTTTTGTAGATTTAAATATTGTGGAATCTTCAATCTGTAGATTTCTGTAACAAATGTCCTTTTCTGCATCAAAATTCCTAAACATATTAACGTATACATTGTTGCATTTCTCTAATACATTACAAATGTTGATATGCTGTAATGGAGCCTCCCACAGAGCCTTAAATAATCCCAATCCTTTGCAGTCTTTTGGGGAATATAACATTACGTTAGGAATATCAGATGGTAAGTCAAGTATTTCTTTTACTGATGATCTAATAACTATGTCAATGTCGTTAAGAAATGACTTATTTAATTTTGATAAAGGAGCTGTTTGGAATGGATAGATAAGAGAGGGCCAAATGTAATGATTAAGTATATAAAGCTTTTGGTGAGGTTGCAAGTATGGGGATGACGTTAAATTTTGAATATTATTTGTTAACGATTTAATAACTTTAGGTTGATCCAATACAATTTTATCTTCAAAGTTAACTCCAAGATATCTGATTTTGTCTCCCTTGGCTAGTGACTGTAATTTAATGCCATCCAAATCAAATTCTTGTTGATGTAACTTTCCATTCCTTACATTTATTATATTGGTCTTATTTAAATTTAGTTGTAGTCCAATTTCATTGAAGAGGTGCTTAGTTTTTTCATATAATAATAAAGCTGATTCACAGTCTTTCCCAATCAGAACAGTATCGTCGGCAAATCCGAGTATGCTTATTGCTCGAACTGTTTCATCAATTTTATAGCCATATTCTTCAGCAATGGATTCATTTGATATTTCGTCTAAAATGTGATCAATACTGAGGTTAAAGAGTGTAGGTGACAATGGTGCACCTTGCAAAACCCCACGATTTATTATAATTGGCTTGGTTTTGCCTTTAATGGTCTCAATCTGAGTCTTATTCCCTCTCTGTAACTGCATTATGTTTTCAACTAAAGAGGTTGGAATATGTAAAGATTTTAAAGTTGACAATATATGATCGTGGCTAACATTATCATAGGCCTTTTCTATGTCTAGAAACAAAATGCAACAGTCGTCTTTTTTCTCTTTACTAGTATTCAGTATATGATTTAATATGTTGGCATTTACGTGAGTACCTGGCAAAGTTGTAAATCCAGTTTGAAATTCGTTGAATTTTATGTACTCTTTAAGTCTTGCATCTATTATCTTTTCATATACTCTTCGCAGTAATGAACATATGGATATAGGGCGCCAATTAGCTATGTCATTTAGGTTACCACCTTTGTTTAGTAAAACTGTTCTTGCATTCTTTAGAACACCTGGTACAATATTTTCTTTATGCATTTTATTAAAAATATGCATCAGAATTTTGGGGACTAAATTATTTTTTATACTTCTCAAAATTACATGATCTGGACCAGGGGCAGTATCAGGTTTAATTTTGTGTATAACATGTTTGACCTCTTCTTCAGTTATTGATGAATTATATTCCTCATTTAAATGTTTTATGAATTCTTTATCAGGTATATTGTAATTATTACGTGTATATTCATTGGGATTTGAAAAACGATCACTAAATTTTGAAAATAAATCATTAAGTTCTATTTCACAACCTTTACTTTACCCCATTTAGAATTTTTCTAACAGCTTTCCTTCTTTGGTTGTAATATTCAAATTGAATAAGCTCATAATTGAATTTTTCCTTTCTTCTTCGACGTTCAGCTTTACTTTTTCTCTCAGGGTTACTTGTTTCTTTATATTTCCTATTACCCTTTACTAATTTATTTTTTTTTCCTTAAATTATAGAACTTCCTTGCAGGATGTTTTGGCCCAGGCAAATGATTTATGGATTCTGACAGAAAGGTTAAAAATTCATGAACCTTCAAAGAGAATTGTATTTCATCAATATTTTCGTTAGAAAAAAATGTCAACCATTCTTTGTACTTTCCATCCAATAAATCTTTATATTCTGTAGTTTCATCAATTGTTTCAGTTACTGCTTCAACAGCTTCACATGTCTGGTCGATCTTATTAGTTTTTCTGTTGCTTTTATTGCATGATATATATTTATCTCTAATTCTTTGTCGGAAGACGTCAGGATGTGACTTTGTAACATGCAATTTTAACCCTTGAGCAGAATTAAAATTTTTCCCGCATATTTTACAAACTGGTGTGGTTTTCTGTGTTTGATTTCCAGTAGACACATCTTTAGTTGATTTTTCAAGCAGAGTTCTTGTGACATCGTCATCATCATTGTCACTGTAATCTTCTTTAATAGTAAAAAACGGTCTAACGTATCTTGGATCTCGGTTATTCGGTATTACGATTCCATCAATGGTTGGTTTCGATGGTCCAGGTAAGGGGCTTGTTGTTTTATCTATGATATGCCTTTTATTTGTAAAGATTGAAGACAAATTACTTCCTTCCTTGTTGTGTGCTCTTTTACTTTTTAAAGGATTATTTACCCTAGATACAGTCTGAGTTTCATTCTGTATTGTTTCATATTTATGACTTGCCTTGATGTGAGAGTTTAGTCTTTTAAATGTTTTGTGGCAAATAGGGCATCTACATTTATTCTTTGAGACTTCTCCGCTTATTATTTCAGAACTAGGCCCTGGGTTGCTTTCAATATCTCCTGCTAGTATCAGGAGGATCAAAATAAAAGCAAACCTACATTCAGATGGATATAACACATCTTTTGTTGACGTGATCATTTTAGATTTCTTTCTGGAAAGACTATTTCTTCTCAACCAAGTTAGGTTGGTGTGATAGCTATATAATGCTATGTTCAATTATTTCACACAAACACTCAAAGTTTTGCCATCATCATCATAAACCAAGTTGAATCTTAATGGAATTGAAAAAGCAGCAATAATAAGTAATAATTTCAAAATAGACCTCCTAAAAATAGCGAGAAACATTTTATAATGTTGACATCTCAATATATTTAAATATATATATTTGACACTAAAGATATTTAAATCTTTAGTGGCAAAACATTATTCCTTGGGTTAGAGCCACAATCTAGGCTTTTGATATCTTGCTATATTTTAAGGGAAGAAATTTAGTTCCGTTCTTTATTAATTTACACCTTTTTCTCCTAACTTTAATTTATAAAGGTAAAGGTACCTCTAGCATTTTTTCAGTTCTGAGGTTTAGACCGACAGGCATAGCTAGCTAGCATAGACCAACCAAAATGAATGCTAGTTTGAAAAAATTACGTTTAAAAATAAAACTCGCCAAGGTTTGTGTTTAAGTTAATATTCAAAACAGTTTTTACTAATAAGCGTGATTAGCATAAGGTTTGTAGGTCTGATTTATAGACAAGTAAGATATAGGCCTACTCTTAGGAGATCATTTACATAGAAGGGTGCCTAGACTTCCCTGTAAGCTTAGGCCTATTTTGTTGTTTTTGAAAGTCATATTATAATTCATGTCTTTTCCTTTAAATTAGCTTATAAGACTAGCCTTTTATTTAATCATTTCCCTAGCATGACGAATAGGGACAAGGACCTCAGCTCAAAAGGTCACAAGTTCGGTTCCCGGGATGGCCATTTTATGGGTTTTCACACTTTAAGTTAAAAGCATTAAATGAGCAATGCGCATTCCGCGTTCAGTTAAAAAATAAAAAATTGCAATAATTGAAATATAGGGTTAATATAAAATTAGGCTACCATACCGCGATTCTATTTAAAACAATGAATAAAAATTAACTTAGGCTTTCTTAATTTAGCATGGGTCAAACTTTTTTCATTAGTTTACTGCAGTTCTATGGACTGTACACCTAAGTCTAGGCATACTTTCTAGCTACTATGGTAAGCCATAGACTATATAATAGGGTCGTATGGTATGAAACTGGTTAAAAGCAGACCCAGTAAAATTGTAAGCTTCAACACTTTTTATTCTACGCACTTTTTATCCTTTTTAGATAACCCTAATATCACTTAATGTCATACAAATACCTATAATCGTAGGCTAACAAATGTATACCGGTATATCAAATAAATTGATCGACCTTTTCAATAGATAGGCCCTATTATGGTTGGCTTAATCTAACTTCCATCTAGTCCAAACATATTTTGTTTCATTTTAGGCCTATATAATTGAGTCACAATAGTACGTAGGCCTAATGTAAAAGCCTTGTTTAAAAATTGTAAGATTATAGGCCTAACCATAGTAAATTTAAACATACCCCATAAAATATTGTTGTATTGTGTTGGATTTTTATATCGTAATGCGGTATGGTAACCTTACCGTAACTTAATTTATAATTGCAATACATTTTAATAGTCAACACAATAATTAGTGTTTTTCAATTGCTGTAATTTCTCTTAGAGTTGGCCTATAACAAATTTCACAAGCCTATCTACACAGGAGAATACAGCAATTTAACCAAGTTAGTCGGTACTCCTTTGATATTGTATACCCATCCGTACATGTTCCATGAAGAATAGGCCTACAACTGCTCCTTGGCATGCTGCATTATTGGACTAATTCTACAGCAGAACCATTTAAAGTTTTCGGATCACACAATAACTTCAAAGAAGAAAATTGGTAAGAGGTGAACCTCAAAAGTAATACATTTTTAAATGTCGAGGCCTAGTAAGATATTTATTTGCAACAAAACCCCTTACAACTTTGAAGAAAATTTACTAAATTTGGTTTCTAAGTAGCCTAATATCAATGATTCTTTCCCTGTCTTCAACTTAAGACCACAAACGTTTGAAAGGATGTCTACTGGTCACTGAAGTCACAAGAGCCACTGAAGGTCACGGAATTTAGTCAGTGGTCTTGGAAGTCACAGAAAAAGTTACTGATCTATTCTTAAAGGAAATATAGAATTTGTAAAAATTGAGATAACGTGATTGTGAGAAAAATTTTTGTGATGTTTGCAATTTTCCCTTACAGTTTATGAATATACCACACTAGTCACAAAATTTTTTTACACTTTTCATCCCCTAAAGTCATATAAAATTCATTGATTTTTATAGCTATCAGACAAACTGTTTGGAAAAATTAAAAATACACCCCACAACTTGTTTTGTGTTCTTATAGTTAAAGTTTAGGTTTTTCTAAAATTTCCCTTGAGAAAATCATTACAACTACAAAAAAAACATATAAAAGCACACAATTTTTACACTGGATTTTATAGTTTCCCATTATTTAAGATGTGTGGTTTTACTCCAACAAAGTCATTAGGCATTAGGTTTTAAATATTTTAAACATCGTAGGAAAAAATTTTTCATGTTTACGTCCTAATGAAAACATAACCTGTTTGACTAACAGGGCCCGTGATTTGACAGATGCAATCAGCTGCTGCCCCGTTGACGTATTTTTTTATTATTGTTTTTGTTGTTGGCACCTACCTTCTACATTCTAGATTTCTTGATTACAACTATCAAAAACTATCTTACAAACTATTAAAAATTTACAGCTGATTTTTACATCAACATTTAAATGAAAGAAAACTTTATAATCCAGCGTAGGCCTAGATGCAAATAAATGGAAAAATAAAATTTGATCTTGAAACGGGTACAATGAGCGATGAGTTATGGTTCAAGAAAAGGTTTTTTGTTTGCATTAAAGTATAAGTTTAGTTTGATTTTAAAAAAAAGAATAAACTAAACCCATAGAATAAAAATTAAATTATTATTAATTCAAACGTATAGTGTGGCAGCCAACAAAGTGTTGGTGTTCTGAAAAATTTGCTGAAAAGACGTTTGCTCCAAAGACTAGAGAAAACATAAACATGCCAAAAATCTTCCAAATAAATGAGAAAGAACGGGGAAATTGCTCCATAAAATTTACATGGATTAAAACAATTTTACTTTTTTATGAAAATAAGTTACGTGTATCTATTAGGAGAGCCGAATTTTGTATAGTGAATGAAAACACTGTACTTTAAGGAGAGTGTTCAAATTTAATTTTGAGACTTTAAAAATTAAAACAGGAGGGAAAATACTATTTAAGCTCATGGACAAACAAGGTAATCAAACAGTTGAATGAAGTATGGTGTATGATGAACACTATTGAAAGTGTATTTATCCTGAAAAGGGGGCTGAGCAAGTCAAGTCAAAAACATCTTTATTTCAGAAAACAAGTTACAGTGATTTCGATACACATTTTTTTACAATATGAAATAATCCCACATAGGCGTAGCCTGTGCGTGGGACTGAGTCCTTTATATAATTAAGATTAATTAAACTATAGATGTTTCTATTTTAAACATTTAACAATTAAACAACCGTGAAAAGAAAAACAGGTAACAAAAGGCATAATGGCCACAGAAAAACATCCGTCACGATTTTTAAACACTGTCCCTATTCTAAGAATGGAGAAACACTCTATAAAATTTATAGGGATTAAAAAAAGTTTACTTTGTTTTCACGCAAATAAGTTACGTGTATTTATTAGGAGAGCCGAAAATTGTACAGTGAGTGAAGACAGTCTACTGTAACGGAGTGTGTTAACATTTTGTGACCCTAAAAAATAAAACAGAAGGTAAAATACTATTTCAACTAATGGAAAAACAAAATACAGAAATCAAATGGTTGAAAAAAGAATTGTGTATGATGCACACTATTGAAAGTAGGCTACTGTATTTATTCTGAAATGTGTGCTGAGCATCCGCACGGTTTTTAATAATTGCCCCTTTTCTACATTATGTTAATTTTTGTCTTAGCTCAAGGATTATTATTTATTAAAAAGCCCATTTTTAGAATCGATATAGGTTTTAACCATAGACAAAATTAAGCATTCATTCACGGTATCATGACTCTCGAGATTGTAAGGAGTGCTTTGGAAGCGGATGACTGCCTTTGGTCATTGTGCTATTATTTAATGATCCTGAATAATGAAACGGCTGCTATTTGTCAGTAACAAAGACACCTCATCTGATCCATCACAACCATCACACTCACCCTTCAGTCATACTCACCTTAAAATACGCACCGCAGAGTGCGTCGGCGTTTCAAATAAGTATCAAATTCTTTGCAAACAGTATTGCTAAAATATTATCGATAAAAACAAATCTTCTGACAGCTTTCTTTGTAAAGAATTTTCTTGGTAATCCACTAAGATCTAAATTATTATAGTTAGGGGCTTTTGCCCCTATAAGCCACTAGTATATCATAGTTCTATAACATAGGCCTATTACCATATTTATGCGATCAAAAATATTACAGTGTAATGGATCAAATATTATAATAATAACCTATGAACTGCTACAGAACGCATTTTCATATTGATTTTACGAACGAAATTAAAATACCAGTTGTAATAATTAAACTCTAAAATAATAAAAACAACCAAACGGTTTTTTTTTCAATTTATTACAATAATGTAAAAAAATTCTAATAGAGGGTATTTTAAAAACACTTATGTTATTATTTTACTAACGGTTATAATAATATTTTGTTTCTATCATAGTTAATATAATAGATGTGATATTAGAAATATGTTGCATATAGTACTATGATAGTGTAACGAGGAGGCCCGTGCCCAAATTGCGCACTTTATGATTCTGTATGCGTGAAACTCACCTACAGTACGTGAATGTTGATTATGAAGTGGCAGAGATATATTTTTGTTTACTATCTGGCTTTTAAAATTCATCTGAAGGTAATCAGCTGTTAAATTACAATTCACATTAAAGAACTTGTAATAAAAGTTGGTCAACATTTTAAAGCACCCTCTAGAAATAAATCAAAGGCGAGGGGGGCGAAGCCCGAAACAACATGACCTTTTTAATTAAAGATTCGTCACTGCGGTATATCCTAAGCTTTAAAATGACACCTCAATCTTAAAAATCGGTTCAGTAGGTCGAGAGAAAAAGGGACGTAACAGACGAAACCCTTATACAGTAGAAATAAGAAGATAGATACCGGACTTAATCAAATGGGGAAATTGCAAACTTTGAGGGCTTTCAAGGCCCTTCCTTTCGTATTGCTATTTACCAACAACAACTTCACGCTAAACTATTAAATGCATCGGCCGCACGTATGAGAAGTGAGAACGACTGGCCGGAGCGGATGTGGGCTGTGCGTGGCCGCCAGCCACAATGGCTAGGAGATCGACGACAGATCGATGGCGTGGACGGTTGGGTTTGTTTATAACTTGAAAACTACTTTTTCTTGAAGATATTTGTAAGATGGATAGTACAAAGGAAACAGAAAAATTAAACAGGACTGGTAGTAGTTTCCTTCACGTAGTTCATTGCCGCGCCGCTAGGTTCACCCGAAACAGTGGCCTTTTTCCCGCGCGAGGGCAAAACATGCAATCGTATTTCCCGTCTTCGGTTAGTGTTTACCGACCAAAATATTTTATTTTACGATTTATTTGAAGTTAAAGAGTGGTTCTAGTGGAAGGCTACCTGCTTTTTCAATAATTTGTGATATTATTACGTGAAAATGTATGTCAAAGTTAGTAAATTTCAGCATCAAATAAAAGTTATTATAAAATTTTTTTTAGAAAAAAACAGGTATACTTCCACTAGAACCACTCTTTGACTACCATATAAAACAAACAGCTTAAGTCTACGATGAACAGTTCCAACCGAAGGCTGGAAATACGATTGCATGTTTTCGGGTAGATTTTCGGTGCCGAACGGCCCCCTTAAGAATTTAATCACATGGTTTATATTTATGTCAATGCTTTTATCTGTTTTATTAGATGATACGGTAGTTATTTTGATAATTTTATAGAATGTATATTCAACATACGGTCTAGGTCTAGGCAACGCTGGATGATCAGTGTTGCCAGTTTATGGATCAAAGTAAGCTATTTTCGACAATCTCTTTCATCTTTTGGTTCCATGTGACATCGCATTTTCAGTCACCCATCTGATTTTGTGGCCGCTACTGTACAGATGTTTTAGGATAAAATACCATGTCTCTATACAGTAGAATTCGTGAAAATAGTCCAATGAGAGTCGATACAATGAGGGCGTTCTGGGCGTTCACAAGCATCCACCGCAAAGTGATTTGTTTACGTTTTTGCCTATCACGTGACAAATCCCACAAATAAAGTGTCACGTGAAAGGCAAAAACGTAAACTAACCGCTTTGCTGTGGATGCTTGTGAATGTGCTAATTGTTGCCAAATTTAATCTGAAACATATTTTTATACTGTATTACACATTGTAAACATAACCACAAATGACAACATTGTATGTAATTGTATGTAATTTCCTTGACATTGTCTTGTAGTTGTGGGGGGGTGGGGGCAGATTCCTGTAGTGTTTGAAGTACTATGCGTGTTTACATATTTTCATGGAGGTCCAAAATTTAACTTGTAATTTCATAAAAGATTCAAAAAGTTTCTGATTCGTTTTAATAAAATCTCCATGGAAACCAGCGCGGTTAGTAAATTTCACATTTTTTGAGATATTTAATACCTCATATTTTCATATATTTAAAAAATAATAATCCCCTGCCACAGTAGTTTTGATTTCCTCATGGACTTCTGTGATTATTTATTTCAGTAACATTTTCCTAAAGTGTATACTTCCATAATTATAGCTAAAACCAATTTAAGAACTATACCGTAATCATGAATACATTTTAAGAACCCCCTTCTTACATGTGGAGTATATTTACTTATCATCAGTACAGTAAAAATTAAAATTTAATATGATCTTCTTAAAAAGGATTACCTGGCAATTAATTGTCTGCTCTCCGTCTCGGTTGTGGTGCAATGTGCACGTGTGGTAAGCCTACCCAGAATGTTAACTGTCTCATGTATGTGTTATTAGTTATTGTGTATGTACTTTATTCGTCAATTTGAACATTTTAACAACTCCTTCTGGGTGAAACATTTTTTTTAATACCTGATGATGCCGTTTTAGCAGCAAAACATATTGTGTAGTAGATTATACGAACTGTAAGACAAGGTACGTAACCTACAATTAGTCTTACAATTGTGATCAAGAGTTTGTCGTCTAATTTCACTAATGCCGTTATTGTTCTTACATCACAATATAAGATTAGTGTGCTGTGACAGCTTGAAGTTGATGCGCTGATATGTCCCACACCCAGGGTCTTGTTTTAAGAATCAACGGATATAGATTATATTAGCTCTTGGGCCTCAAACGGATGGAGAAAAATGTTAATAAAGGAATTATAAATAAAATAATCAATCAGTATTGAAATGAACTCAAATTTTATTAGATTGCTTAGTCTCAAATACATGTTTTAGTTTGAAAAATATAGTCAATATAAAATGCTTGTAATTAAAAAAGAACCAAAGCATGCGTTTGAGGGAAAAATATTGCAATTTTAAGTCTAATAAATGTTCCTACACTGATGGAATGGTATGCCAACAACAAATAACTTGCTATCCCATAAACAAATGATATACAAATGTGAAATGATACAAAAAAAATGAAAGTGCAAAATTTTAAGTTTGCTATAGCAATGAATAAGAAAATTTATTTTAAAAACTACAACCAAGATTGAAGAGGAATGGAAAAAAATTTAAAGCACAATTACTTTTTAATGAGATAAATAAGTTTTAAATTACTAAGTAGACATGCTAAATGAATAAATTGCACAAGCGTTATTTAAAACATAGTTAATTTGCCAACAAACATAAAATAATAAATTTTTAACTTGATTGAATAAAATTTAATAAATGTTGATAAACATAAAGAACTGGATAGAATCAATATTGAAAAAATTTTCTAAAGAAATCAGATTTTGTCATTCTATAGTAAAATTACCACTAAGAATATATCTTCCAGCTTTTTACGTATGAAATAAAGTAAGGAGCAAGATATACAGCAAAAGGACAGAGCAAGTAAAATAAATCTTCAACCCTTGTAAATTTTGTCACTTTAGTCTAAATTGACCAGTGTATTTTGGTCTGAACTTATTATATTGGGTTTTACAATGACAAAAAACAATTAATTAGATTCAAATATAAAAAAAAAGTTTAACAGGCACAAAAATCACAAAGCCTACTGGCCAAAGTTATTCAAACTACTTCAAGTTAGAGGGTCAAAGTTACCTTAAACTATTATGAACATAAGTCTTGTCCACGTTGTAATCATTTGAAATTGAAGTTGGCCTAATTGTTTCGTAATATAATAATGGGTTTTCATTTATTGTAATAATATTTGATAAGAGTTATAGAAAAATATTAAATATGAAATCAGAATCTTATAAAAGATATATTTATTAAGTACAACTTTAGTTTTTAATGGTGTCGTTGTACGCACTTATAACTAAATATTATTCTATGCTTTTCACAAATTTACAACATAGCAATGTATACATAACCCTGCAAGTAGAGACATTCTAATTTTAAACTTTTAGTTTTTCTCCTTTGACCTGAAAATCCGCTGGTTTTATTTTGACGGAGGTCGGCCGGACTGACAACGGGGGCAGAGCCGATGGAATTTCAAATTGTAGTGGCCAATTTTAATTTGAACAATAGACGCCCTCAAATTCGGTCACCTGGGAACCTGACCACCAGCCGGTTTTTTGCAAATAGCCGGACTAACTAGGTGTTTATTAAACAAGTTAAAGTTTCAAGGAACTTTGTTAAATTTGTGTTCCAAAGATGAACTACAATATTAGGTGTATTAAACTACCAAGAAAGAGTAACAATTAATGTTTTGCTATCAAACTTTACATGTAAAAGACATAATTTATTCACTCAGATGTTAGTAATAGGGCCGAAATTTGATCAGACATCAGACAAGAGGTCGCTAGTGATGAAACTGTGTTAAATGAACGAATACCGAGCAAATGTTTAATCCCTTATCAACATAGGTCTTAAATATATAAATGAGACCGTAATAGTGATGGAATCCAATCCGTCTGCTGACCGTAACATTCGTGTAAATATGACAATCGAGCTGCAAAAAAGGCCGCTAATATAAAGATCACGCTAAAAAACTGTACAAGAGCACAATATTTAAGAAACTGAATCGTTAGTAAATTGACAAACTGAACAAAAATATTTAGTGATTGTACATGGAAACCAGTAACCTATGTCTATTTCCACTGCCGGAAATGTCTGCAGTCTAATGTTTTATTTCCGGAGGACCACAGCCGGATTATCCGGTGGCCAAACCAACCAACGCCGGACTTGAGGGCTTCTACTGTTAAGCAAATAGCAGAGCCCTACCGATCTCTGCGACTTACATGTAGATTCCTAAAAGAGACAATATTAATTCACCACATAAAATTGAAACTTTCTATTCAACAACCCTCGTAATTGCAGCCAGTTGATCACATTCAGTCATCAGGTTGATACGAAAACCAAAACTATTAAATAACTACGAAGGAAAATACATAACTGAGCTCCATGAGGAACAATAGGTTTTGATAAAAATCACTAAATAGATGTCCCTACTTATTGGGTTACGCATAAAGATTGGAATAAGTGTCCTCCTATTCTTTTTTCAAAGTGTGTATCTTCTACAGGATGTTTTAAAATTAGTTAAGTATTTTTGCCAATTTAATAATTTCCTTTGAGATAGTATGATTCACAAAAATAGTCCGAAGAGAGTTGAAACATTGTTGCCAAATTTATTCTGAAACATTTTTATACTGTATTACACATGGTAAATATAACAAAAAATGACAATATTGCAGGGTGTGAGGGGGACACAGCTCTTAAAATTTCCATCAGACTATTTCGTGCATCTTACTATAGCCATTATGTACTACAATTTTCTACAAGGTAGAGTGCTTAATATATTGGAGGTGTTCTGAAGAATTAGAAGCTTAGCTATAACTATTTCAAAGTTTGCTTTGGAAAAAGCTTATGATTCTTCGCCACAAAGATCTGAATTAATTTAACAATTTGTGAATATAAATAAATTAATTGCACTATTTGGCAACTCATCACAAAATTCATCTAATCTATAAATATTTAGCATGTACTATATCTATAATGAGCTGAAAAAACAACCATGTCATGTTTCATTTTTGGTTAAAATACAAAAATACAAAACCGGCTAAAAAATACTCCACAATAAACCACTCATAAACGATAGACTAGAAAATGCTTCCGATAAATAATTGCGATGAATTACTAACAAGTTAACGATATATACAAAACAAAATAAAGCGATGAAGCACAAAAATATTTATTGCCCTCGCTTCCACCGTTTAAAAATACTGTGTTATTACCTTTAGAAAAAATATATTCAACAATCGAGGAAAATAAATTATCAACAACTGTTCAGCTATGAACTAGAGCCTACTCTGTATCACAAGGTACAACGGTTGATAGATCAGTCTTCGGTAGCGTTCTGGTGTTCCGAGCTGGTCATCAGTGTATGCTGGCGTTCTATGTAGATTGTGCGAGCATGGTTCACTTGCTGTGCAACCTGTGAATTCATCAACTACTTCATTAACGTGATCAATATGGGTAGCAAAGGTAAAGGTCTAAGGTTGCAGAAAAAAATTTTTTATGAGGGAAAACTTTTATGAAGATTTATCTTTTTCGTTCTTGGCTGTGAACAGTGGTAAAACTGGCATGTCGCTAATTGATGATGGAATCATCAGAACCACCAGACATGACTGGCGGCAGTGAAACTAATCTTTACAAACCGATGTCCACAATTAAATCTCAGGTGACTGTTAGTCACAAAAATATCTTTGGTTTACCTACGAACCTGTGCTATGAAATTATCTAACTTACTGTAGATTTCTACACAGGCTTATTAGCTCATATCTACAAGCAGTTAATGTTTTTTTTCCATTGAAATAGGTAAATTTTCCAGTTGTCCAAGGTAAATTGAAAGATAGCATTCATGCCCAAATCAAAACCAGTCCCCATCCTGATGCTTGAGAGGTAAAAAGGAAATTAGGGTGCGTTCACCTCTATTTTGATGTAAGCCCACATAGAATATGAAGGAAATATTATTGAGAAAAGGTCTGTAAAGGTTAAAGTTTTTTTTATTTTTATTTTTCCTATATGATTAACCTTTTATATTACATTGTAATGATGTATGTGCCAAATAAAATTCATCTAAATCATGAAAGGACACCCAGTATTTTTAGAGAGCCCCTTCAATAATCAAATTCTATTGATCAGCTGCCCTCAAACTAGATAATTGATTTTAATAAGCATATCGTCGCTTAAGAAACAACACTGCCTGAGTGACATTTTTGTATCTCTGAATTTAACACGTCCTTGCAACATAGTTTAGCAAAAATCCAACAAAATTTTCTGCTATCGTTTTTCTTCTAACACACTCTATCCTTTGACTAAAAAACCCCCGCAAATATCCACTAGTTCTAGCATGGTAATCAACAAGAGAAGGATGTCATTATGCATAAGATGGAACTTATTTACCATTTTGATTGGTTTCCATTGATTTTTACAAGATCATAAATATTGTTAATTATTGTCTTGGTTATGAAACAAACATTCTAAGAGTAATATTAATAGCTTAAAGTGTTTATTGGAGATAGGCGGAGTTATATCGTACTCTTCCTGTAATACAACACCGCTCATATCCCCTGCAAGTTTCTTGGCGCTCCTGAAAAGTTTGCATCTTGTCACTTAGGCGGTGTTGTTTCATAACAGTCTGCAGTACCTGCGCCGTCTCGGCAGTTAGTCCCTTAAGAGTAATGTTAAATTTGAAACATTACTGTGAGTTTGTATAGTATATAGAGCTTGACGTGATAGAAAAATAATTTTAAAAATTATCCACTCAAATAACGAATAAAATATAAACCTATTTATCACCATTTTTAAACCACTTTTAAACAATTTTTAGTAGGTTTATTGAAAATCTATCCACATCATGCACTCCGCCATTCCCTTATGGTGAACATATTCAAGCTTCATGCAAATCCGATGCAAGATTATCGAGATATAGTGTTTCAAAGACAACAGTAATGTTTTGAATTTAATATTGTTCTTATGGGACTAAAATTCCAAGATGGCGCAGGTACTGCAGACTCTTAAGCGAGGATATTGAAAATAGAAAATATTAATACCAAAATCTTTTTCAAATGTTTAGCTCACCCATGCTGCAATGGTGTTGGTGTCGCAGCGCACACGGGGCCGTTTGATTGGCTCTTGACCCAAAACCGCGCCTTCCACTCGGATAGCCAACTCGATGTAGTGCAGAGTCGAGCCTCCCTCATACAAGCTGAGGGGCTGGCATGTCACCAGCTCTCTGCGACAACATTGCATCAAATACATTGATTAAACTTAGGGATGGACGGGACCCGAAATTTCGGGAAAATTTGTCCCGATCATTGGGCGGGATTTTTTTTTACTTGGGAATTTATCGGGACGGGAACTGCCGAACGGCGCGGCGGCCGCGATCGCGATCGCGCCCGGCGGTCTCGCTAACAAGGAACGGCACAAATACACGCGGCCACATACTAGGACGCCAGAGACGATCTATTGTTCAGCTTATCTATTGTTGGACATCCGGCAGTAATTTATTCAAGAGGGGTGTTTTATGCTCCTAGTACCAAATGCTACTTGCTGAACCAATTGTCGTAGAGAACTAAGGGATGGCTCGTTTGATTTGTCTAATTCTTAAAAATTAAACAAAATGTCAACCAAAGTTGTGTGATTTTCCAATCAAAGGGAAAATGGCAAAGTATTGTTAAATTAATCAATCTTTAATTGAATTACTGTTTTATAATGTTAAAAGCATCTTATTATAATTTAATCTAACTAAAAAAAAACTTCAAAACCCATTAAATATATAAAAATAAACATTACAAATACATTTATTAGATTTTGAGGTTCATAACTTTAAACTTTCATTGTTTTTACTGATTTTTTCATCATACACTACTTTTTTTAAATAGCAAAAAATAGCTAAATGAATACATAGAAATAAAAATAAAAATAACTAGGTCAAATAGTGTATGTTCAATTTTTATGATAATCTCTAAGTAAGAACCTGTCTCAGTTCGATTCAATTCAATCAAATCAACTTTATTCATAAAATTTCAACAGTGTAGCTGAGCCTTGACACCTGTATTTATCTATTAAAACTCACCAAATTGATGAAGGCCTATAGATGTCAATATTTTCTTTTTCTTGATCTTGAGACCGGTTTCAAATCAATTACGATTCATCATCAGTCTTAGCGCACATTAGTGGTTGTCAACAGTTAAAAATTTTTACAGTTCACATTTAAAATAAATAAACAAACACGAAACGAAGCACATTTAACACTTAACAAATTTAATATTCCCATGTTGACTCCCGCACATGTCATTTTTGGTCTGTACTGTACAAAACCTGTAGATCTACTAACCCATCCAACTATGGGATCAAGAGTCAACTATTCTCTCTCTCTCTCTCTCTCTCTCTCTCTCTCTCTCTCTCTCTCTCTCTCTCTCTCTCTCTCTCTCTCTCTCTCTCTTCTCTCTCTATCAGCTGATAATCATTACTGTTTCTCCACCTTGCTATAGAGTTTAAAAGTCACTTTGTCTGAAAACTCATCCTTCTTATTTAACATGCTATTATTTGTATCTGATGAAAAATGCTTGTAAATAAAATATTCTTCCCAGACTTTTGCTTTGAATTTGTTATTGCATTTCTTGAGTACTTTTAAAGATTTAAAATCAATATTGTGATTAGGATGGGATTTTAAATGCTGAGCGACCTTTGAGGCTGGATTATTTTGATTTTGGGCTGTATGTTCTTTAAACCTGTCCTTAAACGACCTATTTGTGTATCCAATATATTTTTTATTGCATCCAACATTTTTGTCACATTCAATCAGATATACTCCTTTGCTCTTATCTTTACTACTTGGATCGGGTCTCTTATTGTTATCAACTGATAGGCTCTTATTTATTTTGTAACCTGGTTGAATGGAGTTCTTACGAAAAATGTTGCCTATGTTTTGAGAAAATTTATTTATATAGCCAAATGGGACAAACTTTTTTTCCCTTCCCCTGGTCGCCTGTGGAAACATCTTCTTAAACCTACTTTTTCTGATTAAATTGTCTATTATGCTGGTCTGATACCCGTTATTCAGTGCTATCCGTTTGATTATATTTATTTCTTTAACATATTCTTGTGGTGATAAATTGTAGTTTAAAAGCCTATACACCATTGATCGAAAAGCTGCTAATTTATATGACTGGGGGTGGTTGGAATCATTTGGAATGACCAGGTCTGTCTGAGTTGGCTTTCTATAAATTCCAAATTCGATATCATCACAAGCGCGAGAAATCTTTATGTCCAAAAAATTAATACTCTTGTTCTCCTCCATTTCCATTTTAAACTTAATTTTTGGGTGTATACTATTTAAGTGATTCAGCATAAGCTTGGCCTGCCTAGTAGTACTTGTGAATACTATAAAAGCATCATCAATGGAAAATACATTTTTACCGCAGATACATAAATTTTCTCAAAACATAGGCAACATTTTTGGTAAGAACTCCATTCAACCAGGTTACAAAATAAATAAGAGCCTATCAGTTGATAACAATAAGAGACCCGATCCAAGTAGTAAAGATAAGAGCAAAGGAGTATATCTGATTGAATGTGACAAAAATTTTGGATGCAATAAAAAATATATTGGATACACAAATAGGTCGTTTAAGGACAGGTTTAAAGAACATACAGCCCGAAATCAAAATAATCCAGCCTCAAAGGTCGCTCAGCATTTAAAATCCCATCCTAATCACAATATTGATTTTAAATCTTTAAAAGTACTCAAGAAATGCAATAACAAATTCAAAGCAAAAGTCTGGGAAGAATATTTTATTTACAAGCATTTTTCATCAGATACAAATAATAGCATGTTAAATAAGAAGGATGAGTTTTCAGACAAAGTGACTTTTAAACTCTATAGCAAGGTGGAGAAACAGTAATGATTATCAGCTGATAGAGAGAGAAAGAGAGAGAGAGAGAGAGAGAGAGAGAGAGAGAGAGAGAGAGAGAGAGAGAGAGAGAGAGAGAGAGAGAGAGAGAGAGAGAGAGAGAGAGAGAGAGAGAGAGAGAATAGTTGACTCTTGATCCCATAGTTGGATGGGTTAGTAGATCTACAGGTTTTGTACAGTACAGACCAAAAATGACATGTGCGGGAGTCAACATGGGAATATTAAATTTGTTAAGTGTTAAATGTGCTTCGTTTCGTGTTTGTTTATTTATTTTAAATGTGAACTGTAAAAATTTTTAACTGTTGACAACCACTAATGTGCGCTAAGACTGATGATGAATCGTAATTGATTTGAAACCGGTCTCAAGATCAAGAAAAAGAAAATATTGACATCTATAGGCCTTCATCAATTTGGTGAGTTTTAATAGATCATAAAATTTGTACAATTACATATACATAACTGTTACATGAAATCATACAAATGTAGAATGGCATCTCCCTATGTGATAAGTAAAGGAAAATAATAACTAACAATAAGTATTGTCTAAAGAAAGTTCTTCAAATGAATATAAAGATTTTTCTATTAAAAAGGTTTTTAAATGCTTTTTAAACTTTATATTGCTTTCTATTGAAATTAAATCTTTGGGAAGTTGGTTCAAGAACCTTATGCCTGCAGAGCTGGGCTTCTTAAAATGTAATTGCATTGAATGTTTCTGTGTTGCTAGCTGATTTTTATTTCTGGTGTTGTAATTATGACTTGATCCTAATTTAGGCAACCTGTCACCATTATACCTTACAAACATGACTGTTTCCAAAATGTATAGACCATAGATTGTAAGTATACCTAACTGAGGAAAGAATTGTCTTACAGAATATTTATCACTTAAATTCATGATTATTCTAATTGCCCTTTTTTGAACCCTTAAAATTGTCAGCAAATTTTTGTTACTAGTTGCTCCATACAACACAACTCCAAAAGATATGTGAGAATGTATGTGAGCATAGTAAATAGTTTTCAATGTTTCTAATGAACAGTATTTTGACATCACCTTAAGAGCGTATAATCCAGAAGAAATATTTTTACTTAACGTTACAATATGATTATTCCAGGTCAAATTTTCATCTATCGATAATCCTAAAAATTTTGTTTCATTAGATTGGAATATTTTGTAGTTATCTATTACAACATCCGGTTTTGGTTTGTTTCTGTTTTGTTTGGTGTGGAAGGATATGAGGTTTGTTTTTTCCGAATTTAGTAATAAGTTTTTGCTGCTGAAATAGTTGTTGATTAATTTAAGATCTTCATTTGCTATAACCTCAACTTCATTCACTGTCTTACCAGTAACAATCAAATTAGAGTCATCTGCATAGAGACATAATTTGTTTTGTGCCCCAGATAAAACAGATGGAAACCCCCTCATGTAACAAAGGAAAAGAATAGGTCCCAGAATGGATCCTTGTGGAACTCCATGTTTAATTGTTTGTAAAGAAGATTTTGCAAAAGTTACTTGATTTTGTTTGTTGATGTACTTTAATTGAACATATTGTTGTCTGTTATAAATGTATGACTCGAACCAGTTTAAAGTTATGTCAGAAATACCGATATTTTTTAAAGTTGAAAGCAAAATTTCATGTGAGACACTATCAAACGCTTTTGACAGGTCCATACAAATTCCTGTAGCATTATCTCCTCTATCGATAGCAGCAACAACATTTTCAATGAAGTCAATTCCGGCTGTTACCACAGACCTGCCTACTCTAAACCCATGCTGTTCATCATCAAACAAACTATTTTTCTCCAGGAATTCAGTTAATTGTAGGTACATTACACGCTCAAATATTTTAGATATTGAGGGTAAAATAGATAATGGCCGATAATTAGCAGGTTCAGTTTTATTCCCCTTTTTGAAAACAGTTATGATTTTTGAGATTTTCAATTTTTTTGGAAATATACCAGAGATTAAAGATGAATTTACAACATGAACTATCGGCTTTATCAAGAAAATTTTGGCTTGTTTTATGACCATAATTGGTATTTCATCATAGCCTACAGAATATTTATTTTTGAATGAAGAAATAATTTTATCCAATTCATCTTCACTTATAGTTTTAGCAGAAAACAGTTTATTGCTAGTAATATTTGAAAAACTATAGTCTATGTTATTTGTATTTGGTGACAGGTTAGGTATTACTAATTTATCAACCATATTTATAAAATAGTTATTAAAAGTTTCACAAACATCTTTGGGATCAGTGTAATCCCTACCATTAACCACTAATTTAACATTACTACATTTAACATTGTCATAATTTCTAATTTCCTTGTTAACTACTTTCCAGGTAGACTTACTAATATTATCAGACTTTTTTATTTGATTCTCAATGTACTCTTTTTTTGTTTCCAATACATTTTTATTGTGAGACTTTTTTTTCTGCTTGAGTAATTTCTTAATTCCAACATTCTTTGTAAATCTAGCAGTCTGGCTTAAGTTTTTAATTTCATTTTTCTCTTTTATTAATTCATGAGTTATCCACCTTTCCTTTGCAACATTGACTCTACTTTTAATCAATGGAAAACATAAATCGAAATAAAACATTAAAATGTTATGAAAAACATCATACTTATTCTCTACAGTGGAGTTATAAACATCGGTCCAAGTCTCATTAGACAACATGTTTTTAAATAAATCAATATTTTCTTTTGTAAATTTTCTACTCATGGCGAAGATTTTACTTACAGATACGCTATCGCTTTTTATATTTATTTTTAGGAACTGGGCATCATGATCACTTATTTCTGTAATCAAACCTTCAATTATCAGCATATCATTTGGTAAATTAGTAATAATGTTGTCAATAGCACTTTCACATTCACAAGTTACCCTGGTTGGAAAATTTACAAGATATTTCATTCTATGCTGAGTTAAAATATTACATAATCTAATATAGCTCTTTTTAGAATAATTTAGTGCATCAATATTTATATCACCGGCTAAAACTATATTTTCATACATTTCGTTTAACCTACTAAGTACTAAATCAAGTTTGCTTAAAAAAGGAGTGTCATAAGCTGTGCCTGGTGTTCGATACAAACCAACTAAAACAAAAGTAAATTTAAAAACTTTACATACAACTGTGCAACATTCAAATTCTTTCTCTGTACATAATTGATTTATTTGAGGTATATTGATTTCTTTAACTTTAATTGGTCCAGAGTCACGGCTAAAAATTATAACTCCTCCACCTCCACAAGTTTGACGACAATAACTGGATATCACAGTATAATTATTAATTTTAACAAATTTAATTTCATTGCTTTTCAATTTATGTTCACTTAGTACAACCAAATTTGGGTTCAATTCATCAAGAACTATTTCTAATACATCTTTTTTAGATGAGAAATGGTTGATGTTCTGATGGAAAATATTCAAGCTCATATCTTTTTTAGTTGTTTTTGATTTTGATTTAATTTTAGCTTTTGTTAGAGTGGAAGGGCTATTTACAAGCTCAATATTATGGGAGGCCAGTGATCTGGAGTTCCTAAAAAAATTGACTGACAAAACGGTGTAGAATCAGACCCACTATGCACTGCCCCACCCTCACTCACATCACTGGAACACAGATTGACCACTTCACTGCTCTCGGCTGGGCTGGTTGACATTCTCCTTGGTTGATGTTGAGGAGAAGTAGTTGGACTTGTCTGATGACTTGTTGATGGCGATTTCTGGTTGATGGTTGATGGTAGAGGTGTTATATCCTTTCCACTTTCATTTCTTACCATTGATGTAAGGTCCAAGGTACTGATGAATGATGTTTGCTGTAGATTTTGACTCATGATTGCTTGGCGCAAACGTTTAATGAAATAACTGTGATTCATACCATTCCATAATGTTCTTGAAGATTTTTGATTATAGCTTATTATTTCAACTGTAGATCCTGTTATCGTTTTAAAGGATGATATGTTTTTGACAAAATCATTAATAGAAATGTGATCTCTGACACACCCCATGGCTGAGCAGACTAATTTTTTGAATCCTTTGGCTTTAAAATCTTCAGCTAGGTGTAAAAAGGCAGTCTCGTAGTCTAATAGTGTAGGTTTACCGTTAAATTTAGGTTTTGTAATCAAGCTGTAAACACTTGGACCTCCCTGAGTTTTCTGGTAGGCAAGATGGTTATTCAAACAATCTGTAATTTTGGGTCTCCCAAACATTTTCCTAAATTTTACCGCCACACCAGCACTCATGTTTCTCGAGCAGCCAAGGTCTGCTGAGATGGTGTGGGCAAATGCCACATCCTTGTTGTTTTGATATTTTATAATTGCATCTTCCATATCCATTTCCACAACTGTGATTGTATCTTCAAAGTCAATGCTGGATGGGGATGGGGAGTAGAGAACCTTTTCCCTCTCATCAGTGGTAGAAGTGGTCTCACAATCAGCAGCATGATCGGCACAGAATGTATGCAGTTTAATGGAATTTATAATGAGATGTGCTAGTTTCAATTTACCCCTATTATTTAAATGAAGCCCCTGCCTCGTAAAATGAAACCTCTTTAAGCATGATAGATTAATTAAATAAACATTATCAATTCTTTTGACTAACTGTGCTATATAATTATTTAAATCTCTCAATTCATAATTTACTACATGATTATTGGACTTGTCATGTCTAGTTGGTACAGTGGAAATAAAAACCGGTCTAGTTTCACTTAGTGAGTTTAGTTTATCTTCAAGTGTTGAGTATATTTCCTGCAGATTGTTATCTAGGCTGTCATTAGTGCCTGCTAACAGTATTACTGCATCACCACTACATGAGAGTGCAGAGTCGGCCACTCTGATGAAGTTTGCGTTGGCTTGCACATATCCAAAAGATTTAATTTTCCCGCAGCTCAAATTCTCAAGTTTTGTGGAAACACCACTCCCCTGGCTGTCTGTACACAGAGTGGCTGTTATAGTAGGACAATCTATAACTAAGTTTTTGTTATGGTTTCGTTTTCCCTTGATATTTACAAATTGGGATTCTGAAGAGGAGAAAAGTCTTTTACTAATATTTTTCCTGTTGTTTTGTCGTTTTTTAATAATTTCATCAAAGTCTGTTATATTTGTTACACCTTCTGACAATATTTGTGGGTCATCGTCATTCTGAAGATCACTGAGGGCAGCAAATTTATTCGTCACCACAATGGTAGGGGAGTATACTGCTTTCTGCTCACATTGTTTTTAGGCTTACAAGTAATCCATTTTGACTTCTTCTCAATAAAATGTTCATATTGTGTATATTGATTAGTCATTACCACCTTTTCTTTATGTGTAAAACTGTCCATTACTGTATGCATATTTTTACCTTGATACTTACTTGATACTTGATACTTGTAGATCTCCCACTAGTAGCGCTGCTGCGCCGTGGTCGTCATTTTGGGCCTTCTTCAATCATTAAAAAACTCGTCAATGGAGTATAAAGGCCTCTTGAGTAGATGTTCCTTTAACTGGTTCTTGAATTTTGTGTCACAAGTAATTTTCTTTATTTCAGATGGGATTTTGTTGAAAATTTTTCCAAACATATATTTCGGTCCACTCTGGGCGAGGCTTGAAGATACTTGGACTACATGAATGTTCTTCTTCTGTCTTGTGTTATATTTATGTATTTCATCATTTTTTGTGAAAATGGTTGGTTTCCGCTTGGCCATCAGAGCTGCTTCCAGAATATATAAAGCTGGTAGTGTCAGGACATTTAATTCCACAAAGAGTGGCTTGCAATGGGCAAGGTATGGAGCCCTACAAATTGTTCTTATAATTCTCTTCTGCAGAAGAAGAATGCGTTGGGCTAGCGGACTATTACCCCAAAAAATTAGGCCATAATTTAAAATGCTTTGAAAGCAACCAAAATATACTTTTAAAAGGACATCTCTCTCTACAACGGGTTGCAGCCTTCTAACCATGTAGCATACAGCAGTTAGTCTTGCTGAAACATTGTCTATATGTTGATGCCATCTTAAATCATCACAGATGGTGAGGCCTAAGTATTTGACCTAAGAGTCAATAGCAACACTTTGCCCATCAAGGCGGAGTAAAGGGGCGCTGTCCAATGGTTTACGATTGTGAAATTTCAAAGCTTTAGTTTTACCTCTATTTAAAAGTAATTTATTTTGACTACACCAATCATTCACATCATTTAATCCTTTTTGCGCATTGATTCTCAGCGAGTGGTCGTCTTGTCCACTGATCAAATGGCTGATATCATCGGCAAAGAGCCAGACCTTACCCTCAGATATTGACTCGGGTAGATTATTCACATATAATAAAAATAGGACTGGGCCTAGGTTCGAACCTTGTGGTACCCCTGTATTGATAGGGGGAGAGAGGGATGATCGATATTGTCGGGTTAGCCCATCCTGCCCTGAATGCCTGACATTCACAATCTGTTTGCGATCCTTCAGATAAGTATAGATCCACTCCAGAGGTCTACCCAAAATGCCCATCGTCTTTAATTTATCCAATAGTACAGTGTGCGATAACAAGTCGAAGGCCTTGGTCATATCATAAAATATACAAAATTGCTCACCCACCAAGTCTAGTTTATCGAAAACATTTACCAAGAGGTCAAACATGGCATCTGATGTGGAGCTACATTTTCGAAATCCATACTGGTTATCAATCAGAATCTTCTTACTATCTAAATAGGGTAGCAGCCTTTTCAGAAAAATAATTTCAATTATTTTAGAGAACACACTTTGCACAGCCACAGGCCTATAATTATTGACTAGATCTTTTTCCTTAGCCTTATGTACAGGGACGACTTTAGAAGTTTTGATTCTACTAGGAAACAACCCTTGCTCAAAAGATTTATTAATAATCACAGTGAGAGGCTTAGCTATCAGCCCTTTGCAGACTCTTAATATGCTACATGGAATTTCATCAACTCCAGAACTGCTCTTAGAACTTACTTTATTAATAACATCGATTACTTAGCATCGATCAACAAGCATTTTATTTTTAAAGGAAAGCGGATGAAAAATCAAATTTTTCAATTCATCCCCTGTCATATTGCAGTTTTGGTCACTGAATACAAAGTATGCCATTGCTGCTCTCTTCAACAAAACATCATTCTGACTTATTTTTAAGTGCTGGGAGCAGGCTACTATTTTGGATGAAACAGAGGTTTCATTTTCAGCAACGAGAGTAATCAACCAGTCACAGAATAGCAAGAGATAAATTGCACAATCAACATTATTAGTTTGCTGAGGACAGTTGACAATATTTAGGTTATTAACAAAATCACTGTTAGGACGCAAATGCTTTGCAAACTTCAAACAAATAGTATTAGCATGCTGGAGGTTATAATTCTTTACTGAATCAAAATAGTAAAAACCGTTGTCATATTTTGAGTAAAACAATAGACTCCAGTGTGAACCAGATGGTCCAGAGTCAGACGCCACTCCATCATTTACTGGAATTATTATGTAAGATTTATTCTTTAGGTCGAAGGACTCAAAAATTTGGTCGGTATATAGTATATTCAGTTAAATCAATAAGTATAAAAAATGAAAAATAAACATTTCTTGGCGTTATAAATGGCTTTGGTTTGTTGAATCACTTCATTCCTTAGTGTGAATATTTATTATAATATATATATATTTTTTTTTTTTTAACTGAGCAGGCCTTAGGCCTATTTATGTTATACAGTTTTGTTTTCTTTAAAATTTTCTAATGGTTTTAATCTATATTTTTATGTACGTAATTTTTCTTTTCGTTCTTTATAGAAAACGTTTAATATTTCATTCAACAAAACTTTTATAAAATTTATAATGGATTTTTTATATATTGTTTAGTGATTTGATTTAATTTTTTTTTTGTTACAAGAAAATTTATACTTTATCCTTATCTCATTGTATACTGCAAATTTAAAAATTAGATATTTTGAATCTTTTCAATAAAAGGAGGTACATTGTAACTTATACAAAAACAAGTGGAACAATTTGGAAACAGAACCAGTTGATATTTAACATTAATTTGTCTTTATACGACATTCAGATAAAAGTCAAAACGAATATTTCCCGATAGCGTCGAGAAGAGCAATCCCGTCCCGATCCCGTCCCGTCCCGTCCCGATCTAAAAATCCACTCCCGTCCATCCCTAATTAAACTATTGATTTATTGAGACAGAAATTACTAAGACTTGGTAATTATATCTTGAAATATATGGCAAATTTATATATTGCCTGGAACTTCACAAATAAATAAAGTTCAATAAAGTGCAAGTTATGTTATTGTAAAGGTTTAAGGTTGGACACTTTTCCTCAAAAAAAATAACTATGTTCGTTGGGTAAGAAATATCTTGTGATTTAATGAAAGGAAATAAAGACAGATCCCTTCTTTCGCAAGAACAAGAGACAAAATTGAGAAAATGCTAAGCGCTTTTCAACATATCTTACAATTTTAAGATCCTTTGAAAAATTTTGATCAATATAACATACAGAACAGTTTGAAAACTAAAGGTTGGTAAGGGATTAAACTGCTTTACAACAAATTTTAACAAATATTAAACATGAAATAAATAAATTAGGCAATGGATAAAAATTAGATTACTCAATTTAACTATAACTAGTTAAACTATAAACTTATTTTTATTATTATTTAAGCTTGGGCTTACCCTAAATGAACTTCCAGGAAGGGGTTGAATGTATTTCCACTGAAAACTCGCACCATCTCACTGGAAATGACGATCCTCAAGTCCTCAGAACCACTTCGAAGCACCTCGTAAGCCATGAATCTGAAAAGTAAACATGCCTTGGTGACTTGACATTTCATTGACACATGAAACGCTTTCATGAGATAATTTTGAATGGTGATCTTAAAATAATAATTAATCGAAGAGAGGTCTTACCATGCTGCTTAGCTATAAAAGATTTAGAGAGCAATGTATAAAAGAAAATAAATTAAACAAGTTTTGTGGTTTAGATTTCGGACTTCTAAAAGTGTTATCTCAACTATTATTCATGTTTATCTTCAATAGTTTCACCCTAATATTAAAAAAAGTTTCAAGAAAAGTAGTATTGTTCAATTACTTAACTATAGAAAACTATAGCTAAACATAAACTGTTAAGCAGGGTTGACGGACCAAAGCGGCAATACTTCGTTGAAGAGATCTGTGTTGGTAGAAATGATTTTGAAGTTAGTGTAGTGTACTGACTCCGACACACCCTATGTCCCACAGGTTTGGTTACTGTCTAAAACTAACAAAATACTTTCCTATATACCTACTACATCTTTGTTACTGTTGATAAAAACAGTCCACATAAAGGAAAAGGGGCATTCATGTGATGCACAATTGCAAGTGTTAAGAATCAAAATGTTCCTTGATCGCATACTGATTGTTTAAATCTCTTAGCAAAAGGTATTAGAAAATCAAGAGGTTTCTTTCAATTGTAATTTTGTTCAGGCGCATTAGATGCTTGACCACTGCTGTGTAACTTAGATCCAGTTTCACTCAATCAAAAACCGAGCAAGCATTTTAAACACTGTTATTGGTTCTTCCTTTCTATAGGATGTTTTTCAGTCAGGGCCCCTACTTCAGAGAATTACATTGTAAAGGCCTGACCATTTACAGTGCTCTGGTACAATATATCGGATTTTGTCTTTCATCCAAAAACTGCAAAGATCCGTTATATCAGATTGCCTCTGATGTCGATACTGTGGACTTGAACAGGATTATCGGTTATCTCCATTTTTATTTTGAAACACTAATGATTTCATTTGATTCCCCTTACCGCTGAGATTCAAAATAACTTAATCTACCACTCTTGAGGTGAATATTGACTTTTTTTATTTTTTCTTATGCTCTCGCCTTTGCTTCCTTCGAAACTCTAGCACTTTTCTAAAGTAATATTTTCCAGCACCGAAAAGGATGATGAATTATCCTATTTCTCTCCAACATTCCATTTCTGATCTGATCAAAATATTTCCTTTATCTAGAAAGGTTTACATTGCCTAGTCTGTCAGTAATCCAAAAAATATCTTGGTTTGATATATCTATCTGCAAAGAATGTGTTTTGACAACTTTGATTGACCTTAGCGAGAATAGGTTACTAAAGAAATAAAACCAAGCTAACAACTCTGATGCACTAGTATAAACTTATTGGTAAAAATATATCTTAATGAGAATCGCAGTGGGAACATCTCAAGAGGTAACTGTTTAAGAAGACCAATGTTCCCACAATCGCACACCACTGATGTCTACTTCACAGCTGTACAGTGCACTCACAGTTCCGCATAGTCGTAGTTGTTGATGGTGTAGAGGTACTCCTGTCCGCGGCTCTGCTTCTGGTTGTACAGCGGCATCAGCCCCGTCGCGCTGGTGACGCATCGGGGTGGCCGCGTGCGCTCAGGACTCTTGCGGTTCGAGCTGAAACATGAAAAACGATTTAGATAAGTTATGAGGCAATAGCAGTTCATTATAATGAAGGACAGATGAGTGAAATAAAAATACTCAAAATACTTCAGTTGATGGTAAATTTCTAAGGATAAACAAAGCAATTAAAATACTATTTCCATCACTCCCTTGAATTTTTTCTGATATCTACGCCCCTGACATTTTATCAAGAGTGTTAAAAATCCTTTTAGGAAGAGAGTTCCAATTTCCTATACATAGTGGGAATCTAGGGAACTGAACAAATCACCTCTTAGAAATGAAACCTAAGAACTGTCAAACAAGCAATAACCCAAACACAGATTATGTTTAAACACAACACAAGTAAGTTTACTGTTTTTTTAATAGTAAAAAACTGGAAAGTCTCAGCTTGGCTGTGGTAATAGTGGAAGGGCAACCAGTAGCAGGCTGAACTCACACTAGATAGTTTTGTTTTTTGTTCAGACCAACAAAATAATGGAAATTGAGAAAGTAATTTTGTCTCAGAAAATGCTAAACAGGTGCCTATGTAAGGTATAAGGTCATTCCTTATGGGCGAAATGGTATAGACAGTTTTGGGTGACATAGTAGGGAACTCCAAAGCATGCATGATAAAGTAACCTATTAATCAATTTATATTTGACTTCAGTGCAGCTATCCGCATAGATTATATCTCACGCACATTATACTTAACACGTTCACTGCTAAATATACATGCAATAGAGGTTACCATATGCTAAATTTTTTTTTTTATGTTTTTACTCACCATTGGATGTCTTTTGATGGGAAACAGAGCAGAAACGCCATTTGGAGCAGTAAAAATGGCTTTTACGGCCATTTATTTTTGCGTACACGATTGTGTACGCCCGCATCTGGCGACGCCCTTTTACCGATCCGCGCACTTTTATTGTTCAAATACGTAAAAAAAACTCACTTGTATAAGTCAAAAACAGATTTATATAATTTTACATGATAAAAATACTACACTAACATAAAAATATACTATTTACAACCCCGCCAGCCCACCCAGATGTCTTTTGTTCAGTTGTGCCAGTCGTCAAAACACTTGGGGACGCACAATCCCGGCTGATCTTCACACTCCGTGCAATGCCAAACGACCCTTTTGTTGATATTTTTCTTGCTGCATTCACGGCACCTTTTATTTTTTACCCTTTTGCCGCAACTTGCCTTCTCGGTGATTCTGGAAGGGACGTGCGGCACGCTCCTGCGCTTCAGAGGTCTCGGCGGCGCTGGGACGTCTGGCAGCATACTGTCAACGACGGCGACACGGAAGTCGTACAGAGGCATTTTGCTTTGTCCAGATGCAATTCGCACTTCATTGTACAGATAGTGAGCGTTGGACAAAAGCATTTGCAGGATGTGTACAAAAATTTTTTTGTACCATCGTAGTGTTTTTCGTTCACAGGGGTAGTACGACATCATTTGGTCAGCTCGATCTACGCCTTTCATAAAATGATTGTATTGGACGATTGGTAGAGGCTTTGTTCTTTCCACATTGACACGGTTGAGCGATGTTACCATTTCGTTTGTGTACTCCGTAGAGATGTAAGAGACAATCCTCTTATCCCTCCATTTCCCACACACCACACCTTCTGCATAGCAGGCTATCGTTTCGCCTTTCTTCAGTTTTGCAGCCTTCACTTCGGGTGATATATATTTTCGATCAAGTCGCAAAGTTCCAGTGCAGTAGGTTCCTTTCCGGAGCAAGAGGGCAGCCAATTGAAAACTATTATAATAGTTATCCATAAATAAGCTATGGCCGCAGTTCAATCTCCCCGCCATCAATTTCATAACAACATTTCCGGCATGACTTTTGGCCCCCATGTCATCCAAAACACCACAGTACATAAAAAACTTTATTATCAGTCCATGCGGGTCACAAAGGCTGTAAAGCTTTATGCCATACTTATGGCGTTTGCCCTTGATGTATTGCCGAAAGTGAAGTCTTCCCCGCCATAGAACCATCGCTTCGTCAATACAGAGTTTTTTTTGTGGGTAATAAACCTGCATCATTTTGTTGTTGAAGTAATCTATAAGAAATTGAACTTTACTACTCCTGTTGGTAGGGTCCGGTCTCAATTCAAAATTGATGCATCTCAAAATAATCAGAAATCTATCACGGCTCATAAATTTCGGAAAGCAAGACACAAAAAGTTTACTAGTTTTCCAATAATCCTGAAGTCTAGGGTACTGCACGATTCCCATGTGCAGAAGCAGGGCCAGAAAAATTCGTAGTTCTTCTACGGTTATGTCTTTCCAACGAGTGATGCGAGATCCCGGTGTTGTTTTTGGGCCGCAAAAGAATTCAAGGGCGTATGCATTTGTTGCTCGGACAATTTCTTCCAAAAATAAAACGTCCACAAGCAGATTGAAAAAACTCAAAGGGGTTTTTTCCTCAGGCAGTGGCATCAAAAAACCCTCTTCCTTGGTAAATGGAATGTCTCTTAGGCCTATAGTGTTGTGCGGGCTCCATTGTGGTGGGTTGGTCTCAAAATCGGGGTCCTCGTCCTCTGACTCGTCGGTCTCGTAGGCTAACTCATCTGGATCTTGTTCTTGGGGGTTATTTCCATCGTCTGAATCATATTCGTCCACTAAATCACTGGGACCGGGAGGTAAATCTATTTTGATAACCTAACAAAGCACTATTCACTATTTACAAATATACAATGTTTACACAAACATATGTTTCCATAGAAACGCGCGAATCAAAAACGAACACCGCCAAAAACGAAAGAAAAGTACCTTCTCACGAGCGCGATAGCAACCACCTACATCGGAGAAGTGCTGGCAGCACACTGACGTATCTAAGCAACCACGAAATGGCGGCAACGATCGTGTGGGCGCGCACCCAGGGAATGGCGGCCGCGGCAACGATCGTTGCCGCTCGCACAGAACGTGTTAACTTAGTGTAGTACAATCATTTTAGGAGAATCACAAACACTTAGGAATACATTAAATGGTTCCTCTTATTCCTTGACAAAATTGCAAAATTGATGTATGAGCTTTCCTTCTCCCTATTTGTTTAGTACTGCATTTATTATGCCCTTAAGTAATCAGTTTCAAATATAGCAAAACACCATGATGACGTTACAATCATGAACACTTAGCATGTTTTAAAACATCTGACTGAATAAATTAACTCCTCAATAACATTATTATCCCGGAAGCCTAAGGGGCGGATCTTACTTAACGTTTTTATGACTTTGAATACAATTTCTACATTCAAAAATAAAACATGATTTTCACTTTCATATTCAACAATTACTAAGCTTTTCAGTATATAAACTGAAAACTATTCTAAGTCAATTACAAATAAAATCTCCAATTACTGTACAATTCAAACATATTTCTGATCTCTAACTACATACTACCAACCTGGTTATTCTGACAGCGCTGGCGGCTTCGGAGGTGAGGTCCAGGAACCCGATGACCGGCTTGGTCACGGTCCCGACAATGCCCTTGCCCAGACCAGAGATGAAACCCTGCGACAAGCTTGGACATCAACACTTGCAAGTATTACATGCACTGAGTATAGGTAAGCTTATCTATAGTTCTTTCCCTACATTGATTGGGCACAATTATTGTACATTATAGTGGTGGTGACAAAGATAATTTTTATGGTACTTTTCAAGTTCAAATCACATTGAAATCAGACCAAAATTTGAACTATTTTTAGTAAAAACTGAAATACAAGTTAAACAAAAATTTTACTGTATATAATTGAGTGATTAAAACATTACTTAAATTGGCTGGGCGGTAAAATATGTAATAATTTTAAATATAATAAAGTAATTTGTTATTAGTACTACGGAGCAGCACAATATAAAACACGTTAATCAAATTTTGGTGACATTTAAGTAGTGTTTGAAGTTTGATTTGGTCTTTTTGTGCTTTTAACATGAGGAGTTCTGTACAGCAGTCTTAGTTTGTAATGTCATAAACATTATTCCCCTTTCTTTTGGGCAAAAATAAAAAGTTTAAGGGCTGCCTGTGGCATAACTACAAAATGAGACAAATTTTTTGGCACTTGAAACTTAATAATTGGTCAAAAATAAAGGGAGGAGTTGTGTTTACAAGAAACTGATTCATGTATATAAGAATTTTGATGGAAGGAAAATTGCTGCAATAAAATAAAAAAATCTTGAAAAACACATGTCTTCCCACATTTTTTGGGGTCATGTAGTACAGTGCAACAAGTGGTAAAATTTGTTAGCTATTTTGCGTCCAATAAAAAACAGTCAGAATAATTATGAACTGAAACAACGAAGAATCTGGTGAAGAAATTTTCCAAGATTAGGAATATATTAACAATATACGCCCGTAACCTTTCATGAAACCATTTTTGTAAGAAATAATGGCAAAAAGTTATTGAAATTAGATAGACTCATAACTTATAACTAAATTAGGATAAACACAATAATAAAAATCAGCTGGCTATTCAAAAACATTGCACAAAATTATACTTTTAAAAAGCAATTTTTGATGCAGGTACATAATTTATAAGTTACGTCCTAAAAAATTTACTTTTAATCAAAGATAGGTAATGACTGTTGACTGTTGGTCGTACCGGAACGCCCTCTGTGGCCGCGCCCTCGTAGGTCTGGCGGAACACGCTGGTCACACCGCCCAGCACACCGAGGCCCAGGCCGCGCAGGCCGGCCGCCAGGTGAGCGCGCGACGTGCCTGCGTGGCCGCGCCGGATCAGCTGCCGCTGCTCCTCGTGTCGGTCGTCCAGCACCACGCGGCCCAGTCCGTCCGACAGCGACTCTGCCACATCACAACACACTCGTGAATCAATTGATCCAATACACTAGAACCCCAATCATCCAAACTGATTGGGACCCGCACTGGTTCCGATTATTGAATATATGGAGTGGTTATAGGAGCTTGCCTTTGAAGCTGAAGGTTGCCTATTCAATCCAGAGACTTTGGTAACTTTTTTAAGGTTAGATTCCGAACCCAGCTGCTTGAATTCATTAGGTTATTAATAAATAATACTGGCAAACGAATCAGCTATAAATGTATGTTCAGATTAAAAGAACAATTATATTACTCAAGGGATATAAGTTACAATAAACTTTGTTAACATGACATTTTTACAGAATTATATAACAAAGGACATAATATTATCTATCCTCTTTTTTATACAAATCATTCAGACGATAAACTTTAATAACTTTAATAATAATAATAATAGTCACTTTTGAATAATACCTTTCCATAAATCTCTTGTTCACAACTCGATGATGTTATAACAACAACACACACAAACACACAAGTCAACAAGAACAAATCATACAACGTAGGTGATGTTTAATTTGAGGAAATTGGACAAAGAAAATGAGCCATAATTTGTTTTGTGTATACTTCAATAAGTTTAGATACAAGCAGTTAGTTACTAGAAGCGGCCCTTGGCCTTATCACTGGAATAAAGCATTGCGACCCTCTACTGGACGTCAAACAATACATTGCCGAATTATGGATTGTCCAAGTTCTCGAAATTGACCGTCATGTTTTCCTAAATAGTGAGTGGGAGGAGCAAGGTGGAAATAAACAACACTCATTAGTAAAATAATTAACCTTTGATGATACAATGACATTTTTATCAATCATCCACACCCGGACTCAACTGAAGTCATGTTTTCAGCCATTAAACATAAATATTGTTTGTTTCCCTTCCTTTACAAAAAATGATATACATACATATATATTTATGATCTTTGGTTTTGATTTTCCAGAAATTTAGATTAATGGGGTTTTGATTGCCGTAATTCTAGTGTATACAAGTTTTTTTTTCTTTTTAGCCCAACTCACATTTGTAAAACGCTACAAATAAATATAACAATTATGTATGAAAAAGTTATTTGATTAAAAGTTTTTTAACTATATTAATAAGCAAGAATGTTTCTTTTCCTCCTTTTTTCAACTTGTGCATATGACAGGAGAAATCTGTGCACACCACCTAGAAAGGTGGTGTGGAAATCTGTGCACACCACTACAGGGTAAACAGTCCTGTGGATGAGCAAAGTCCTATTATAATTCACATCGGTCCCCAGAGCTATATTAATTACGAGGTGGCCCGTGCGCAAATTGCGCATTTTATTATTCTGTACAGTACGTGAATGTTGATTATGAAGTGACAGACCCACTTTCCCCAAGACCCCTGTGAGTCAGTTGCTTCGGGCAACTGCACTGTGATGGGTATCACAGCCTGCACGGGGTGCCACTGCCCTAGCTAAAGGCGGCGGATCTAGACTTGGCGGTCGATAAACAGCCCCAGAGTCGGGGAGCAGAGACTCTGGTAAGGACCTGGGGCGGAGGTGAGGCACATCGGAACGGCTCAGCGTCCACTTCAGCGGCAGGCGGAGCGAGAGGGTCGCGGTACGGCTGCTGCACTGCCAACCCAGTTCTGGTATGTGTGCAGCGGTTCTGGGGATCTACTGACGGGCGGAGTGCAAGGAGCACGGAACGGTCGTCACACTGCTAACCATGTCTGTTTCAGACTTCAAAACATGGCAGAAAGACAACAAATGGAATCTACCTCAGGTGGGTCAACGCCCCGGCGTGAATCCCACCCCTCCCTTGTGGAGGGCAAGCCCACTGCCGTGATACGGATTCTGGGGAGGGCAACTTGTCTGCTGGTATTGACGTCTCGAAACTTCGTTTTGGTGGGGGGCACACAGCTGAGGGAGCGGAGACTTCGGTCGGGAGTTCCCTCGCTGAGTCCGCCCACACCGACCAGAGTTCTCTCGACATGCTCGAGTGGGCACACCGATCCGTTTCGGACGGTGCATCCCCCTCGAGTTTCAGTGTCGACAAATGTACCCTGGACCCCCGAGCTGAGGACACGGAAACGCACGACCTCGGCATGGAGGTCCAGGAAACTAATACATCTGTTCCAGGAACCGATGACAAGCAGGATTCCTTCAAGTCGAGACAGCGGAAAAGCGAAGTTAGGAAGCTGATCAAGGCTAGGAAGGAGGCTGAGGGCACGTGGCTGCCCTACGTGGAATGGCGAAAGACAAAAGGTCTTCCCAAGAAACACGCAAAACACGCGAAAAGGAAGAGGGAGGACGGGACTCCTAGCCCTGCACAAGACCAGCAGGGCTCTGGGATCTCTCCCTTGCGACGAAATACTAATCTGGTTGTTGCAGAGCAGGAGAGGCAGCAGCAGCGACAGACACCGAAGCGACCCAAGAGATGGGATGTGCCGCCGGGGGCGTCAGGAGCTGCAGCCCCTGCGGACAATCAGCTGACTTTCAAGGACCAGCTCACCAGCTGGAAAATGGCAATTGCTCCCGTTGATTATCCTGATTCCAGGTTCACCGAGGGGCAGTTGAGGACTCTGCAGGAGATGTTGTTCGAGAAGGTGATTTCAGCCACCTCTCCGCAGCAGATCCTGAGGACATATCCAGAGAAGGGTGCTCTTGTCATCACTTGTGGTAGCGAGGTCACCCGGGCCTGGCTTCTTGAAGTGGTTCCTGGTTTGGGTCCGATCGGGGAGGGGGGGCCCGGTGTCATTGTGGGGGATTACAAGGATCTCCTGCGTGTCACCAAGGTTCTCCTTCGGACCGATTGGATTCTCGCCAAGAAGGAGCCAAAGGAAATTTTTGACTGTGTCAGCAGGCAAAACCCAGGAGTCTCTACTGTGGATTGGCGGGTCATCAGCTGCAGGAGAGAGGAGGATAGCCAGACTCTCGTGCTTGCGGTTGACGGCGGTTCGGCCAAGACACTGAGGGACCAAGGCTGGAGGATTTTCCTGGGTCTGAACAGGGTGCAGCTCAGGGTTCTCTCTGGGGCTCCCCCTGATGATCCGGGTCCTCCAGGCGAACATCCAGCACGGCGGTACTATGCGAGACCATCTCCAGAAGGATGGTCGACTTTGTACTGATCCAGGAACCCTGGGTCAGGAACAACATGATTTCAGGCTTGGGGCCCCTAGAGGGCGGACCATTTCTGGTCATGTCAATAACCCCAGAACCTGCATTTGGGCCTGTAATGGGATCAAGTGCGTGCCGGTTCTGGAATTCTGTTCCAGGGACGTCACTACGGTCAGGACTACGTGCCAGTCTTCTGGAAGACACCTACTGTTGGCCTCTGTCTACATGCCAATGGACATCACACAACCCCCGCAGGAGGAAGTCCGGAGGCTGATCGATCATGCGATCGGTTCTGGTACCGACCTCTTGCTGGGTTGTGACACCAACGCACACAACACGGCACAGTGGCGGATCCAGACAGGGGGCGCGGGGGGCGCGCGCCCCCCCCCTCAGCCAAAGAAAAATGTGTATAAATAGTAGGCCTATTAAAGAAATTATCTGGTAGCACTGGTCTGTGAATCCCGATGACCCAACGTTGAGGTGCATGTATCCTCATTATTATGCATCTTTCGCTATTTTGGCGCAAAGATGCGTCCGTACGCACTCGACTCAAGAGACAGAATTTCAACTTGCAACCCCCCCCCCCCTCACCACTTTTCTTCACGGTCCGCGAGCGTTGTCGAGGATTTCCGAACGTAACCGAGCCGCAATCTACGAAACCTTTTGCCGAACGATTCCAAAGTAATCCGATTGCTGTAACCGTCTTAAAAAGTGCAAAAGAAATAAATACTTTAAAAATGATGCTTACAGATCAATTATATACTAATGAATCTAGTTAATTAACTGACAGTATAATATTTTCATTAAACCGCGTGCTGAATGCAGATGAAAACACACCGCCACACGCCGTTCAGGTTATCATCGTCAATCCTCGGTCATTTCATTATTCGTTTTGAGGTGACCACAGTCCACAGTCTAATATAAGTTATTGGGAGACAGTTGTGACACTCCATCACTTAGGTTGTCCGCCGGAACTATCCGCCGAGGACTCCAGTTTACGCTAGAGTGGCTTGGAGCGCTAGCGTGGATTTACTAGCGCTCATAGTGGTTGGGGTCTGAGATGACAACACATTCACAAGTGATCGCAGCTAACAGAAACACTGTTAGAAATAATGCCATAGCCTATGGTACTATAAAATGCTGATAACAATCAAAATTGTCAAATTTAATCCTATTCGAATGATTAAGGCGGGAATGTTTTTTTCTGAATTGAAGGCTCACTGGAGCTACATTCTGGCCTAAGTTATAGCAAAAACGGCCGGGGACTCCAGTCACGTCGGTTCCATCCGCTTAAAGCGCTAGTTGCACCGCGGACAACACTAAACATGCAGCTACGATACGAGTGTCGTGACTGTTTCCCAATAACCTATATTAGACTGTGGAGGTGACTTCGGCATCTGTTATTGAGGTCGCTTCTCACGGTGACTTCGATGATGTAGAGTGTACGGTAGACAACTCACTCACATTAGTGATGTTGGCTCCACAAACTTCGTTCGGACATCATCGTCAATCCTCGCTGGTGTTTGGTTGTGAAGGAGTGGGGGTGCAATTCTGTTTGTTTGTTTGTAGAGTCTTGTTCCCATGCGCCACCGCCGGAGAGCGGTACATAGGATGCATTTTTCGAGTTTATAAATCGAACGAAGTGACAAAAATAGATCTTCCGTTAAAAATACCAAGCAAAAGTAGCTATGCAAAAGTAATGATTTCGTTACTTCGTCATTAAAAAGTTTCCATGTAGGCCTAACAAGTTCAAGAGATAGGTTAGCTACCTATGCACCCCTTTTTCATATCGTAGACGTATGAAACACCTCTAAAATCCTCTGCGCCCCCTTCTTGGAAAAATCCTGGATCCGCCCTTGACACGGCATGGGGCTGCAGGAGGAACGATAATAAAGGTAATATACTGTTAGATTATCTAGTCTCCAATGGACTCATGATCGCCAATGTGGGGTCGGAACCGACTTTTGTCAGTCGAGTCGGACAATCGGTAATTGACCTCACATTGTATACAGAGGGGATGAGGGCTGAGATCCTTGATTGGCATGTGTCTCAGGAGCCATCTCTCTCTGATCACAGACACATAAAATTTATGGTAGGAAACTTTTCACCTGAAAAGAACACGTTCAGAAATCCCAAAAGGACGGACTGGGCGAAATACAAGACTGTTCTGCAGAAGAGAATAGAGGATTCAGGTCCTCTGTACTCCTGCGTCAGAGACACAAATCATCTTGACTTGGCTGCGGATCGCCTGCGCGGGGACATTGTGTCCTCATTCGAGGACTGCTGTCCACTGTCGGTGGGACGGCAGGGTAAGTCTGGGTGGTGGAATTCGGAACTTGGAAGCCTAAGGAAAAGGGTAAAGGCTCTATTCAAACGGGCGAAGCTAAGTAACTGCTGGGACGCTTATCACAGATTGCTCACCCAGTACAACATTGCAGTCAGGAGAGCAAAGAGGCTCTCTTGGAAAAACTTCTGCAGTGATCTCGAAGGTGTCTGTGAGACTTCAAGGATCCACAAGATCTTATCGAAAGATAGGCCCTCTTGTCTTATATCTCTTGAGGGTCCGGATGGCATCATGGTTCATAATCCCAGGGATGTGCTTGAAATCATGGCAAGCACACACTTTCCAGGGAGTATAATCACCCGGCCAACTGATGAGGTGAGTATGAATGTGCGGCGGGCCAACTTCACTCGATGGAGGGTGGCGGGTCGCATCGTTACTCACAGTCGGATACGCTGGGCAGTCAACACTCTAAACCCCTACAAGTCACCGGGACCTGATCAGGTGAGGCCTGTCTTTCTTCAAAAGGGATTGGAGTTTTTGCTACCAGTTCTGACGGTATTGTTTAGGGCCAGTTTGGCCCTGGGACATATTCCAGCAGTCTGGAGCAGCTCTCGGATAGTCTTCATTCCAAAACCTGGTAAGGCTAGGTATACGGATCCGAAGTCCTTCCGCCCAATTTCATTGTCTTCTTTTCTGCTGAAGACTCTGGAGAAGCTGGTATCAAGGTATGTGGGGGAAACGGCGCTTAGGGCTCACCCGCTCCACGAACGCCAACACGCCTACTTACCAGGAAGATCATGTGAGTCTGCCCTACATCAGCTGGTAAGTAGGATCGAAAAGTCGCTAGAGTGTAAGGAAGTTGCACTTGGGGCCTTCCTAGACATTCAAGGTGCCTTTGATAACACTGAGACTCAGGCTGTCATCAATGCAGCCACAGCTCATGGTTTCCACGAGGTTGCAAGGGGATGGATCGAAGCCCTCTTGAGAAATAGAAACGTAAAACTATCACTCAACAACGAGGAGATAGTGGCAAGAACAACTCGAGGTTGTCCCCAGGGTGGGGTCTTGTCTCCACTCCTCTGGAACCTTGTGGTAGACGATCTCATCAGAACTCTCAATGAAAGCGGTGTATACGCACAGGGATACGCTGATGACATAGTGGTTCTGGTGTCAGGTAGGTTCAACGACACAGTCAGGGATCTCATGAATGGGGCTCTGAGGTCTGTTGGACGCTGGTGCGAAGAGGTAGGTCTCTCAATCAATCCTTCAAAGATTGTGGTGGTTCCTTTCACGAGGAGGAGGAACCTGAGAGGGATCGACCCCTTAGTACTGCAAGGCTCTAATATAGAATTGCAGAATCAGGTGAAGTATCTGGGGGTAACTCTGGACCGGACGCTTCACTGGGGACCACAACTCCAAAAGGTAATAGACCGAGGTAAGTGGTCTCTCATGGCATGCAGGCGATTGGTGGGAGGGACATGGGGAGTGAAGCCAAAACTGATGCACTGGCTTTACGTCTCTGTGGTCAGACCTGCCATTACCTACGGTTCGCTTGTATGGTGGCCCATGATGGACTCGGGGGTGGCGGTGAGGGGATTGGCGGGAGTTCAAAGACTCGCCTGTCTCCTCATCACAGGAGCCCTGAGTTCCAGTCCTGGGGCTTCCCTGGACTGTCTTCTCAACTTGTTGCCGATCGATCTTTTCATCAAGACCACGGCAAGGAAAGCTGCTCATCGACTCAAATGTGAGAATCTTTGGATAGACACTGGAGAATTCCGGGGTCACTCTCGGATCATTCTGACTGTACAGGGGAATGTTTTGGACATGCCCTCGGACTACATGTCGGTCAAATATGCCTTCGGTAAGTCATTTAGGGTCCTTCTTCCAGCGAGGGAGGATTGGCTGTCTGGAGGAAACCCTCTTCCACCTGCGGATCTGGAATGGTTCACAGACGGGTCCAAGGTAAGAGGAGGAACATTAGCTGGAGTACATGGGGTGCAAGCGGGGGTGGGGATTCGTCTCCCTATGGGGATGCATCCCACGGTGTTCCAAGCGGAGGTTGCTGCGATAATGGAGTGCGCCAGAGTAAACCTGGTGCAAGGTGTCAGGAACAGGAGCATTTCCATTTTCTCAGACAGCCAGGCAGCTCTAAGGGCTCTGGACTCCTGCGAGTTCAGGTCAAAGATCGTCTGGGACTGCTTCACCACAGTATCTGCGCTAGGTAGATGCAACAGCGTGACGCTCTGCTGGGTCCCTGGTCACACAGGGATACCTGGGAATGAGGCTGCGGACGCCCTTGCCAATGCAGCTTCATCTTCAGAATTTACTGGTCCGGAGCCTTTCTGTGCTGTCTCTCGTGAGTATGCGTGCCAAGCGGTCATGTCATGGGCGAGGGAGGAGCATCGTAAGGCCTGGTTCAGACTTCCTCAATTGAGGGTAAGTAAGCTCATGCTTCACTCTCCATCTCGGAAAATTGCCTCCAGTATTCTGCAGCTGGAGAGGGGGCAAATTAAACAGGTAACAGGGCTTATAACAGGACATTGTTCTTTAAGGAAGCACCTGCAGCGCTTGGGTCTCTACAATGGTGACCCGGTATGCAGGAGGTGTGGGCAGTCTGAAGAAACTGCTGATCACGTGCTGTTTGACTGTGGGGAGCTGGAAGAGGCTAGAGAGAGGGCCCTTGGAGGACTACGGAGGGGCACTTTCCTTCCTCAAGAGGAGCTTGTCTGCAGGATACAGAAGTTCATCAAGTTTCTAAACAGGGATGAGGTCTGAAACTACATTAGGGGAGCGCAAAAAGCCCTTGCGGCTGACGCGCCATGGGATTAGGTCCGCCCCATTGAATGAATGAATGAATGAAGTGACAGAGATCTATGTTTGTTTACTTTCAGGCTTTTAAAATTCATCTGAAGGTAATCAGCTGTTAAATTATAATTCACATTAAAGAACTTGCAATAAAAGTTGGTCAACACTTTAAAGCGCCCTCTAGAAATAAATCAAATGCCATGGGGGCGAAACCCGAAACAATATGACCTTTTTAATTTAATTACAATTTGTCACTGCGGTATATCCTAACCTTTTAAATGATATCTCAATCTTAAAAATCGGTTCAGTAGGTCGAGAGAAAAAGGGATGTAACAGACGAAACCCTTATAGAAATAAGAAGATAGATTAAACCTGCAGGCTTTCAAAGTTTCATTACTAATCTTATGGAGGAAGGATAATTGAATGAATATTTGGACAGCTGTTTGTAATAACAAATGCTAGAAAATCTGGAAGAACATAAGTTTCAGTTATAACAAAGTTTTCAAGAAATTGGGTTCAAATCAACTGAAATTGTGGTCGAATTTTGGCAACTAGGCGAATTCTAGTTTTCATTAATCACTAATTACGTTTTCCATGTCAATTTTTGCGAATTACATGATCTTGGGCAGGATATAGTCTTACTAAATGAAAAAATAACAGAGTGAACAAAAGTGGTAAAACTATGTTTGGTAAAGAAAAGTTCTTATATCAACTGTATGATTTTTAAAACATTATTCTTCATACGTCATCAGTTCAGTTCATTAAACTGAACGTTGAAATTTATTGGTGATCAATAAAAAAAGTTATATATTTCTCATTACATTATTGCACCACTCGCTTAAAGGCCTATAAGAACCTATGGTATTTTCAAAGTAAAAATTTTACACTTACCAGAAACTTTAGCAGCTGAATTTGACAGTCCGTGAGTCACATTCTTGAATAGAGCTCCAACATTGCCTTCGAATATGAGGCCGGACATGCCCTCAGACAGGTCGTTGACAAAGCCCAGCGGATTACCCAGGAAGTCTGTTGAGCCCAGGATGATGGCCGCCTGCCACTTCAGCTCCTGCGATCAAACAGTTGTGATTATGTTTGATATGAGGCCGGACATGCCCTCGGACAGGTCGTTGACAAAGCCCAGCGGATTACCCAGGAAGTCTGTTGAGCCCAGGATGATGGCCGCCTGCCACTTCAGCTCCTGCGATCAAACAGTTGTGATTACATTTACTCAATTCAAAAACCCCGTCAGCAGACCTGCTTAACAAGCAAATTTCCAGTAAAGTATGGTGATTTCTATATTTCAAAAATAAATATTATTAGGAGTTCTGTAAGTAGGTTAGCTGCAAGTAGGGATTTATAGGCAAATATGGGTTAATTACTAGCTAGTAAATTTAAAACAATCAATGCTAAAATCCCATTTTTTTTTTTTTTAAACCCGATAAACCCCATCCCTACAATCTGGTTTTCAAACTGGGTTTCAAAGGTGGGTTTCTAGTCTGGGTTCAAATCCCTGGTTTTCAAACTTAACCTGAAGAATGCTGCCTTACAATTCCATACCAAATTTCATCAAAATCAAAGGTTTCTTTCAAAGGTTATCGTGCACATGGACACACATGGAATTTGAATGAACACTGTTTTTGGCTACTAGGAAATTAAACGAAAAAAGTATCTTGATCCATGTATTAGGCCTTACCGTGACTACTACTGTAATAGTGTATTACGACACTGTACGACGGCACAGATTCAGGAGTGTGGTATAAGGGCGGAGTCACCGAGTATTTTGAAACAAAAAAAGGCTTAAAACAGGGATGTGCGCTTTCTCCTTTGTTGTTTACTTGGTTTATAAATGACATGCACGAGAATATTTTTGGGGCTGTTTATTTGGGGAAACTAGAGTAAATGCTTTGTTGTACGCTGATGACGTGGTATTATTGGCACTGACAGCGACGTCTCTCCAACTCATGATCAATAATCTAGAAAAGTATTGTGATATGTGGGGTTTGCAATTAAATTTAAACAAGTCAAAAATTGTAGTTTTTAGAAATGGAGGGAGAATTAAACATTGTGAAAGATGGTTGTATAGGGGAAATGCAATAGAAGTGGTGAATAGTTATAAATATCTGGGAATTGAGTTGACTTCTAAATTATCTTGGGAATGTTTTCTAAATTCAAAGGCAGCTAGTGCGAAACTAGCAGTCAATACCATATGGCGGAATTATTTTGCGGCAACCGGGATTTCTTTGAATGCCAAGTTTAGCTGTTTTTATTCAGTGATTAGATCAACAATTTGTTATGGATGTCAGGTATGAGACTACCAACGGAGCGAAAAAGTAGAGGGAGTTTTGCGCCTTTTCATAAAGAAATTGTTTCAGTTGCCAAGTAATATTCCTAATTATGCTTTACTTTTAGAAACTGGGATCGAATCAATATTTATTTACACTTTGAAGATGAATTTAAACTACTTAATCCATTCTTTGTCTTTATCAAATGATCGCCTGCCATACATTCTTGCAAAACAAGTCATTAGAAAAAATGTATACTGGTGCCAAGAGTGGCGAAGAATGGGGCGCGCGCAAGGGATAGAGGTCACAATGGAGGGTGACGCAGGTGGAGTGGGGGCGTCGCTGACGGCGGTGCTGGAGGCGGTCAGAGCGGCCGAGAGTCGGGCGGTCATGGAGGCGGCGCGGAATGCCCGTTATCACCGGTTGTACGCGTCCTTGAACTTGACACTGGGGGACGGGTCTTATCTTTGTGATACGATATCATTAAGGGCGATGAGATGGATTTTTAAAGCACGGGCGGAGGCGATAAGTTTAAATTATAAACCTTGGGTTGAAAATCAAAATTACACTTGCAGTTTGTGTAATATGGGAGAAAATGAGGATGTTTTTCATTTTGTGGGTAAATGTCCAATTTTGTCAAATATTAGAGAGAGATTCCTTCATAAAAGCGAACTATCAATGCAAGATTTTTATTCATACTTAAATGGGCGGGACTGGCGGGGTCTTGGGTATTATCTTATGAATGCGTGGAAGTATAGATGGGATTTGGTGTCAGAATTTAATTTTTAAAATAAATGAAAACATATCGATTTTGCCATCCTCAAAAATGGTTTCTTGGTTTAGTTGGTCCATTAACTTTAAATATGCTTATTTTTATATTTTCATAATATGCGTAAAAAATAAATAAATATGAATTACTGTATTAATATTAATATTTACATTTTACTGATGATTTATGGTATGTTCATGTGTGTTTACTTGTTACAATACAATTGCATTCATTATTGTTGTCAACCCAGCAGACAGTCCATAATGCATCATAACTAGCTACATGCGACAACAATATGTTCTAAGCACACTTTGCAGCATTGGGTATACAAAATAAAAAAAACTGGGAATATGATATAACTTAATGGTTGTCCTGGACACAAATGATGTGACAATTTTGTGTCCAGGATAGAATCCTAATCTATTTTGTAAACTCATTGCTTCTTCTCTATTTAACTATTCACAAATCTTTGCCAAGTTACTAGTGTCCAGTCTTTATTATTTCTTAATCCCAGTAGCTGCAGTGTTCACCTTTTAATTCTTGGGTTGCCAGTTTCATCCCTAACAGGGTAAATTTGTCAACAAAATTACCACATTTCACAGGGCTATTTCCTAATGTGCTATCTAATAGGTCAAAGTTACTAGGCTTTGGAATGTTCCCTCGATCAAAATGACTTTCATAGAAATTTTTAAAAGATGTTACTGTCTAACTTGCACCTAAAATTTTAAAATGTTCAGTATTCTTTGACTATTGTTTTAATCTATCAGAACAACAACTTTTAGAGTTTAAAAGGCAAGCAATAGGTAAAGTAAAATCAATTTTGACGGTAATTTTTATCCTTTTCAAGAATTTGAAACGCCCGTTTACTGTTAAGCGATACGTTTGCCACCGACCTCCTTGTAGTGCTTGATGATGGAGCCGAGCAGGAACTGGCTGTTCTCGAAGATGTGCCGCTTGACAAACGGCTCGAGCTCCACGGCCGCATCCTGGAACTTGATGAGCGTCAGGCCGAGCTTCCGCTTGATCGCCTTGAGCGGCTCGCTCAGCTTGTTGCTGGTCGACACGCTCAACCTTACCTGCAGTGACAATCAGTAATGTAGACTATTGTATAATAGACATAGACATTCTTTATTGCACATAACATTCTTTACATGGCTATACGTACACAATAGGTGCACTGTCAAAAATAACTAGAACTAAAGAATTCTCAACTTATGATAAAATTATATTGTTGTGTATTAAAAAAAAAATTAAATTGAAGGATTGTTAAAAAATTTCTGCAAAGAATAAAAAGCTTTGTTGATAATTTCATTCTTTAAAGTGTCTTTGAATTGGTTAATGCTCATGGACTTAAAAACTAGTGTCAATTCATCGTACATCTTTAAACCGGCGTACAGAGCACTTTTTTCAAAGAGAGTTGTTCTGGGCTTTAGAAGTTTGAAGATGGTGTCATTTCTAGTCCTGTTACTATGTCGAAATTTAACCGATTCTGGCAGACATTTTCGTGTGGTGCAGACATTCACAACTGCGTACCTGACAGAAGATGAGCTTGAGTGAGCCGAAGTAGTAGCGCTTGGCGTGTGCAGACGTCGCTTCCGCCAGGATCCGCTGTGTCTCAAAGTCGCTTTCGTCGGCCGTCTCTTGCTCGTCCTTTCCGCTGAACCCGAGGAACGCAAACAGCTTCAGCAGCAGACGCTCCTCGACATGGAGCGACATGTTCTTCATGCGGACAACGAGGTGCTGCCAAACATGTTTATATCATTCAGGCTGTTCAGCTAGCTGCTTTGGAAGAATTGACTTAACTAATAATAATTATTTAGTAATAAGTATTTGGTATGAAATATCAAAGAATACTGATTCATATTTTTATTAGATTGGGCCAAAAGATGATTAAGGTTACGGGAAGGTAAAATGTTCAGAGGTATATGTTTAGCGAATTAAAATACTTAGTAAACCAGATTTAAGTCAAACTCATTGATTGACTAAGTGCTTGTGATTGCAGTAATTTAAGGAAATATACAGTAAAATCCCACAGCCTTGATTCAATGAAATGAAATGAAATGAAATAAAATGAAATGAAATGAAAATTCTTTATTTTTTCCAATAGCATAAATTACATCACAGAAACAAAACATGCCTAGATGATAACAAAGTTGAAACTATTCTATGTGACATATTAATATAGCCTTATAACTAAGAGATAAGGCAATAATAGAAAGAAAAATTCACTATTCTTAATAAAAAAGAACAAATAACTTATTGGCATGCTTTGCTCGTGCATTAAAACATGGCAGTTATGGAAAAGGCCTACATGGGCAGGAGCCAGTGCGTAGGCCTATGAGTTGCTGTCTGATCCTTGTTTCCATGGCCAATTACTAAATTGTAAATTGCTATGGTAAAAAAAAAAAAAAAAAAAAAAAAAAAAAAAAAAAAAAAAAAAACAATGTGTACTTAGACCCGTTGAGTTTGTTCAACGTCAAGTTTTCTGGATCCAATGCTAACCCCGCACTTAACTCGATCGGACCATGTGATATTGGCTATTAATGACAATCAAACTTTTAAAAGGGGTCCGATACAACATAAATGTATTAAGTGGCTGAAAATACCAATTGTATACTGTAATTTTCTGTCATAGACGGTCACACCGCAGAAAAGCAGCTGCAATAGAGAGGGAATCATTGTTGCGATCGTAAATTCTACATAATATTAACAATAAAGCCTCAAAAACATGATGGAAATGCAATTAGCAAATAACATGTTACACAGTAAGGCACTATAGGTGCATATCGGAAGTTACATGAAGACCCGAGGGTCAGGTTGGTGGGAGTTTAGTTTGTAGGGTTTTACTGTCAGCTTGATAAATTAACAAATTTATTAAGTCCTGTAAATTTGAAATACAATATTTCAGGTAGAGGAAAGTACCCAAAGTTGGGCCCCCATTTTGTTTTTAGCGAATTTCCCATAGGGAATAAGCTATTACCGTAGGTCTCATGGAAAGACCTAAGCCCGGGACCATGTTACTTTTTTGTTTTGAGGTGCCCAGAGACTAAAAATAATAGTCATTAAAATTTTTATATATATATGTATATATATATGTATATATATATGTATGTGTCCCTAGACACGATAACTCTCGTAAAAATGGTCCGATCGACACCAAATTTGGTAGAGATGTGTAATCATACGTTTATTCGGATGAGTTCGAAAACCAGACATATCGACCTACCGGAAGGGGTAGTTTTGGGGGGTTTTGTACCCCAAAAATGGGTTTTTTGCATTTTTCATATGTAAATTTTAAAAATTTTAAATTTTTATTTTTACCATTGCATTTAGCTCAAAAAAACACATAATTTAGTATTTTGAAGCTTTGCTCTATCTCCATTGGTTACCGAGATATTACAAAGTCTAAAGACAGTACATTGTCTTTTGGGGCTCCAATGTTAATCTTAAGGAGAATAAGGATGTGTTAATATTTCACTTATTAACCAATATTTTTTGATGAAACTTAGTATTTAGCTTCATTTGGTTGAGATTCATCCATTTAAGGTAAAAAATCTTGGTTTTTGTACTTATCATGGCAGCAAACCTGCACACTCTTTTCCCATGTTAATCATATGGAGAATAGGCACCCTCTTTTATTTATGGACAAATATTGATGAAACTTACTATATGGCTTTATATGGTCGAAATAAATTTTTTCTATGCTAAAGACCTACTTTTAGTGTCCCCCATGGCAGCATACCTGCATACTCTTTCCCTATATATTAAGGAGAATAGACATTTATTTCCCTATTTATGAGCACGTGATGAAATTTTGTTTACAAGTTTAGCTGGTCAAAATTAATATTATTAATTTGGAAATTCGCTGAGTACGCAGGTCTGCTGCGACGGGGGGTATTTTCAATTATAGTAAAGAGATACTGAGTTAAATTAGCAAAATGTGTTACATGACATTCCTTGGTAAGTACTTAATACGATTCCAGAGTATTAACTTCTTAAAATTACAACAAATATAAAAATAAAAAATAATTGTGAAAGTTTACACTTTTCAAGTTTTAGAAAATAGGTTCCAAAAGTGGGCCCCCTTTAAAATTTGATAAAATAATGATAATAACTCCCTGAAAATAAACTACAATAGAAAGTTTGTGAAAAATATATATTACTTTAAGTTTGGGGATAAATTAAATCAAACTGGAAACATGTTTAACTATTATTTAATGTTTTACTAACTTCAACATTTCACTATCAAAAAATCCCAAGATTTCATTTTGGATTTAGTCTTCGCCATTTTGTTGTTTCAAAATCTGAAAACACAGTGCAACACGAATCTAACTTTTGTTAAATCCGCCTTTTCAGGAAAAAAAACATAAAATGAAAAGGGGGCCCATCTTTGGAACCATTATGGGGGCCCGACTTAGGGCACACACGTGTTGCAAATGAAAGATGCCATTACTCTATATAAAATAAAGGTAGCTACTTATAAACCAAAGTAAACGATAGATTATTTAATAAGGATTAACGTGATGTATAACAATAAGTTCTTGCCGGTAAATCCCAGGGAGTTTCAATCACTTAAATGCAGCACCGAAAAAACTTTGTTGAGCAAACTTTACAAACATGTCTCATACTGTCTAAAGGTTAGGTTGCAGACACATGCAACAGAAAACGTCTGAACTATTATTTTTTGGTGCGTCCGCTAGTCTGCAGCATCTCACGAGTCCAAACACTGGGGGCCCGACTTAGGGACTGGGGCCCGAGTTTGGCTACTCTCCTCTATTAAATCAAGAGAAAAACATAGGTTCATGAATGTTATGCATTTCATTTTTGTAACTGTTCCTGTTATATTCTTTTAATGGAGCTAGTGGTGTATAAAAGAAGTTCAAAGAGAAAATAATATTGCTTAATGTGAACATATTTTCTAAGAGCCAACTTTTTGTTTAATGGTATCAGAGGGTTTAACATTCAAATATTCACTTCTATAGTCAACAGCAACTCCCTTATGTAAATTTTAAGGTTAAGAGGTGTATATCGATGTAGTTTTCTACATGTTAAGATATTCAGGGCAAGCACATTCTTTATCCAATACTGAAAAAGAAACTTTGCTGCAATGCAGCTTATATTTCCTTTGAAGACCATTTGCAATGAGTTGGAAACGTCTGAGTACATTTATAACCATGAAACTTGCCTAAACCCTAGAGACTACAGGGTGTCCATTTCCCTGACTTTCACTCACCATTTATCACTGATTTCCCTGACTCATGAACTTTACTAAAATATTATAACACAGCATGACAAAAATATAACTGCCCAGGCAAGTTAAATCACCAAAAAACACAGGAATATGTATTAACCCTTTACAATTGAGTGATTCATTTTTGAAAAAAATATGGTCAAAGTCAAAGTCAAAGTCAAAAATATGGTCAAAGTCAAAGTCAGGGTAAAAAGTTGGTGAAGGAAGGAAAAAGAAAACCCAGCCTCCTTAGTGTTGTTCTCCATGACTTGCGATACATTTTACAATAAGCCAAAGATGCATCACTTTTAAGTCTAATCAACCATAAATTCAGGAAATATCTTGTCAACAAGCTACAGTTTGTCAAGTTTAATCCGTTGAACAGCCCAATAATTTAAAATATTCCACGCACAAATATACGACAAAAACTTTAACTGTCGTACTTTAATGACAAATTTTGAAAAATGCTACTACAGTTGGGTTACGGCCGAATAGAGCATTGAAAAGTGTCCCAAATCTATCATTGCAGTGGACTCTCCTACCCTTTTGGCCTATTTCTCTGACTTTCCCTAACCACAAATTTTTCCTTGATATTTTCTTGGATGTGTCTCTGCATGAGACAATATGGTGCGTATCTCAGTGCACATCGTCGCACCTCTCACCTTGACTATCTCCGCGTTGCTGGTGTGCCGGCGTGGTACCCGTTCCCCGGTGATCTGTAGCGCCGGCCGCGCCACCTCCTCAGGGTCGGTGGTACGTGACGGCGGCGTCACGTACAGCACCACTGGGCACTGCGCCTTGAACAGCTGGTTGTCGACCTATCACACGCACCACAACCACACGCTATTAGTGATGACGAGTATTATTTTGTCGACTGTTACTTAGTAACAGTTAGCAAAAATAACTTATAACAGTTAACCGATTTGGAAAGTAACAATTACTGACTAAAACGTGATCCACAGACAATGACTTAGGGAACAGGAACGATTATCATTATGACAGTTCTGTTATAATAGAATAACCATCCATTCAAGAATCAAGAATTTTTATTGTCGTTAAACACAGTGTTATGCAATTGACAAAGTCATGATCTTAAATATACATACAATCTAAGAACCTTGGTTTCCTAAAGGTACAGTACACAAATTACATTATAATGCATATTAAAAGTCAATGTCAACAATTCAATATATCCTCTAGCAGCAGCAATAACAAAAATTATATTTAAAACAGAGAATGATGTAGATAAATAAACAAAAACAGTTAAATAATTTAAATACTTAAAGTGCTAATATCACAGGCTAAATATTCGTCAACAGTATAAAACACATTCTCTCTCAACCATACCTTAATAACATTCTCAAATCTTTCTGAGGTCATATACCACATGTTTTCCGGTAATTTATTAAACAATTTAATTTTCATATAAATGTGGCTATTCTTTGTTTTTTCCAATCTCACTGACATTAAGTTAAGGAGTTAGTTTTTCCTAGTTGGATAGTTATGTGTTTCTTTTCTTATCGTAAATTTATTTAATGAGCTCTTTACATCCAACAGACTACAGTATACATATAGATTTGCAAGAGTCATGATTTTTAGCTCTTTGAAAAAGGGTACACAAGACTCTCTACTGGATACATTTTTTATAACCCTTACAGCTTTCTTTCCTTTTTTCTTCAGCTTTCTTACAGCTTTATTTCTATGTTTATGACTCGAAAAAATAACGATTATTATCTAGACAGTTACTGTAATAACGGAATAAGTTACCATTCTTGTGGTAACGACGAGGAAAAAACTATTATTATGTAGACAGTTCTGTATTAACAGAAAAAATTACCATTTTCGTGGTACCGACAAAGAAAAAGAATGACTTTTATTTAGACAGTTCTTAGGAATGGAATAACTATGTGGCTGGTAACGATATTTGTAATGTTTGGAAACCACCACATTGAAGAAGAAGAACTCTGACTCCTTCACTAGGATTATTCAACCAGACTGGCCTTGCACTTGGTCACAATTTTATCTATTTCAATCGCTTGGTTAAATAACAACATAAAAAACAGTGTGGGAACACTTCAAACATTTGTATACTTCCCTGAACTGGGGCACGGAGATATTTCCAGTTTTTTAAAAAGCAGTGTAGGAACGGTCACGTGTTCCCACCACACTACACTACAGGTAGAATATGATGATATTGTGTTTGCAATCCTTTTAAAAATTAACTTAATTTACTGAAATAAATATTTAACTTAATTTAAATAACCTTTAATTTCACAACAAATATTTTTTGAACCAAGTGATCATTATGTTTTACTTAAATGAAACAATAAATTGTTCTTTAGGAACAAGTAAGTTTCAACCTCCTTAGGAACGATTAGCATTTACAGTTATAAAAAAAACTATTAGCCAGAGCTGTTGTTGGATAATGACTTACAATAAATGTTCTTTGAGAACTATGTTCTTAACTGTTCCTAAATAACAGTTAAAATAACATGTTAATGAAAAGTAACACTAACGGTTGTAACAATTAACAAAAAAATTATGTTTTAGCCCATCATTACAAGCTATACAGGATGTCCCAAAATTATTGATGCAACTTCACCAAGATACTTCTTAGGTTGAAACAAACCAAATTAATTACATAATGTATGGTCCAATCTTGCTTAGTTTTCCGTTTTACTACCCGTCTTATGGCCTTAATGGTGTGCCGGCGCGGCACCCTTATGGGAATAAAAAAATTAAATTAGGCCTTATGGTCTTTTCCGTCTTATGGCCTGTAGGTGTTTTAAATAAATAATCATTATCTTCGTTGTTGCTAAAAAATATCAAATTGAATTATTGCATGGTGGTGAAGGTGAATGTTAGTCAGTTACATATAAAAAATGAAATAGAAAAAATTCAGAATAGTCAAGTGCAGAACAGCAAGACTCTTTTGTATTTAGAATCAGAATAAGTTCATTGTGGTATCCGTTCAAACTATAAACCTCAGTTGAGGTATAACCTAAAATAAATCAGTTAAGGTACCTTTCCACACTTAGTAAAAAATTACGTGATGGATATAATAGTTTTGGAACTGTGGTTGGTGTGTAGTTTCACAACTGACAGTTAAAAAAATAATGTCATTTACGTTAATTTTAATGTAACATAACAAGCAAGATGGATAAGACAAACATTTAAAATTGCTAAATCACAAAAAGTCGCTAGATACAATTCCAACTTGAGTTTGTAATAAAAAATACGGAAATATGAACAAAAATAGTTTATAGCTGCTCCAAAAAAGATCGGCAACAATCAAATTTCATAAAAAAAAATATAACTGTAGAGTATAAGTATAAGTATTCATCTAAAAAACTTAAAAAATAAACTTAAACAAGTTGTGACCTGGATATCTTGCACGCAAGCGTCCAACATCTCAGCGTCGTGGGTCCACATGGCACTGAGGCGTATCTGACTCAGCTTGATATACATCAACTCCTCCGGCGGCTGTCTGGACACCAGGCTGACTCCGATGCAGGGCAACTCCACGTTCAGCTGCAACATCAGACAAGTGATAGCCTCACACAACATCTCTCATGGCACTGAGGCGTATCTGACTCAGCTTGATATACATCAACTCCTCTGGCGGCTGTCTGGACACCAGGCTGACTCCGATGCAGGGCAACTCCACGTTCAGCTGCAACATCAGACAAGTGATAGCCTCACACAATATCTCACATGGCACTGAGGCGTATCTGACTCAGCTTGATATACATCAACTCCTCCGGCGGCTGTCTGGACACCAGGCTGACTCCGATGCAGGGCAACTCCACGTTCAGCTGCAACATCAGACAAGTGATAGCCTCACACAATATCTCACATGGCACTGAGGCGTATCTGACTCAGCTTGATATACATCAACTCCTCCGGCGGCTGTCTGGACACCAGGCTGACTCCGATGCAGGGCAACTCCACGTTCAGCTGCAACATCAGACAAGTGATAGCCTCACACAATATTTCACATGGCACTGAGGCGTATCTGACTCAGCTTTATATACATCAACTCCTCCGGCGGCTGTCTGGACACCAGGCTGACTCCGATGCAGGGCAACTCCACGTTCAGCTGCAATATCAGACAAGTGATAGCCTCACACAATATCTCACATGGCACTGAGGCGTATCTGACTCAGCTTGATATACATCAACTCCTCCGGCGGCTGTCTGGACACCAGGCTGACTCCGATGCAGGGCAACTCCACGTTCAGCTGCAATATCAGACAAGTGATAGCCTCACACAATATCTCACATGGCACTGAGGCGTATCTGACTCAGCTTGATATACATCAACTCCTCCGGCGGCTGTCTGGACACCAGGCTGACTCCGATGCAGGGCAACTCCACGTTCAGCTGCAACATCAGACAAGTGATAGCCTCACACAATATCTCACATGGCACTGAGGCGTATCTGACTCAGCTTGATATACATCAACTCCTCTGGCGGCTGTCTGGACACCAGGCTGACTCCGATGCAGGGCAACTCCACGTTCAGCTGCAACGTCAGACTAGTTATAGCCTCACACAACCTCTTGGCGTCTTGGCAACGATGCATATACGTATATATGGCATGGCAAAGAGGCGTTAAAAACTTAGGCAAATAACTTATGTTTAGAGCCTGAAATTCTTAGAAAAATTTACTTGCAGTACACAAAAGTCAAGTAGTTTGTATCGTTTTTGATTGATTTGTTGAAAAATTTCTTGCTTGAGTTAAATGCAGTATTACTATTTGTGTTATCCTACATTGTATGGTATTTTTCCATCTTTGATTTTTTTCCTCTTGTGGCTATTTTATTACGTAATATAATGAACGTAGAATGAACAAAATGGGTGAATTAAATGTTGATAGTTTTTCACTCCTAAAACACTAATGTATTAGTAGTGCAAATTACTTGTATCTACAGCTCTTTCAAATTGATTTTGTGCATAGTTCCTTTATTTGAGTAGTTACCCACACATGTAACTAATCATTATTGAATATATCACCATAATGATGGAAATAATTATTTACGGTCATTTCCGCTTATTGTATTATTGTTTTTCTGAAATTCCAACCGGTTGCCTGCTACAATAATTGGGATAATCAAGAGTATACATGTTTTAAATGAAAAAAAATATTGTCTCACGAGTACAGAAACTTAAATTTTTCAATTACAATCGTTACTATACTTAGATTACACTAAATATTTCCAAGAGGACAAGAACGGTGTGGTATTCCGTAGTCATCGTCTGAAGGTGTTTACCTGCAGCTCACGGTTGTCGCGGGGCGCCAGCATAGCAGTGTCGTCGGTCAGCAGCGCCGCGGGTCGGTGGTTGGACGACACGTTCACCCAATCGCTCTCCTCCAGAACTGCCACCATCCGCTAATAACGAGAAACACGACGAAAATCAGTATGAGCATGCAAGGACAGGCTGTCTACCAAATTTCACAAATGTAATTATAGACTTTTTCCTGATTTTCCAAAGAACTTTTCTGAAAATTCCCAACCAAAAGCCAGCCTGACCACCTCCTATTATTGATATGAAATTGAGTTTTTCATGAACAAAGATCTAAGTTCACGACTTTTTCATGACTTTTCTGACCAGTAGAAACTCAGAAGTGAACTCGTGCTAGTTTCATGATTTTTTTATGTGTTATCGTTTCTAAGGCTTAAATATTTATATTACTTGACTTGCGACATTTCAGTCACATCTTGCGATAAATATTACAACTTCAGTGGAGATGAAAAACACCGGGTGTTCACTGATAGGGTGTTAATCATGTTCCATAGATTGGTGAACCCGATTGTCTTTGTTTTTACTGTTACAATTTGAAAACTGTCTGGAGAATTAGCTCACAATTAATTAATTGTTGGGATTATACAGATCTTAATAATAATATATTGCAATCATTTTATATTGCAGTAATTTGAATACTTTTCTTAACATAAAAAGACAATAAAGTACACTCCCGATTATACTGTATCGGGATTATACTGTCAAACGGATTACCGGCATTAGGGCTTAATGGCAACAAACCATTTTTTAATTCTTTGTAAATTTTTAGCTTGTTTTTCTCATTTCATAATTGTTTTTCTTATTCGGCAAAAGTCTTTTTCTTATTTTAGGTTATTTTGGGCTGTTTTATCAGTGAAATCGATAATCGGGTCTGATCACTGATTTTTGCCGATGAGATTACTGTATAAAATAATAAAGAACATATTGAAATCCAAACATAATTGAATTAACAGAGGAGTTGTACTTTACACAAATGTTGAGCATTGCTGGGTAAAGTTTCAGATCTCCAGCTCATATACTGGCTTAAAATCACATAGCAACTCAAGCCATCTTGGGATCGATGGCACCCACCAGGATGGCATTAGGGTCCCGTACGGGAGCGATCACTCCCATGCTGCCGCAAAAATCTGATAAAACTTTGTCCAATTGGTAACTTACGGAGTCCTTGACGTCAGTGACCTGTAGTACCCGTGTTGGTCCATCAGTGAGCACTTTGACTGTCAAGAACCCGGATCCAGGCCTCAGCCTCTGCCTGTCATAAAAAAATCTACCATGAGAACAAAGAATCTTTTGTCAAAAGTACAAGGAAAAATTTTTGACATTAATTCTTACTTTTGTGGAAGGGTCCTTGAGTAACTTAAATATAAATTTCAATAAGTATTTATATTTCAAGTATTTGTAAAATAAGTGTTACTCATGTCATGTGTTTCCATAAGTTGTTTAGTGAAAAAGTAGAAAAAATTAGTATTGTCTGATAACCGAGGTAGTAACCTTATCAGGTTCACTTTGCTACAACCTCTAACAAATTTAAATTAAACGGGGGTTTAGTTAACAATTTACTGTAGATATTTTGTGAATTCAAACACTACTATATGAGTTAGAACCAGGGCCGCCAAGAGAATTTTTGTGGCCCGGGGCAGAGTTCCGGTGTGAGGCCCCCCACCCCCCGCTCGGTGCATCCCTGCCCGTCACCGTCTGTGTTCGAACCAGATGCAATATAGGCTACACATTTTTATTTTTATTTCTTTGGATATTTATTTTGTCTCTATGCACACAATTTGCTTTCTTTTCTTAAGTGATTCATAAATATTTTATTTGTATTATTTTAAGATATAGATAGGACAAATGTACTTAGGTTTACCGTAGGCCTACATGAAATAATTTGATCAAACTTGCACTTTCAGGGTGTCTACTGCCAAAGAGATATAAAAATCAGTGACTTTTTGGTGACTTTTGGGGGTGAAAATTGATAAAAATCAGTGACTTTTCCGTCTCTAAGATAGAAAATGTTGAGGGAAAATTGTTAAATTTGCAAAACTTTTGCTCGCAATCGCATTATTTTTGCCATTTATACTAAAAATATGTGACTTTTCTTCCATTTTAAAGAAAAATCAGTGACTTTTTGGTGACTTCGGTGACCATTAACTAAAATCAGTGACTTTCGGTGACTTTTGGTGACTTCGGTGACCAGTAGACACCCTGACTTTGGCTGGGTTCGAGAGAGCTTATTGGAGAGCTACCAGGTGGTTTTAGGCCTACTTAAGTATTTTGAAATGGCTAAGCTTACAGGAAAAATTATAAAAATGCATTTTATATTAAAATTTTTAATTATATTTTTGTTGTTTACTAAACGCTTTTTGAGCTTATAGTTGCTTTTGCTTTATAATTAATTTATAAAATTGAAAGAATTAGCAAGGTCCTATATTTACTCGATACTAACCCTCAACTTCACTCCTAAGCCATTAGATAATTCAGTGTTGGTTCTTAAGCAACACTAAGTACCGTTCACAAAAACTAACCAAACGTTTCTTTCTTGCCTTCAATATGGCAAATTCGTTTATGACATTATTAAAAGGCACTTTTATATTATATACCGGTATCTCTTTTATCTTATAGCCTATACTTGGACCAACAAACGACACGACAATATTAGTCGAAGCCGTGAAGGATCTATTGCAAAATATAATATTTTTGCAATGGTATAGCTGTCAAATACTGGCACAGTATACGAGGCGGCGGGCTGGCGCCGCAGTGTCTGTTCGCCGACACAGAGCTTAAGTGTGCGCTCTACCTTGGCGTCAAAATCGTCGAGCAAGACTGTTAACTGCCGCTAGACACAGAAACTCACATTTTGGAAAATATATGGCGGGTGATTTTAAATTTTGTTACTTTAATGCTTTTTTGGTTTCAGTGCGAAATCGATCGGTATGGTCTAATAACGATATTTTTGACATTGCAGACCTTTCGCATCTCCCTTCTTGCATCGTTATCTATAAACTTTTTACCAATCTTATTGCAGATTCTTGTTCTTAAAATTATATTGTACTCACGTATTGTCTTTTTTTTTTTTTTTTTTTAATAGTTTTTAATACGTTAAAACTTGATACAAAAACGCTTATTTCAACATTATTAGCAAGCACCCTGCTTAGTAATTTAAATTAATATCGAAATTTTAAGACAATAGCGGAGTACAAAATTATATTATGAAAAGAATGACACCAAAATATTTTAAATCGGTTTACAACTGTTGCGACAAACACGGAGATTCTAAACCCTTGCATCCGCGCGCGGCAGATGGGTAGAGCGCACCCTTAAAGCCATGGAGACTCATAATACAGGCCTGATATATAAGTCCATTTTATATACAGATATATACAGGTCATTTGATAGGCCTGTATATAAGGTCATAGGCTATACTCTGATATGGTTTGAAGATTTTTATAGGTCTTCAAAAACACATGGTGTTACTACATAGCCTATGCAGAGATTAAATTTTACTACCATGGATAGGGGCAAAAAAAGAACGCCTAAAGATGAGGCCCCCTGTCTCTTGAGGCCCGGGGCAAACTGCCCCCCTTGCCTCCCCCTCTTGGCGGCCCTGATTAGAACAAATACATTTAATGTTATCAAACACTAAGTTATCACAGTCCCCATCCGCATCTAACGTCTTATAATGACAACTACAGCGTTTCCCAAAGGTACAAATTTGATGAAAAGATTATAAATCAACCAGTCCAGTTTGATGTTCCGTGCTTTGAAGCTGGTAGCTGAAGCTCGTGAATTCAACACCAACCAGCACCCTTATAAATGTAACTTCTTTAACTCCTACGTATCATTAAGGTTAACCATGACATATTCAGTCGGTATTAACCATGATATTACCTGGAGACAAGCTGCTCCAGAGGAACATTGCCATCGGGAGTCAGTGAACTGCGACCCAGGACTACTTCACTCCCTGCAACACGACAACGGCAACATCACGACAACCTCCTTTATCAGTGAACTGACAGCAACCAACAACGAATCGCACATTCCAAAGGCTTAAAACTGTGATTTGAACAATATATCTTACATAACGACCAGTAATTTAAGATGTAGATGTAAGCCAATGATTTTAAAGTCAAATTTTAGGTTATCATGATTCAGTATGTATGATTTCTAAATTTAAATGAGTTTCACTACAAATTTAAAACCACTGTGCTCATTCATTGAATCATGATTATTTTAACTAAAAGAAAAATGCAGCCTTACCTACGATTGGTTACGCTTCTGCTTATTAAAATGATTTAACAGTTAGAATCCAGTGCCTATGAAAAAAGATAATCTTTCGCAGCAATTGGACTGTTAGGAATTAAAACAAAATTCAAGAGTTATGAAAAATATTTTATGAAAAAATTACAAAAATACTTTATACTACACACATATTGTATTATTTGTAATTTTTTTACAATCAATAAACAGAGAGGAGTCTATTACAATTGTAGATTTTCTATGTTATTGCTTGAAGAAAAAATGTGCATGAAGTATTAAAAAAAAACACGTTTTTTTAGGATTTTTTACAAAAATTTCTCAGTTGAGGGCCCTTGAATCTCCTTACCCCAGGGGGTATGGAATACCACCTGATGTGAACCCCATGAGATAAAATGACGAGCCACCACTATTTGCAGCCCTGAGGAAAATTTTATGATAACTACTTGGCTCTCTAAGAAATCCTAGTGAGGATCCCTGATCTGGAAAACTGAATAGGGGAAAAGCTATATTCAAATATAGTTGTTACGGAAGTATACTATCCGTTTTGTATCTCAAGGAAACTACTGGTTTTTCTAAAACATGGGTAAATTTGGGTAAAATATGACTACAGCAAACAAAAAGGGTCCTATCGCAAAAGGTGAAAAAGTTCAAAACTGTACTCAATACTGGGAAAACATTACATTTGGGGGGGGGGGGGGGGGTGGGAGGGGGAGCATTGTGATGGATCACTAAACTATTTTGAAAAAAAATCCCGAGGACAGATAAATTTGTCATTTTGGTTTTTAAAACTGAATTCAGATTACACCTTTAGTATTAAGACGTGATGATAAGTCTGCAAAGTGCAAAACACAGTGATTTATTTAATTGTTCAGATTCATTGAAAATCTTGCTTTATTTGAAAATTTCTAAAGCTTAAAACTTATAAATAAAATTTAGTACCGTAAAATTTAACAAGCTGTATTCATTGACACCTATTAAACACTGTTTGGTGTGTTAAAAGATGTTAGAACACAGTAAAGCTTATATTGCAGTTGCTGAGCGCAAGTTGTAAAATGGGAGTTGAATGCGCATGCACCACGAAAAACCAGATAGTGTCAGCTGACACGTGGTGCAACACACGAGTGTCATGGAGGAAAAGTGATAAACCATGTAGCAAAAATGGCAGTAGGGTTAAGAAAAGACCTTTGACAATGTAATATTCAAAATTTGATTTCAATATTATTTGATATTGATTTTTTATGAAAAGTTAGCTGAAGAAATTAAGTGTAAACTAAGAGTTTTTTTTAGGATACAGATAGACCATAAAGTATAGACATACCTTTTTTGAGTTAGACAACTGAGAGTGTAGAGAGGAATCAGTATTGAGGCTCTACTTGAAAATGTAAAGTTCACTTGTATTTTTAACTTTTACCAATGTTTACCGTTAGGATGTAAGATACATTATTCAAGACAACGAAATTGAACTCACAAATAATTGAGCAGAGTTTAACAATGATTTAGAATACAAAAATTTCACTGAACAAAAATAAAACAATAATTTTTTGGTAACTATTTTAACAGAAAATAAACAGAGAAAAGTTGCAAATGCACAGATAAACACACGCTCACACACCATTAAACTTTTCAATACAACAACATAAGTGAAAAAAGGAAAATACATGCAGAACTAAATGAAAAAGAGGACAATTGAGGTGGAAATAGAGTTTGTTACATACACATCGTCCACGCAACCACACGAGACGGCCCTGCAAACACACTTGTACAATGATATGACTATAGTTAGGCACAGTGGCTAGGGTGAAATGAAGTGATGAAAGGAAATTCTGGAAGAGTTTTAATCGTTGAGAACTTTAATCTCAATTTTATAGAAGTTCTAAAGATTTAGATCACAAGTTACATGTATGTCAGTTTCATAAGACAATAGAATATTAATAACAAAAAAATTGTAAATAAAACATCACTATAAGTGAGATTTGATATCATTGACAATACACACTGTGTTAAAAGATTTCTCGTCCAATGCATTTGTTTGATAACGAAGTTTGGACAAGTTTGTGTGTACTGAACCAAGGCGCTGTAATCAATGTTGCACTTATTCAGCTGCTTTTGCAATGATGAGGATTCCCAATTATGATTTTTTTTACACATTTTAGGAAAAAGATCCTTCCCACAAAAACAGGGTGTCTAGTTTATTTCTCTTTCAAAATTCAAGACTAATTCCAGACTTTTTTAAGACTTCTTTAGTTTTTTCAAGACTATTGCACTACTCGACATATTAATTTTGATTTTACATTTTAAAAAATTATTTATACAGTATTCTTGCCGCTAACAGATTTGTTTTAAATAGTATACACATACCTTCCGTCAAGCAGCTCAAATTTTATTGTTGAATATAATCACTACATGTTTTGCCGAGAATACGACATTGACAAGTGATACAAGAACATACTATCCATTTAAGGATTGGACAAGAATCAAAATACAGTAGACTCCCTCTTAACCGGCCACCGCAGGACCAGGTCGCGGCCGGATAACGAATTGGTCGGTTAAATCAATGTTTATTTAGGAACGCCAACCTCCAAGTTTATATGTCCTAAATATAATTTTCACTTAAAAAAACAATATTAAATACATTCCTGTATATGATTTATAGCTAACATCCGCTACCCATGAAATCCACCACAACACCACCTACACTAATAATAATTTATTTCTTTATTGTGGTCTACTGCTGGATAGTAGGTCCAATTGCATTGACTTCTAGTGGCATTCACTTTCGCCCAGGACGTTACATGGTTTGAGAACGTCAATATGAAATAATGTTGAATTGAATGATACATTAGATAAGAAAACTACGTTTCCGGCAAAACACGGCCGGTTAAAGCGATGTTGAGATAAAAATGGCCAGTTAAAAAGATGTTATTTTACGTCAGGGTAGGCCGGTTAAAGCGGAGACCGGTTAAAAGGTGGCCGGTTAAGAGGGAGTCTACTGTAGACAAACTGAACTGTGTTTGTGATATGTTTTGTCTATTTTAATCCTTATAAGACCAATCCTTCGATGGATAGTAAGTTCTTATATCACATGACAATGCTGTATTCACGGCAAAGCATGTGGTGATAATATATAACAACAAATTTGAGCTGCTCGACAGAAGGTATGTGTATACTATTTCAGTCTTCAATAGCAGTTCAGCGGCTAGTAAATTTTAGTCTTCAATAGCAAATCAGCGGCTAATACAATGAATCTTAATAATTTTTGTCAAAAACAAGACAATTAAAATGAAACCATAAAATTCTAACTTATTAATAATGAGCAATTTTAATTCTGCAACAACATTGGAAATTAAAATGGTCTGAATTAAAATAATGCACAAGTGTGTTATTCTATTTTTATTAAATACTAGCTGTGTGCCGGTCTTTCGTAGGGCTGTTTAGTTTATTATTAAAATAAATAATATAAACAATTCTACAAATTCAATAGTGATATCAAATTTATAGAACACATAAAAATTGCATATATTTGTTAATAATTAAAATGTTGCTTCTCCTTGTTTTTCATTAGCTTGTAGGCCAATGATATTTAACACCATTTTTAGGAAATTTTTCAGCATACACTGAATCAAGAGTCAATACCAGCATCTCCGCACGGTGGTCGCGAGCATTTACTGTCTACAGTCGCAAGCGTTTTGATTGGAGATCATAAGCATCTCCAGTTAGCAATCTTAATCGGCGATCACGAGCATCTCCATAATTAAAATTTTTCTAGAAATTTCAAGACTAGACGGCAAATTCAAGACTAATTCCAGACTTTTTAAGACCATTGTTAAATTCAATTCAAGACTTCAAGACTTTCCAGATTTTCAAGACTACTAGACACCCTGAAAAAATAAAGCTGAACCTCTTGACATAATTTTGGATCTGAATAATCTTAGTGGTTGATAAACTGAACAAATCATTTGATGAAACTAAGAAAGAGATGCAGGTTTGTGCCGTGGCAATTTTTGAAGACGAAAATTCATTGGATTTTCTTACTGTATTTGCCTCACGTCACAGTGCACTGGCCGTCGGTCTTGCCGAGGCCGTTTGCTTTCCAATTCTGTTTCTTTCAAGCCTGGCGGAAGTGCCAGTTTTTTTTTTGGTCCAGATGTTTTGGAAGGTTCTTGAAGCCTTCCTCGTGTTCTGTGGCTTCCGGCGAAGTTGAAATTTTTCATGCAAAGGTTTGCTTTTTCCCTTTTGGATCGTTGGTACCAGAAGGAGGTCGTTTCGTGCCATCCTTTAGTGATGGCGTACTTCTAAGTACTAAATTCACGGGGCCCATGGATGGCGGTTACGCTGCCCGCTGAACCGGGATGATCTGATCCTGCCCACCCAACTCTTGGCCTGATGACCACTGCGCCACACGGCATGGATCCATACTGCCTGCTGACCTAGTACTACACCTGCTGGGGCCCATGTCCACCTACGCCGGCTGGCTCCGCCGCCCAGGCCATGTCCACCGTAGGCCTATTCACCTTGGGGTCACCTGCACCTTCCGGCTCCACCGCCCAGTCTACCTTGGTAGGCCTAACCTCGGGGCTCTGTCTGCGGTTGAGGTCAGTGTTAACCATTACTACTGCGTGCCATCCACCACCTCAGTGCAGTGATTCCACCTGGACTTTCCATCTTGCCAAACCAACAACAATGTGAAGTTTTGGGCCCATGTCAGGCTAGGACTTTATTCTTGTAATAGTACAGATTCAAATATTGTTAAATTGATCTTGTTTAGTCTGTAAGGTCTAAATCCAATTAGGAGCCCGCCCTTTTCAGCAGGAGGATACCGGGTGGAATTGGTTTTCCCATTTTAAATCACTGCCGAGACAAATTTATCTTAAATAATTTTTTTTTTTGCCAATTTAATATTTTTCATTTAATTAACTTTAAACTTTTCAATTTTCAAACTTTTAATTTTCAATAGTAATAATTTTTTCAAGAGATTTTCTTGAGGGCTGTGCCCTATCTGTAGGCTAGGCTGGCAGGCCTAACTAAGTTTTTTCATTAACCGCTGTTGCGGAAGGTTATTTGTCAGGCGATCATTTCCGTAAATCGTTAAATTGTTATTTATTGTACCTTTTATGTAAAAAAAATTTAAATTTAAATTTAAAATCATAATTATTTCTCAACATAAATTAAATTTAAATTCAAAAAAAAGAGAAACAGCATTTACTAATTTTAAGTTGAACCAAATCTTTAATTATGTTTGCCAACACTTCAAACAAATGTTATTTGAAATATTATTAACAAAATCAGATGGTTATTTATCAAGTTAAGGTATTTATTGTGAATGTCTGTGAAACCATGTTCGAGTTAATTTTTTACAGCTGAAAATAAATGGATTCTGTTTGCCAGCTCTTGAGTGTTTCTTGGGTCCTTTCCGCTCTTCCTTTGAGCCGGCCTCTGCCTTTGACTCGCTTCCAAGGGCTTTGCCCTGTCGAAGGCGTTGAGTCCGGTTTCAGGTTGTTATTTGCCAAACTAAAGCTATCTTGAAGTGAGGAAATCTGGTTATGAATATAATCAAAGTCAGAATAAAACTGCCTGGATACATTAGACACCCTCTTAACCGCTTTAACTCGCCTACCTTGTCATAAAACTACCTTTCTTATAATTGGCCATTTTGAACATAATAACATAACTTTAAGCAGTCTTGTTTATCCAGGAGGAATGTTGTTTTTATATCTATCTTTTAAATCAATTTCGCTTTATATTGCAGTCAGTTTCGGAGAACAATCCAAGCAAACATCCCTGAATGGAAATCACAATGCTATTTAGTCTTATCAGTATATGTTTAGATGTGATTTTTTTTTACACCGGAAAAATAATATTAGGACGAGGGTAGGAGATATAAATTCTATACAGTATTTAGTGTTATTTTTCATGTTATTCCGACAATGGAGATCTACAATACAAGTTCTTAAATGTTTAACGGTTTAACCAGCCAATTTGTTATCCGGCCACTGTCGGGTCCCGAGGTGGCCGGTTAAGAGGGAATCCATTGTGAATAATAAATAAGAAGACGTGTGGTTCATTTATTTGTCAAACTGATTGGTTAAATGATGATGCAATTAAGATATGATCAAATCAAATCTAAAATTATGGATTGATCAATTGTAAAATTAATCAATAGATGAAATTCTTAATTTTTTATTAGTTCAAGAATATGGCAAAGAGCCAGAAGCTGTTTGTTTTAACTATGGTATCCTAATACTTTTAAAGATTGCCCTACTCTCAGACTAATCATATTTTATTTGCAAAATAAATTGAGCTGTCATAAAGATGAAACAAATTATAGTGAACTAATAAAAAATTGTGCTAAGACTTTGCAAACATCTTGAATGCTGCATTAAGAAAAAATTTTCTTAAGCACACTGATAAGAAACTGTCTTTTTCTGATGTAAATTGCTACAGAATAAATCTGTTAGGATAGCGCTGTAGTATTACCTTGCCTGAGGCCGAAGAAGCCGTCCTTGGCCTGAACGCACATGTTGTTGTGGACGCAGCAGAGGCGACCGTCGTCGGTGAACCGCCAGGTCTGGGTGCTCTTGCGCCGCTTATCCGGCCGGCGCAGCACCAGACTGACGCAGTGGGAGGGCTGCGGCGCCGGCCCCGCAATGTCCAGCACCTGACAGCGCAACAATCCATCAGAACCACTATTGCTTAAGTAATTCAAGAGTGCTTTTGAAAGTGGTACTTTAATGTTATTCTTCATTTACGGTTACAATATATATTAATCACGTTTGATGTATAGACCCAGGCTTTTCTTTATCGCAGTTAAATTTTAACATTCTATAATTTAAGTTGAGTTAAATTTATTGCAATTAAATATGCTTTGTACTTTGATGTCATATTAAATTACCTTTAAACAATATGTTTTACTGAAAAAACATGCAAAAATCCCCTTTTTTCTGAATTTACATTTAGATATACTGCAACCATTGATTTGTGATACAAGTGGCCATTTTGGGGACTACCAGAATACGGTTCACATTACTACAGATCCATTAAGAGGGCGAAAAACAATATACAGTATTCGGTGAAAAACAATGTGGCCAATGAATTGCTGCTGCACTTCAGCACGTGTGAGACCCAAGACTCGGGTAGATGATGGTGAGGGAGAGGAATTTGCCACGGAATGTAGGTCAGGATGCTATTCATTGACTAAATACTAAATATTAATAGCCTGCGCGCCTAGTGGTTTCAACATCTGCGGCTAAATGCTGTCAGTATCAGGGATCTCGCGGGTCAAAAATTCATCATGCAAAGGACATCCATCGCCTGCTCCCATTTTGTGCCTTATAGTTTTTTCAGACCATTGTAGTTTGATATGGATTCCAAATATTAAAAATTCCAAAAGCAAATCAAATGGTCCGAGTCTTTATCTGTTATTTAAAACCTCTCTCACTTTTATCAAACCTAAAAGAAAGCCACAAAATGGGAACAGACGAAGCACTGCATGACATACTGAAGTGAGCCCTTTCAACCCCTCTTAAAAGAATACTGTATCAATAAATGTTTGATATCAATAAATGAAATAAATGTCAATATCAATAAGAAAATCAATAAATGTAAATGTTTCCCCCATAAATGTTTAAGGGAAAAGATTTTTGACCACAGTAAACAGCAACAGCACAGTAAACAGTATACAGCAGTGGTAGCCACAGCAACTACAAGGTGCTGGCTGGCTGTCAGAGAGTAAACATCTGTTTCCTTGTGCTCTAGTTTTCCTTGTTTGGCTAACATGAGTGTCAAGTAGTGTTCTTCTTGTTTAAAAGAGTTTAGTGATGAAGAAAATTATGTTTCCTGCACTTCTTCTAAGAAATGTAAGTTGCATTTTAATTGTGCCCAAATTTCTAAAAATACATATAAGCAAATGGGCAACAGGAGGAATAACTATATCTGTATTCTATGTAGAGAAAAAACTGAGGAACCTGATAAATCAATTTTTTCTGAAGCTCAATTTCTAAAACTACAGTCTATTATTGATCAAGCTGTTCAAAAGAGTCTCTCTATTCACTTAGAAAAAATAAATAAGGAAATTGACAGTAGAATGCTGGATATACAAAAGCTTGTTGATTTCTGTTCAGAGAAATGTGATGAAATAATTGAGATTTCTATGGAATTGAAACCAGCAGTTAAAGAAATAAAGGAAGAAAATAGTAAACTACAGCAGCAATGTGTTAAGCTTGAAAAATAAATCATGTCTCTTAAGATACAGTGTGAAAATTTGGAGCAGTATAGTAAGCTAGAAAATATTCAAATTGATGGTATTCCAGAGGTGCCAAATGAAAATGTTATGGACTTAGTTAATAAATTAGCTGTTAAAATTGATGAAACAATTGTTTTAAACGTTGATGTTCAAGCAGCTCACAGAATCCCCATAAAAAAAGAGTCTGCTATCCGTCCAATTATCGTTAAGTTTACAAATTGACAGAAAAAAGAGGCTGTTCTTAAAAAAGCAAAAAAAGCAGGCTTAGATACCAAACATTTTGTTACAGGATTTCCTAGCACTAAGGTGTACGTTAATGACCACTTGACAGCTTACACAAAAACTTTGTTATTTGAAGCCAAGAAACTCAAATTCGAAAAGAAATGTGAGTATGTGTGGGTCAATAATTGCAAAGTGTTTGTAAGAAAAAGCCAAGGTCAACCTGCCATTCGTATTGCCTAAATGAAGGACATCATTAACTTTAAATGAATCTGTTTTTGCAATGTGTTCTATTTTTGTGTGATATTACATTAAATGTCACAAAATGTTATAAGTGGAACCAAATTAAATATTTTTTATGTGAACATACAAAGTATCAGAAAACATTACGATGACCTGTGTATTTTATTGAGCAGCTCTAATATTCACTACAATTTAATTATTCTGAGTGAAGGGTGGATATTTGCTGGTGAGACCGACAAGTACCAGATACTAGGCTACGACATGTTACTTCAGCCCAGATTGACAGACAGCTCCGGTGGGGTCATAGTTTACGTGGAGACAACTCTGCGCTACTCTTATCAGCTGCACAATCTACAGACTGCCCAGGCTGTTCAAGTCAATCTGTCTGTGTGTACTAATGAAACAGAAATTAAAATGTCTGTATTTGGTATTTATACCGAAATATTTTAAATGAAAGATTCTCAGATTTTTTAAATGAAATAGAATTGTTATTAAAAAATAAAAATAATACTTCTGTGATATTGGGTGGTATTAATTTTGATATTTTAAATAAAAATAACTTGAATAATAAATTAACAACTTTGTACAACAATCTAATTTACGAGGGCTATTCAGAAAGTAAGGAACGTTTTCGTCTTACGCCGTTGTACGCCCGCGTATCCAATATATTAGGGTATGAGAGTGCTCGGGGCCTCAGTGGCTATCCAGCCGTGACACTTGGAGCATCGGCGCGCCACCCGTTTGCTTTATATTTAAATTCAAAATGGCCGCTTCCGTAAAAAGTTCCGCCAGTTGCGAAGTGCGATCGGTAACACGGTTTTTGTTGACAAAAAACTAAAAACCGATAGAGATTTATCGATTTTTATTCTTTCAATTTAGACACAGCAAATTCTGTGAAACTTGAGGGAAAGATAACGAAAGCTTCGTTATGGTGGAGCAGTGGTTTTCACGGATCTTCTCGTCACCTTTAGTGATCGGTTCGTCAGTCACAACGCTCGGCCATCCACTCCACTGCTCATCAAGAACATTGGTTCGGTCATTTGTAAACTGAATACACAACTTACGCACAGAACTTTCATTCAAGACATTGTTCCCATAGTTCCACATACTTTTCGATAAATCTTTATTGGTTTTAAGTTTTTTGTCAACAAAAACCGTGTTACCCATCGCACTTCGCAACTGGCGGGACTTTTTACGGAAGTGGCCATTTTGAATTTAAATATAAAGAAAACAGGTGGCGTGACGATGCTCCAAGGGTCACGGCTGGATAGCCACTGAGGCCCCGAGCACTCTCATACCCTAATATATTCGATACGCACGCGTACAACGGCGTAAGACGAAAACGTTCCTTACTTTCTGAATAGCCCTCGTATTCTTATGGTTATGAAAGCTGCATCAATGAACCTACTAGGGTGACAAATTTTAGCAGTACATGTATTGATCATGCACTTGTTCGTAATACAAAAAATATTGATATTAAATGTAATGTTGTTCATTGTACGTTCTCTAGTCACTTTGGTATAGAGGTGAATTGTAATTTAGAAATTCCACAGCAATGCAACTCTAAATTTGTCACTTATGTAGATAAGACTTTATTACGTAGACAACTTGTTAATTTAAACTGGACTCCCTGTATGGAGAATGTGTTACAAAATCAACCAAGTTAATTATGTTTAATAGTAAGAATAAAAAGCGTAGTCCTTGGATAACCTCAGACCTTAGTTAGTAAGGTAAATAATAAAAACAAGCTGTATAAAATGTGGATGAAGGATAAGAATAACTTAGAACTACATAACAATTATAAGTTGGTATCTCGTAATGTAGCAAATGAAATTAAAAATTGTAAATATGAGTACTATTCAAATGAAATAGCTAAAGTAAGTAAGGATACAAAAAAATATTGGCAAGTCATAAGGAAGATTATCAAGAAACCAAAAGATAACATTTCAGGAATTAATCAGTCTGTAGTTCAGGTGCATAACAATGAAAAGTTAATTGCTGATTATTTTAATAACTATTTCACGAATGTCATTGCCGATTTAAAATATAGTTATTTTGGAGAAGATCTTCATTTACAACCTGTGATAGATCAAGTTAGTTCTCAGCTTAGATTGGTAAATATTACTCAAATTGATGTGTATTATATTATTAAAAAAATGAAAAATAAAAATTCCAGTGGAGTTGATAACATTAGTATATTGACAATTAAGGATAACATTGATGTATTTGTTCCTGTTTTGCATCATATACTGAATCTGTCATTACAATCAGGCATGGTTCCTGATGCTTTGAAAACATCAGTTGTAGTGCCTGTATATAAATCAGGAAATAAAGAGGAAATGTCTAATTATCGGCCTATCTCTTTGTTAAGTTGCGTATCTAAGATTTTAGAGACTCATGTAAAAAATAAACTTATGGCGTACTTTTTAGAAAATAATTTATTGTCAGAAAACCAATTTGGTTTTATACCAGAGAGAGGGACTGATTTAGGACTTTATCAACATGTCAAGTCAATAACACAAGGCATTGAGGAGGACAAATATACTGTGGGAGTTTATATTGATTTGTCTAAGGCCTTTGACCTTATTGATCAATATATTTTGCTTGAAAAGCTTGAAAAGTATGGTTTGCGAGGAAGTTTGCTTATGTGGTTGAGATCTTTTGTTTTAAACAGAAAACAAGTTGTCAAAATAAATGGGGTACTATCAAGTAAATGTGATTTAAAGTTTGGTATAGCACAAGGAGGGGTGCTTGGGCCTTTTATGTTCATTTTATATGTAAATGACTTGTTGTTGTTGTTGTTAAAATTAAAGCTATATTCTGATATATTTTCCTTTGCAGACGACACAGCAATTATTTGTAAAAATGGTGATTATAATGTTCTTTTACAGTGCCTGCAACAGGATTTGAATACAATAAGTAATTGGTGTGCAGTGAATAAGCTCATTGTTAATGTTAATAAAACTAAATGTATAAATTTTTCTTGTAAGACAACAATAGTTATTCCCCAACTTAAGTGTCACGGCCACCACTGTATTTATGATTGTACCTGCAATACGATAGATATAAGTGACCAAATAAAATATTTAGGCTTGGTGATCGATAGCAAATTGAGATGGAACCATCATGTTGAGTATTTAAATAAAAAATTAAGGAAGATAAATTATTTACTGTTTTTTATAAAAAGTTATGTAAAACCAGAACACCTGAAAACACTGTATGTATCATGGTTTGAATCTACATTGAGGTATGGTATTGTTCACTGGGATGGAACATTCCCAACAACTCTTATGTCAATAGCTATGTCACAAAGATTTGCATTGAGGAATATATGTAATGTAAAAAAATTGACAGTATATCATTTATGTTTGGGGAATTGGGTTTGTTAAATGTTACACAGTTGTATATGTTATCTTTGTTATCAGTATTGAATTTTGTTTTAAAAAACCATAAATTATATGTCAGTAAAATTCATCAAAGGAATACAAGAGCCTCTCAAGTGTATAGTTTGGTCACACCACCATTTAAACGAGACACATCTAGAAATCAGCTTTGTTACTCATCAGTAAATATATTTAATAAATATTTTTGTAGAATAAATGAAGTTCTCAATGAGGCAACAAGCATCGCAAGCTTGAAAAACAAACTTAAAAATAGCCTATGATCAAATCCTCTGTATAAAAATGTGCAGATCTGTAGTTTCTCATGTTATTGTGTTATTTGATTCAGAGATTTATTTATACCTTCTATGTTGATTATTTATTTATTTATTGTTATCCAAATAATTTATATAAAATGTTGTCTTTATTGTTAAATATTTATTTATTGTTGGTATTGTTATTGTCTGACAGAATGTTTGTTGTCATTGATGTATTGTATTGCGTATTCATTGAGATCTTGGAAAGCCAGGAATCTAGAAGCTAAAAATAAACTTTTAAACATTATTATCTAAACATGTAAATACCAGCCAGATGAAGGATATTTACATTTTCCAGTGTTTAATTTAATTGTCTCGCACATGCGTGTGCACATGAGACAAAATGACATGTAAAGTAAAATTTTCTTTGAATAAAGAGTTTTTGAATTTGAATTTGAATTTGAACAGTTAAACGTGCGTACCAGTATCTTGTCAGGCGGGGCGCGCGGAGGGCTGGACCCCTCGTGTTGAAGCTGTCCCTCCCCGGTCATGCGCCAGAGTTGTGACCGTGCGCCGGGCTGTTTGCGCGCCAACACCACCACACTGGCACCGGCCGGCACCTCCAGCACCAGCTGCTGGCACTGCACGTCCAGAGGGTCCACAGTGTCCCCGACACTGCGACACAACGATTCCCGACTTATCAATTTGGCTACTTAATTGGCCACCTACTGTGCAGACAAGGTATCAAAAACCAATTATTCCACACAGTAGGGAAATGTAATTTCTTTGTTACAATGTGCGTGGAATAATTTTTTGCGGTTTAAAACATTACATGAGACGATGAGTGAAAAGCCAAAAATTTTTAACACAGAATTCATTAAAAATTTAGAATAATTTAAAAAAATAGCGAATAAAATAAACTTTAGATGGGCACCTTGACAAGACAAATGTTTTGTATGAAACCACAAGAGTTGTATTATTGAGGGTCTCTGTATATCTGAATTATCGTTAATCAATAAATACAATGAGTACAAAAGACAAAACAATTTAATTTTTTACTTCCTCAGGAACGGGCGAGGAAAGAAGAATTACAAGTGGTGAAGCTTGAGAGAGAAACCTGAAATAACTTTATTATTCTTTTATTTGAATCTCATTTTTTTCTTTAAAAAACTAACAAAACAAGTGTATTTTACCATTTAGAAAACTTTACTATTCAGTTACAAAATGAAAATAAATAAATAAATAAAAATAAATAAATAAATAAAGGATATTTTTAGTTTATCTACAACACTAAACAAAAATATGTTCTGGTTTAATTACAGTATGATTGCCCCCCTTCATATGTGGTGTGAATTTATATTTTATGTATGAATTTAAATTTGAGTTGGTTGGTTTAGACATACTTTAATATTTTATTTGTCCTATGATAGCTTTTTTGTGTTATTTTCAGTATGTAACTCTAACTCTAACATAATCAATTAAAGGCTCATTTGTGGGGGAAAAATTGCTTCAAAACTTTACAATTAAACAACTATAGAGGGAAGATTGTCTAATTTAATACCTGTCAGGCTAGAGAACATTTGAGCTTACCTTACAGGAAAAGGAAGCAGAACTCTGGAGGTATGGAATTTTAGGTAGGAATTTAAAAAGGAAGGAAGGCCAAAAAGCCTTGTGTGCAAGTGGTTGGCACGGGGTCCAGGCCACCTGGGTCAACACACAAGAGTAAAGAGTAATGAGAGGGGGAAGTAGCATAAATCACACAAAAGACTAGTCGACACTAAACTGAGCAATAATCAATAGCTGAATAACAAAAAGAGATGCAACTTTTTAATAATTTACATCTTAACAAAAGGTACAAATAAAAAATCTTAGTTGAAAATTTTTAATATTTTATATTTGACTAAAATATTATTAAATTAAAATTTTTAAAATAGCTTTAAGTTAGGTAGCAATTAAATACCATGAATCAAATGTAGAAGACCAAAAATAAATGTATACACAACCTACCGGTTTAAAAATTTTGTACATCACCCAAAACTAGGTATACTACTTGATAGGGGTGTGCGAATAGTGATTTTTCTGGTCTAGCCGAGCCGAGCCGAGCTGGTAATGAAATATTCGAGTTTCGAGCCAAACCGAACCAAACCCAGACAGCAAAAAAAAAAAAAAAAAAAAAAGGTAATTTTTCCTGTAAAAATACCAGCTTTTATCTTCCCAAAAATCCATTTTTTGGCCATTAAATGAAAAAAGTAAAACACAGTCAACTCCCGATTAACCGGGGTAATGACTGGTTGAAGGATCCCGGATAACCCAAAACCACAGTTGACAGATCTTCTAATTGAGTGAACAAGGAACAATAAAAGGGTCCAAAGTGGACAAAAAACCAAGGATGGGTGGGTAAGGTGAAGGGGGGGGAGGGTCTGGCGCTGAGTGAGGGGGGAGGGTCGCTTGGGATAATTTATTCAAGATAAGAGCACGCAAACAAAAACAAGTTATTGTTCATCTTTTTGTCTAACTGGTAAAAATTTAAGAACAATAAATTGTTTTAAATGTATGCTAATTATAAATTAGTCTAATAAATTTGTCAAATAAAATTTTAATGTCACTTTATATCAAACATTTCTTGAAATGCAAATCAAATGCATTTTGAAATGCATGGGCGCCGACTTTCAAAAATTATTGGGGGGGCCCGAAGGAATGAGAGGAAATTTGATGATTCTCGTCTTAAAATTGTAATAATAATTAACTAGAACTAGTGTATTTCTCGAAATCGAGCAGTTTCATTTGGAATATTACTTGGTATTGCTGAAAGTAATACGTTTAGTTCTAAATTAGTTAACCCAACCGATTGTGATTTACACTGATCATTCAAAACTACTCATTATTTACATCTGTACATTATCAGATGTTTAAAATTCCCAACCCAAACCTAATGTTTTCCTAAAATTTCAAAATTCCGTCCAAAATCAAATAATTTTGTTTAACTGTGTCTATCACATGTCGTTTTGCCTTCTACACTAGCCGTCACGAGAGAAGTCCGTTGAGGGCGGGGCTTAGCGGTCACGTGATTTTGGACCAACGAATGAGATTCAAGCGATGTTGCCGTTATTCACCTAGCCTAATTGCATAAATCACATGTTGTAAATAATAACATTTCCAAATGTAAACAATATATTTGTAAACAATCCAAAATACAATCTCTTTTAAAAATCCTTATTTTTTTAGAGTAAGTGTTGAATGTTAAGTATCATATTCGTTTAGTGTAAATTTTTTGGTTGTTTCAATATGGATCAAAAACACCTCTCGCATCACTTGCTATTAAAAAAGGAAAAACGGTTAACAGTGCAAAACGGAACATAGTGTGCAACATTTATTGTTTTTTTTAACAGCTCGTTCTCCTTTCCGTCATTTTGTGAGTGTGTTAATTGTAATCAAGCTGGAAAATAATGCGCTATTGCTTGCAAGATTAGTGCAAAAAAACAGTTAACATACTAAATAAGTAGGCAATATTGTCAGTTTTTGAAGAGTCGCCAACACCAACTTTTTCAACGCCGGGGAAATCAAGAAAACGAAAGTCTCCAGTCATTAACTAGATAAACTCCCCCCCCTCCCCTTAAACCGATTAAAATATTGCTATTAAAATCTCAGAAAAGTTAAACAATTATTGGAAATCTCTGGACAGTAATACAACTGGATAAACTGTTTGAAAATGAACAGCAACAACAGGGCCACCGGCACAGGGGAGAGGCACTCCTTGGCTGAGCAGGCAACACGGCAAGTCCAGCAACGATGTTCTGATTCCAAGAATTCAAGCATCAATACACTGTGTAAAATGATGAATAAAGGATCAAGTAGTCGACAATATTAAATCCACAAAATTATGTTTCTTTTTTTTTACTGTTATTGTGTTATTTAATGTTCCTGTTATGTTATTGTTTTTGTCAAATAATTTTTAACTGTTAGGCCCTAGCTTATATTTAGCTCAGTAAGCCGGCAGTTGTTTATTTCCTAATTATGTAGGTCTACCACTTGTTATTTGTTCATTTGTTATCTTTCTAGAAATTTTGGTGAAGTTTTAGTTAGTATGAATCACGGTAGAAATAAGATCATTCAAATCATGAAACTATAGGGTATTCTGTCCAAGTAAAATGCTGTAGGCAACCAGAAAGCTAGCCTACAAACACTCCCTGACGATTTGCACATTCTGCTGCCTTGCAAAAAGTTGGGCGAGCGAATTTTAGGAAGTTTTTAAGGCCTATTTTGCCAGACGCGTCTCGTGCGTCTGACGCTCCGCGATGATCGCTCCGCGTCAATCGCTGCCCTCTGCTTTACATTGTTTTAGGTTAGTCTATTTTGCCAGACGCGTCTATCGCGTCAGCCGCCAGCGTCTGTAACTGAGCCGCTAGCGTCTGACGCGGCCCTCTGCTCCTAGAGCAGACGGAGACGCAGTCGCTCGCGATTATTAGTGGAAGAAAGACGTGTTTTCAATTGTTGACTTCTAGTTCAAGTTGTAGTTGTAGTTTCTAAACCCAGTTTTTAAAGTTTGGTGATATGTCGCAAAAATGGTGTTTTAGCAGTGAAGAAGATGACAAATTAATAGAAGCCGTTTCAGCGCACCCCGCTTTGTTTGACTTAAAACATGAGTCTTAAAGGTGCATTCACACTTAGCTAGTTACTCGCTGCTAGTTGCTATTTGTTTACAAAATTAATTTTTGGATTGACTATGTCCAATTTCTTACTAGAAATAAGCGTGCTCAGGATTTAAGTTTCCCACAATCTTCTATAAAAGAGGTTTCCAATATCAAGTTTAGTGAGGATGGATTCCCAATTAACATGGAACCCCCACATTTCTGATATTTGTAAGAAGCTTAGTAGGGTAAACTTTGCTTTGAGGACATTGTTTCCATTGCTGGAGCGTGAGGATCTGTTGGCAGTGTACCACGGTTGTTTTCAATCAATTATGTCATACGGGATTGAAGTTTGGGGTGGTTCTGCTCATACCAATAAGGCATTTTTGGAACAAAAAAGGGCAGTTCGTATAATTTCTGGACTTTCGCCATCCCACTCCTGTAGAGGGGTTTTCAGACAACTCAACATTCTGACCCTTTCCTCACTGTACATTCTCAAAGTAACCTTATTGGTAAAACAAAATCTTAGTTCCCTCCAAACTGTAGGGGAAAATCATCGGTACCCCACCCGACATGGTGCTAATCTCCTCCCTGCCCAAATTCACCTATCCTTATCTGAAAGAGAGGCGCTTCATTCCGGCATAAAATTTTACAATAATCTCCCCAGTGATTTGAGAGGTTGCAAAAGTTTTGTTACATTTAAAAATAAGACTAAACAATTTCTTATAAATAAAGAGCTTTACACTGTTAATGAATTCCTGTCTGCTTGAATAAATATTTTTAATTTTGTATTGTATGATCCATTTTAGTTTATTTATTCATTTGTAAATAATTTTGTATACATAAATTTTGTAAAATTGACGACTGAGATATGCAATATTGTTAATTGTATCTATTCAGAAAATAAATGACTATGACTATGACTATGACTAGAACTAGCCAACAACCCCACCAATAACCACAAACCATGCACCCACACAGTAACCCCACAACGACCGTAGCAAACCACTACCCTACCCCCATTGCGCCAGGCACCTCGTTAAGCAGTCTTCTGACTAATCAAAGTCCTGGTCGCAGTGGCTCCCTTCCCCCTCTGGCACGAAAGTAGGCACCGAAAGAAAAAATAAAAAAAGCCCTACCGTAGTGTCAGAACTCCTCCCCTCCCCCTCCCCTCCGGCATGAAAGTAGGCAACGAAAGAAAAAACAAAAAAAGTCCTACCGTAATGTCGGAGTCAACCGCTACGCCTACCCCCACCCCGGCACGAAAGCAGGCACCGAAAGAAAAAATAAAAAAAGTCCTGCCGTAGTGCCGAACCGCATCCCACAACCCTATCCGAGGCTGAAGAGGGCAAAGCCCTATAACAGCCGCAGTGGGCTCTTCCAGCTCACTGGAACCTCACGAAGCAAGCAAGCAACAAGCTAGCTTCCACTAGCACGTGTGATAATATTTGTAATGTATATGAATCAGCTGTAATATTCATTATATTATTGCTGTTTTGTTTTGTTTTAACCCTAAAAAGTAATAACAATATTTTAAAATGTTTTCCAGAGGTATTTCGAAGTGAAAAAATGAATACAACCCTAAGAAATGCAATTTCTAAATTGTGTAAGAAAGAATTAGTGTAGGAGACAGAGGATATGGTGAGTGAGACTCTGGATTGGTTAAAGAGAGGAACTTTGAGCTTCATCTACGCTATTTTGATGGGCTGACAGTGGAAGATCCTGATTCATTTTAAAGGGTGATGCGAATCCCTTTACAAAATTTTGATAAACTTTATATATTATAACACCTTTAAAGAAATCAGATACAATAAGACGAAGAAAAGCAATCACTGCTTTACTGAAAACTTGGCCTGATCGGAACGTAGGTGTTTTTCTATTAATATTTTGAAATATCCCTCTTCAGACCTATTTAAAAACATAGCGCGCACTTCTTCCCTAGGCTCACACAGCATTTCTAAAATTTGTTCATCGTCTACCTTCCCGCTAGTAAACACTTCACTATTTGTCTTTTAATACCGGTACTCATTTCAACACCACCGACACCACTCCTTTCGCCACCAAAGACAACCACTCACTGATCTAATAATCGCAACGAATAGACGCGTCTGGCAAAATAGCCTCCAGCGATCGACGCTGAGCGATCATCGCTCTAGCGATCATCGCAGAGCGTCAGACGCACGAGACGCGTCTGGCAAAATAGGCCTTTAAGCTGCCATGCCGTCTATACGGCCACCTGCGTACCCTCCGGTCGACAATACGGGATTGTCGTTCTTACTTGAAAACGTCTTTACAAAGATGGGTATATTTAAATTGATATAGTTTAAATGGATAATACTACAAGTTTAACATTATGAGGCATTTAGAGTACTTGAATCCTCTCGCAATAATAGGCCTGCAAACATAATGGAAGTATTGTTTTTATCTTATTCTTTCTCTTGAAAAAATTTAACTTATGGCCATAATTTTTTTTGCCACATGATGTTACTTAGCTAACTCTCCCTTGATAATCTCTTTTGATGGAGCGTGCGAATGTTCAGGACGATGTAAAGAAAAGAAGGATACTCTTACTAAATCAAACTTTTGCATGTATGCAGATGATATTAGTTTTACAGTTACCAGTAAAGACCTCCATTCAATAGAACAATCAACAGATTTAAGGGTGACTAATATAAACAACTTTTTGGCAGAAAAGAATCTTTTGTTAAATAGTGCTAAAACAGTTGTCATGGAGTTTTTTTTGCACAGAATCACCCTAAATTTTACAATTTAAACATTATGGATCAAAATTTTGAAATTTCCAATGAAACTAAATTTTTGGGGCTACATCTTGATAAGCATTTGAATTGGAACTTGCATATTGAACAAACTTGTAACAAAATCTCTGCTGGGATTTTTTTGTTGAGGAAAATGCAAAATCTTGCAACTGTAGAGACGCTTAAAATGATTTATTATGCCAATATTCATTCTCATTTGGCTTACGGTATAGCTATTTATGGCTCAACTTCTAAAAACAATTTAGATAAATTATTAAGATTACAGAAATCTGCCATTCGTATCATTCTAAATTTAACTCCTGAAACATCTTGTAGGGAACACTTTGGAAAACTTGGAATTATTACAGTTTACGGCCTATATGTTCTTGAAACAATTTCCTATGTAAAGAAAAATTTGGAGCATTTTTTAAGACACAGCCATATTCATACCTACAATACTCGGAATAAAGAAAATTTGTCAATAAAGCCACATAGAACCGAACTTTTTACTAGAACACCAACATACAATGGGATAAAATTTTTTAATGCTTTGCCCTCAAATATTAAAAATATTAACAAATTTGAAACATTTCGCAAAAGGGTGAAAGAATTAGTGACTGCTAAAGTTTTGTACTCCTTTGAAGAACTAACTTGGATTTAAGAAATAAATTGTTTAGAGGCTGAGGGATGTGCGTAATGTGTTAGAGCAAGTGTGTACGGTATGTTAATTTGTAAGGCTTGGCTTTGTTAAATGTATAGGAGCTTTATTTTTATTTTTACGATCTTTTTTATTTTTGACACCATTCTCTGTACAAAACTGTACTTTGTGAATAAAGAGTTTATTGATTGATTGATTGATTGATTGATATCCGCCAGTGCCGTGCCCTTCCGCCCGCCCGTACCGAACCGCCCCAATGAGCACGTAACTTTAACAGAAGTAGTGTAGGAACTTCTTGGCACATTTTTATCTAAAGGGGCACCTACATCCAAATGAAGGCACCGGCCATCTAGGAGGGGACTCAAGTCTTTTAAGGGGGGAGGTCTTTCGCGTAGACTATCTAAACGAGAGTTTCAAAATCAGACAAGAACCTTGATCTACACTCTTGCCTCATCAAGATAAATAATTTGATGAAAAATGATCCTTTTAACTATAAAACTGCTGTTTTTTCATTTGGTTTTTCAAGCAGCAGCCATCCTTTGACTTTCGCTTCCCGGTCCCGCCACCAGGAGCGGCGCTTCCGTGCAAACGCACGGGAAACGAGCCGCTGCTGTAAATAGTTGTCTTATTACGACAGAGGACAGTACCCACATAGGTTTTCAAGATAACTCAAGACATGAAAAAAGATAAATTATGACAAGCTATTCACCCTCAATATCGTTTTTCAAATTGTAGTTTTGTAAATGCATGATGATGTCCAAACATAAACACATGAACTACGAACCTTTCTTGTTTTCAATGTACAATGGGCTACATGTTTAAAACACGAGATGTACACATTAGAGACCGTTTTATAATCAGGTGATCGCTTCAATGATTTACGTTTATATTGGTAACCGGCGTTCAATGTGGCAACACCGCGCTTGATTCCTATTGGTTACAGCTCAACGGACTTCTTTCGTGACGGCTGGTATAGGTTAACCTCAAAAATTATGTTTTGAGTTTTAAGTTATAGGGGTAGGCAAAGAATTAAATAAATTCTTGCTAGGCAGACTCGTATCAATACTCAATTAAAACAATTTTACTTATAAAAAAATTACTCAAATTTTCATGCTTATCAGAAAGCCATAGATAGCCTATACACTATCACCAGGCTGAATAAAGTCGTCAAACAGAAAGGTATTTTGAATAATTACATTAGAAAAACGACGAGACATTACTTATAGATATCGTTTTAAAAACAATTAAAACCTCAACACGATTAATAAAGTACGATATGTATCTCCATTTGACCTATTTTCTCAAGATCTGCAGCCGAAAAATTATTTAAAAATATTCCAAGTCAGAGATAAGCTTTCAGAACATTTTGAAAATTTGAAAATCTTTTTAATTTAGGTTTAATTTTTTTGAGTTATTTTAGGTCTCAGTTTTCTTTCAGAGGCCTTCTAACGTTTTAAAATAATGTTATTATTTTCTTGATATGGTATAGCATATGACGTTTTCCTTACAGTATTAAAATAAAAGGTCTAATATTAAAACAATGTTTTCTATGAACAATAATAGGTGCAATTATTAAGTCAAAGCAGTTACATTATTCTAACATATTTAAAGAACCTATAAATAAAATCATTAAGCTAATAATAAAATATGTTTAGATGTAAAGTCAATGATTTTGTACAATATTTATAGTCAATGAGAGAACTTAAAATATTATAATCATATTTTGGAGTCTTCATTTTGCGCACCCTCAAAATTTTATACAATAAACCTAGTTAAAACAATTTACTGGAATAACTTACTTTTAACATTCTTAACCTTCTTGATTCAAAGGTCACGTCCATTCGCAATAATCTGTGCAGGATCTAAATTCGGAACACTGGTTGGTACATCTCAATCTGGACAGGTTAGCTAATCCCATAAGGGATATTATGATATTTTGGCGTCTAGACGTCAAGTAGTAAACCGCTTAAAAAGCCTTAAAAAGGTATTGGTTATGGAAGATTAAACCCCGATCACACCGATCAGTGTGTGTGAACGCAATCAATATTTCCACGTCTAGCGCAAAATCAGGTGGCCGATGACGATTGTCGAATCAAAATAAATATTAGGCAGTGCATCCTATTCCAATTATTCATCGTACATCCATGATTCGACTACTTCGTGATAGTGATTCGTGATAGTGATTCGACTACTTTAAAGCGGGTTTTAATTTATATGGATTATACTATTTCATTTTTATAATTAAATGTATTTAAGTATCAAATAGTATTATCGACAAGGGATTTACGATTTACTCCTTGTCTACTACCTCGGTAGACGCCAAAACACCACCATTTCCCTTATGGGATTTAGCTAACCTGTCCAGATTGAGATGCACCAACCAGTGGACCTAATTTTGAGTCTGATTACCACCTATTTTTGTGAGTGAACGTGACCGTTGAGCGAAAAAGGTTAGAAATGTCAGATTTTTCTACGTAGTAAATTTTATTTAACTAAGGGTACAAATTATCAGTTTTACAAAACCTTTCATTTTTGTAGTAAATCATGGCAGCTGACTGCCAATTTAACATGACTCAATTTGGTCTGGGGGGGCTGAGCCCCCCCAGGAAAAATGTTGGGGGGGCTCGAGCCCCTCGGGCCCCATGGAGTCGGCGCCAGTGTTGAAATGTGTTGTTTTGCATAATATAACCCAAAATTACTAAGGGTCACTGAACAGCACACGAATCAGAACGATAATTACACAATGAAGTGGAAACTAATAGGACCTTTCTTGGTTTATGGTTTCTATTTTTAGAACATATTTCTCGGCCGGGCGAGGGTGTGTGCGTGTGTTGTCTCCACCAGTCAAGGTCATTACCGCGGTCCTATTGCGTCGTAAACAAACCCCGCCCCGCACCTGCCATCGTCTTATCTCCCTAACCCTGTTTGCGATCACACAGCTCAATTATAAATTGCCGTGTTTCTCCGCTTTTTTCCATTAATTAATAAATCAAATAATTGTTAGTACAGAGTTTTCTTCTTAACTCTTTTTTGTTGTTGGAATTGTTGCTTCTGTAATCATTTTCAGCTCGACCACTCGAATAGTTTGGCATAACCTCGAGCCGAGCCAAATAGTGCTAGTATTCGACCACAACTATTCGACCACTCGAGTAATCGCTCACCCCTACTACTTGATCAGTATATCATAAAAATTAAATTAACAATTAGGTTTTTTCAATTGAAAGTGGTTTTTCTCATTGATTTTAAATTAGGGAGAGTGTAGAGATGAAATCAAGTATATTAATGAAAACAACCTTACATTGAACTCTGTTTTAGTACTAATAAATTAATTTAATCAACAAAACCATGATTTAGAGAAACGGTAGCAGCAATATTTAAAATTGGAAGAACTACATTATGGGAGTGGTAGCAAAGAAAAAAAGAAAAAAACCTAATATAAGCTTTATGACAATCAAAGTTGGAGTAATAGGCTGGTAAGGCAGAATAGGTAAGAAAATTTACTCAATGAATTAATTACAGACTGAATACTTAAGTCACAACATATTATCACCAAGGGTAAAGTAACGTTCATAATATTGTTTTAAATCAAAGAAAAGATGTCTATATCTATTCACAAAATAACTTTGAGAACATTTGAGGATACCGGTACAATATTAAACAAGACATCTAACTGTGACTTGGGTATTTTCTCTAGTAGCACATCGAGAGAGTTTACCTGGTGAATGTGCCGGAGAACGCAATGTATATGAAGTTCTCGTACGTGAGACCGGGCCCCTCGCCGAGACGGTCGATATCGTAGTTGGCACTAACGCCACCAGGCGCCGCCACCGTCAGTCGCTGCGGCCGTGTCGGCTCGTCAAAAGCGTACGGGACGGAGCAGTGCGGTCGCACCGTGCTCACCGCCTGCACCCCACTCTGCAGCAACAACAAGCGATCGGTGAACAACAATGGGGATACTACACAGCGTGATAGAATCCAACCTTACCACTCATATCCTTCATTAATTAAAAAAATTAAGTCACGTGATTAAATTAAGTTCCATCGGACACATGATAATCATTTCTGTCTTCATTACAGGGTGTAAACTATGTAATAAAAAAAATTAGACACGCTTAATCTAAATGAGAACAAAGAATCTATCAAATTATATCTAACATTGTTCAGCTTGAGTATTTAGTAAACTTGTGTTTTTATCACATTTAACAATTTTTATATATTGTAACATATGGCTTTGATAGCCTGCCACCAAGTTCTAAAATTATGACATTCTGTATTGCAGAGCACCTGCGTCGAAGTATGTAAAACTAAACATTAAAATAAAAATTATGACTTGCACTATGCAGACCGATCAACTATTCAGGGAAAGCACTCAGGGGGCACTCTGTGACTATGTGCTCCATTGTCTGCTACTCCGCTCCACAGCCGCATGACTGGTCTTGTGTCACTCCCCATTTGTATTTCCAAAAGTTGCATCTTTCTACTCCAGAGCGGTTACAATTGTGTACAGTCCACTGCTTTCGAGGAAGATGCATACCAACTACTGCTAAGTTCGGGTCTTTTACCAATCCCCCCGACCCTGGTAAGGGTTCCAAAAGAAAGTCCATTCGGTAAGGATGTAAAAGTTTGTGTCCATCAACTGAAAGGTTGTCCGCAGTTGTGGTTTTCGGGACCTTAACCGGCCGGTCACCTGGGCCAGGTAGTCATGAATAGGTAACTGAGGACCAGATAACATCTTTACATATTTCCTAACCAAAGCATTCCTTTATCTAAATTTAATTCTAGTGAAGTAATATTACACAGGATCAAAAGCCAGTATAGAGGAGTTTCCATGAGTATACTACTAATGGCTCTCATGGCGCTATTTAGTTGAACGGCAATCTCTCGAACATGCACACTATTTAACCGTAATGGTTAATGGTTCGAAAGCAAAATTCACGACTTATTCACATATTTTTCATGAATTTCTTAACTGAAGGGTCATTTATAATTCCTCCACTATCTAGGCTAATTAGCAATTCTAAAATTATCAGCCTTTGATGGAAAGTTCTTTCTAACCACACTTTTTCACATAACGATTATAGATAGACACTCGCCTACGGCTCGATGGGGGCTCCGCCCCCATGCCCCCTCAGGGGTTGCCCTAAATTCGTAAATTACTATAAAGTCGAGTTTAAGCAGGTTACTTCCATCGGAAAACTGGTCCGCCAAGACATTAAGAAAACCGGCTTTTAACACTACACATAATCAGCAATAATGAAAAGCTTGAAAAAACGCGTATGGTTAGTTTTTCAAAACACTTCTTAGTTCCCCATAATTTTTGAAATTGGGAGAATTATAAAATCATAATCAACCATGCAAATATGCTAGGTTTTATGCTGGCGGAGGCTCCACTTCCTTGCACCCTAAAAGGCAATAATTCGTAAATTGCTGTTAAAATCTCAAAGCACTGAACAGGCTAGTTGAGGCCTTCGTGTCCATACCCCCTCATTGTATTCGCCAAATTAGACTGTATTTTACCAAGTGTCGAACGTTTAGGATATTCCCATAATAACTTAAATTAAAATTGTTAAGGATTTTAAAAGCTACTACACTGTAGTAAACGAATCGTCGGGGGATTTAGCCATGCCTTGCCTCATCCCCCTAGCGCAAAAAATATGAAATAAATAAACTTAATAAAATAAATGACAGTGTAGAATGAATAAGCTAAATAAAATATTTTAAAGATCATTAAAGTAATAAATAGTTTCACTGAAACAAAAATAGGAAAACACGAACAAAAAGTTTGGAACCTGCCAAAGACCCCTATTATTCACAAAAATACTATACTTTAGGAAATTAAAATGTATGTTATGAAATAATTATTTATTATTTAACTATTCTAGTCACTTCCCTTAAATTATGTTCAAGTTACAGGCATATTTTACAAGTTCAGTGAATGCAAAATTCGAACTTCAAATACAATATAACTGTAGTTAGTTCTACTAAGAAGTTATATGGAATTCAGTAATAATAAAAGTTGCAAAACGGTCTTAAAACGGGGACCCTACCTCTTCAATCTGTATATGAACGATATCAGAGGAGCAATTGAAAGCAAGTTTCTGATGTTTGCCGACGACATCAAGCTTTTTAACAATGTAAGCATCAATGACGGCACAAATACCTTACAACGGTCACTTGAGGATATTCAAAACTGGTGCACAACGAATAAGATGCAGTTAAACGCATCTAAATGTTTAGTCCTCTCTTTCAACCGCGGGGAAACTTCAAGACATGTTGACTACACTATCAATGGCACACCCATAAAACGATGCCAGGTCGCTAAGGATCTTGGAGTTATACTAAACAACAACCTTACACCTGACGACCACATCGAAGCCATCTGCAACAGAGCCAGTAAACTCTTAGGTTTCTTATGGCGAGGTGCAAACAGCGGTCTTTCTGCCAACTCCTTAGCTATTATGTTCAAGTCCATCATCAGACCAGTTCTTGAGTACGCATCTGTTGTTTGGAAGCCGTTGTATTCTTATCACAAAATTAGAATTGAGAGACTTCAGAGAAGATTGGTGAGACTCATTGGCGTGAGGCTTGGGTTCACGTATCTCGATGTGGAGGTTGAGGAGATGATGAGGCAGCTGGACCTCTGTCCACTTGAAATTCGCCGAGACCTTGCTGATATGGTTTTTTTTGTACAAACTAATCAACGGCTTAATCGACTGCCCTGACCTCCTGTCCAGACTTAACTTCAGGGTTCCCGGGTCTACCAGATCTACTGATCTCTTCGTCCACACCAACTATAGGACTAATTATCTTAAACAGGGGCCAGTTGCTAGACTTCACAGACTTGGAAATAAAGTTGCAGTTGAGGTGGATTTTTTCCACGACAAGATCAGTCATCTTAAGTCCAAGTTCCTAGCGCACTCAATCCCACCTCGCCTCCCTTGATTCACGTCTTCCTTTAGTCCCACTCGATGTACCACAAAACCATACACCACTTACACACTCACGATGCATATCACCAGCTTTCAATTGTATTAGTTTTAGTTAGCTTTTAAGTTCATTGATTATTGCATTGTATTATATACAGGGTTAGGCAAAAGTCTGGATACCCCCAGTTAACTTTTTAACGCGTTGCAGTAGGAAAACCAAACTCGGCACATGTTTACAAAATCAAAAACGGCACTTTTTCATCAACTACACAATTTTGCCCCTGCCCCCAAAATGGGGTATTTTGGGGGCAGCCCCAAATTTTCAAATGTAAACCCCTATCGAGTGACCCCTCATTTTAAACGGTTTATCAAGAGAAATTAAATGGCGCAAACCGGAGGTCGATATCTCACCCCTAACCAAAATGGCAGCCATTTCAAAATTTGACATGGGCAAGCAAGTATAAGTATGGACACCCCCAATTAATTTTTTAACACGTTGCAGTAGGAAAACCAAACTCGGCACATGTTTACAACATCAAAAACTGCACTTTTTCATCAACTACACAACTTTGCCCCTGCCCCCAAAATGGGGTATTTTGGGGGCAGCCCCAAATTTTCAAATGTAAACCCCTATCGAGTGACCCCTCATTTTAAACGGTTTATCAAGAGAAATTGAATGGCACAAATCGGATGTCGATATCTCATCTCTAACCAAAATGGCAGCCATTTTAAAATTCGAGAAGGGTAAATTTACATTTGTTAAAATTAAATTGGAAAATAGCTTTTTGGAATTTATAATTTCTTGAATTATTTTAGAATTGAACCTAATAGCAGAAATGAACTAGTAGGTTCAATTCTAAAATAATTCCAGATATTCTCGATTCTAAAAAAGCTATTTTCTGATTTAATGTAAAGTCAATTTACCTTTCTCGAATTTTAAAATGGCTGCCATTTTGGTTAGAGAAGAGATATCGACATCCGGTTTGTGCCATTCAATTTCTCTTGATAAACCGTTTAAAATGAGGGGTCACTCAATAGGGGTTTACATTTGAAAATTTGGGGCTGCCCCCAAAATACCCCATTTTGGGGGCAGGGGCAAAGTTGTGTAGTTGATGAAAAAGTGCAGTTATTGATGTTGTAAACATGTGCCGAGTTTGGTTTTCCTACTGCAACGTGTTAAAAAATTAATTGGGGGTGTCCATACTTATACTTGCTTGCCCATGTCAAATTTTGAAATGGCTGCCATTTTGGTTAGGGGTGAGATATCGACCTCCGGTTTGCGCCATTTAATTTCTCTTGATAAACCGTTTAAAATGAGGGGTCACTCGATAGGGGTTTACATTTGAAAATTTGGGGCTGCCCCCAAAATACCCCATTTTGGGGGCAGGGGCAAAGTTGTGTAGTTGATGAAAAAGTGCAGTTTTTGATGTTGTAAACATGTGCCGAGTTTGGTTTTCCTACTGCAACGCGTTAAAAAGTTAACTGGGGGTATCCAGACTTTTGCCTAACCCTGTATTATATTCTCATGATCTTTTATTTGTGAAATAGAATCTTAAAATGCTCAAGCCACCCAATCCACATTGTCTAGGTTAAGTCTATTGTATTCTCACTTTGCACATCATCATTGCTAAACCCATGTTAAACATTATTGTATTGGATTGTATCATGTTGTATTGTATATAGATTGTATTATATGGAATTATTGTATTATATTATAAATTTATGTATTGGCATTGCCGTTGAGAGAAATAAATAAATAAATAAATAAATAAAAAATAACGATTTGACATACGACAAAAAGCGAAATGTTTCAAAGTTACATTTATGTCCCAAATTCCCAAACAATCTATACTCTAACAGAGTAACAGAGAAATCCCTCCATATTCAACAGGTAAAAAAGAGAAACACATAATATTAGCTGGCAATAATTATAAATTTTTTAGTTAAAATTTTAAGAGTGTTAAACTTCTTAATATAGTGAATTTTCTTTAATATCACTGTCAAGCTAAGTTGATACAAAACTTCAAGCTTATGGAGAAGCAAAATTCAAAATTCAGCTACATACAGCACAACAAAAGTTAATGCAATGTTTTGCAGTTGATATATAAAAACAATAAGCTTGAAATTAGAAAAAAATTCCCTACTTCAAGCTCTGTTCAATGTTTTAAGAGTGTTAAACTTCTAAATATAGTGGATTTCTTTTAAGCTAAGTTAATACAAAACTTCAAGCATCTTAATACAATTTTACTGTAGTTACTGACTTAAGTATGGCAAATATTTTTTGTTATCTCTAAGTTCGTCAAAAGTTAAATTTGAAATAATATTTAGTTAAAAAATGTATACATATCTCTAAATTTAAAAGTCACAACATTGCTAGCCCAAAGGAAGAATATTGACCATACGCTGTTCCTTCACACAATTCCATGCTGTGGTGCGGGCCGATTATACGCACCTTATACCGTACTGTAAGATTTAACGTCAGCATAACAGTCTGTGCAAGGCTATCAAAGAAAACAAACATTTAAAATTAATCCTGACTTCACCCACATTCAATCATAACATCCGTTGAACTTAAATAGAATATTGAGAACCTACTTGAGTGTAGTTAAATTTGCTCAATAATATAAGTACGAGAGCTAAATATAGCTAAAAACGTGCTCGTTTTGGGGCAACGTTGAAGTGGTTGCTTTCGGTTGATTCGTGGGGGATATAACAAAATTAAAATTACACATAAACTATTTAATATACTTTCAAAATAAAATTATTCCTGAAATAAATTGTTTAGTATATATAAAATTGTATTTAAAAATTAAAGTTTGAAATGGTAATTGTTTGAAACTAAATTTTGTTGTATTTTTGTCAAAAATTTCCTTAGCCTTATTATGTTTTTTATATTTTAATATTTCTTTTGATTATTTTTTACTTAAAATACCAAATTCTTGTATTATAAACTGAGGTTAAGTGGTAGAGAGGACTATATAGTCCTAACTTTGCCTCAAAAAATAAAGCATTTGTTATTTGTTATTTGTTAAACCTGTTAAGTGATCTACGTTACCACGGCTGTACTACATTGCCCCTTAATCTGCGTTACCGACACTTGACGTATTTCTGATACCCCAATGAGTTACACATGCGGGAGTATATATGTTAGATGTGCAGAGCAAATAAAATTACCTACTTGGGAAAATAAACCATAAAATATACAGGTTAAAAATAATAACTTATATAAATAACTTACTACATGTCGAAATTTACCTGAGAGAATGTAACCGGTACTTGTGAGAAGTTGTCTATGCGTATCGGGGCAGGCATGGAGTCGGCATCAGTCAGCACAATGAAGTACGTCGCTCGCTGCAGCACTATCTCGGCTCTGAGGAAGTACATTCGCCCGTTGGCATCCCTGTAAATACCGCCGAATTCATTTTCCACCATATTTGTTGATTACCAGGTATTCAAAACTTGACTTTTAAGTTTATTAACTAAATAAGATTTTTATTTTATGATTTTGGAGGTTTAAATTATGTTTGAATAAAGTGAGTTAGTAATTTTCTTTGAAAATGTGTTAGAAATATTTGTTTGGTTATATAGCTGAATCCACCATAGTCATATCTAAGGCCACTATGACTGAGGCTGTTTGAAGATGTTTACTCAAAGTTCTTTATTTTTGGTTTCCGTTCATGGTAAGTTCCTCACGTTGGCAACTTAACACTTTGTTTCGCAGAAACCTTGTAGCCATGGCAATATATCAGGAAAGGTTTAAAAGCCGCGAAATTTCATTCCATACATCTCATATACAGGGTGCGGCTAAAAACCGACCTATTTTCTTTCGCGCACCTCTCAGCGACAGAACATCTGAGAAAGTTGGGGGTAGGCTTGTTGGAACGGAAATTTTATGCCATTTTAGTAGTTATATGTAGTAGCGATCGCTTGAACAACGCTAATTCCTTATCAAGACGTATTTCAATATTGCTAGTTCAATCATTGCTACTCAGCGGCAGTTCCCTGCATTCTTTCAATCAGGTCAACATTTAGAATTCCGAATCCTAGCACAATTATGCAGTGGGTTACTAAATTAAGATCAATTTGTTTTCAGTTGAAAACGAAGCCAACAGGCCGTCCAAGGTCAGCGCGGACGCCAGAGAACATGGATGAGTCCTTGCTGCTGTGTGGAAAACAATCCTCGTCGGCCCGTTAGAAAACAAGCTAACAAGATAGTGATTTGCCGTTTCTACGCCAGAAGAATTTTGTTAAGATAATTGAACTATGTACACTAAATGCTATTAAGGGATAGTATTCCAATCCCATCACATTGTTGTGGACACCCCGGGAATCGAACGGGTGACATCTTGAACCAGAGTCCAAGACGCCAACCGGTAGGCTAGCGAAATGCCTTGAACATGGCTGACCATTCGGTTTGACAAATTTTGTGGTTAGATCTTAATCCCCATCCATACCAATTAATTGGCTATTATTCAGTAATTAAAGCCCACTGACCATGCAGAGCAAAAAATTTTCGACAAGCAAATGATTGATTTAAATGCTGATAAAGAAATGTTACTGTTTTTACTGACGAGAAGCACAAAATGCCCCGATAACGAAAGCGTGTTATTTTTTTCATACTTAATGTAAACATCTAGGTTAGGCGACCACTACTCAATGACTACTGAAATGGCATAAAATTTGCTTTAAAATAAGCCCAACCCCACCACCCACAGACGTCATGTCGCTGAATGATGCATAAAAGAAAATAGGTCGGTTTTTTTGCCGCACCCTGTCATTATGTTTGTATAAAAAAATAATATGATGGGATAGGCTGATATTGACAAATGTGACAGTCAATAAAAAAAGGAAGGGAAGAATTCGTAACATAGTAACTGGACATGAATGCTATTTGGCTGTCGTGTTTTGTATTATTCTATGAAACTGAAAGATATCAGACAAACATCAATCTCATAAATGCTCTGATAAGCTCAGCTATGTCAATTTCATCCAGGAGTTTCTCTACATTAATTCACTAGTGTTAAGTTTTCAGACCACCTGATATTATTAATAATAATGTGTTGCAGCAATCATCGTTACTTTGAATTGCTGAAGCATGTAGGATGTATTTACCTGACATTGATGTGCAGCGAGTCATTGTTGTCTATCTTGAACCCGCCGGACCAGTGACACTGAGGGATGTCCATCAGGCGCAGACACAGCAGCTGGTCTTTGTCCAGGCGCGGCCAGTGGAACGCCAGGGAGCAGTCGGGCACAGCGGACAGGTACGTGGCCTGCGCCCCGGGGTCACTCTGCCGACAGTGGAGACGGTGATGTTGCGACAGGAGGAAGGTGTCCAAATAATGGGTTGCGGTAGTTTAACTACAGTTGATTTTTTATAAGAGATTTTATAATTTTCAATTATCTACATCAAGGATGAACACATATGCTATTAGATAACATAAACGTTATAACAAAATTTTGAATAAATTTTGGTTAAAGAAACAAACAGATATTACACTAATATTAAGCTTCTCTATAAATTACCCATTGGCACTTTTATAGGCTCATATACATTGTTTTTTGCTAAATCTCATATGCTGGATAGACTACTCACAACAGTAGTGGCAAAGCAGAGTTGCGCAAACTGTATCCGGTAGCTGGTCTTGTTGTGTAACTGGTAGTGAGCAGAGAGCGTGACAATGTTGGTACACCTGTATCGTCCGCGGCCAGGCCGCACGTCCACACCTATCATGTACACCAGGTCCGGCCGATTGTCCCACAACGAGACCCTCAGTCGCCGCACCTGCACCCCCGGGTGTAGCCGGAAGTGTTGGCACCACTGCAACACACCACACAATGTTGGTACACCTGTAGTGGCCGCACGTTCACGCCTATCATGTGCGCTAGGTTCGGCCAGTTATACCACATGGTTGTACCTCAGTTGCTACAACTGCACCCACTGGTGTGGCAGGAAAACTTGCCACCAATGCAACATAATTTGAGAGTTATCCTGAGGCTAAATTTGTAATTATAGGTGGTTAACAACGACAGAGCAAGTCAGCGAACATTGGCCTGCAACTTATGTCACTTTAATGATTCAAAAAGTACTTCATAAAAACATAAATTTACTCATGACAGGATATTTAACCTAGGTCTAGGTTCAGTCAATAGTCAATAGTCAATAGTCAATTCTTGATTGTACAATACACCTGGTACAGGATTACAATTGTAATACACAAGCTGGTACATGGTCAGTTGTATCTACATCCAAGCATAAAAGTGTTATCTTTTGCATACAATTTCTGCACCATCAATCTATTTTTTACAACGTTATATGTTGGTCGTTTGTCCACAGTAATTATCGATATTTTATACCACACACCAAACATTATTGCATGTTCTGAGAGACCCGCAATTTGTTTTGTTGTTTTTTATCTTGTTACTTAGACATTATTTATTGGTATGGATATGCACAAATTATTTTTGTTATTTATGATCTTTCACTACATCAATTTGTCATATTTTTTACCTGTCATGTTATTGTTCTGTTGGTTGTAGTAGACTAATGTAAATATTTATCTCTTTAATTTCATTTTAAATGCAATTACCATATTACAATTTCTGCACCATCAATCTATTTTTTACAATGTTATATGTTGGTCGTTTGTCCACAGTAATTATCGATATTTTATACCACACACCAAACATTTTTGCATGTTCTAAGAGACCCGCAATTTGTTTTGTTGTTTTTTATCTTGTTACTTAGACATTATTTATTGATATGGATATGCACAAATTGTTTTGTTGTTATTTATGATCTTTCACTACATCAATTTGTCATATTTTTTACCTGTCATGTTATTGTTCTGTTGGTTGTAGTAGACTAATGTAAATATTTATCTCTTTAATTGCATTTTAAATGTAATTACCATATTACAATTTCTGCACCATCAATCTATTTTTTACAATGTTATATGTTGGTCGTTTGTCCACAGTAATTATCGATATTTTATACCACACACCAAACATTTTTGCATGTTCTGAGAGACCCGCAATTTGTTTTGTTGTTTTTTATCTTGTTACTTAGACATTATTTATTGGTATGGATATGCACAAATTGTTTTGTTGTTATTTATGATCTTTCACAACATCAATTTGTCATAGTTTTTACCTGTCATGTTATTGTTCTGTTTGTTGTAGTTAGGGATGGACGGGTCTCGAAATTACGAGAAATTTTTAATCTCATTAACCGAGACGAGATTTTATTTTGATCGAGATTTTTCGAGACGAGAAATAATTCGTGAATAACGATAAAAACGGGTATAAATAATCTACGAATTTAATACTGCAAAATAAATTATTTTGAAGCAATGTGAAGTGTTTTATTTTCCTATCCTCCTCACAACTTCAAACTTAAATTGCCATCATAAACGACGGTTGGACTTCCAAGATTTGGACTGGACTGGAGAGTGGGAGACGGCTCTACGGCTGCATCTGCACGGACTGTTAGAGGTACTGACGATCAACAGTAGTGGGCGGAGTCAACATAGCTTCTGATTTATAAAATAATTCATTTGTTTGATAAATCTTTAGAACATTGGGAAAACTTTATAAACAATAAACAATCATTATTTGACATTTAATTGCTTCAAGACGATTAATTAAAACTGATACAAATAATTTTTGACAAATTTAAGAGCTGTTTTGACATTAGCAGTAAGAATAGTAGTGACAATCAGATGAATGACAAGAGAAAAGATAGCCAATCAGGTTGAATAATGGCTAACCTCAAATATCCCACGTAATACATAATTTAATTTCCTTTCACACTCTTAGCAGAGTTCAGCTATTTTAAGCCATAAATGCTTAAAATCGGGTGATGGTTGATTTTATTTCAAGGTTTGGATACTAAAAAAAAACTGAATATGCCTATTAACAATAATTGTTGAACATCAATAAATAGGTTGTGTTGAATACATAGAAAATCAATGGTCTTACCAAAACCATACAGGCTTCATGGCTACACTAATGCTTGCCTTTATTCAGTTAGGAGCAAATAAATAAAAACCTTACCACTAGCAGACGACAAATGGACAAATTGAGGGAATTACATGAATTCAAAAGCAGTGAAAGTTATGTATACAGGACTTGAATAGTTTGGAGAAATGAAAAGGAATAGCAAACAAAATGAGAGCTGAAGATTATCTTATGGACAAAGAAGAAGAGAGAGTTGAAAATTAAAATCCTCTAATTAAAAGTTATTTCTTGTTAGCCTCCCGGTCTCTAGGCTTGTGATTCAAAGTTAGTAGGCCTATGCCTATTACAAATCTGTGAGTGAGGAAAAGCTCTTATTTGGAAACATTTTAAAGTAGGTTAATAGTGAAAAGTGTGAAACATGAAAGTGAAAAGTGAAGTAAGTAACTGTAACAGATGATTCTCTTTTTATGTTTTATTAAACGTAGGTCGGTAGGGTTTATGGTGAGCCTATATCTTCTCAACCTTTTTATTGCATACATTCCTTTGTAGGCCTAGACCTTTTTTTAAGAAAGTGACTTTTTTAACTTCAGTTTATTAACATAATCAACAATTTACAAAGAAATATTTGTTCCTTCACATTAATCAGGATTAACCATGTTACAAAATCAGATTAAAATCCCGAACGCACATTTCTCGTAATGTATGAGAGGGAAAATCTCGTCTCGAAATTATTTGAGAATTAAAAATTCTCGTCTCGTCTCGTCTCGAACTGAAAATCCAATCTCGTCCATCCCTAGTTGTAGTAGACTAATCTAAATATTTATCTCTTTAATTGCATTTTAAATGTAATTACCATATTACAATTTCTGCACCATCAATCTATTTTTTACAACGTTATATGTTTATCGTTTGTCCACAGTAATTATCGATATTTTATACCACACACCAAACATTTTTGCATGTTCTGAGAGACCCGCAATTTGTTTTGTTGTTTTTTATCTTGTTACTTAGACATTATTTATTGGTATGGATATGCACAAATTGTTTTGTTGTTATTTATGATCTTTCACTACTACATCAATTTGTCATATTTTTTACCTGTCATGTTATTGTTCTGTTTGTTGTAGTAGACTAATCTAAATATTTATCTATTTAGATGCATTTTAAATGTAATTACCATATTAAAATTTCTGCACCATCAATCTATTTTTTACAACGTTATATGTTGGTAGTTTGTCCACAGTAATTATCGATATTTTATACCACACACCGAACATTTTTGCATGTTCTGAGAGACCCGCAATTTGTTTTGTTGTTTTTTATCTTGTTACTTAGACATTATTTATTGGTATGGATATGCACAAATTGTTTTTTGTTATTTATGATCTTTCACTACATCATTTTGTCATATTTTTTTACCTGTCATGTTATTATTTGTTATAGTAGACTGACCTAAATATTTATCTCTTTAATTGCATTTTAAATGTAATTACCATATTGCTTTAATCATAAGCCATCTTGAATTCTGTAATGTTCTGTAAAATGGTTTCGACCGTGAGTATAAATAAATAAATAAATAAATAAAACCTTCAATAAGTATTTTATAAAATGATCACAAGTAGTTATAAGTGGATAGGCCAAGTTAAGATCCTCGTCTCAGATTTTATAAATAGTGCACTTATTTAATCAGCTTAATCAACGTAAGATTTATAAGGATGTAAGATTTATAAGTACCTGAGGTGTGCCCTCTGGATGTACTTTGCTGCCCACCCTCGCCACAACTGTGGGGCTGGCGTCTTGGTCCACAAACGAAAACAGCAGCGGAGCGACCATACGTGCCACCTGCAAATTGGTAGGGTCAATTGCAATATGCACCGGAAAATACCATGTTCAATAGCGTGAACAAAGGATCCCCTTTTTATGAGAAACATACATACAATCTTTTAAACTCTTGATTATCTGCTTGGGGAATGACAACTGAAGTTTATAGTAAATCTGTACTAAGTGGGATCATTATTTCCATTATCACACCAAATAATTGAGACAATTTTTTTTTACTTTTCATTAATAATAAAAATTTATTATTCTTACTTTAATGCTAGAAAATTTTTCTTTTTTGCTTTTGTGATCATAATTAGTGTGACGTATGTATAAGTTAAACTCTCACTATGAATCACACCATTACGTATATATAACCTGTATACATATTCAACCTTTGCATGTAAAATTTCAATGATAAAACAAACACTTTTTGTAACAAATTACACTTTTATGCTATCATTAGCATATAGCAATGGTACAAATATAACTCACAAACATTTGAAAGCTTACCCCTCTCTAAAACACTTTTGATCAGTAGCTCGATAGTATCATCTTAAAAATCGGTATTACTGATTTGAAGGCCATACTTCATAAATAATGCACCCAAACAGTTAAGTTACACAAACACACTTTGTTTGCGTAACCTAACCCAGTAATGAGCTGAAAGCTTTATTAAAACAACCAAGCGTTGTGTCAGCCAACTTGAGCGGAATAACTCACAGCTGGTGCTGAAAGAGTGTTATAACCTCACGGAATGAAGTTGATTATAAAAATAGATTTCATACAAGATGTTCTACTACGAATAATAATACAAAGGAAACTTTCTCACTTCTATATTATATTTGCATATTCCAACATTACTTAAAAGTTCGTATGTGTAGGATCCTTAACGTATATGTTAGGGGTGGGGGAGTAGTGGTTTTACGATTCGAGTCGAGTCGAGTCGAGTATTGCATCAACTACTCGGGTATTGAGTCGAGTCGAGTAGTAGTGTGAAAAGTTTAAAATGAGTTTTTAAAAATAATATTAAATAATAAAAGTAAAAGTATTATTAAATTCATCTTTATGCATGAGAACACTGAAAGATAACATCAATTTAGGGTACGACAATAAGAACTACTTAGATAAAAGTTGATAAAAAAGTAAGTATATTTATTTACAGTTTTCCTCTTACAATGTGTAGTACAAATCAATTTCTGAGAATTAGGCGTAAGTAAAAAATTTCATCAACAACAAAATTAGGGACGGACGGGAATGGATTTTTAGTTCGAGACGGGAATTTTTATTTGCCGTCCAATTTCGGGACGGGATTGCTCTCCTTGAAGCTATCAGGAAATATTCGTTTTGTCTTTTATCTGAGTGTCGTATAAAGAAAAATGAATGTTAAGTATCAACTGGTTCTGTTTCCAAACTGTTCCACTTCTTTTTGGATAAGTTACAATGAACCTCCTTTAGTTGAAGATTTTAAATATCTAATTTTTATATTTGCAGTATACAATAAGATAAGGATACAGTACAAATTCTCTTGCACGGTAATCAAAAAAATTAAAATCAAATCACTAAACAATATACATATAAAAATGTCCATTAAAATTTTATAAAAGTTTTGTTGAATGAAATATTAAACGTTTTGTACAAAGAATTAACAGAAAAATTATGTACATCAAAATATAGATTAAAACTAAAACAAATGGAAAAATTGTAAAGAAAACAAAACTGTATTTCATAAATAGGCCCAAGGCCTGCTCAGTTGAAAAATAACAAAAAAACAAGAAATTGAAATTATAATAAATATTAACACTAAGGAATGAAGTGGTTCAACAAACCAACGCCATTTATAACCCCAAGAAATGTTCTTTTTTTACTTATTGATTTAACTGAGACAGGTTCTTACTTAGAGATTATCATAAAAATTGAACTTTGAAAATATACACTATTTGACCTAATTATTTTTATTTTTATTTCTATGTATTCATTTAGCTATTTTTTGCTATATTTTAAAAAGGGAGTGTATGATGAAAAAAACAATGAAGGTTTTAAGTTATGAACCTCAAAATCTAATAAATGTATTTGCAATGTTTAATGAAAAAAATATATATTTAATGAGATTTGAAGTTTTTAATTTAAAAATTATATTAAATTATAATAAGATACTTTTAACATTATAAAACAATAATTCAATTAAAGATTGATTTATTTAACAACACTTTGCCACTTTCCTTTTGGAAAGTCACACAACTTTGGTTAACGTTTTGTTTAATTTGTAAGAATTAGACGAGCCATCCCTTAGTTTTCTACGACAATTGGTTCAGAAAGTAGCATTTGGTACTAGGAGCCAAAAACACCCCACTTGAATAAATTACTGCCGGGCGTCGATAGATAAGCTGAACAATAGATCGTCTCGGAGGCCGGCCGTGTTTTTGTGATCGTTAGCGAGATTGCCGGCCGCCAGACGTAAACAACTATTGTCACGGCTGCGGGCGCGCGCCGCCGGGAGTGACGACGACGACTACTCGACTCGATTCTCGAGTATTTGCAACTACTCGACTCGAGTTCGAGTAGGACTAATTACCCGAGCCACTACTCGAAACTCGAGTACTCGCCCACCCCTAGTATATGTAGTTGTCAAATACTCGCATTGGCCAATATAGCAGAATGTATATAGACGTACAACGCTTGGAAAGGTAAAGTTAGAGCAAAAAATAAAGACCTCGTGTTCCTCGTACTGGCCGGCTGTCTCTGTGGCGACGCCCTCCTGCCGAAACACCAGCGGCAGCCCAGTCTTGTTGACTAGCCAGAACATGGCCGAGATGGTTACCTGCGGCACAGCGATGGACACGGTCAGTCATCATTGCGGATAGTGGATCACTGATCAACCCAGAGCGGGCTTACATAGATAATTGCATAAGCTTCTTGTTATTATTGGGACTAGAGATAGCCTACTGGTCTATTATAATGAATTATAAATTGAATTTGTCCAGTGAATTATAAAGTGAAGTCTAAAGTGAATTATAATGGGATTTTGCTCTTCTACAAGACACTAGCTTTCTAACGGTGTGCTCAGATTTTCCCTACGATGCACACTTGCTGAGAAAAAAGGAGGAAAAAAATCAAGCTTGCCTATTAATAAAATATACATTCTAAATACACAATATTGCTGGGAGTGCAAGGTACTTTGATCATTTGAACTTGATGGGAGCACAAGATATTTTTTACCTTTTCTCTATCGGCTTTATATTAAAAGCAGCAGAGGTGGATGTCTCCTTAAAGTATCAAGAGCTTAAGCAGATTAAGCTTGAGCTTATTCTCTAAGCTCTGAAGCTTTTGATCGTATGCTTGTGATTGCTTTGTGGAGCTGGAGAGCAGAATAGGTCAGTAAATTCTGCAAGAAATTTAAGTACAATTCCCAGTTCTTCAGGATTTTATGGACAGTAGATACCCTAACAGAGGAGTGTTACCCGGAGGCCGCAGCCCTGCTGTGCGGTGACGGCCGCGGTGAGCTGCAGACGACGGCGCGCCTGGTCGTGCAGTTTGAGCTTGGTGGTGAAGGGTGCCGGGAACGACGGGATCACCAGCGTCCCACCTCCGGGGTAGCTCTCCAGGCCCACTGTCAGCTCTATCTGGCTCTCCTGGTCCACCTGCAATACACATGGTATACATGGTTGAGGATGATACAGACGACGGCGCGCCTGGTCGTGCAGTTTGAGCTTGGTGGTGAAGGGTGCCGGGAACGACGGGATCACCAGCGTCCCACCTCCGGGGTAGCTCTCCAGGCCCACTGTCAGCTCTATCTGGCTCTCCTGGTCCACCTGCAATACACATGGTATACATGGTTGAGGATGATACAGACGACGGCGCGCCTGGTCGTGCAGTTTGAGCTTGGTGGTGAAGGGTGCCGGGAACGACGGGATCACCAGCGTCCCACCTCCGGGATAGCTCTCCAGGCCCACTGTCAGCTCTATCTGGCTCTCCTGGTCCACCTGCAATACACATGATATACATGGTTGAGGATGATACAGACGACGGCGCGCCTGGTCGTGCAGTTTGAGTTTGGTGGTGAAGGGTGCCGGGAACAACGGGATCACCAGAGTCCCACCTCCGGGATAGCTCTCCAGGCCCACTGTCAGCTCTATCTGGCTCTCCTGGTCCACCTGCAATACACATGATATACATTGTTGAGGATGATACAGACGACGGCGCGCCTGGTCGTGCAGTTTGAGCTTGGTGGTGAAGGGTGCCGGGAACGACGGGATCACCAGCGTCCCACCTCTGGGGTAGCTCTCCAGGCCCACTGTCAGCTCTATCTGGCTCTCCTGGTCCACCTGCAATACACATGATATACATGGTTGAGGATGATACAGACGACGGCGCGCCTGGTCGTGCAGTTTGAGCTTAGTGGTGAAGGGTGCCGGGAACGACGGGATCACCAGCGTCCCACCTCCGGGATAGCTCTCTAGGCCCACTGTCAGCTCTATCTGGCTCTCCTGGTCCACCTGCAATACACATGGTATACATGGTTGAGGATGACACAGACGACGGCGCGCCTGGTCGTGCAGTTTGAGCTTGGTGGTGAAGGGTGCCGGGAACGACGGGATCACCAGCGTCCCACCTCCGGGATAGCTCTCCAGGCCCACTGTCAGCTCTATCTGGCTCTCCTGGTCCACCTGCAATACACATGGTATACATGGTTGAGGATGATACAGACGACGGCGCGCCTGGTCGTGCAGTTTGAGCTTGGTGGTGAAGGGTGCCGGGAACGACGGGATCACCAGCGTCCCACCTCCGGGATAGCTCTCCAGGCCCACTGTCAGCTCTATCTGGCTCTCCTGGTCCACCTGCAATACACATGGTATACATGGTTGAGGATGATACAGACGACGGCGCGCCTGGTCGTGCAGTTTGAGCTTGGTGGTGAAGGGTGCCGGGAACGACGGGATCACCAGCGTCCCACCTCCGGGATAGCTCTCCAGGCCCACTGTCAGCTCTATCTGGCTCTCCTGGTCCACCTGCAATACACATGGTATACATGGTTGAGGATGACACAGACGACGGCGCGCCTGGTCGTGCAGTTTGAGCTTGGTGGTGAAGGGTGCCGGGAACGACGGGATCACCAGCGTCCCACCTCCGGGATAGCTCTCCAGGCCCACTGTCAGCTCTATCTGGCTCTCCTGGTCCACCTGCAATACACATGGTATACATGGTTGAGGATGATACAGACGACGGCGCGCCTGGTCGTGCAGTTTGACACTTGGTGGTGAAGGGTGCCGGGAACGACGGGATCACCAGCGTCCCACCTCCGGGATAGCTCTCCAGGCCCACTGTCAGCTCTATCTGGCTCTCCTGGTCCACCTGCAATACACATGGTATACATGGTTGAGGATGATACAGACGACGGCGCGCCTGGTCGTGCAGTTTGAGCTTAGTGGTGAAGGGTGCCGGGAACGACGGGATCACCAGCGTCCCACCTCCGGGATAGCTCTCCAGGCCAACCGTCAGCTCTATCTGGCTCTCCTGGTCCACCTGCAATACACATGGTATACATGGTTAAGGATGACACAGACGACGGCGCGCCTGGTCGTGCAGTTTGAGCTTGGTGGTGAAGGGTGGCGGGAACGACGGGATCACCAGCGTCCCACCTCCGGGATAGCTCTCCAGGCCCACTGTCAGCTCTATCTGGCTCTCCTGGTCCACCTGCAATACACATGGTATACATGGTTGAGGATGACCCAGACGACGCTGCGCCTGGTCGTGCAGTTTGAGCTTGGTGGTGAAGGGTGCCGGGAACGACGGGATCACCAGCGTCCCACCTCCGGGATAGCTCTCCAGGCCAACCGTCAGCTCTATCTGGCTCTCCTGGTCCACCTGCAATACACATGGTATACATGGTTGAGGATGACACAGACGACGGCGCGCCTGGTCGTGCAGTTTGAGCTTGGTGGTGAAGGGTGCCGGGAACGACGGGATCACCAGCGTCCCACCTCCGGGATAGCTCTCCAGGCCCACTGTCAGCTCTATCTGGCTCTCCTGGTCCACCTGCAATACACATGGTATACATGGTTGAGGATGACACAGACGACGGCGCGCCTGGTCGTGCAGTTTGAGCTTGGTGGTGAAGGGTGCCGGGAACGACGGGATCACCAGCGTCCCACCTCCGGGATAGCTCTCCAGGCCAACCGTCAGCTCTATCTGGCTCTCCTGGTCAACCTGCAATACACATGGTATACATGGTTGAGGATGACACAGACGACGGCGCGCCTGGTCGTGCAGTTTGAGCTTGGTGGTGAAGGGTGCCGGGAACGACGGGATCACCAGCGTCCCACCTCTGGGGTAGCTCTCCAGGCCCACTGTCAGCTCTATCTGGCTCTCCTGGTCCACCTGCAATACACATGGTATACATGGTTGAGGATGACACAGATGACGGCGCGCCTGGTCGTGCAGTTTGAGCTTGGTGGTGAAGGGTGCCGGGAACGACGGGATCACCAGCGTCCCACCTCCGGGGTAGCTCTCCAGGCCCACTGTCAGCTCTATCTGGCTCTCCGGGTCCACCTGCAATACACATGGTATACATGGTTGAGGATGACACAGAAGACGGCGCGCCTGGTCGTGCAGTTTGAGCTTGGTGGTGAAGGGTGCCGGGAAAGACGGGATCACCAGCGTCCCACCTCTGGGGTAGCTCTCCAGGCCCACTGTCAGCTCTATCTGGCTCTCCTGGTCCACCTGCAATACACATGGTATACATGGTTGAGGATGACACAGACGACGGCGCGCCTGGTCGTGCAGTTTGAGCTTGGTGGTGAAGGGTGCCGGGAACGACGGGATCACCAGCGTCCCACCTCTGGGGTAGCTCTCCAGGCCCACTGTCAGCTCTATCTGGCTCTCCAGGTCCACCTGCAATACACATGATATACATGGTTGAGGATGACACAGACGACGCCGCGCCTGGTCGTGCAGTTTGAGCTTGGTGGTGAAGGGTGCCGGGAACGACGGGATCACCAGCGTCCCACCTCTGGGGTAGCTCTCCAGGCCACATGTCAGCTCTATCTGGCTCTCCAGGTCCACCTGCAATACACATGATATACATGGTTGAGGATGACACAGACGACGGCGCGCCTGGTCGTGCAGTTTGAGCTTGGTGGTGAAGGGTGCCGGGAACGACGGGATCACCAGCGTCCCACCTCTGGGGTAGCTCTCCAGGCCAACCGTCAGCTCTATCTGGCTCTCTTGGTCCACCTGCAATACACATGGTATACATGGTTGAAGATGACACAGACGACGGCGCGCCTGGTCGTGCAGTTTGAGCTTGGTGGTGAAGGGTGCCGGGAACGACGGGATCACCAGCGTCCCACCTCCGGGATAGCTCTCCAGGCCCACTGTCAGCTCTATCTGGCTCTCCTGGTCCACCTGCAATACACATGGTATACATGGTTGAGGATGATACAGACGACGGCGAGCCTGGTCGTGCAGTTTGACACTTGGTGGTGAAGGGTGCCGGGAACGACGGGATCACCAGCGTCCCACCTCCGGGATAGCTCTCCAGGCCCACTGTCAGCTCTATCTGGCTCTCCTGGTCCACCTGCAATACACATGGTATACATGGTTGAGGATGATACAGACGACGGCGCGCCTGGTCGTGCAGTTTGAGCTTAGTGGTGAAGGGTGCCGGGAACGACGGGATCACCAGCGTCCCACCTCCGGGATAGCTCTCCAGGCCAACCGTCAGCTCTATCTGGCTCTCCTGGTCCACCTGCAATACACATGATATACATGGTTGAGGATGACACAGACGGCGGCGCGCCTGGTCATGCAGTTTGAGCTTGGTGGTGAAGGGTGCCGGGAACGACGGGATCACCAGCGTCCCACATCCGGGATAGCTCTCCAGGCCCACTGTCAGCTCTATCTGGCTCTCCTGGTCCACCTGCAATACACATGGTATACATGGTTGAGGATGACACAGACGACGCTGCGCCTGGTCGTGCAGTTTGAGCTTGGTGGTGAAGGGTGCCGGGAACGACGGGATCACCAGCGTCCCACCTCCGGGATAGCTCTCCAGGCCAACCGTCAGCTCTATCTGGCTCTCCTGGTCCACCTGCAATACACATGGTATACATGGTTGAGGATGACACAGACGACGGCGCGCCTGGTCGTGCAGTTTGAGCTTGGTGGTGAAGGGTGCCGGGAACGACGGGATCACCAGCGTCCCACCTCCGGGATAGCTCTCCAGGCCCACTGTCAGCTCTATCTGGCTCTCCTGGTCCACCTGCAATACACATGATATACATTGTTGAGGATGATACAGACGACGGCGCGCCTGGTCGTGCAGTTTGAGCTTGGTGGTGAAGGGTGCCGGGAACGACGGGATCACCAGCGTCCCACCTCTGGGGTAGCTCTCCAGGCCCACTGTCAGCTCTATCTGGCTCTCCTGGTCCACCTGCAATACACATGATATACATGGTTGAGGATGATACAAACGACGGCGCGCCTGGTCGTGCAGTTTGAGCTTGGTGGTGAAGGGTGCCGGGAACGACGGGATCACCAGCGTCCCACCTCCGGGATAGCTCTCTAGGCCCACTGTCAGCTCTATCTGGCTCTCCTGGTCCACCTGCAATACACATGGTATACATGGTTGAGGATGACACAGATGACGGCGCGCCTGGTCGTGCAGTTTGAGCTTGGTGGTGAAGGGTGCCGGGAACGACGGGATCACCAGCGTCCCACCTCCGGGATAGCTCTCCAGGCCCACTGTCAGCTCTATCTGGCTCTCCTGGTCCACCTGCAATACACATGGTATACATGGTTGAGGATGATACAGACGACGGCGCGCCTGGTCGTGCAGTTTGAGCTTGGTGGTGAAGGGTGCCGGGAACGACGGGATCACCAGCGTCCCACCTCCGGGATAGCTCTCCAGGCCCACTGTCAGCTCTATCTGGCTCTCCTGGTCCACCTGCAATACACATGGTATACATGGTTGAGGATGATACAGACGACGGCGCGCCTGGTCGTGCAGTTTGAGCTTGGTGGTGAAGGGTGCCGGGAACGACGGGATCACCAGCGTCCCACCTCCGGGATAGCTCTCCAGGCCCACTGTCAGCTCTATCTGGCTCTCCTGGTCCACCTGCAATACACATGGTATACATGGTTGAGGATGACACAGACGACGGCGCGCCTGGTCGTGCAGTTTGAGCTTGATCATGAAGGGTGCCGGGAACGACGGGATCACCAGCGTCCCACCTCCGGGATAGCTCTCCAGGCCCACTGTCAGCTCTATCTGGCTCTCCTGGTCCACCTGCAATACACATGGTATACATGGTTGAGGATGATACAGACGACGGCGCGCCTGGTCGTGCAGTTTGACACTTGGTGGTGAAGGGTGCCGGGAACGACGGGATCACCAGCGTCCCACCTCCGGGATAGCTCTCCAGGCCCACTGTCAGCTCTATCTGGCTCTCCTGGTCCACCTGCAATACACATGGTATACATGGTTGAGGATGATACAGACGACGGCGCGCCTGGTCGTGCAGTTTGAGCTTAGTGGTGAAGGGTGCCGGGAACGACGGGATCACCAGCGTCCCACCTCCGGGATAGCTCTCCAGGCCAACCGTCAGCTCTATCTGGCTCTCCTGGTCCACCTGCAATACACATGGTATACATGGTTAAGGATGACACAGACGACGGCGCGCCTGGTCGTGCAGTTTGAGCTTGGTGGTGAAGGGTGGCGGGAACGACGGGATCACCAGCGTCCCACCTCCGGGATAGCTCTCCAGGCCCACTGTCAGCTCTATCTGGCTCTCCTGGTCCACCTGCAATACACATGGTATACATGGTTGAGGATGACACAGACGACGCTGCGCCTGGTCGTGCAGTTTGAGCTTGGTGGTGAAGGGTGCCGGGAACGACGGGATCACCAGCGTCCCACCTCCGGGATAGCTCTCCAGGCCAACCGTCAGCTCTATCTGGCTCTCCTGGTCCACCTGCAATACACATGGTATACATGGTTGAGGATGACACAGACGACGGCGCGCCTGGTCGTGCAGTTTGAGCTTGGTGGTGAAGGGTGCCGGGAACGACGGGATCACCAGCGTCCCACCTCCGGGATAGCTCTCCAGGCCCACTGTCAGCTCTATCTGGCTCTCCTGGTCCACCTGCAATACACATGGTATACATGGTTGAGGATGACACAGACGACGGCGCGCCTGGTCGTGCAGTTTGAGCTTGGTGGTGAAGGGTGCCCGGAACGACGGGATCACCAGCGTCCCACCTCCGGGATAGCTCTCCAGGCCAACCGTCAGCTCTATCTGGCTCTCCTGGTCAACCTGCAATACACATGGTATACATTGTTGAGGATGACACAGACGACGCTGCGCCTGGTCGTGTAGTTTGAGCTTGGTGGTGAAGGGTGCCGGGAACGACGGGATCACCAGCGTCCCACCTCCGGGGTAGCTCTCCAGGCCCACTGTCAGCTCTATCTGGCTCTCCTGGTCCACCTGCAATACACATGGTATACATGGTTGAGGATGACACAGACGACGGCGCGCCTGGTCGTGCAGTTTGAGCTTGGTGGTGAAGGGTGCCGGGAACGACGGGATCACCAGCGTCCCACCTCCGGGGTAGCTCTCCAGGCCCACTGTCAGCTCTATCTGGCTCTCCTGGTCCACCTGCAATACACATGGTATACATGGTTGAGGATGACACAGACGACGGCGCGCCTGGTCGTGCAGTTTGAGCTTGGTGGTGAAGGGTGCCGGGAATGACGGGATCACCAGCGTCCCACCTCTGGGGTAGCTCTCCAAGCCCACTGTCAGCTCTATCTGGCTCTCCTGGTCCACCTGCAATACACATGGTATACATGGTTGAGGATGACACAGACGACGGCGCGCCTGGTCGTGCAGTTTGAGCTTGGTGGTGAAGGGTGCCGGGAACGACGGGATCACCAGCGTCCCACCTCTGGGGTAGCTCTCCAGGCCCACTGTCAGCTCTATCTGGCTCTCCAGGTCCACCTGCAATACACATTATATACATGGTTGAGGATGACACAGACGACGCCGCGCCTGGTCGTGCAGTTTGAGCTTGGTGGTGAAGGGTGCCGGGAACGACGGGATCACCAGCGTCCCACCTCTGGGGTAGCTCTCCAGGCCCACTGTCAGCTCTATCTGGCTCTCCAGGTCCACCTGCAATACACATGATATACATGGTTGAGGATGACACAGACGACGGCGCGCCTGGTCGTGCAGTTTGAGCTTGGTGGTGAAGGGTGCCGGGAACGACGGGATCACCAGCGTCCCACCTCTGGTGTAGCTCTCCAGGCCAACCGTCAGCTCTATCTGGCTCTCTTGGTCCACCTGCAATACACATGGTATACATGGTTGAAGATGACACAGACGACGGCGCGCCTGGTCGTGCAGTTTGAGCTTGGTGGTGAAGGGTGCCGGGAACGACGGGATCACCAGCGTCCCACCTCTGGGGTAGCTCTCCAGGCCCACTGTCAGCTCTATCTGGCTCTCCTGGTCCACCTGCAATACACATGGTATACATGGTTGAGGATGACACAGACGACGCTGCGCCTGGTCGTGTAGTTTGAGCTTGGTGGTGAAGGGTGCCGGGAACGACGGGATCACCAGCGTCCCACCTCTGGGGTAGCTCTCCAGGCCCACTGTCAGCTCTATCTGGCTCTCCTGGTCCACCTGCAATACACATGGTATACATGGTTGAGGATGACACAGACGACGCTGCGCCTGGTCGTGCAGTTTGAGCTTGGTGGTGAAGGGTGCCGGGAACGACGGGATCACCAGCGTCCCACCTCCAGGATAGCTCTCCAGGCCCACTATCAGCTCTATCTGGCTCTCCTGGTCCACCTGCAATACACATGATATACATGGTTGAGGATGACACAGACGACGGCGCGCCTGGTCGTGCAGTTTGAGCTTGGTGGTGAAGGGTGCCGGGAACGACGGGATCACCAGCGTCCCACCTCCAGGATAGCTCTCCAGGCCCACTGTCAGCTCTATCTGGCTCTCCTGGTCCACCTGCAATACACATGATATACATGGTTGAGGATGACACAGACGACGCTGCGCCTAATCGTGCAGTTTGAGCTTGGTGGTGAAGGGTGCCGGGAACGACGGGATCACCAGCGTCCCACCTCCAGGATAGCTCTCCAGGCCCACTGTCAGCTCTATCTGGCTCTCCTGGTCCACCTGCAATACACATGATATACATGGTTGAGGATGACACAGACGACGGCGCGCCTGGTCGTGCAGTTTGAGCTTGGTGGTGAAGGGTGCCGGGAACGACGGGATCACCAGCGTCCCACCTCCAGGATAGCTCTCCAGGCCCACTGTCAGCTCTATCTGGCTCTCCTGGTCCACCTGCAATACACATGATATACATGGTTGAGGATGACACAGACGACGCTGCGCCTGGTCGTGCAGTTTGAGCTTGGTGGTGAAGGGTGCCGGGAACGACGGGATCACCAGCGTCCCACCTCCGGGATAGCTCTCCAGGCCCACTGTCAGCTCTATCTGGCTCTCCTGGTCCACCTGCAATACACATGATATACATGGTTGAGGATGACACAGACGACGCTGCGCCTGGTCGTGCAGTTTGAGCTTGGTGGTGAAGGGTGCCGGGAACGACGGGATCACCAGCGTCCCACCTCCAGGATAGCTCTCCAGGCCCACTGTCAGCTCTATCTGGCTCTCCTGGTCCACCTGCAATACACATGATATACATGGTTGAGGATGACACAGACGACGGCGCGCCTGGTCGTGCAGTTTGAGCTTGGTGGTGAAGGGTGCCGGGAACGACGGGATCACCAGCGTCCCACCTCCGGGATAGCTCTCCAGGCCCACTGTCAGCTCTATCTGGCTCTCCTGGTCCACCTGCAATACACATGGTATACATGGTTGAGGATGATACAGACGACGGCGCGCCTGGTCGTGCAGTTTGAGCTTGGTGGTGAAGGGTGCCGGGAACGACGGGATCACCAGCGTCCCACCTCTGGGGTAGCTCTCCAGGCCCACTGTCAGCTCTATCTGGCTCTCCAGGTCCACCTGCAATACACATGATATACATGGTTGAGGATGACACAGACGACGGCGCGCCTGGTCGTGCAGTTTGAGCTTGGTGGTGAAGGGTGCCGGGAACGACGGGATCACCAGCGTCCCACCTCCAGGATAGCTCTCCAGGCCCACTGTCAGCTCTATCTGGCTCTCCTGGTCCACCTGCAATACACATGATATACATGGTTGAGGATGACACAGACGACGGCGCGCCTGGTCGTGCAGTTTGAGCTTGGTGGTGAAGGGTGCCAGGAACGACGGGATCACCAGCGTCCCACCTCCAGGATAGCTCTCCAGGCCCACTGTCAGCTCTATCTGGCTCTCCTGGTCCACCTGCAATACACATGATATACATGGTTGAGGATGACACAGACGACGCTGCGCCTGGTCGTGCAGTTTGAGCTTGGTGGTGAAGGGTGCCGGGAACGACGGGATCACCAGCGTCCCACCTCCAGGATAGCTCTCCAGGCCCACTGTCAGCTCTATCTGGCTCTCCTGGTCCACCTGCAATACACATGATATACATGGTTGAGGATGACACAGACGACGGCGCGCCTGGTCGTGCAGTTTGAGCTTGGTGGTGAAGGGTGCCGGGAACACGGGATCACCAGCGTCCCACCTCCAGGATAGCTCTCCAGGCCCACTGTCAGCTCTATCTGGCTCTCCTGGTCCACCTGCAATACACATGATATACATGGTTGAGGATGACACAGACGAAGCTGCGCCTGGTCGTGCAGTTTGAGCTTGGTGGTGAAGGGTGCCGGGAACGACGGGATCACTAGCGTCCCACCTCCAGGATAGCTCTCCAGGCCCACTGTCAGCTCTATCTGGCTCTCCTGGTCCACCTGCAATACACATGGTATACATGGTTTAGGATGACACAGACGACGGCGCGCCTGGTCGTGCAGTTTGAGCTTGGTGGTGAAGGGTGCCGGGAACGACGGGATCACCAGCGTCCCACCTCTGGGGTAGCTCTCCAGGCCCACCGTCAGCTCTATCTGGCTCTCCTGGTCCACCTGCAATACACATGGTATACATGGTTGAGGATGACACAGACGACGGCGCGCTTGGTCGTGCAGTTTGAGCTTGGTGGTGAAGGGTGCCGGGAACGACGGGATCACCAGCGTCCCACCTCCGGGATAGCTCTCCAGGCCCACTGTCAGCTCTATCTGGCTCTCCTGGTCCACCTGCAATACACATGGTATACATGGTTGAGGATGACACAGACGACGCTGCGCCTGGTCGTGCAGTTTGAGCTTGGTGGTGAAGGGTGCCGGGAACGACGGGATCACCAGCGTCCCACCTCTGGGGTAGCTCTCCAGGCCCACCGTCAGCTCTATCTGGCTCTCCTGGTCCACCTGCAATACACATGGTATACATGGTTGAGGATGACACAGACGACGGCGCGCCTGGTCGTGCAGTTTGAGCTTGGTGGTGAAGGGTGCCGGGAACGACGGGATCACCAGCATCCCACCTCTGGGGTAGCTCTCCAGGCCCACTGTCAGCTCTATCTGGCTCTCCTGGTCCACCTGCAATACACATGGATACATGGTTGAGGATGACACAGACGACGGCGCGCCTGGTCGTGCAGTTTGAGCTTGGTGGTGAAGGGTGCCGGGAACGACGGGATCACCAGCGTCCCACCTCTGGGGTAGCTCTCCAGGCCCACTGTCAGCTCTATCTGGCTCTCCAGGTCCACCTGCAATACACATGGTATACATGGTTGAGGATGACACAGACGACGGCGCGCCTGGTCGTGCAGTTTGAGCTTGGTGGTGAAGGGTGCCGGGAACGACGGGATCACCAGCGTCCCACCTCTGGGGTAGCTCTCCAGGCCAACCGTCAGCTCTATCTGGCTCTCCTGGTCCACCTGCAATACACATGGTATACATGGTTGAGGATGATACAGACGACGCCCTCAAACCCAGTAACCTCGGACTGAAGTTATCCAATAACCGGGTTTTTATAGTTATTTGTGCTTCTAGGGACTAAAGTACAATTTTTTCTCCCTGAAGGGAAACTGTTGTCGCCCTTGGCTTCGCCTTCGGGCGACAATTTCCCTGAGGGAGGAAAGTACTTTAGTCCCTTGATGCACACAACATTTTTCCTCCATCTACACGAATAACATTTAGGAATAATAGGACTATCGTATATAATTTAACTTTGCCTTCAAATGATGTCTTGCTCCGTTACATCAGTCACATCAACATAAAAAACACACAATTTTTACACGTTTTTGCACATCATTTTTACACGAAAAAACAAAATAGAATTAAAGCCTAGTCAAATGTTTTACACTTATGTTTTGGACTTCTTAGGTTAATAGCCTGCCCAAGTGAAATGAAAACAAACATGTATGCTGCTCACTGCTGACAGAATGGTCAACATCATCTACAGCTGCTGTTAGTAAACAAAGAGTAATAAAACAAATACAAGTAACAGCTGACTGTGGTTCATGTTTTTTTTTTTTTTTTTTTTTAACTCTCTTTTAATGTTATTCTTATGTAACTAACTTTAGCCCCGTTGTACAAAAAAAGTTCAGCTTTCCCTAGGTAGAAAAATTAAGTATTTTATTCAAATCACATGGGATAATACATATACATCGTATGGCTTTCATAACCAGCTACCATCTTAAAAATAATAATAATAAAATAAATAAAATATGTTCTGCAGTGCAAAGTACCTGCGTCAATACATTTAAAATAAAACTAAAAAAAAAAAAAAAAAACATTTTTGATCTCTCTATAAAGCTAAATCCAGGGCGCTAAGCCATTGCAGTCCAGCTTGGGATAACAACTAGTACTTTAGTACTCTATTCCAAGGAGTAATATACGGCCTTAGATAGTAGGTAAAGGAAAAAATTATTTGCATTTTCCATTTCCACAAATATTTTTCTTACATTTATAGAAACGTCCCTTGAACAACTTTCAAACAAAGTCTTAATATGCTAACGTTTATGTGCACACTTTTAGTTGCATATAATTTTAAACCAGTTACCCATTGCTCAAAATTTACAAATATCTCTTTATATTTGTAGGCACTTCGCTATGTTTGATGTTTCACGATAAATTTTTTTTTAATACTGTACACTAGAGTAGTAAGCCATTCTAGGATAATTGACGCTCGGAAAATCTACTCTCTACTGCAAATGCAATTAATTACTAACATATTTGATCGGCTGGCGTAAGTAGTTATTAGAGATGAAAAAATTTGCAACAAATTATTTATAGATGTATTGAGCAATAAGGATAAAATACTACTATTATAAGAATTTTGTTTGACCCGACGGCACCCACCTGGTGTATAGCGGCCTCCTGGCCCGGCCGTATCCGCCCCTTGACCGTGTCGCGCACCGAGTAGCTCAGCTCCTGGGGCAGCAGGTTGACGACGGTGAGGGCGTTGAACAGCAGCACCGTGTGGGCCGGCTGCAGCCACACGCTGGACAGTGGGGGCGCCAGCGGTGGCGGACGGTCCACTGGGTAGTTCTCCCTCCGCACCACCACCGAGAACCTGCCAATCACAATTGGTATTGGCAGAAATAATATCATAGCACATTCACTGTAAACCACATAAAAAATCCACAAGTATACACAATTGATGAGTGATAGTCCAACACTTAGCAGAGTAACACACTCAATTACTGTCCCATTGTTGCATCTCACGCCTTATTAAAATTTTAAAAAATTTAAAAACTCATATGAGTTCAGCATTTTTTTACTAGAGCGTCTTATTTAAGGAATAAATTACCACAACGCTCAACCACCGTAATAGATTGCCACCGTTCAAGGAGTTTATCGAAATCAAGTAAGCAAGACTGATCAGATTCAGTGACTTAAAAAAATCTCTTTTCAGTAGAACATTTTAAATACCCTCACAATTGCATAACTTTGATTATCTTGAGTCTACTGTACCAACTTCAACTTCATCTGTTGCTTTAGATTTTGCCCCAGACTGGTTTATAAAAAATTGCAGTATTTTTATAGGGGTTGAGTCGGTTTTATAGTTTATTACCGATAAACCTACAAACAAACCTATAACCGAGAATTGATAACACATGTCGGTTTTCGGTTTATAATTATTTTACTAATAAAAGATATAAATTTAAACAGAAACCAATTACAAAGGAAAGACCGACCACGGTTCCAGGAAGATAACAATACAAATGTAATATTATGATGGAATGCAAGCGAATGCAGAACACCTGCCGAAAAGAGCTCTATTGTTTGGCATCAAGGCAGCGATTGCTTTTCTACGTCCTTATCAGTTCCCTAGTTCATTATATTTGGTTTCTGATCTAATTGTCATGCAAAAACAAATTATAGCTAATTTTTTTGCCTTATTTACACAAATTGAATAAAACTTTAATTAAGGTTGTATGACCTTTGGTTCAACCTGTATAAATGAATTAATGTTACTATTAATGTTGTTTTCAATATTGAACTTACAATTTCAACAGTCCTTATTTTTTTATAAATGTACATGTTTCGATCATAGAAATCAATTTGTTATTTTACTGTGTTAAAAGAATTAAAACTAAAAATAATTGTATGATAAAATGCATTTTTATCTATTACACATAATAGCTGGTAATTCTTAAAAAATAAGGCATAGAATGACATTTTTTAAGCCATAATTTGAGAGTGTTTCTAAACTTAAAAATTTTTTTTGGATTTTATTACCAACATATCCTCCCACATATTCCTGGAAAAATGCATTGGTCAAAACTTTTGATCTTTTAGTTTTTGTTTTTGTTTAAATTGCAGATATGCCCACTAAAATGGTTGTGTTGCTTTTTGACTACTTTCAAATAAAATAGAAGGCCAGTATTATAGTAGGATAAATATTTATATATTTTATTGCAATGACTTAACTGGTCTATTTAAAAGAGCATTAATGTGTAAAATGCAGAAAATATGGATAAACCTGATTTTTAGTGAATTTCCCATAGGGAATAAGCTATTACCGTAGGTCTCATGGTAAGACCTAAGCCCGGGACCATGTTACTTTTTCGTTTTCAGGTGCCCAGAGACCAAAAATAATAGTCATTAAAATTTATATATATATATATATGTATATATGTATATATGTATATATATATGTATATATATATATATATATGTATATATATATGTATGTGTCCCTAGACACGATAACTCTCGTAAAAATGGTCCGATCGACACCAAATTTGGTAGAAATGTGTAATCCTACGTTTATTTGGATGAGTTCGTAAACCAGACATATCGACCTATCGGAAGGGGTAGTTTTGGGGGGTTTTGTACCCCAAAAATGGTTTTTTTGCATTTTTCATATGTAATTTTTAAAAAATTCAAATTTTTATTTTGACCATTGGATTTAGCTCAAAAAAACACACAATTTAGCATTTTGAAGCTTTGCTATATCTCCATTGGTTACCGAGATATTACAAAGTCTAAAGACAGTACGTTGTATTTTGAGGCTCCAATGTTAATCTTATGGAGAATAAGGATGTGTTAATATTTCACTTATTAACCAATGTTTTTGGATGAAACTTGGTATTCAGCTTCATTTGGTTGAGATTCATCCATTTATGGTAAAAAATCTTGGTTTTTGTGCTTATCATGGCAGCAAACCTGCATACTCTTTTCCAATGTTAATCATATGGAGAATAGGCAAACTCCTTTAGCAATGGAAAGATATTGATGAAATTTAATGTATGGCTTGATATGGTCAAAATAATTTTTTTTAATGCTAAAAACCTACTTTTAATGTTCCCCATGGCAGCATACCTGCATACTCTTTCCCTACATTTATCATAAGGAGATAAACATTTATTTCCCTATTTATGAGCTGGTGATGATTTTTGGTTTACAGGTTTATCTGGTCATAATTAATACTACTAATTTGGAAATTCGCTGAGTACGCAGGTCTGCTGCGACGGGGGTATAGATGGTAACCTTGTGTTTTTTTTTTCATGTTTACTATCTAAAATAAACTGAAAAACAACCTACAACCGGTGCCAGTAAAAAACCGAACCGATAAATTTTGCAACCGACCCATCACTAATTTTTATGGCTTTCCAAAACAAGTTGTTTTAGTCCATCACCTGATTGTTCATTAACAATATATGGTGTTCGAGGCACCATATATTTTTCTTCAATCAAGGAAACTGTTTGTATACATCCAAATTTCTGTCAGGGAGTAAGTTCAATTTAGGAGCCTAAGTCAATAAAAGAAAGTAGACCAGCAGCATCAGGCTGTGAAAAAGTCTCGAATCAACTATAGTTGACAATTGGTAGCACATGAGTCAATATATTTCAGTGACAAAAATTTCATGACCATCGAAGAAATTAATTAAATTAAAATTACCGTATATAATTGTTTGGTAATTTACAAACCCTTATTCTGTTGCTATAATATTTTATCCTGAGATGATACCTTACTGAAACCCAAGGGCTACATTGGAGCTCAGAGGCTCTTGTATGTAAGACATCACGCGTGACACTCACTTGTAGTTGTTGCCGCGGTTGCTGTGACACTGCCTCAGCTCCTCGGCCTGACACAGCGGCCGCGTGACGTGGTGCCACGTGATTGGTCGGTTGCAGAAAGCGTGGTAGTGGGTCGGCATCTGCGCGCGATCTAGGGGCCGAACCCACATCTGGGCCATCGCGTGTGACAGTGGAACAGACAGAGTCTGGCCCGGACTGGCCGTAAGGTGCAGGGGCACTGCGGAAAATGTGATTGTTATGACATAAAATCATCTTCATTCATAAAACAGTATTTACAAAACATTATTGACAAGTGTCAATATAAAAAAATAATAATCGTATTTCAGCAATTAACTGATAGTTCCCCTCGCCTGAAAGGTCTGCACTTTTTCGTTTTCTATGCAGGTGGACTTAACGTGACTTCCGAACCGGTAGCGACTGAACAATCTTTTGGTTCCCGAGCCGAGATTTGAACATGGGCCAGCTAGGTGATAACCCACAGCTCTAGCATTGACATACAGCTGCTGCCGAGATCATCAAGTGTTAAAATCATCTTGTAGGAGGAGCCTTATCACTAAATAAATTTACTTTTGTGTGAAATCATCACTCCCGATCTTTTCTAACATGTGATACAATATCATATTAAGTAGGGATGGACGAGTCTCGAAATTACGAGAAATTTTCAAGAAATTTTTAATCTCGTTCACCGAGACAAGATTTTATTTTGATCAAGATTTTTTGAGACGAGAAATAATTTGTGAATAACGATAAAAACGGGTATAAATAATCTACGAATTGCTAGGCCTATTTTACTATCAATTTAATACTGAAAAATAAATTATTTTGAATCAATGTGTTTTATTTTTCCTATCATCCTCACAACTACAAACTTAATTTGCCAACTGTTAAACTACGGTTGGACTTCCAAGACTTGGACTGGACTGGAGACGTCTGCATCTGCAGCTGCACGGACTGTTAGTGGTAGTTAGTCAACATAGCTACTTATTTATAAAATAATTCATTTGTTTGATAAATATTTAGAACATTGGAAAAACTTTATAAACAATAAACAATCATAATTTGACATTTAATTGCTTCAAGATGATTATATAAAACTAATTCAAATCATTTTGGACAAATTTAAGAGCTGTTTTGACATTAACAGTAATAGTAGTGACAATCAGATGAATGACAAGGTGGCCAATCAGATTTAATAATGGCTTACCTCAAATATCCCACGCAATACAATTTAATTTCCTTTCACACTCTTTGCAGAGTTCAGCTATTTTAAGCCAAAAATGCTTAAAATCGGCTGATGGTTGATTTTATTTAAAGGTTTGGATACTAAAAAACTGAATAGGCCCATTAACAATAATTGTTGAATAGCAATAAATAGGTTGTGTTGAATATATAGAAAATCAATGTTCTTAAAAGAACCATACAGGCTTCATGGCTATACTAATGCTTGCCTTTATTCAGTTAGGAGCAAAATAAAAACCTTACCACTAGCAGACGAAAAACCGAGGGAATTACGTGAGTTCCAAAACAGAAAACAGTGAAAGTTTTAAGTTATGTATACAGACAGGACTTGAATAGTTTGGAGAAATGACAATGAATAGCAAAAAAAATGAGAGCTGAAGATTTTCTTATGGACAAAGACAAAGAAGAAGAGAGGTTGAAAATTAAAATTTAAATCCACCAATTACAAGGGATTTCTTGTTAGCCTTCCGGCCTCTTGTATTGTGACTCAAAGTTAGTGAGCCTATGCCTATTACAAAAACTGTGAGTGAGGAAAATGTCTTATTTGGAAACATTTTATTAAAGTAAGTTAATAGTGAAAAGTGTGATACATGAAAGTGAAAAGTGAACAAAGTAACTGTAACAGAGGATTCTCTTTTTATGTTTTATTAAACGTAGGTTGTAGGTCGATAGGGTTTATGGTTATATCTTCTCAATCTTTTTATTGGGTACATTCCTTTATAGGCCTAGACCATTTGTTAAGAAAGCGACTTTTTTAACTTCAGTTTATTAACATAATCAGCATTATACAAAGTAATATTTATTCCTTCACATGAATCAGGATTTAACAATGTTAAAAAATCTGATTAAAATCCAGAACGCACATGTCTCGTAATGTACGAGAAGGAAAATCTCGTCTCGATCTTGTCTCGAAATTTTATGACTAATATTAAGTTACCATGTGTTAAGAACTTTGTTTATTATGTTTGATTACACTTTTCCACTTATCATTTTACAATATTGTATGTAATTTTTACTCAATAAATCAATTTCTTCAGCTAACTGCAGAATCTCCCTTTCCCGATTAAGCCCTCCAAAAGTGTTTTTGACAAACGACACAAGGGCTTCATTCGACTTATCGCCATCACTCACCACCGGTATGGATATGCGTGTTGTCCAGCTTGACTTCCACGGTGTCGGTCATCTGATTGCACAGCTGCAGAGCCGAGCGAACGGTGACTAACTTGCGAGCCGAGCCTTCCAGGGTCACCTCCAGCACCACACGCGCCTGCGGCAGCTCACTGTGCTGTGGACATAAGAGACAGTTGACTTGACATGTGACCTCTGATAAATGTTGAGTATTAGGCGGGTTACACGCTGATGTCTACAGACGTGTGACTTAAGACACATATCTTGTCTGATGAAATTGGAAGAGACATGAATGTCTTTTGCATGTCTCGTGTTTCATGTTGCATGACTAAAGGTTGCTAGATGCTGTGGTCAGTAGTGTGCAAAATGTCATCAGAGGAGGATGAAGTGTTGATATTACTTGCAGTTGTGTAACGTAGACCTCGTATGTGTAGGTTTTATACCCCTTAGATATTGGATCCACCCACTAGACTGCCAATGTTGAGGGTTCTAGCTAGTTTTTTACCACTCAACAGCTAAATGATCATCCAAATAAGTTAAAAAATAAGAGTACAACTCAAAAAACCATAACACAAAACACGATAAAAACATTGCCAGTGTAGTCGCAGACTACTGCTGGGGTGAGTGGGGTGTGTCAGGCGCATGCGCGGGTAGATGTCTCATGAGACATGTCTTACCAAACACCGACCAACTGGTCTCGTGCGACACACGTCTTCAGCAGACATGCGACAGCAAACATGTGTCGCAAGCAGTGTGTAAGATCTCATTTGATAACACAGGTTGAATTCACGTGCGACATGCTTCAGACACGATGTCTTAAGACACCAGTGTGTAAGCCGCCTTACGACTTTTTCAAAATGTTAAAAAATATCTCAGATACAAATCTTTTTTGGTGAAACTTAATGATTGTGAAATAGTGTGAAAAAGTACTAATCTAAATAGGAAAAATTTACCTGTAGGCTTTTGAATACCATTTTATTATTAATTTTATAGTAGGCAGATGCAATATTCCGTCAAAGTTTACAAACTGTCAGCTTGAAATCATGATATAAAGAATAGAAAATAAAAAAGACTCACAATCATCAAATTAGAGTTTTTATGTTTAAAAATCTAGATCTTATGTTGAAAATTATATCTCATAGAATCTAACATAAAAATTACAAATTTAGACTTCTTCATTTAATACAAAACAGTAAGTGAGAGAGTTGAAATTACTTCACAGTATTAAGTGATTGTTATTAAAAAGTGGAGTGAGCCTTATTTTTAAAACCTTTTTGTGGGATTGTTTTATTGTCCTGGATAAGACAACCTTGCAATAGATGGAATTATAAGAAAAGATCCCTGTGCCAAATGTCTTCCAGCTCTTCAGTCTTTTCTCTCTCTATTTTTCAATCTCTTTCTTATCAATCGTGTAGTTCCTTTCTGCTTCTGAATTTGAATTTAAGTTTAATAATTTATCCCTACACAGTTTAAGTAATTGAATTTGTTTCGTTCTCCACAATGAATGCAAATCAAAAATACATAAAAGCGTTAAAATTCATTTTGGACAAGACCCACTCAGTTTATCATATCACCATCAAATGATTGTTGTTTGTTAAATAGGGGTGTGCGAATAGTGAATTTTCTGGTCGAGCCGAGCCGAGCCGAGCTGGTAATGAAATATTCGAGTTTCGAGCCGAGCCGAGCCAAGCCCAAAAAGCAAAAAAAAAAAAAAAAAAAAAAAAAATTTTGTCAAAATACCATCTTTTATCTTCCCAAAAGGCCATTTTTTGGCCATTAAATGAAAAAAGTAAAACGCAGTCAACTCCCGATTAACCTGGGTAATGACTGGTTGAAGAATCCCGGATAACCCAAAACCACGGTTAAAAGATCTTCTAATTGAGTGAACAAGGAATAATAAAAGGGTCCAATGTAGACAAAAAACCAAGGTCAGGTGTTCTATTGTTTGGCATCTGTCAGCTGGGATGGGTGGGTAAGGTGAAGGGGGGAGAGGGTCCGGCGCTGGGTGAGGGGGAGGGTCGCTTGGGATAATTTATTCAAGATAAGAGCACGCAAACAAAAACAAGTTATTGTTCATCTTTTTGTCTAAGTGGTAAAAATTTAAGAACAATAAATTGTTTTAAATGTTTAGTTACCAAATTAGTCTAATAAATTTGTCAAATAAAATGTTAATGTAACTTTATCAAAACATTTCTTGAAATGCAAATCAAATGCATTTTGAAATGTGTTGTTTTGCATAATATAACCCAAAATTACTAAGGGTCACTGAACAGCACACGAATCAAAACGATAATTACACAATGAAGTGGAAACTAATAGGACCTTTCTTTGGGCTAGGGTGTGTGAGAGTGTGTGTGTGTGTAAGTGCATGTAAGAGTGCGTGCGTGTGTGCGTGTGTTGACTCTATTTCTTATTTATGCTATGACATGACGTGTATTTTTTTTATACGATGACATTTATATTTATTGTTATTTATAACATGACGCTTGCTACACAATGTAACAATTGTATATTTTTACGGCAATAAAGATATTTATTTATATTTATTTATTTATTTACTCCACCAGTCAAGGTCATTAGCGTGGTCCTATTGCGTCGTAAACAAACCCCGCCCCGCACCTGCCATCGTCTTGCCTCCCTAACCCTGTTTGCGATCACACAGCCCAATTATAAATTGCCGTGTTTCTCTGCTTTTTTCCATTAATTAATAAATCAAATAATTGTTAGTACAGAGTTTTCTTCTTAACTCTTTTTCTTTTCTGGAATTGTTGCTTCTGTAATTATTTTCAGCTCGACCACTCGAATAGTTTGGCATAACCTCGAGCCGAGCCGAATAGTGCTAGTATTCGACCACAACTATTCGACCACTCGAGTACTCGCACACCCCTATTGTTAAATGACACTGCATATTCAATATCAGTTTGACAGTAAATTTCAACTTTGACTTTACCATACAGTCGACTCTTGCTAACTCGAAATTCACTGCGATTTTTCTTCGAGTTATGTAAAGTTTGACTTAGGAATAGTTCAAGTTAATGAGGTGATTTTAAGTTAAATTTAACTTATAGAGGTAACGTACGGGACAGCGTGTGACAGCCGACAACACCCGTACCGAAGTGACCGAATCGTTGCTATTTGTGCACTGGATTTTATCTTACAGAGAAAAGACTTTGAACTGTAGGGATATCTTTGACTTTAAAAGGTATAATACAAACTCAAATTCGAACTATCTATTGGTTTTTGAGTTATATAGGTAATTATTATTATTATTATTTATTTATTTATTTATTTTTTTTTTGAGGGAGAGGCGGAAAAATGCATTACGCACACAGGTGGCCAGCCTGTAGTGTGGGGCTCCCCTAAAAACGGGTTTACCCACTAAAAAACCTCCTCTACTCTTTAGGAATCTAACCTGGAATTGTTTGTCACATTACGTCAGGCTAGGCCTAAATTTGGCTTACGCCCGTGGGGCTCGCTCCTTATCCAGCCGCTCGATCAAGGGATCTGGGCCACTTCGCGGTCCAGATCGGTTTTCTTTTCCAGGAGGATGCCCCGGAAGAACTGTGACAAACAATCCCAGTTGCCCTCATCCTCCAAAATCTTTTGGCAGACCGAGTCCACCGAAAATGCACCAAAGATTTGTGTGGCCTCCAGGCGGGGCCCTTCCCAACGGGGACAGCGGAAGAATGTGTGTTCCGCATCGTCGGGAACACCCGGGCAATAAATGCAGTCCGGTGAACCGGTCTTTCCCATCTGGTTCAGGTACCACCAAAAATAGACGTGACCTGTCAAAAATTGGGTCAGGTAGTAGTCCACCTCCCCATGCCGCCGTTCCAACCATGGTTGGACCTGCTTGATAAGTCGCGCAGTCCATCGTCCTCGGGTGTCGTGCTCCCAGCTGTGTTGCCACTGCTGGAAGGTTCGGGAGCGCTCTTCTGTTCTTGCCGTGTCCTTGCCGATCTCGCCTTGTCTCTGATAAATCGCTTTCCTCTCCCCTGCCAAGAGCTTGACAGGGATGACTCCGGCGACCACCAGGACGGCAGGCTCGGACACTGACCGGTAGGTGGAACACACCCGGAGCGCAGCTTGACGCTGAACCCGGGCGACTCGCAACCTGTAGCACTCCTTATCTAGAGCGCCTGCCCACACCTCTGCCCCGTAAAGAAGCACGGACTGGACCGCGGACATCAACAGACGTCTTCTGCTGGATCGGGGACCCCCGACATTGGCCATCAGCCTACTAAGGTAAGTCACTACCTTGGCGGCCTTGTCCGCCGTACGGAAGATCTGATCCCTCCAGCTTAACTTGGTGTCCACCATAACCCCGAGGTATTTGGCGGCACGAGTTGATGTGACCACCTCCCTTCCCACTCGAAACGGGACGACGGTGTCGATCCTCTTCTTCGTAAGAATCACGATCTCCGTCTTACTGAGAGCAAGTGAGAGACCGTGATCGGACATCCAGTTGTTGACCACCCGCATAACTCGGTTCAACTTCAGTTGGGCCAGCTCGACGTTGCGTGCCGCAATGAGAGCTGCGACGTCATCGGCGTACCCAACCAAAGTGGTTTCCTCAGGCATCTCGGACCTCAGGAGGCTGTCATAGGCAACGTTCCAGAGATCCGGGCCGAGTATTGAACCTTGTGCGGCACCAGAAGTGACTTCCATCGTCCGCGTTCCGTCCCTCGTGTCATAAATCAGGCTTCGAGAGCGTAGAAAATCTTCGATGAGCCGCAACAGATATGCAGGAATACGAAAGGTGTTGCGAAGCGCATCCAACATATCAGCCCACCTCGCCGAGTTGAAGGCATTCTTGACATCAAGCGTAACAAGAAGCACCCTCAGGGGCAGTGGGATTTCCACTGTACGGGTGTTTCTTGGCGACCCCGGGGTACCTGAGCCAAGCTGTGAGACCCTCCTCACAGTTCTTCCCGAGCTAGGGCCTTTCTTCTCATCTTTCAGGCCTTAGCTCACCGTCTTTATTCTTTCCTGAGCTAACCTTGCTCACCTTCTTGTTTTCAACCCCGAATCAAGGGTGTCTTTCCACCTTATTTCGACCGGCGCACGCTGGGGGGTCCTGGGAGTGTCCCTGTTGTGTTGCAGGGTCTGATGTGTGCCTCGCACTGCCGATGGTCTCCTCCAGTGTGTCGTCAGAAGCCAGCCGCTTCGGACCTTAGTCAGGAAGTGCGGCATGGATGCAGAGATCGGACTCTGCATTGCCACGGTGCGACCCCCAGCACGTCCGGCACATTTTGTGTATCGGTGCTGGGCAAACGGAGGTTTCGGGCCCCAGAGTTCTGGGGTAGGTGTGTCTTATCTCCTACGGGGGGTAGACCTCCGAGGGTGTACCCGCTCCCGGCCAATGAAGGGCCGCCTCTTGCCGCACGATGCGCTGGTGAAACAAAAGTATGGATTTTCAAAACCACAACACGAAATTAAAGGAGAATGAGCAGGCCGCCTTTAAGCGCAGCTCAAAACTGCAGAGGTCTCCGACCTCGAAGACTGGGACGCCGACGGGGGGAATTAAAGCCTCCCCTCCGCCGATCCCGTTCAAGGGTGCTGGTGTCGCCGGATCGTCGGCCGTAACCGGAAAGGAGAAGGATGAGGTTAAGCTGGGTATGGGGGTGACTGAGCCGGTAACACCTCTAGCCGGGATGCAAGGAATTCCTCCCAGGAAGAGCCCTCTTCGTCCGGCATTCGAGATGCAAATGCTTCGGCAGCAGCAGGACGATGCCAACGAGGAGGAAGACTCATGTCTGAAGAAAATGAACGATCTTTTGAAGGAGATGGCCAAGGCTCTCCTTATTCAGAAGAACGTCAACAAGGCGATTAAGGACGGAATTCCGAAACTCGAGGATTTCCTTGGCGAAATCGAGGAATGCCGGAAGATCAGGCTGAAGGCAATGAAGCAGGTGCGCGACGTTGTGAACCGAGTTATGTCTGCTTCGCCTCAAGCTCATCTGGCTGAGTCCCAGACTCAAGCCAGAAAGCGAAAGAAGAGGCAGAGCGGTTCTTCGCCGGGAAGCCCTGAGCTTGTTGAGGTGGACTCGGTGCCGAGACCGGTTTTTGTCACTGCGGCATCTCAGACATCTCCTGTCCAGGCTACTGAGTCCGCCCCGGGCGCTGCCGTGATTCCAGCGGCTACTCCTGCAGAGGTTCCTGCTCCGGCGGCTAGTCCTGCCTTGGCAGCAAACTCTGCCTCAACACCTTTGGGGGGCTGGAAGACGCGCCTGTCTAAGAAAGAAAGGAGGAGACAGAAGCAAGCGGAGGTGGCTTCGAAAAGTGCGTCGAGGGTGGAGCGGACGCAAGTCTCAAACCCGGTTGGGGAGGCCTCTGGCAAGTCTGTCAGAAAGCCTAAACAACCCAGGCCTAAGAAGCCCAGGACGGAGGCAATCTTGATCAAGCCCTTAGGGGGGCGATCTTTTGCCGATGTTCTGGGTCAGATTAGATCGCAGGCCAAACCGGAAGAGACCGACACCGTTATCAAGTCTATTCGGTGAACCCAGAACGGGGATGTCCTCCTCGAACTGGGGAAGTCGAGTGACAAGATCGGTTTTGCCGCTTCCCTCAAGACTGCACTTGGGGACAAAGGCTCAATCAAGGCCCTAGAACCGAAGTGTTCGGTCGAGATTCGGGACCTTGATGCCCTCTCCACCGAAGAGGAGGTGACCCGTGCGATCCAGGTGGCACTCCCGGAGATACCGGCTGATGGAGTGAGGGTATGGCTGACTAAGCCCAACCGAAGTCAACTCCGGATGGCTGTTGCTGAGATGGGCGAAAAGCACGCCAATAAGTTGCTTAGCCTTCAGCACCTCAGAGTCGGTTGGGTCAGTTGCAGGCTCAAACGGAGGGTGGTAGTTTCGAGATGCTTCCGCTGTCTCGGTTTCGGCCACTCCTCCCGAAACTGTAAAGGGCCCGACAGGAGTGCCAACTGCTTCCAGTGTGGAAGCCAGGGCCACAAACGTAAGGAATGTTCCTCGAGCCCCTCCTGCTTCCTCTGCAAGGATTCAGGCTCCAGTGCCCTCGGTCACTTACCCGGGTCTGGTCAGTGCGGTGCCTTCAGAGCCGCACTTGAACAGGCAAAAGGCAGCGGCCGGTAATTCGCATCCTCCAGGCCAACCTTCATAGATCCTGGGGAGCTGATAACCTTCTAGATCAGCTCGCCCGAGAACTTGGTGCTGACGCGCTCCTTATCAGCGAACAGTATCGGGACAGAGACCCAAACATTTGGATCTCAGACAGCCTCGGTACTGCTGCATTTTGGGCACGTAATACACAAGATGTCTTGGTGCGGAATCATGGGCGCGGCCGAGGATTCGTCTGGGTTCGGTGTAGGGACGTGACTATCTTCAGTTGCTACCTCACACCCAACGAGGCCGTCCAGGACTTCCGCGACAAGATAGATAGCCTAGAGGAGTGCGTTCTCGGCACCACCGGGCATGTCGTCGTTGGTGGCGATTTCAACGCCAGGGCCGTCGAGTGGGGAATGCCCTCTACCAGCTCCCGGGGGAAATACATCCTGGATTTCATCGCCAGGGCCGGTCTTGTCGTCCTCAACCAGGGCGACACACCTACTTTTTGGCGCCCCGGGCAGAGAGGCACGATCCCTGACGTCACCTTTGCGTCTGAGTCGCTCCTTCCGAGGATCTCTGGCTGGAGGGTTGTGGAGGACTACACGGGTAGCGACCACCAATACATCGTGTTTGACCTGCATGATCAGGCAAATCGTCAAGTTTCCGCATCTCGGGAAGGGCCACGCCGGTGGAACACCAACAAACTGGACATGGTCAAGTTCACTGAAGTCATCTCTCGGGGAGCGCAGGGGAATCCTGGTGAGGCTGGAGCCGAGGCACTAGTAACATCCACGATGGAACTTATCGTCTCGGCCTGCGACCAGTCTATGCCGCGAAGGAAACCCCGACGCGACAAACAACCCGTTTACTGGTGGACTGAAGAGATTGCGGAACTCAGAAGAACATGTTTAAGAACTAGACGAGCCGCCACTAGAGCGAGAATTCCCGCAGACAGAGTTCGTAAGTCGGAGGCCTATAAAGCTGCGAGAAAATCTCTCCGCCAGGCGATCAACAGGAGCAAGGCGAATAGCTGGAGGAGACTTCGTGACGACGTTGATTCCGACCCGTGGGGCCTGGGTTACAAACTTGTAACACAGAAACTCGGCGCCCGCTCTCCACCTTCCATCATGGAGGGCGCCACCATGGGGAGGATCGTCGCTGCGTTGTTTCCTGAACATCCACAGCGACCGCCGGTTGACTTCGGACAAGTAGAGGACGTTCCACTTTTCACTTTCGAGGAGCTGGAAACCTCCGTTCTCTCCCTGAAGAGCAACAAGGCTCCTGGCCCGGATGGGATTCCCAGTGAGGCTTTAAGGAAACACTGACTTGTTGTTGAGAATGTACAATGCCTGTTTGGTAGAAGGGGTGTTTTCGGCTCCCTGGAAAACAGCCAGGCTTGTACTGATCAGCAAGGGCAAAGGTGATCCCGAGCTGCCGTCGTCCCACAGGCCTCTCTGCATGTTGGACACGGCTGGGAAGCTGTTCGAGAAGCTGATCCGTTCCCGCCTGACTTCTGCCGTGGAAGCTGCCGGGGACTTATGCCCCCGTCAGTACGGCTTCAGAAAGGGACGGTCAACGATCGACGCTGCCACCGAAGTTCAGAGAGCTGTGGAGAGAGCCGAGAGCCATATAGGTAATTATTGGAGGTATCTCATCTTATAGAGGTAAAATATGTTACGTAAAATTGAGTTACGTATAGTTCATTTTTCAACTAGAACAGGTTTTTCCAAGGGTATTGAAGATAATTTGAGTAACCGAAGATTTCAAGTTATTGAGATTCGAGTAAGCGAGCGTCGACTGAAGGATGACAAGAGACTTACAGCGGCAGAGTAGTCGGGAGAGGCCAGCCGGAAGTAGACGCCCACACGGTCGACAGTGACCGGGTCTATGGCTTGCCACACCTCCACCTTCACCTACATCTAGTAAGCAAGCGTCAACTGAAGGATGACAAGAGACTTACTGCGGCAGAGTAGTCGGGAGAGGCCAGCCGGAAGTAGACGCCCACACGGTCGACGGTGACCGGGTCTATGGCCTACCACCCCTCCACCTTCACTTACATCTAGTAAGCAAGCATCAACTGAAGGATGACAAGAGACTTACTGCGGCAGAGTAGTCGGGAGAGGCCAGCCGGAAGTAGACGCCCACACGGTCGACGGTGACCGGGTCTATGGCCTGCCACCCCTCCACCTTCACCTACATCTAGTAAGCAAGCATCAACTGAAGGATGACAAGAGACTTACAGCGGCAGAGTAGTCGGGAGAGGCCAGCCGGAAGTAGACGCCCACACGGTCGACGGTGACTGGGTCTATGGCCTGCCACCCCTCCACCTTCACCCCCAGCTGGTGTATAGTCACTTTGTGTGTATACCTGTGTCTCATCTTGCCTGCCAATCATGAACAACAAACGTGAAAATAGCACAATGAAAACGTTTCAAAACTACATAGGAAGGTTTTAAAGGTTGAAGCACTTCTTTAGTAGATTAAGTTTAGCATGTAAGGGTTTTTAAAGTGAGATTTTTTATTCAGCACAACCCTAAACCAGCACATAGATCATTGGACACAATTCTGCCACTGCGGCCGCTTTTTCACAATTCAAGAGTATCTTGGTGTTATTTGACATTAATTAAGAAAATTTGGAAGATTCCACAAAATACTCTATAGTAGTCAATAAAACTGCTTATATATGTCATGATGTAAATTGGTACCTGATGCAGTTCTTTCTTAGATAAATTTATTAGCAGATAAAAAATCTGTCTTACCCAGATGACTATAACTATAACATATGAGAAAATTCAAGTGTTTTGAACAGTGTTTATTGAGTGGTGTGAAAAATATCCCAGATCTTTTATAACCCCACATAACACCTTCATACCGTAGTTTATGATTCCTATCTGTTTCATCTATGATTAAAATTGACTCACTAACCTAATAAAACCTACTGGTTTTTCCATTTTGGACTTTAATATAGAATATATTAAATGGTTACAACATTTAATAGTATTAGGAGAAAATAACAATCCAAAATTGGGTCAACTGTTATAATTTTACCTCGCTCCTCAAATGAGAAAGGAATAGTTTCACCGTGATCCACAGCTGTCCACTGCTGATTTCTGTCTGAATTCCTCCTCTCATTCTCAACTCCATCAATGAAACTAAAACAAAATCGGAAAAGGTTATATTAAAAAGGACCATCTCAATAAAAAGGATTCGCATTATTAATGAAGCGATCTTAATTTTATAATAGTATTGATTCAATATCAATATCGCTACTTGGTTAAGATAACAATTTTAGGCCTACTATAAAGTTTGTGTAGGCAAATTTAGTTAACTCTCTTTTACATAAAAAGCATGAGATGTGCACATTGATGGTATTTTTGTGTGATGATTTGGTTTTACATAGGATTGATACTGATTCAGCCCAGATTACTTTATGTGATCCAACAAGAGATTAAACTGTCTATCACGCATTTAGCAAACATTTTTTTGACATCAGGACATAAGCATCTAGACCATTTTTTAGAAATAACAAAGTAAATATTTTGGAGTAAACCTTTTTTTAAGGAGCTAAAAAGTTTTGACTGGTATATTTTATGACCATTGAAACTATGTGTTGCGACATACGTGTTATTAGATGTTGTAATGGTTGTGAACCACAGCCTGGACCCCGTATCGTTGCGGAGAGCAAACGGAACGAAGGGAGACCTCCTCCGATACCCAGGCGGACTGCCCAGGGCCTTCAGGTTGGCAGTGCTGTCACACCGAGCACTGGAAACATCAAGAGCAGGGATCAATCAATGCTTAGAGGGCTCCCAAACAAAGAATGTGTCATGTTTCGCTAGTTAAATTGAAATAGCTATTTGTGTATTAATAGTGTAAAGTACGTCATTGACACTCAAGAATTGTAGATGACTATTGTACAAGAGCGGCAATGACTATTTGTGCTCGTAATACACAGAAGATTTTTCCTACCATCATAATTGCAACAGATGAAACACTTTATTGTAGGTATACAAAATGTCATTTAGATTATGTTTGATTTGTTTCTGGTGGAACACACTGTTAACTGTCTAACATAACCTCAAACTAAAATAGAAGCAATTACTAAACGACAACAATGGCATACAGCTGTGACTTTAAATTGCTGTTTGATTTAGCGTGCGGTAAAGAACATCGCTGTTCTAGAGCGGAAAAGTAAACGGAAACCGGAAATGAACTGTTTTGCGTAGGGTTTACAGGTGTGGCAATGTGATTATTTTCATACAGTGGTAGGAAAAATTACTTAAAAACCTCTAAAGCTTTCCTATGATTCTTTTCTTAAGTTGTGGTATTTCTCAATTGTGGATTTTCAAAAGGCTTCAAAAAGATTAAAGAAAACATAAATAACTCTTTTAATTCAAGAACCTGTTTTAATTATGGTAGTGTTGACCTTTAGTTTTCAGATTAGACTTTGCCAACATTGATTTTTAACAACGTAAAATTACTTAAAAATAGTTCACCTTAAAAGGGACGTGGTCAAAGGGGACATCAAATCACAGGGTGACACAGTTACTGGCAAGCAACTGTGTCACCTGTTACAAAATCCTACCTCACGGTAGGAGCCTATTAAGATTTAACCTATGATCGAGTGTTTATTATATACAGAATTACATTGGTTTGCCTAAAAACTCTAATAGGCTATCACACAGGTTTGTACATCAATATGATTTCAAGAAACTCCCAAACATAACCTCAGCCATTATTGGCAGTCTGAAGCACAAGATAAGGGCTTAACTCGACAAACACCTTCACCAAATACATGATCATCGAGGAGACATAGACACATAAGATAATAAAATATTTCAATAAAAATGAACTAGGTCTAATATCTTTACAAAATTTATTTTTTCTTCTCTGCTCTTTAGCCCAATTGTTAACCACACTTGATCGAACAACAACAATGTTTCAATGAATGTTTATAAAACAATGGGTTAATGGGTTGCAAACTGACCTCTCCTTCGGGTTGTAGTAGTCCTGAGTCCATGTCTCCTTGACACTGTTAAACAGCTCCACCAGAGTGCTGGTGATGTTGATGTTGAGGACATCTTCACTCATCAGGTAAACCTGCTGTCTCTCCTGTGTCTTCTCCCACTGCAGGCTGCATCTGAAAAACGGATGACAATGTTACAATGATAAAATGCAAATATTTATATTCATAAGTTTTTAAGCGAAAATGGCTCTAACATTTCAAAGGAGGATTAATATATAAGACAACTAACTTGCCTTAAAATGTGATTATGAGCTTCAAAGAAACACTAGTACACCAAAAATTATGAGATTTTTACTCTCTGTATGGTTTTTTTTCCAAAGAGAAAATGGCTGTTGCACAAAATAGTTTTTAAATTTAATTCCTAAAAGGGGAGGGCGAGATATCTGTGACCTAAAGGTAACCACCCTAGTGGTCTGAGGATTGCAATATCACAAGTCCAATAAGGTGGGAGACAAAGCAAGGGAAAACTGGAGTATGAACAACATAAAAATTTAGCTTAAATCTGTTCCATGAACCACTCTTGGAGTGATGATAACGCCACCCTAAATAGACTGCTCCTCAAAGTCACAGGAAAAGGGGGAGATTGAAAATTAAGGGCACATGAAATCTGCAATATCACAACAGGAAAATGAATAGAAAACAACCACACTCAGTCCACCTCCGATATCCAGGCGGACTGAGTATGTGGTGCTGTATGTTTTGCTTTGGGGGGGGGGGGGGGGGAGGTATGGGGAAAAGGAAAAACAACCTTCTGTAAATTTGATTTCTTCAGGAAACACTGTATAATCTACTTCCACAATGCAAACACAGAGGAAAAATGGCTGCTTTAAGAGTAAAAACCTACTAACGAGTGCGGGCAAGGCTTCTAGGCCCTTAGTATGTTTACACTTTCCCATCCCCATGTCCATACGCTTGGCATGTTGTGTATGCTCTACAACAGTCTAAAGATCTAAAACTCACCATAAAAAAATGTTACAACTACTTAAGAGAGCGTTGGAGTGCCGCCATGTTGGATTTATTTCCCATAAGAGCAATGCTAAACTTGTCCCCGGCATTTGTCATATAGTTTCTTTATTTTTTGTCCGATCGGTTCAGAATAAATAGCGTTTCAATTTCAATTAAATTCACCGTTCCTTTTGCGAGATCGATTCTTTGTAAATAATTTATACAATTCTGTAGAAAAAGTTTTAAAAGTAGTAAAAAACTTGCTTTGTTGTTTCAAGTGATTAAAAAACACTGATTTATAAAAAAATTTCCCACTCGCAAACCAAATCCGCCTTGGTGAACCCTTTATTTAGAGATATAAACCATTATTTTCTGATTACAAATAAAAGAGTTATTTGGATTTCCGTTTAACATTGCTCTTATGGGGGAAAGACGGAATCCGGATTGACTCCAACGCCCTCTTAAGATTTACAATGAAAACACAATAATAAAAGAATAAAGCTTTTGTGAGTCTTTTTTTGACTACAAGTATAATAAAAGGGGTAAAATAAAATAGCCAAATTTTTTTTTTAATATTCATATTTTGAAAAAAAACATTCATAATCAAATATAAAAGATATAAACCAAAAACCATTAAAGTGTGCAGGTGATTTACTCACGACCAAGGCTCAAGGAACGGTTCCCAGCCGGACAGTGTTCGGTTGTAGTAGTCGCTGTGCAGCGCGCAGTTGGCGGAGCCGTTCTGCAGTGCCAAGTTCTGATGGTAGACGAGCGAGCCGAGCGTCAACTCCAGCAGAGGCACGTCAGCGTCTCGGCAGTCGTCGATGATGCAGACAGACAAGCAGTCCGTCTCCACCTGCCACCATAGCAAAACAGTTACACTTTATATCATTGAAGGATAGGTATTGGGAAATTTTTAGAAACAACTTTAATCTCAATCATTAGATGTGAATTGCTAACAATGTATGTTATTTTTACTTGTAGCACTCGACTGCCTCTCTCTAATGAAGAAAATACGATAAGTTCCTCAACTTTTGGTTAGACCATTTATAATTTGACATTCCAGCAGAGGGTAGTAATCAAGTATTCAAAATATAAGACACACAAAAAAAAAAAAAAACCACAATAACCGACGGTAACTATAGGAAATCATATTTTAATTCCTAATTGTAAAATACACATTTTACAAACTTTTCATTTTTCACCACCTGTAGCTGTTCTGTTCAATTGATAAATTATATTGACGTGATAAAAAATTAAACCACATTTTGATGTCTAGATATAAACTTGAGTAACTGAAAAAATCAGCATTGATGAGCTCACCTGTTAGCTAATATTGAACTTACTGAGATTAATGCACGCCTACATCATTCATTTTATTCACATCATTGAGTTATTCATTTCCTACAGCTAAAAAAAAAAAAAAAATTGCTTAACAACTGCAGCTTGTTATATATTTGCTTTCTAAAACTCTTCGCTGAACGATATTACAGGAGAATTACCTCGATGGCAGTGAAGGAGCGGTTGGCGTTGGCCTGGTCCCGGTCGCCGTGGGTCTCCACGACGGGCAGAGCGTTCTGTGTGAGCCAGAGCGCAGCGTCGTCCAGCTGACCCCCGCACATGTCCAGCGCCTTAGTGCAATCCTCCTCCTTGAACCCGAGGGCGCTCAGCTTCGCCAACTGACCTGTTCAACAGTTCATACTCTCACCAACTTTCAATGATCTGGAAAGTGACGGACTACTGGTCTGGATAAACTGTCATTGAAGACCATATCCATTGCCACAGCACACTGTTCGACGAGTGACTAATCTTTATTTATACACAATACTTCAGCAAAAGCACATTATACTTTTTGAATAATTACTGTAGGACTACTAAAATAAAATCTAGAGAATTTCAAGTTTATCACATACATATTAACAAAGACATCTTTTAAAAAAATATTTAATTCATTCATGATAACTGTATTATATTTATTTTTTCAATTGATAAAATAAATTATAATTAATGTTAACATTTTATTATATTTTTTTTGTGCAGTTTGGATGTTATTCCATAAAACATTGAATTTCAATTCCCGGAAAAATTAAAAATTTTTAGATCTGATCTTATGATGTCTGGCATTTATTAGCGTTCTGCTGGAAGGGTAAGATCCCTGGAGAGTTGCTTCCTTAATGTCGCAAGGCCGAGAGAATGTTGGCAGCTGTCTGATGCGAATACTCACTTCTAAAGTTGGCAGGCCTGGTACTGGTAGTGACTCTATGCTGTGGCTGTGCGCACACGACGTCTGTATAGGAATGTTGGCAGCCTGCGCTGCAGGTACTCACTTCTAAAGTTGGCAGGCCTGGTGCTGGTAGGGGACCCTATGCTGTGGCTGTGCGCACACCACGTCTGTATAGGAATGTTGGCAGCCTTGCGCTGCAGGTACTCACTTCTAAAGTTGGCAGGCCTGGTGCTGATAGGTGACTCTATGTTGTGGCTGTGCGCACACCACGTCTGTATAGGAATGTTGGCAGCCTGCGCTGCAGGTACTCACTTCTAAAGTTGGCAGGCCTGGTGCTGGTAGGTGACTCTATGCTGTGACTGCGTGCCCACCGTGTCTGCTTAGGCACCGACTCCAGCATTTGGGAGAACATGCGGACGTCGTGGTATGACAGCCGCAGGCTAAGGTGAACCATCTGGACCTGGCAAGGCAAGAATAGGGGTGAGTGATGAAGTGGTACTGGCACACACTGTAAAGGAAACAATTTAAACTCAACAATTTTTTCAAATTTTTCTGTTAACTTGAATCTCTGTTAATTATGGGAGTTTATTAAGCACTAAGCTATTAATAATGATATCTGATTAATAACCAGATTATAGCTTATATTTAAGCTTTTTTATTTACATTAAAGGAAATTAACTATGGGAGGCTAACTGTCATGAGTTAAAATAATATCTAATTTTACTTGATAAGTAAATACCCCCCCCCCCCCCCCCCCCCGTCGCAGCAGACCTGCGTACTCAGCGAATTTCCAAATTAGTAATATTAATTTTGACCACATAAAACTGTAAACCAAATAAAATCACATGCTCATAAATAGGGAAATAAATGTCTATTCTCCTTATGATACATATGGGGAGAGTATGCAGGTATGCTGCCATGGGGAACACTAAAAGTAGGTTTTTATCATAAAAAAAAATTATTTCGACCATATGAAGCCATGTACTAAGTTTCATCAATATCTGTCCATTGATAAAGGAGTTTGCCTATTCTCCATATGATTAACATGGAAAAAGAGTATGCAGGTTTGCTGCCATGATAAGCACAAAAACCAAGATTTTTTACCATAAATGGATGAATTTCAACCAAATGAAGCTGAATTCCAAGTTTCATCGAAAAATATTGGTTAATAAGTGAAATATTAATACATCCCAATTATCCATAAGATTAACATTGGAGCCCCAAAATACAATGTACTGTCTTTAGACTTTTTAATATCTCGGTAACCAATGGAGATAGAGCGAAGCTTCAAAATACTAAATTGTGTGTTTTTTTAAGCTAAATCCAATGGTCAGAATAAAAATTTAAAATTTACATATGAAAAATACAAAAAATCCATTTTTGGGGTACAAAACCCCTCAAAACTACCCCTTCCGGTAGGTCGATATGTCTGGTTTACGAACTCATCCGAATAAACGTAGGATTACACATCTCTACCAAATTTGGTGTCGATCGGACCATTTTTACGAGAGTTATTGTGTCTAGGGACACATATCTATATATATAATTCCGTAAGCGAATCGGTCTTCATGAAATATCTCGAGTTAGAAGAAAGGTAGGGTATTGTATGATGGCTCATTTTAAAGCTTGAGGGCCAAGGACGTAAGGAAAAATACCAGAATCGTCAAAAGTTACCTGGGCTTCGCCCCATTGGACCTTGAAGTTCTAATGTTAATCTAATAGGAAGAAGATTTTTAGATCTAAACGTGTGATTAAGCAGATGATCCAGTGAATAGTTTTTATCATAAACTCAGCTGGTTATTGAACAGATATTTTGAGTTAAGATAACCATATTTAACTATAACTTTTTAAAATTTGCAATGCACTATAAAAAAAAAGGAAAACACCAATAGTGATGGAAAAATTACGGATCCACGGTAGATTTTTTTCTTCAAAATCTATGTCATTATGATTTTGTGTGCTGAACATACCGCTGTAAAAAGTGACTTAGCCGTGGTATGGTTGATATAATAGTTAATAAAGTGGCTTTAATCAGTGAATGTCATTAAGATATTACGTTACTGCTTTATATATTGGCTATTTAGTGGTTAGAGTTGAATAGTTTTTTTTTTTGTAATTGTTTATTTTTGACTAAATCATATTATGTAAACTACTAATATTGGATAACCTCCGTATGAGGAATATTTTGTTTTCTACATTCTCTGCTTCTTTCCTTACATAGGTCGTACGGAATCAATAATTGCCCATTAATACATAAATACGGGAAGCTTTTCATGTATGCAGTGTGCAAAAACTAACAATATGTCAAACAATGTTCTACTTTATTGAACGAATAGACAAAGTAGACTACAATCATAGCACAAGGAACTAGTGATGTGTCGGTACCAAAATTTCAAAGTCGGTACCGGTACCGGTTCTTTTAAAGGATCGGTTCTCGGTTCTCGGTACCGGTACCAAGTACTCATTTTTTTATGAGGTTAATATAAAAGAAAATATGAAAAAATTGTATATTGAAGTAATATTTCAAAAGAAGTGAGAAATTAGGGATTAAATTAAACAACACATGCAAGTAAAAGAATAAGGATTGAATGACAATTAAGGAAGGAACAGTGTTGGGGTGTGTATGGGAAATCATCAAAAGTTTATTTGACTAAAAATGATAAAAAATAATAAAATGTGTGTTTTATAATAATTTTTTAATGTACAGTAACATATCTAGGGGTCCACAAGCCAACTTTTAACACTCACACTAAGGGTTAGGCCTGGTAAAAAATCCTTACCCTTAGGTCTCACTGGTCTCAGACCAAAAACGAGTTGGGCTGAAAAGTATTTTTATTTTTAATTGTTAATTCTCCAACTACTATCTGTTTTAATTATAAATGTATTTGTTATACTGTATTTCATTTTTGAAATATATTTAATGGGTTTGAAGTTTTTAATTAAAAAATTTTATTAAATTATAACAAGATGCTTTTTACATTATAAAACAGTAATTGTATTATAGAATGATTTGCTTAACAACAATGCTTTTCTAATTTTGAATGAAAAGTCACACAACTTTAGTTGACGATTTATTCAATTTGTGAGAATTAGACGAATCAAACGAGCCATCTCTTAGCTTTCTATGGCAATTGGTTCAAAAAGTAGCAATTGGTACTAGGAGCAAAAAACACCCCTCATGAATAAATTACTGCCGGACGTCGAACAACAGATAAGCTGAACAATAGATCGTCTCCGGGGCGGCCGGCTCACGGAATGTGCCGGGTTTTTGCGTCGCGTTTTCCTTGTTAGCGGGATCGCCGGCCACGTAAACAACTATTGTTCGGGATAAAATGCATTTTGTTTAGATAATTGTTTTTAGTTTTAATTCAGTAAAATAATATTGAAACAAAATAATGAACTATTTTTTCAACCGAAAATCATTGAACCTCGATTATATTTCTATCTATTTGTAAACATTAGACGAAAAATGATCCATAATTTGTTTTTGTTGGACAAATAATTCAGGATATAGGAGATAAGGAAACTGTACTCTTATCTTATCAGTCAATTGTTGTGGCGAAACGCGCGTTGGCCCGGCTGCTCCCCCCCTTCATCCATGCGCCCGACGGACAGAACAATAACTTATTGATAAGATAAGAGTTCGGAGTTTTTATCAGTCCACCTGACCGTCTCAAATTACAATCGCATTGTTAATTTCCAAGAAAACTGTGGACGGGCGTGTTTGGTTTCAGTTAATTTTATTGCAAACAGACCGAGGTACCGGTACCGAGGTACCGATATTTTGACATCGGTTCTCGGTACCGGTACTTTTGCCAAGAACCGGTGGTACCGAGAACCGACTTTAGGTACCGACACATCCCTACAAGGAACGTTGTTTAGACTCAAGTGACTGGTGGGGGTTAGGGGGGCACGAAGGGTGTCGGTGGCACAGGGGAAGGGGGGCATGGGGGCCCTCGGTGGAGGCATGGGTGGACATGCTAAACACGGGGAGGAACGGCAGGTAAGGGGGCATGGGGATATGGGGGCCACGGGGGGTATGTGGCCACAAGAGGCACTAAAGACGTCGGTGGCACAGGGGGTAGTTGGTCAGGGGGTTACAGGGGAGGAATGGGGGGCCTCGAGGAAGAACGGTGGGCATGTGAGCTTGGGAGAATGGGGGACTCAGAGGCATGGAGGCATGGGGGTACGGGGCATGGGGGAACTCGCCACTCGAGCCACGTGGGCATAGGGGGTACAGGAAGCACGGGTCATTAGATGAGGGCATGGGGGAGACTTGGGGGTGGACATAGGGGGCACGGGAGAGGAATGGGGGACATAGAGAGCACGGGGGCATCAAGGAAGAACGGCGGACATGTGAGCACAGGAGAATGGTATAACACAGCACAGAGGTATAAGGGGTTTGGGGGCATGGGCGGTACTCGGGCCACGAGGCACAGGGGGTACAGGAAACACGGGTCACGAGAGGGGGCATGGGAGGTTTGGGGTACATAGGGGAACGGAACGGGGAGGAATGCTGCAGGAATCGGGGAACGGGGATATGGGAGACACGGGGAGGATTGGCGGGCATCATAGGAGGTACAGGAAGCACGGGTCATGAGATGAGGGCATGGGAGGGACTTGGGGGGACATAGGGGCACGGGGGAGGAATGAGGGACATAGAGAGCACGGGGGAGGAATGAGGGACATAGAGAGCACGGGGGCATCAAGGTAGAACGGTGGACATATGAGCCAGGTGAATGGTGGTCACAGAGGCAGAGGAAGTATGGGGGCATGGGGGATACTCGAGCCGCAAGGCATAGGGAGTACAGGAAGCACAGGTCACGAGAGGGGGACACATGGGAGGCTCGGGGGGGACATAGGAGGCGCGGGGAGGAACGGCAGGCATAGGGGAACGGGGATATGGGTGGCACCGGGTGGAATGGCGGTCATGGAGGCACAAGGATATTGGAGACACGGGGGTATGGGCATGTCGGCACGAGGTGCACTAGAGATGTCGATGGCACTGGGGGTAGCTGAGTATGGGGGACGGGGGAGGAATGGGAGACATAGAGAGCACCGGGGCCTCGAGGAAAAACAGCGGGCCTGAGAGTTTGGGAGAAAGGGGAGAATGGAGGAACGGAGGTACGGGGCATGGGGGTACTCGTTCCACGGGGCATAGGGGGTAAAGGGAGCTCGGGGGGAGAGGGGAACGGGGGAGGCTTTAGGGGTCATATGGGAAGCACAGGGAGGAACGGTGGGTATCGGAGCACGTAGGTATGGGCGACATGGCGGCATTGGCATTGGGCACATTTGGCACGAGACGTCGGAGGCACTTTGGTTAGTTGGACATGGGATACACAGAGGAGGCATGCGGGACATAGAGGGCACGGGGGCCTCGGGGAAGAACGGCGGGCATGTGGGTACAGGAAAATGGGGGTCACACTGACATGGGGGGCACAGGGGTTCGGGGGAATGATGGTACTCGGGCCATGGGGGCATATGGGGTACAGGAAGCACGGATCACGAAAGGGGTCGAAGGACATGGCAAGTGTCTGGGGAGTGGGGGGCACAGGGGTCCTAGATGCAGTAGTGTACAGTAGTAATGGGATAATAACCATTTCGTCATGTTGTACGGTATTAAACTACTGTATTCACTTGAGTTACGAACTCATTATGTGTACATGTTTAAGTTCAAAACTAATTTTATTGCGTCCCGCAGTCTAATCGTGCAAAAAATATGTTTTCCACAAAAAAGACCTTTTTTTAAACAACCTACTGTATTGTTTAAAGCAAAGGGAAAATATTGGCGAATAACTGATTTGTTACCACAAAAAAATATTCGTCAAGATTAAGTAATATTGATAAGAAAATCCATCCGTGTAAATTCACAGTATAGCTTGGGAAGAAATTTAATAATTGTGCAACTAGGTGATGAATTGAAACTTAATTTTTGAGATAACATCATAATTTGTTTGGATTTTTAGGGGCATTTGCCCCTACAAGCCCCTAGTGTATATATATATATATATAAATTTTAATGACTATTATTTTTGGTCTCTGGGCACCTCAAAACGAAAAAGTAACATGGTCCCGGGCTTAGGTCTTACCATGAGACCTACGGTAATAGCTTATTCCCTATGGGAAATTCGCTAAAAACACTGAAAAATTTCATTAGCCTACATCAGATGTCTGAAATTATAAAAACTCCAACGTCAAATTCCCCCTAAGACAACCTACTGTCTTTAGTAAATATATTTTTTCAGTAACAGTCATACTCATGTATATTTATTTCTAACTCCAGAAGGAAATATAACTGTCACATACTAAATATTCTAAAACACATCAAATAAAAAAAATTGTTTCCAGACAATTTAATTGTTTGATGTTATACGTTAATGGTGTAATTTTGAGCTTTTGTAACAAGCAACAGTCTTGCCAGTATAATAGGTTGTACAATATACTGAGGGGTACTAAAAGTGATTGTCTCATTAATTAAAGTTAGAGTTAACATCTCAGTTTTTAATTTATATAAATTCATTTTCCTACTTTATTTCCATGTAAATATTATGTTGGGAGATGATACACTTTTTGGCAACATTTTACTATTTTCTTTGGCCTAAGCTTATGTCCAAAAGTACTGCCTACTGTTATACAGTAAGATAGTATTCTATTCCCTGACAATTCTTTGACTTAGAGATCACAAATTCAATTCCAGAGATGGCCCCAGTCGGTATGATTTTGGGATACTTCTCCAAAAAATGTTCTCTCAGCACAATGTCTCTGGTGTAAACTCAACCGGAGGAAGAAGTCTAAGTTTTACCTTGAGTGTTTTGACTCCATTGTCCATCACTATTTCTATGTTGACTGTGACTGGATCTATGATGGAGAGAGCCGTTTCGTCCTCCATTCCCAGGATGCAAGAGAACATCTCGCAGTGGTTCAGGTTACAGGAGAGCGGCTTTTCGGCCACCAGAGGCCGATACGTGATCACCGTCGTGCTCTATAAACAACATAACACCATTCAAGTTTGAAGTTAATTTTAAAATAAAATACCAAACAATTATATTATTAACCAAATTCATAAAAAAGTTGGTGTAAATGGTATTCTGATGGGGGATCTAAATTTATATTCTAAATTATTAATTTAATTGTAAGGTGAGGAAAATAATGTGAGGGGAGAGTACTTGACCTTGCATTTGTAGGCAGTTATTAAACACTAACTTGTTTATGCTGACCTACTGGTTGCGCTGGTTTAATAAGGTCAGCTTTGGAGAATCAGGCGGGCATTTGAGCGGTTTGATATGGGATGGAGTGTTAGGTCCATGGGACCAAATCCCAGGGCACTGGTAAGTCTAGATTAAGTGGGTATTTTCTAAATGTGGGGCTCCATCCAAATTCATAAACTATTAAAGGGTTCTTTAGTGTAAATGGTTGATTTATTCTAAAAAAATTTTTTTCAACCTTATAACTTTAATCAGTTAAATGTTTATTTACTAACATGTTTATAACTAACGTGAGTTTGTATTGCTATTGTTATTCTGCTGTTTGAAATTAATGTATGTCTATGTTTGAAATAGGGTGTTCGAAAACTCTCTTCTGAAACTCCGTGTGGTGATTCCTAAGATCAAAATTAACAAATGAGCTCATTTCAACATATGTCCTAAAATGCTTTGTTAAGCCGCCAGCCAGCATTTTGTTTTTACATTTAATTTTTATTTCAATAATGGAAATAAAATAATATTGATAAATGATGGTATTGTTGTCAAAACTGAGAAAATAAATGAAATTGAAATTGACGTTTTGTGACCCCGGTTAATCCGCAACCCGGTTTACCCGCCCCCAATAAAATAATAAAATAATATGGTTATTATGGTGGGACAAAATAACCAGTAAAATCAAATATAGCCAGTAAAATAATCAAATAAGACGTTATGAAAAAAAGAAAATAACAAAATCAATTCAATTCATTGTGTGATGTAAAAAAAAAAGATTTTTTTCTGATCTGTAGTTTTAAATTGAAAAAAAAACCTAGTGGCCATTTTAAATTGTTAAACTAAATCTTAAAACCAGTAAATTTTATCAAAAATTTTCAAGTAACAAAAAAAGTTACGGTTTTAATTATCTAACCAAGGATACCAAGTTTTGTAAGGATCTGACAACAAATAACCAAGTTATTGCGATTTATATACTAAAATAACCTTGATTTATAATGCAAAATCAATGGTTTTCTGCAGAAAAATGACAATATCTCCGTTATTTATTGTCAGATCCTTATAAACTCTGCGTCATTGGTTGGATGATTAAATTTGTCAACTATTTTGTTACTTGTAAAATATTTTAAAAATTCACTGGTATTAAAATGTTTTAGTTTAAAGTTTCAATTTTTAAATGGTTTGCACAATAAATATAATTTTTGAAAAAAAAATTTTCCTGAAAATGAACATTGTGAAAAAAATTATACTGAATATTAGCTTAATATTTAACCATCCGTTACGGAGTTAATTGTTGAAATTTATTAAGTGTAAAAAAACAAAATGGCTGTTAGCAGCTTAACAAAGCATTTTAGTATGTATGTTCTCTTGAATTTTTGTTTATTTTGATACAAGGAATAAAATAACACCACACAGAGTTAGTAGGGAGGCTCCGACCACCCAGTATATATCTTTCAATTAACTATATTTAGTTTTACCTAGCTTATTCTGTCTGACTAGCAGAGGAGTGCAGTATGAAAAAGCAGTTGGACATATAAAATAAAATACTTTAATTTATCATCCAAAAAATGTAAAATTTTTGAAAAATGATTAAAAAATACCTTTCAAATGAATTCTGCCAACCATTTTAAACAGTAACCTTTTACAGATAAAAATTCACTGAAACCATAAACATTACCTTCAGGATGACGGCGTTGGAATCCCATTGCGAGGTATCTTCAACAAACACAATTTCAGAGTTGGTGATGTTCAGTTTCATCTCAAAAGGTATGGGAGCTTCGGGATTCGTTGGCTTTTCCTCCTTCTTGTTGTTGGAAACTGTCGAAAAAAAGTCATTTAGTAAAAGTATGTTACTATCCCTCAGTGTAATACAGCAGAACCCCTTCAGTAATTTGAAAGTAAAAAAAACCCAAATTATTCTTAAATTAAAAAATAAATAAAAAAGAACAGAGTTATAACAGTTACAACTCTGTTACTATAACTCAGACAAATCTGTGGCTGGTTTTAGGGAGGATATAACATGCAAGTTTAAAGTAAACCAAGAAATAGTACTGAAGATTATTTTAATTCTACTGAATTTCAGACTTATACTTTTGGCAGTCGGCTGTCTCACTCTTGAGAAAAATACAACAATACATTCTTGAACTTAAACGACGATGTATTTATTGTTTAGTTCATGTTTGTTTTCTGGTAGGGGGTCATGGTAATTTTTTTTTTTGTGATAAGATAACTCATCCAGTCTAACAGGCTGATAAAATGCAAACCAATCGTCGAATGTAAATCCGCTGAGACTTTTTCCTCTGATTTCCAAAAATTAAATAAAACTTCACGAACTAAAAGCCAAAAAAAGGTCATATTCTGTTCACGAACTTTATATAAAAATAAGATGTGATCCTTAGTAAAGAGAACAAGGAACCACATTGTGAGTCTAAACTCCATGTTGTAAGTCTAAACTGATGACTCCACAGTGTGTGATAGACGGCTTCCAACCACCAAGCGATGATTTCAGACTATTAATTGTTAATAAATGGATTTTCATTTTCTTATTATTATTATTATATATGTTATTGCTATGTTGTTACTATAAAAATCTTGCAAGAGCTAAAAAAGTAAACAATTTAGTATTTTTAACCATTAAGTTATCCTGAGTGGTTGCAGAGAAAATCAAAAAAGAAAATTATTAACGAATAAATAAATATTTGATCCAATCAATGTGATATCAAAAGATTTTTATTTCATGGTATTAATCATGTACAGAATACTATACTTTCGAATGTCAAATGGCAAATTGATTAACACGGTAGATATATTGCATTGAATAATATATAAATATGTCGGATCAGATCAGATTTTGTTTTTGCTTTTTCTCTTCAACCACTCAAAATACTCCCATGCTTGGAAATACTAAAATATGTAATTTTTAGCTCTTTTGAAACTTGTGTTCCAAATTCAATATCTCTATCATCAAACGATCCACATATCTATCAGACTATAGGTATGTTTGGTAAGATTGTTATTGTACCTGGCCACGGGTTGGTGGGGTTTTCAAGAATGAAGTCTCTGGCCGTTTCCCACCAGTCGAGGATCGCCATTAGTCTCATGTTGTTGAGGAGAATAGTAAACTTGGACATGTCCAGCAGCCGCCTGCAATTTACAACATCAAATCAATCAACCATTGTTGTTCTTTATTCAAATGCAGTGGAAGAGCTCTTAACCGAACCCTACAGGACCAGTCTATGGTCAAATAACCCAAAAGGTCGGTTAATCCTAATAATACCAGAAATATGTGTTGAAATCAATAAAAGAAGTCAAAAATGTTAAAAATTGTAAATGTTAACAATTGTAAAAATTGTAAGGCAAAAAAATTTAATGTTAAAAATTTTGTTACAAAGCATTTTTTTTAACCGCTGGGAAAATAAATAAAATTATCAAACAGCAAAAATCAATTAAAAACAAGATACAAAAAATGATTAAAATATTAAAACAAACTACAACTCTTAAAACCAAGACACAGAAATATTATCCACATGAGTTATTTTCTGTTTAACAGAATTCAACTATGGAATACAAAGAAGATTAATTAAGATAATTTGTTATTTTATTTTCAATTTGTCAACTCTCGTTCATTAAAAATGTCCTGAGGTAGTTGAAATAAAAATTTAGTTGGAAATAATATATATATATATATATATATATATATATATATATATATATATTAATTGTATTAATTTTCATTTTGAAATTAACTAAGTACCCTTTTTAGTTTTTCAAACTTTTTTTTTTTTATTTGACAACTAGTTTCGTTCCATTAGGTCATAATCATGTCTAACTATAGTTTAACCTCACATTCCAACAAAAATATGTTAAATAAATAAAGTCATATGTTACAGCATATCATTGGTATAGTACAAAAAAGATGTTGGGAAATTTTTTGGTTTCATAATCTGTAGAAATATAAATATAGATATATATATAAGAATAAATTATATAAAATTAATTTAAAATTGTGTATAAATTGTAAAAGTTAAATTAAAATCAATAAATAAAAATAAAAAATAAATAAAGGTATCTTATAATAAAAATGAATGTCCATTTATGAACTTCCTATTTGATTTTTGATCTGAGTTCATATATTTTGTCAAATATATATATATATATATATATATATATATATATATATATATATATTTTAAAATTTAATTGAGTTTTGGTGGTAAGTAGTAAAAAACTGTTCAGATCTGGAGTCTTTTACAAACATGTTTAATTAGAAGAAACGTTTTTAAATTTACAAACGTAAAGGAAATCAAGGCAATACAGGCGGAATCAGACCTGTGATGCACCTGCGCCTGCACAGTCCCAACCTCCGAGCTCATCACGATCGGCTGCAGGATGTTGGTGAAGATGTTGGATCGCTTGTTGGCCGGCTCGTCTGCAAACAAACATCAAGCTGTGCATGCAAACACTCCAAATTCTAATCAAATATAGCCAGTAAAATAATCAAATAAGACGTTAAGAAAAAAGAAAAGAAAATAACAAAATCAAACTATTTAGAAACTATTCATTGATTCTGTTCATTTATATTGACACCTTATACGCCATTTTGGAAAATGGGCTATGTCAGGCCCACACAACACCGAAGAGTACAGTAGTCCTGCAAACTAGGGGTGTGCGAGAACTCGAGTGGTCGAATAGTTGTGGTCGAATACTAGCACTATTAGGCTCGGCTCGAGGTTATGCCAAACTATTCGAGTGGTCGAGCTGAAAATAATTACAGAAGCAACAATTCCACAAAAGAAAAAGAGTTAAGAAGAAAACTCTGTACTAACAATTATTTGATTTATTAATTAATGGAAAAAAGCAGAGAAACACGGCAATTTATAATTGAGCTGTGTGATCGCAAACAGGGTTAGGGAGGCAAGACGATGGCAGGTGCGGGGCGGGGTTTGTTTACGACGACGCAATAGGACCACGCTAATGACCTTGACTGGTGGAGTCAACACACGCACCCACTCTTACATGCACCCACACACACACACTCTCACACACTCTCGCCCAAAGAAAGGTCCTATTAGTTTCCACTTCATTGTGTAATTATCGTTTTGATTCATGTGCTGTTCAGTGACCCTTAGTAATTTTGGGTTATATTATGCAAAACAACACATTTCAAAATGCATTTGATTTGCATTTCAAGAAATGTTTTAATAAAGTTACATTAACATTTTATTTGACAAATTTATTAGACTAATTTGGTAACTAAACATTTAAAACAATTTATTGTTCTTAAATTTTTACCACTTAGACAAAAAGATGAACAATAACTTGTTTTTGTTTGCGTGCTCTTATCTTGAATAAATTATCCCAAGCGACCCTCCCCCTAACCCAGCGCCGGACCCTCTCCCCCCTTCACCTTACCCACCCATCCCAGCTGACAGATGCCAAACAATAGAACACCTGGCCTTGGTTTTTTGTCCACGTTGGACCCTTTTATTATTCCTTGTTCACTCAATTAGAAGATCTGTTAACCGTGGTTTTGGGTTATCCGGGATCCTTCAACCAGTCATTACCCCGGTTAATTGGGAGTTGACTGTGTTTTACTTTTTTCATTTAATGGCCAAAAAATGGCCTTTTGGGAAGATAAAAGATGGTATTTTTACAAAAAAAATTACCATAATTTTTTTTTTTTTTTTTTTTTTTTTTTTTTGCTGCCTGGGCTTGGCTTGAAACTCGAATATTTCATTACCAGCTCGGCTCGGCTCAGCTCGACCAGAAAATTCACTATTCGCACGCCCCTACTGCAAACCTAGACTGTAAAGTGCACTCACTGAGTTCAAAGCGGTAAGCACCATGCCATTGGCCATAGGACCATGCGGTGCTTTGGTTCTTCTTTAAATCTTGTTTTCACAGAAGATGTTTAAGATTTTAGGGTTTGTATTATGCAGTTTTTCTACTATTCATAATTTTTCTTTTTTTCACTCCTTTCCTAATAACCAAGAATTTTCACAAAGCCGGACACCACTCATTTCACATTAGTTCAGGTTTGCAGGACCCTACTGTAGTAGACTTAAACCATGGATTTAAGATAATTTTACCTCCTTAGAGATGCTCGATCAAGACAAATTTGTTTGCAGTTTTTTCTACCACCGATAAATATACAACGTAATTTTACTAGCGTATTGGGAATCATAACACAATACTGGCTTACCCAGGAACCTGGTGTCGGTGATCAATATCTCCTGTGAGACGAGGTCGACGTCCTGTGTGCCGTCGCTGTAGCTGTCGACGTTGAGGTGACTCTTAACAAAGTTGATGCAGGCCAGCGTGTGGTGGGCCCGGCGCAGACAGACACTCACGTCCACCAACTCCAGGTGGATGGAGTTCCACAGCCACACGCTGCTCATCTCCTCCTGTGGTGCAACAACAATAATTATTACTTGGGTACATTGTCACCTCCATTACTCTCTGCTAAGGTAAAGCAATGCATCAAAAATTGAAAAAATTGCTACATTGCACATCCCTACCCCCTGTGTTGAATATGTTAGTCCAGAAGTTTAAATATAGTAGTAAAGGTTCTAAACCAGAGATTACATCATTACATGTACATCATTGATGCACGGTGAGCATTTCTCTCTTGTTATCCAAAGACAAAACCAACAAGCAGAAACTGAGTGTTTATTTTGAAAGTTTATGGATTTACTAGGTAAGAAGATTTACCTTAATCAGAGAATTAAAGGGGCTGAATTAAAATCAAGGTATGACTGGTAGAGTGATTGTCAAAAGCAGTTATATAAATGGTTAATTTACATTCATTGGGTGAGTTGGTGGCATAGTTAGTCGCCTAACTTGGAGACCATTGCAGCGATATTATGGGTTTAAATCTGCTTTCTGCCAGTGAATTTTATCAGAACCATTCACCTGTACTCACTATAGCTGCTCACACCCTTACTTTGTCTAATACGACCACGCACAGATCAATAGTCTATGTGGACAAGGCAAAGTAAAAAAAAGTAAAAAAAAAAAAATTAGTTCGCTCAATAATTAATTAAATGTCTTTAGCAAAATGTTGGCATGTTACCTCCATTGGAGCAGTTGCAGTTTCTCTAGGCATCAAGTCGTCAATACACTCTCCGATGTTGAAACTGAGCAACCCCTTGATCAGCTTGTATTGATCCAAGTCAACAGTAGCTGCCAGAGTGGAGAGTGTCCCTTGTATACTCATGTCGGGCACTGAACACAACATAAGAAAATTGAGACGAAAGGTCTCGCCTAAACTAAAAAATTACCAAAAACACACAATAGCAGACCAAAGACATTTGTGAATAACTGCCACTTTACTCTTTGTGTTTGAAACATACTACACACATAGTCAAATGTAAATTTATCAAGATGCTCTAGTTAGCTCATCACCATATTTCAAGGCGAGTTAGCTGTGCCCTAACTTTTTTCCTCCTCTGAAAAAAATGCTGATTTTTCCTTAAAGACCTAAAAATAATTGGATGAACAACTTGTAGAGGAGAGAATTCTTCATTAATGAGTGTTAGTGGCTCAGTGTACAGATGAAACCCAATTTCAATGGTGGCTGATTATTCTCAAAGCATGTGTCATCAAAAGCTAGGCCTAATAATCTGTAATTTTATTTCTATAAGAAATGCATTGATAGATGTTTTAGTGATGCTTAAGTTGTTTGATTTTATCCAATGTCTATGTGCCAGACATAAAGTAGGGATTTTATTCCTGATGCTGTAATACTACACACAATAAAACTCGTTATTTCACATATGTAATTTGAAATAACAAATATGCAAAAAAAAAAAAATTGCAACTTTTATAACACATGCAGTTATTACATTTGAATTGATAGATATAATATTTCAAAGCAACCTAAATTGATAATTTGCAAGTTGAGTGTAGGTTTCAAGTGAGGTTTCAAATTTTATTCGCTCCAGGACCGAGCCTGTTACGTTGGTGTTACCAGAGTGCGCGATGTGTGTCATGAGGTTGCGCTCGACGCGCAGCTGCAGGTGGCACTTGTCGCGCAGCAGTGAGCCGCCGCGGCGCGCGACGCAGTAGCTGCCCAGCGCGTGCCCACACTCGGCCGCGGACACACGACGGCCGGCCAGCAGGTCCATGTTGTCCAGCTGGATCTGCATCACATCGAGCAGGACCCCTGCGACAACGACACGGGGATGAAATGAAAATCTTTCATTGCCATTAGACATAAAAAATAATACAATACAAAAGAGAAAACAATAATGTGAAATATCCTACATCAATATTCTTTTGACATTATTCTTTCAATCGCTTGGTGTATGACACTTGGTATTTAGCTTCATTTTGATTGAGATTCAACCATTTATGTTAAAACTCTTGGGTTTTGTACTTATCATGGCAGCAAACCTGCATACTCTTTCCCCCATGTTAATCATATGGAGAATAGGCAAACTATTCTATTTATGGACAGATAATAATGAAACTCAGTATATGACTTCATATGGTCCAAATAAATTTGTTTATGCTTAAAATCTACTTTTAGAGTTCACCATGGCAGCATACCTGCATACTATTTCCCTATATTTATCATAACGAGAATAGACATTCATTTCCCTATTTATGAGCACGTAATGAAATTTTGTTTACGGGTTCATCTGGTCAAAATTAATATTACACTTGAGTCCGGCTAATCCGAACTAATTGGGACCAAACACTGTTCGCATCAGCTAATTGTTCGGATTATCCGAAATAATTCAATAAGGGAGAATGAAGCAATTTAAACGGGTTTACGTGTTGTAATATTAGCGAATAATACACAAAAACCAATTTAAACAGTGCTTTTACCCTTATATAAGCAAAACCAACAATTGCACAGCCCATAGCAGATAGCACAATGGCCCACTGCACGTAATTTTAGGATGTGATCACAGAGCAGGCAAGCAGCGTGTGCTGCCTGTATGCATGGCGTGAAGATACTGTTCGCTCGCGCCCAGCGTTGCCAATCATCTTCAACAACTTACCCTAGATCCTAGATAAAATTACCCTCAAATACCCTCAAAAACACAAAATATCGGAAAATCAATAATTTTACTAACAATCTAAGTTGTTAGTATGCAAGAATGATTAATAAAAGTGTATCAGCTGTTCAATTGGTATTAGTTTTTCAAGTGATATTAATCACTCTTGTATTAAATCTACTTTGGATTTCGACCCATTCCCGAAAATTCACACATTTTTAGTCAAACTTGACAATTTTAGTAAAATTAGCTTTCAGTCCTAAAAAATCATTGCCCTCGAAAATACCCTCGAAGGTCCAAAATACCTTCAAAAAGGGGAATTGGCAATGCTGCTCGCGCCTAGCGCCACGGACTGTATCCACTGCCAGCAGAGACTGTACTGCCACGCCCGCAGATGTGATGTTTATAAGAAAATGGTGGAACTACGCGGCAAAAAACAGACTGACTAAACTTCAACAAAAGACGATGTTGGACTTTATGGTCAATAACAAATAAATTAATGTTACTTTTTATGTGTTACAGTATTAATCTACTACGTGTGCAATACTTTTTACAGGGAATACTGTATTGTTTACTTTTGTTTACGTTGTGTAAATTTAGTTCAAACACAATAATCTAAATATTTGTATAGTATATTCCTCAATGGCATAGTTTGTTTTCATTTCTTAAACACAATTCTTATCTTTTCCATCAAAAATTCTATTTCTATTACGTAAATTATATTTTTACATTAATGAAAATCTTTTGCAAAATGCGTCTGGAGGTTGTTCGGATTAGGCGGACGTTCGGATTACCCGTGTTCGGACTAGCAGGACTCAAGTGTACTAATTTGGAAATTCGGTGAGTACGCAGGATTTCCTTGACTATCACTGAATTTCGGGATTGTGGACACCTGAAAAATGTTGATCAAAACTAAATATGAAGCTAGTGAGTTTAAAATAGCACTTTTTTGTTATATGACTGACACTAGTTTGCAGCAAGCTACAGTGGATACAGGCATGGAGTTAACAAACGACAAGGGCAGTTTGTAACATCAATCGGGACATCAGTGCAGGGTTAATTTCACACATCCCCTCACCTCACCTTTAGAGTTCTCCTGTTGTGTGCTGATGGTGCCCGGTGAGCCGGACATGAGGAAACGGTTGCTGACATAAAGTTTTCCCAGGTCCACCACCAACACCTCCTCGGAACGAGAGCTCATGGGCAGAAACAACACTGGGGCCGCCGCGTTCATCTCTAGCTTCAGCCTCGTCCCCGGGCCCTGCAGCTCGCTTATCTGCCAAGCAGAACCACATAAGAACCGGCTGCTGGTGACCAGTTCTCTCATGGCTACCAGAATTATTTCGGGGCCAGGAAACTTGTGATCATTTTTTTATTAGCCTTGCCTCAGGACTCTGCATCTTATTTATCTGGCAGACTAATTTTAAGCTTTGTTCCATTCTATGTAGAAAAAAGCCAACAAAACCTAGGATTAGTTACACATTGGCTACTATATCCATCGAGCCATGAGATGTACAGTTTGTACAATACACAACAGCTCACCAGTGGACAAATTTTAATTTGTTCCTTTAGAGCGAACACAAAATATTCTAATGGGTGAACACAAACTAATTCATAATGTGCAATTTACAAAGCACAACAAATTCTTTATGTTTAGATTCACTGATATTGAAGTCATAGTCAAAATTCTAACCTGTCGAGCTGAGCGGATGCTGTTGAGAATGCGTTGCAGCTGAGAGAACTGTCGGAAGAACGCTTGCAACTCTGCAATGAAGCGCTTGGTGTGGACGTACTGCACAGACATCATGTCCAGCCGTAGGTACATGTCGTACTCTCTGATCAGGTGGACGTCCGGAGTGTTGTACCTGGAACCGGAGCAACTGTTGATCAAACTGTCGGAAGAACACATGCAACTCTGCGATGAAGCGCTTGGTGTGGACGTACTGCACAGACATCATGTCCAGCCGCAGGTACATGTCGTACTCTCTGATCAGGTGGACGTAAGGAGTGTTGTACCTGGAACCGGAGCAACTGTTGATCAAACTGTCGGAAGAACGCATGCAACTCTGCAATGAAGCGCTTGGTGTGGACGTACTGCACAGACATCATGTCCAGCCGCAGGTACATGTCGTACTCTCTGATCAGGTGGATGTCCGGAGTGTTGTACCTGGAACCGGAGCAACTGTTGATCAATCTGTCGGAAGAACGCATGCAACTCTGCGATGAAGCGCTTGGTGTGGACGTACTGCACAGACATCATGTCCAGCCGCAGGTACATGTCGTACTCTCTGATCAGGTTGACGTCCGGAGTGTTGTACCTGGAACCGGAGCAACTGTTGATCTAGCAGCATTGCACTATTTTCATCCAGGATAAACAATTCATTTAGTTCAATAAGAATGGAATATTAATAGCTTTAAGAAGGGCAAACTCAATGGAGTACTTATTGTAACTACCCTTCACAGGCATTGATTGGTCAAATGAGATATATTGATCAGTTACCAATGCTGCTGACCACTAACTGTTGAAATCACACTGGATCACAAGTACACGATGGATTGGAAACTCATGAACCACTGTACAATTGACGCTGTGGATCACTCACCAGAGGTTTTTCAGTCCGAATTTGTAAAAAAATGGCAAATCTTGTGAGAGTTATAATAAACATCATGTAATAAATTAAACTAGAGATCGCCGAATGGTTCAAAATTTCATTTGATGTGGATATCTGGACCCAATTATTTTATAAAATATTTTATAACTGAAACATCTGATCTTCCTGATTTGAGCATTTGTTATTACACTACAACAGCTCAAAAATCAATTACCCTTTTTTGATAAGATTAACATTGAAACTTTAAAAGCCTGTAAGGCATGCCATGGGGACCGACTCATCAAATTTTGGGGCAAACAACTACAGACCAAGTCCTATCCAACAACTTCAGTAAAGGCTTAAAAATAAATTACAAATTGTTGGAGTTCCAATTACAAAAAAAAGGCATATTAAATAAGTATAGATATTTCAAGTATTACATATAGGTTGGTTATAACATATATTCAAACCTTTTGATGTAATTAAAGAATGTAACAAAAGGCTGGCTTCACTTAATTAAATAAAAAAAAGAATAAAAAAACATAACATGGCCCAACATTCCCTCTAATTCATTTGTTACAACGGACAAGCCATTTTACAATGGTGCACATCAGTAACAATATTTTGTCTTAGGCTATGAAACAAATGTCAGTTTCATAGATTAGTTTAATAAAACGTTGATACTGTGGTAAGGTAGATTGGTAAGGTGGTGTGTGAGATATAACGTGACTCGTATTTTTGAGTTTGGTACGTGAACAGATCGTTGGTTTTTCTTCTCTGCCATTGCCAGCACAGTTGTCTCATGGCCTGAGTAGTACGTGGGAGGTATACGTCCTTTCCCTTATCGTGGTTTCCCTTTATCTTTCAGTGACAATAATTGCCATAATTACATATTGCCATAGTTGACAATAATTGCGAGCAGTCACATTGATGAAGCATTACCAGTGCCATGATTTGTATGTGGCCTCTGTGTGTGTCTTATGGGATGATAAACATAATGCTGGCAAACTCATATGTAGTCTATGTCTACAATACAGTTTCTAAAGGAGAAAAACCACTCTCAAAGACGCAGTTTGCCAAAAGTATTCATTATGAACTCGTCAAACCATGAATGGAGCTCTGATCGTGAGAAACATCATCCAGTTACCAAGGCAAAATTGCCAGTATTTTTGAAGCCGACATGCCTGCTCTACCAAACACTCCAAACCAAAATCAAGGACAAAAAAATCTACCACTTCTACTCTTTAAAGAATCATTGAATAACATTTCAGGGTGTCTACTGCCAAGTAGATACAAAAATAAGTGAATTTTCGGTGACTTTTGGGGGTGAAAAATGTTAAAAATCAGGGATTTTTTCGTGGTCTATTTAGAAAATTTTGGGGTGAAATTGATAAAGTTGCGAAACTTTTGCTCACTATCACATTATTTCCTCAATTTTTACAAAAAATCTGTGACTTTTCTTGCATTTTAAGGAAAAATAAGTGACTTTTTGGTGACTTCCGTGACCATTAACTAAAATACGTGACTTTCGGTGACTTTTGGTGACTTCAGTGACCAGTAGACACACTGCCATCACCCTTCTTCAACAACTGTTCCAGAGCGACTTGTGGAGAACATCACGCACAATGATGAAAGGACATTTTCAGACTTGCGTTACTTTCAGCTCCTTATAGTTCCACCTCCTTTTTAAGAATTTTAAGTAATTTAACGTTCTTACCGTACAAAACTTAGCGTTTGTAAGAGTTTTTAGAAAGCAGTCCCTCAGATGAAACCTTTATCATATTTTTAACCAAACAACAGGAAAAGCAGCAACCCATTGACGAGCTACTCACTTTTTCATGACCATGTTGACACCGGCGGTGAGGAACTTCTCGCGGTAGAGCTGGCCGTGCGTGGGCGTCAGGTCAGCCAGGCTGAGTGACCCGACGCTCGCCTCCGTCTCCGTCACCCCGAGCCCCGACGTGGCCACTCGAGCACTCAGCTGGCTCACCACGGCGCGCGCCACCTCATAGTCCGCGCGGTTCAACACCACCGACAGCGACCGCACGAAGATCTCGTGTTCCGTGTTCACCTGCAGCTTGTTGCCGGACGCTGTCAACAGAATAAAAATAACAGCACGTTAGCAGGGTGTTCACAGATATAATTTGTTGTTAATTTCCCTCACTTTATCTGACAATTTACCATTGACTTCCCCGACTCATAAACTTTAAACTCAAAAATGTTAATGCAACATACACAAAAATATATTACAGCCTAGGCAAAATACTGAAATATATATTAACAGATTATAAGTAGGTTCTTCCCATAAACTTTTATTATTTATTGAATTTACGGTGTTTACAAAATTGAACTTAACCTTAGCTCATTTAAGGCACTTAAAACTATTAACTTACATAGTTATAACAATATTTGTATTGGCTATAATTTAAAAAAAACTCTTGTTTTTCTTTTTTTAATAACAGTTTGTGTGATTGCCATATAATGCAACATTAATTAGACAATTAGACAAGTCTTTATTGACATAATCATAGAGAACAGTCATGCGTCATTTACAAATTGGTTAACTTGAAACATTATTTAAATACATTGTTCAATTCAAATATTGAAAAATTCCTGTTCAGTATAGAGTGGTCTTTCCTGCAGCCATGCTGTCAGCTTGCTTTTGAAGTGGCTTGATTTTTGTTCGCTCTTCATGTGCTCTGGTAGGTTGTTGAAATAGAGGGCACCTTTGAAGCTGGGTTTTTGCTCAAACAGGCTCAGGTGGTGTTGTGGCAGTGTGAAGTTGGATGCATGTCTGGTATTGTAGTGGTGGAGGTTACTGTGTCTCAGTTGCATTGTTGTAGTGGCATGGATGATTAACATTATGAATATCTGAATAATCCAATTGCTAATCGTTAATATAAAAATTCACTCTTAGTTTCATTAATGTTAAAGAACTATTACCTTTTCTGCTACAGTAAAATATTGACGGGGGACATTTTTATATACGAGAATGTAATGCACATAGAAACTCAAAATGACAAAGTGACATCTTATTTGCAAACAAATTTTAAGGTTAGGAACTATTACAACTGGCTTAGCTTAAAAGATTAGACCAATGGATACAACACGATGCAAAGGTTAGAATAGTGATTTTCAACCCCGCGATCAATTTTCATTGACCTTCTCAATATGTTATGGGGCTAGTAGTAGTTATTGATACGGGCGAGAGGGTTGGCTGTACCTGGTTTGGATTCGGTGGCAGGATGGGAGGTCTCGCCTGCACTCCTCTTGTCCAGGTCTGGTTCCGTTGAGCTGATGCCGAAAAAGTCTAAAACCACCACCCAAGATTCCACGTTGACAACCACATCAAGACTGTTGAAGTCTATTGTAACAAATCTGGACATCTGAAAACAAACCAGTTCAGATGAAAACGTCTCTTTGGGCAGCCTCCATAAATCAAGTATTATCATCACCATTACCAGATCCAAGATCATTGCCCATTTCTGGATAATCGTTAAGTTTCATTTTTGTGAAATACATACATTAACAACATTTAGCTACACTTAAAATCATAAAGTTACAATTTATAATTTCCACAGCGTAAGCTCTCAAATGTTGCAAGGACGGTTTGAAAGTATTCTTTTACAGAGTACAGGCTGTTTTGTCTAGAGATATTTTCCTAACTTAAGATTTTAATGTGTTCTACTGGAAGTAATTATTCTCACTGCAATGTTATGCTACAAGGGAACTGTACAGCTATAGGGCAAGCGACTCCAAAGCACAAGACCATACGTGGGATGTGGCTGTGAACCAGAAGATAGTATTCAACTAGTACGGGATATTCAACTAATATTCAACTTTACGGAAGCAACAGCTCAGTGGTAGAGCTCTGGCCTCACAAGTTAACAGTCCTCGGTTTGATTCCGGGCGATGACATTACACGCACAAACATGAGTGGTCACCTCTGGCTAGCCTATGAGACTTAATGCTGTCTTGATGATAGCTGTCTTTAGTTCACCGCACAGGCCTATTGGTCCACGGTGACGGGCAGTGGAGGTTTTAATAAAAAAAAGTAGGTATGATGGAGCTACCAGATACTTCAGTCTTGTAAGGAGGTCATTTACCCTGGCTAACCTCTTGCATACAACTTCTACCAGTACACCATGATGAATTCAAATCTATGTATAGGCCTTAAAGTTTGACACAAAAAATAGTGTTCAACAGGCTTGTATTTCTTTATACTGCAATTTACATTGAGGTTGGGATGGCGGGGAGCACGCAGCACGATGTTGACGTGCACCAGGTTGTCCTGGTGGTAGCCGCAGGGGGAGGCGGTGGCACGGGGAGAGGGGGGAGGAGTGCTCGGGTACACGCTCTCGTCACCCGGCACCGCCGACGTCACCGTTGTCATCGGCCGCTTGCCGGAGTCTGTCCAACAAACAAACAAGAGATCAAACATTGTTGTGGCAACAAAGTAACAAATACTTTGAAAAAGGCTACTATTTTTTTTTTTTTTTTTTTTTTTTTTTTTTTTTTTTTTTTTAGCTGACAAACTTGTGGCAACACTCAACTCTTGATTATCTGGATTCGTTCCATACTCTACGATGTGGACCAATGATGATGAGTATACAACATTTTTTGAATACATAGCACACTTCATAATGATAATACACAGTGCTTGTTTTGTTTTATTCAGAAATACTGCTGAACAAGTGTATAAACGTAAATTAATTAAATATGTATGCTTTTACTGCGCAAAAGAGACACATCCGATTCTGTTTTTCCTAAAGACAGGTCAAACAGACACCACTTGGGTAACGTTAATCTATTGCAATCACAAACATAATTTACTTTTGAGTATAATTAATACCAATAAATCAGATTTTCTGGTTTTTTCAGGTTAATTTTCTTCAAAAGCCTAAATGATAAATTGAAAAACTTAACCTACGTTGTTCGGTTTTGTAAGTTGGAAGTTACCTGACACCAATAGCATACTTAAAAAAAAGTGTGAAAAATTAATTTTTCGGGAAATACTGGCTACCTCAAATTTGTGATTGGGGTATGTGATTTGACTTGGCTGGGTCCCAGGACATAAAGAGATTCCTGAGAATAAGGCAGCGGACACCTTGGCCGATGTGAGCTTCATTACAGATTTTACAGGCCCAGAGCCTTTCTGTGCAATCTCTCATACCAGCGTGCTAAGCAGTCATTTCATGGTTGCGGGAGGAGCACCATAGGATCTGGGCTGACTTCCTCAGCTGAGAGTAAGTAAGCTAATGCTTCATTCTCCATCCCAACATTCTGCCTCCGACATCCTGCAGCTGTAGAGGAGACACATCAGGCAAATATGCTGCAGTGGTTCATCAAGCTTTTGAACTGGGATGAACTCTGAATTGCAAACGGGAATGCAAAAAACCCCTCTATGCCTACAGAGAGGGTTATTGGTTCATTGGTCCACACCTGAATGAATGAATGTGATTTGACTAGAGTATGTGTCTCACCGACTGCATGGCGATGCTTGCCACTGTACACCATCGCCGGCTGCTCAAGGTGGTCGGGCAGTGAGACGTGCATGTGTTGTCCACCGTATGGCAGCACCGCCGCCAGGTCAGGGCACGACTGCGACACGTGGTTGTGTCCGTGCGGCGCAGCGCTCGACTGTGTAGACGACATGATGCGGCGGTGACGCGAGTCCGGCGGCTGAAGCAAGTCCTCCATCAGCAGCGAGCGTAGAGACACCTGCAAAACAGAATGAATATTGTGATAAATCAGGGTGTTTCATTCCTAAAACTTTAGACTATTCTGAGTTTTTAAAAACTGGAAGTAGCTCCGCTTGAAATCCAGGCTGATAAAATATTGATATGAATATCAATTATCTTAAAAACGAGAACTCTTTCCAGTTGAGTTGAAATCTGAGGGCTTATAGACGATATTTTCCTTTAACAACTATTTTGTTTTTTCAAACTACACCAATTTAAAAATGACTACAAAGTCCAAAAACATTTAAACTTGTATTTGTAATTAATTAAATCTGTAAGTTGCTTGTTCGATCCTGAGAAAATTTAGAAGCTTTTTGATGTTTTGAAACTGGACCCAGCTGCCTTTGGTCATTGGGCTATTAATTAATCACCCTAACAAATAAACCACTGCTATTAATCAGAAACAAAGCTAAACTTCACCTGATCCATCACAGCCATAACACTCACCCTTCATTCATAGTAACCTAAATACGTGCTTTAAGGTGCAACGGTTAGTACACACTGCACTATGGTGTGTAGTGTTTAAAAGAATGTATCAAATGTATGTATTTAGAAACCACCTTTGCACAAACAAAATATTGTATAAGACAAAATTAGGTCTGATCTGGATTAAATTCTATCCATAGTGTCGATGATAAACAGCATGGTCAACACCTACAGACATTAAATCGTCCAATTAATATTTGAGCCGAATTTCACAGGATTACAGTGGTAAGTACTAATACTAATTTATTCATGTTAATGCCTCCAGGGGCCTGTTTCATAAAAAGTGACAGGTGTGACAGGATGACAGGTGACAGGTACATTTGACATATCTACAATTCTACAAATTTTTGTTTCATATAAGTTTTAAAATTTACAGTGTTATGTCAAATATTTCTTACAAATATGTCATGTCTTGACAATTTCTTAACATGTGTTTTTGTGAAAATTGTCAACTTGTTATAAAAAAATATAAAACATGTGATTATTTACAATTTTAAAATTGTCACCTGTCGAATAGTATAATTTACAAATAATTTATTGTTTTTGACAAATTTGTCAAATTGTCGGAATTGTCAAACCTGTCACTTTTTATGAAACAGGCCCCTGGATTGATTAGACTAATATATAGTAGGTTAATTTACCTTATCGTCTTCAATCCTCTAGTAATTTACGATGAATTCATCGTTTATGAATTAATACAGAATTGAAGACGATAAGGTAAATTAACCTAATATATATTTACTAATACTAATGTCAATGTCTTTGAAATTATCAAATTTTTAAAGAGTTGATGGCAACTCCAATACCTATTCCAAACTGTTCTAAGACCCAAGTAAAAGTCAATACTAATCCAACATTTTCATGATTTCAAGATTATACTAAACATCCTAAGTGTCCAACACAGTATTCCTTTGTTTCTTAAGAGTAGTGGAGTAGCAAAATGATCTTATAGTGTAATGTATTTTTGTATGCTCCATGGGGCATAGGAATTTCATTTATTAAGGCAAAGTGATAAAACTTATCTGATTTTGAAGGAAATGTTCAATTTTACCTGAATGTTGGTTTCCAGAGGATGTGATTTGTCATATTGTATTTGTAGGTCTTTGAATGACAGATCTACTAAACCCTGCTCTCCTGAGCCAAGATCCGCTATTAGCTCAACAGTGAAAACTGGCAAGTCCATGGAAGCTGAAATAAAATTGGTAAGTTTAAGTATATCTGTTACACAATACACAGTAGACTCCCTTTTAACTGAGCCATCTCAGGACCAGGCCGCGACCAAATAATGATTTGGCTGGTTAAACCGATGTACATTAAAAACGCTAACCTACAATTATGGCCTAAATGCAATTATGACTTGAAAAGCAACTCTAAATATATTACCTTATAACATTTTTAGCCAACATCCGACACCCATGAAATCCACGACTAAACTAAACTAGGTCTAATAATAATTTATTTCTTTTTTGTGGTCAACTGGATTGCAGGTCTAACCGCAACTTTTGGAAACCTTTTGCAACTTTTGGTGGCATTCACTTCCGTCTAGGACATTACATTTTAATAAATAAATAAATAAATAAATAATAAATAAATAAATATATAGTTTATTTGCCGTAAAAACATTACATTATTGACAAAGTCACATTCATAGCATCTTGCTAGGTCAAAAAATATACAGTAAAACAAAATTATAGTGGAATCAAAACACTTCAAGAAAATCATTGAATAATCGGTTTGAGAACGTCAATATGGAATAATGTTGAATTAAATGATAGATAAGAAAATATTACAGCAAAAATCGGCCGGTTAAAGCTATGGTTGAGATAAAAAATTGCCAGTTAAAAAGCTGTTGGTTTTGTGTAGATAAGTGAAAAATAGTGTTAAGTGTGGATGTTGTTTTACCCAATATTTAACCACAATTTATTTCTAAAATGAAAAAAACTTGTATGCGCAGTATGGGCTGTGATATTGAGCTGATGTAAAATTCATAATATCTTTATTCCTTATTCCTTGGTAGTAATAAAAATATACATACATGAATAGTGTTAGTAAGTAGGTAGGTATTGAATAATTATAAAAAAGTATAATTACTTAGATCTTAGAATTGAACGTAAAAGTGAAATATTACAGCTCTTTTAAAGGAATTCAAATGTGTAGCTTTCTTGATAAAGTACTGCATTGGTTTAATTTGAATATTTTACTTGAGACCTCATCTGTGAAATAGGGTGGTCTATCAAATTTTGAAAATTAAATTCTAAACTTTTCCAGACTATTTTTATGGAAATTCCCAAACAAAAACCAACCTAACATTCATTATTTTGTAAAATTGTTTAAAATATTTTAATTGTAAAGATTTAAAATATCATAAACATCTTGTATTTATGTTATAAAACTAGTTTTTCCCAACCAAAAATCTAAATTCTCAGCTTATTCACTACGTTTCACAACCTCGAAAAATTCCTGACTTTTTCATGACTTTTCCAGACTTTAGGCTGGTAGAAACAATGGTAATATTTTTTGGTATTTTATGTAAAAAATTAAACCTGCATATTGGTCCCTCTCACCCCTCAGAATGAACGACGACTGCTGCCGCAGCTCCTGGTTGGCCGCTGTGTTCACGTACATCCTGGCTCTCAGCTTGGGGTCAAGGTTGAGCGTTGTGACACCCGTCAGCTCTGCGTCCTCCTCAATGTCCTGCAGCGGCCGCTCGTTGTGACCGCTCGGATCGCTCGTCTCGCTCGCAGGCCTCGGCTGCTCACTCAGCACATAACCGACGGTCTCCAACACTTGTTCGTACTGCTGGCGCGACAGAGACACCTTCAGAGGAGTCACCACGTTCGCACGGATCTGCAACCAGATTTGTTGAGATGAAGCGGGGCAAGGTAAGGTAAAGTAGGGTGATAAAAGGTAAAAGCATCCACTAAAGCTGTGGATTGGAATGTTTATGATTAAACCACATTGCATCGACTGATCGAATTATTAGTTACTTTCTGGACAGCAATCCTACATTTACTGTTAAATACAATAATTTATAGTTGTGTTTTAAGGAAAGCAATGGACAAGATTATTAAAAAGAGAGAAAATATCCAGAAAACAAGGCCAGTGATGAAAAGTGATGTTTGTACCACTAAACACTACCTAGATGTAATTGTTTAGCTGGACTGACTAAGACTAGCTGTCACGATCATTAATCAATAACCAAATGTCCATTCCCAGGCAATAGTGTTGATAAAAGTACACCAAATTACACATCATACTTTCACAATATGTTTGTACCTATTGTGGAAGCATTTTCTATAATTTAGTGTATTTTTATACACCTAAACTAATATTTATGGGTAGGTGAAATAATATTAAATGGATTTTCAAACTGTGCATTGCACGACTTTTGGTGTGGGGCGTTAAGGGTTTTATAGGGCCCCGGAAAGTTAAAAACATCGTTGTCAAATATTCCTTTATTTAAAAAGATATGTGATGAAAATAGATCAGGCTTGACATGGAATTGATTATGAATAGTATTTATGCCAACTTATACTAGCTTACCTGTAAAAATCAACAAAAGGACTTATAACTATCTAATTTTGGTATAATTAAATGTATCTCAAAATGTTTAGGGGAAGTAGATGTAGTTGTTTTAAATCAATATTCCTCCAGATCAAATGCTTTAAGTATATAAAGTAATTCAATATACTAAACCTGATTATTTTAAATAATTTTACAACTACAAGTGTGCTAGCCTCTAGAGAAACCAATATGGCAGCCAGGGGCTGAAAAAATTGAGAGCTGCTGTTCACCCACCTGCACGGTGTTCTGCCGCTCGGCAGACGTGAACTCCGGCCCGGACTCCAGCAGGATGCTCTCCGCCTGTCGCATGTACAGTTGGCCGTCCTGGTGGTCCACGGTCAGCTGTATCACCGTGTCGTGCAGCACGGGCTTGCCAGACTCCGCGCAGCTGTACAGCTTCTCCACACGCTGCATCATCGGCCCTCTGTGTGGAAAACAGACCCGCTTAATACATTGATAATTCATAACCAGGAACTGCTTTGTATATAAACTAGCTGTACACATGCTTCATCACAAAAAAATTAAATAGAAAATGATTTAAATTTTAAATGGCATGGATGATATTAGAGTCAGTTGGTTCACTCTGTTTACTTGCCTCTAGGATTAGCTCATTCTCTTTAACCACTCACCCCAAGAATGGGCTTATTTTTTCCACACACTCGTTTTAAAATTCACTAATATTAATGAACCCTTTATGATTGCTATGTTTCAATCGGTTATAAACGTGTTGAAATATATATGTCTAAATATTTGTTTAAGTTATCATCTGTCTTATTAAAATTGTGTCCGTAAGAATAAATTATCTAAGATAGAGGGGTGGAGCCTTGATGTCAGATCGAAGTAAAAACCATCTTTTTCTTATTTTGGGCCCGATAGGGGAAATCTTTTGGCTAGAGGTGTGCGGATATCCGGAAAACCGGATCGGATTCGGATCGGATTCGGATATCCGATCCGATCCGAATGTACAACAGGCGTCGGATAGGATCCGAAAAATATCCGATTTTTTCGGATAGATAGTGTATATGAGCATAAAAACCTTTAAACCCCCAAAAAACTACATTTGGAATCAAACTGACGATCGCGTTCGTTCTAGGTATGAATACAATGTTGGATTAAAACACGACTCAATGAATAAATTATTATCATCTCTCTCGAAAACTTGAAAATTGAAGACAGTCAGTCAACACTAGTACTGACACTCCAGGCATTAGGGTGTCCCCAAGATATAGCGCACTCAAGGCAATGGTTGTCAAAACAAATCTGATAGCGACTCAAGCGGATGGAGTAAACAACCCATTCTAACAGTGGTCGTGATTGGCTGTAGAGTTAGGTTCCGATTCCAACCACAACGCGCGCTAGTGAACCCTCGCTAGCACTCCACAGCCACCGATTTGGAATTAACTGGTATGGGGAACACCAGAATTGAGCGAGTGTCACGATTTTAGTCTGTGGTTATTTGAGTCTGTTGTCCTGCGCAGTAGATGGCAGTGTTTCCAAGTACACGATAATAATTTGTTATTGTACTCATTCTCCGACGTAACACTGATTTTCCTCCCAAAGATTTGTCGTAATTTTTGAAGATAATTAATGATAGTTTTGGAAAATGATTGATTTTGCGTGCCTAAAATATTACAAAATCAAATAACTCCCGACATCAATCACTAATTACATTGATAGACACGGCATTTTTGTGGCGTGCAATAATTTATTATCGTGTGGTACGATGTTTTGAAGTCTGGGAATACTGCTACAGCCGACAGCGTACGTACGAGATAAAATTTGAATTGAAGTTACGAACTTTTAATGTGATCAACTTAATTTTCTAGAATCGGATAGGCTAGTTGTTAACTTAACTACTCAGTTATGGAGCCAAGAAGGAAAAAGAGTTTGATTTGGAAATCGTTTGAGAAAAACCAAGAACAGGCATAATGCCTATTGTGCAAGCTGGTTCTAAAGGTAGGCCTAAGGGTAGGGTAACTTAGACATAATAAAATGTTCTTTGTAGAAAAATAAAATAATGTAGTTTTATTATTACTGAAATTGAGACTTGTGACTTGCTTCCACTTCATAAATTCTTTGAGATAGGAAAGTTTTTATTTTAACTAAGCTCATTGTAATAGGCCTAAAACAAATTGGGATGTAGGCCTAAGTTTAAAACCTAAATTGTTAAAAGTATTACATGTTACTGCATTATTGAACCTAAGTAAGCTTAGCAATCTACTTTTAAACATCAAACAAGACTGTAGCCTACATGAAGGTGTAGGCCTAGGCTAAACTTACTGTTAACATAATGTTAACATAATGTTAAAGGTAATTGAATCTTGTATGTTTAATCAGCTATACACTTATTTTAATGAAAATAATTTATTATATGTACACCAATATGGCTTTAGACCTAAGCATTCCACAACTATGGCAGTAGAATCAATAGTCGAACATATTCTAAACTGTTTTGAAGGTAAACTTAATGTGGGGGCCTGCTTAATTGATTTGTGTAAGGCATTTGATTGCATTTCACATACAATCCTGTGTGATAAGCTTGAATTTTATGGTATTAACAACTCTGAACTTAGCCTAATTAAGTCTTACCTCTGTAATAGAAAACAAAAGGTAGTAGTTAACAACTGTTCATCAGAGTATTTAAATATAATTGCTGGAGTCCCTCAAGGATCGGTCTTAGGACCTTTCCTATTTTTAATCTATGTAAACGATCTCTACTGCAATGTCACTGCATTCTCAGTACTCTATGCCGATGACACAACTTTTTTGTGCTCCAATAATGATTTTGCTGACACTCAGAATCTTTTACATTTATCTCTTGATCAATCCAAACAATGGTTCTTATCCAATGAATTAGTTGTAAATGAAGGCAAGACGGAGATAATTTATTTTTCTCTGAACAATATAAATGATGTTGACAACTTGGTAAATTGTGTAAAACTTTTAGGTATGTTTTTAGATAATAAGCTTAGCTGGGAACCTCATATTTTGTATGTCAGTAAACGACTATCTCGAGTGATATTTCTCATGAGAAAACTTAAAACATGTGTAAGCACTGAAGTTCTTCTTACAGTGTACTATGGTTTGTTCCATTCTGTAATCCTGTATGGCCTTAGATTATGGGGTAATGCCTCCCAAAGTAATAAAATATTTGTTTTGCAAAAGAAAGCATTAAGGATTATTGATGGCTTGTCCCCTAGACAGTCTTGTAAGCCCAGTTTTTATAATCATGAGATTTTAACTCTACCTTCAATGTATATTTTAAGTAATTTACTCTATGTCAAAGATAATGTCGCCAACTTTGAAAAACAATGTAATAATCATAGTCATAACAATAGATTTAAAGAAAATCTTATCACTCCTTATGTTAGATTAACCAAAACGTTAAAAAGTCATTACTACCTACAGTTAAAACTCTTCAATAAGTTGCCTTATTCTATTAGGCTGTTAACTAAAAATAAGTTTAAGGAAACTGTCTCAAAGTGGCTGAAACAATGTACATTTTATAGTGTCGATGAATATTTGACCTATGACTTCTCTGATGGACTGATTGTTTGATGTTTATGACTTGTTCATAAAAAAACTGTAATGTAATGTTCTTGATTTTTTTATGTTTATGACTTGTTCATAAAAAAAACTGTAATGTAATGTTCTGACTTATGCCTATTGCTGTAATGTTTAATGGCACCAATAAAATCTTATTGAATCTTATTGAATCTTATTATTGAATCTTAAACAGTAATGTCATCACAGTGACTCAAAGATATCAAAACTTGCATATAGCCTAGGCCTAATGAATGAAATAGACCTTATTTGGTCATAACTCTAAGTTAATACTCAAAATATTACTATCAATGTATTCAAACAAAAAATGAGCCTGAAAATGACCTAATTCTGCGAGAGAAAATTTTATCTAGGTTATAAGCAAATTTGTAAATAAATATCAAAAAGATTTTCTCACCATAAACAAATAGTTACAAATTTAGCCTATTGATTGACCGACTTTAGAGCTAAACAATAGGCCTACCTTAAGTTGAAACTTGGTTTGATAACTTACCGTTAGCCTTGTAGTGAATTTATTTTGGATGAGACCTACTGTAGTTAGTAGAATATATTAAACTATATTATATAGGCTATAATATATTATAATAGGCCTATAATACACAAAATCATACAAATATGAAATGGTATCATACTTCATAATAACTCAAGGACAACATCAAACATGCACATTAAAAACACAATAAAATTCTTTATTCATCATTGTAAAGTATTTGTCCAAAATGTAAATTTTAATTCTAGTTTTGAACAAATACTTAACAAAAAAATCAATATAACTTATGCCTACATTTCTATATTAAACAAAAATAAAATTAACATTTTTCATGCATTCCTAGGAATAAAGTGCTAAAATTTTACTGTTAATTAATTTGTATTTTAATTCTGAGTAATATAACAGTTCACTCTACCGCGCGAGTATCCGAATCCGAATAAAATCCGATCCGAACCCCCTACTATCCGATCCGAATCCGATCCGAAACTAGACTATCCGATCCGAATCCGATCCGAAGTCAAATTTCACTATCCGCACACCTCTACTTTTGGCAAAAGCAATTTTTGGCCAATTGATCCTTTATGCCAATAGTTCCATGGTGAGCAGTGTTGTAATGTAATACTAACTCAGAAAGGTGTTTCTGGATATCCAGCGTGTAAACATTCATGTCTCGTATCTCGATGTCGTAGTGTTCGCTGGTCTCTGAGTCGTCAACCCAAGAAGTAAGAGGTTCCTGAAACAGAAAGACAATGACTTTTACTAGATAAAGAGATTTTGTTTTCATGGAACTTGCTTTAAATGGCCAAATTTATCAACACCTACCAAAACCAAGTTTGGCTTTTGATTTCACGCTAATCACGGTGGGTCCCAGTGACGTAATTTTAAGATAATAATACTTACAATCCAATATGTCATTTTTAATCATGTCAAATTAAAAATTCCATGGATTTACATCGATCAATGACAAATGTCGACAATGGTCAAAATCGGTTATATGATATTCAGAATATGATTAAAAAACATAATAAATATTCTAAACATCAATTTGTTACGTTGATGGCAAAGTCTCGCCTCACCTGAGTCCCATTGGTGAGTGACATCCGCCCCAGGTGTGCCACTAGTACCTGCGTGCTGTCGGCCGATCTGGGCAACACGACGACCGGAGTGTCCAGGATCACATCCCATCTGGAAACAGAGATAAAGTGGGATCAGAGGCAACCGCATGCATCGCCGCAACCGACACATACCAAAGCACACGGGAAATTTTAGTTTTCAAGATGATTCTTTTGACAGCTAAAGGAATTATTTGTGCTTCGGGTTTTTCTAGCTGGCTTCAAAGTATTTAAGGATGTTTTAAGATAAGTTATAATCACTATAACTAGGCCCTACTGATTTATAAGAAGCAAAAATCAATGGTCTGCAAGATTTCTTTCATAGTGGCCAAAAATATACGAATAACAACAAATTTTTAAATATTCTTTGGGGTAGACTTTACAGATTGGTTAGGATAGAACAAGCGAGCTTATCTTTAAAAAGTGAACTGTCTAAATGTATCCTAATGATACAAAACAAAATAACTAACTCAAACTACTAGTATGAGAGAACACCTGTCTCTTTGATGTTAACAAAGGCTACAAATGGTAAAATATTCATTGTTCTTGTGTAATATATATAGAGTTATTTTTAATGTGCTTTGTGGTTTTAGGCTTCAAGGAAAAACCTGTTGTCCTCCTCTATGCAGTTATTCGTGTTAAAGAAGTTTTGTAATACCAAAGGCACCTACAAAGTTTCAAAATTACTTTAAAAGAACTTATTTATCAAACAAATTAAAAATTAACACAGCAAATAGTATGAAACATCTAGCTGGGTACAGACTGTATCTGTGTGCGTAGCGGGTCATCCTCTGGAGTGAAGGGCGTGACTGTCCCACGGGTGTTAGTGATCTGGCCGGAGTCCAACATCTCGACACTCTGCGACAGAGAGCTGCGTCGTCGCTTGCGCGGCGTGGACGATATGTCCGTGGTGGAGCCGTACAGTCGAGAGCCCATGGACAGCGACTGGGCGAGCGACTCTGCTCTATAAACCGATGTTTGGATTTGTAGCACGTTTGGAAAGCTTATCATCATAGAAATAATCAAGATTACATCTTTAACTATAAATAGAAAAATATTCAAGTGTGAATCGATGTATTGGATAGTTGTTTTGATAACCAATAGTAATTGTCATTTTCTAAAAGTATTTAATTACCTTTACTATCTTAATTAATAAAAAATAATTTGAAAAATAATTCTTTTACGAGGTTGGCAGGTGCCTCCTTTTTTATTAATTTGACTTGTTTACATTGACTATTGATATCTGTGAGTGGATTGCACAAGACAGGGTAGTCCCTGTGTCACGAGAAGAGCCCTGACAACAATGAATTTATATGGTGACCCGGTGTCTTCTTGTGACTTGCAGAGAATGAGGGGGTGAGCCGCTACAGTACAGGTGAATGGTACTGATAACCTGGCAGAAACCACAACATCACTGCCATGGTTCCGAAATCCGAGGCGCTAACCCCGACTCAGATACTTTAGATACTCACCCAATTAAATCAATTATTATCAAAGTTATTTGCCCCTCAATTTTTACTGGTATCTCCATCAGAGAGCCAGAAACCAGTAATATTGCACTTTACAAAAATATGTGTCTTCTATATCGCAGCTGATTGTACGTTTTCTTTTCGAAGAAAATTCGAGACGACATTTTTATGTTGGCTAGTAATTAAACAGCTGTGTATCTACTTCTGTGACAATACCTATACTATAAGAAACTGAGGAGTGATTAATGTCCAAGTGTAGAAGTCAACATAATGATGGCTACCAGGCAGATTTTGTTTTTGTTTAATTTCAATTATAACTACTTTACGTCTTGATTGGTTAGTGTAGTTGTCTAATTCACCTGATGATTTTCTCCAAGTTATATTATAGCTTAGGTTTGTTTAATAATCTTAAAATCATCATATTGTTTTCTTCATATAAAATGAAGTATAAAATGTTTTCATAAACTATCTTTATTGTAATTCGATATAATAAAGACATTCACAGGGGTGATGCCAGGTTTACACAAAATGTTATCTTGTGTAAGTTAGGCAAATAAAAACAAGAGTCTGCTAATCGTGTTATTAAAATAAGTAAAATATTAATAAAACTCCACAACCCCTTGGAATTTGAAGTGACACTATTTTCAAGATGAAAATAGATTGATTCTTTCTGAAAAAAAAAACATTTTTCTAATCAACTATTTATCACGTTGACCTCTATATCATGGTCAGATATTTTCGCATCAATGGAGGAAAGATACTCATATTGAGGAAAAATTTTACTATCATTGATAAATGGAGAGGCTTGTAGTGGGAGTCACTGGTTCGAAAACCGCTGCAGAAATGATGGACTACGTTGAGTGAAGGATTGCCGATGCTGAGAAATCAGCTGGTTTAGTACTACCCTGTAACATTGTTTGAGTGACACTGGTCGGCTAGGAGCCTCACCTGGCGTGGACGAGCCCGATGGCCATCTCAGTGGCCGCCGTCCCTATAGAGCGCGCCAGGTTGGCCAGGTACTGCTTGAACTCCTTGGCACACGACTGCAGCTCCAGCAACAGATGGGGGGAGTGGGTATACCAGACCGAGGCAAACCGGATGGAGATGGCAGCACTGTCTGCGACAAACAGAGATAAACATGGGATTAGAAATGATACACAACCGTCTACAACACTCAAAGATATATTTACACATACAGTGCTTATGATTTAGACAGTGAATATACAAAAAGATGGAAAATAGCAATCGATTTTAACCTGACACTCCAATCATCATAGGTCCAAAGAGAGAATGACAGAACAACATGGACTACATAAATTTACATGGACAATAATGCAAGAAACAATATAGGGTCATAGTCACATGACTTCCTTTACTGTGGTCGCTAAAAAATAAAAGAATAAAACAGTCGACCAATGGAAAAAATAAATTACGCCTAAAGTAGAAAAGAAGTTGAAGTACATGAAAGTAATTAAATAATAAGTTAAAGTTCTCAATTTGTCAACTGTTTTATTTGTAATTTTTCAATTGTATAAATGATCTCATCTCATTTAAAATCATCTTAACCTCTTAGCAACCAACATGCAGATTTGACAAAGTCATACCATTCAATGATACACATCCAAGTGCAAATCCACACTGACTTACCGGACTGTGAATGAAGGTCGCGCTTTAGCGTAAAACTAAACGCCTCCTTGTCAATGAACGACTGCGAACTCCGGGTGTGCGGGGGGAAAGGGGAGCCCGCCATGGAGTACAGATCAGCACTGAGATGGGCCATGAGGTCCAGGGTGGAGTCCGAGGAGTTGAGGGAGTCGGTGAGAGGGTCCTGGCCCAGGGAGAGGATGCGCTGGTGGGTTCGGCCCTCCTGTGTCAGATCCAGGACCTGCAGACCTCCCAGGGAGCCCTCGATCAGCAGTTGGTCACCTGGGGGCAGATCATCAATAACTTGTTATGTGAGAGGGTCCTGGCCCAGGGAGAGGATGAGCTGGTGGGTCCGGCCCTCCTGTGTCAGATCCAGGACCTGCAGACCTCCCAGGGAGCCCTCGATTAGCAGTTGGTCACCTGGGGGCAGATCATCAATAACTTGTTATGTGAGAGGGTCCTGGCCCAGGGAGAGGATGAGCTGGTGGGTCCGGCCCTCCTGTGTCAGATCCAGGACCTGCAGACCTCCCAGGGAGCCCTCGATCAGCAGTTGGTCACCAGGGGGCAGATCATCAATAACTTGTTATGTGAGAGGGTCCTGTCAATAATATATACAGCCCCATGTGTAACTGACTCACTGACTGACTCATCCATACAAATTCTAGACAACTTCCGGGTGAGCTGGAAACATGGATTTTGGCACGCGGGTGGCTTAATATCTGATACCCCAGGGAAAAGTCTGAAATCCGACAATTTTTCATTTCAACCCCCCCAAATAAAATAACGAAGGGTGAAACATGTAACCCGAAAATGTAATGTTTTACTATTTTCGCTGTAACTTTTGAACGAGAGGTCCTATCTCGAATCTGAGGAAAAATCGTTAGTTGTAACTTGTTATGTGAGAGGGTCCTGGCCCAGGGAGAGGATGAGCTGGTGGGTCCGGCCCTCCTGTGTCAGATCCAGGACCTGCAGACCTCCCAGGGAGCCCTCGATCAGCAGTTGGTCACCTGGGGGCAGATCATCAATAACTTGTTATGTGAGAGGGTCCTGGCCCAGGGAGAGGATGAGCTGGTGGGTCCGGCCCTCCTGTGTCAGATCCAGGACCTGCAGACCTCCCAGGGAGCCCTCGATCAGCAGTTGGTCACCTGGGGGCAGATCATCAATAACTTGTTATGTGAGAGGGTCCTGGCCCAGGGAGAGGATGAGCTGGTGGGTCCGGCCCTCCTTTGTCAGATCCAGGACCTGCAGACCTCCCAGGGAGCCCTCGATCAGCAGTTGGTCACCTGGGGGCAGATCATCAATAACTTGTTATGTGAGAGGGTCCTGGCCCAGGGAGAGGATGCGCTGGTGGGTTCGGCCCTCCTGTGTCAGATCCAGGACCTGCAGACCTCCCAGGGAGCCCTCGATCAGCAGTTGGTCACCTGGGGGCAGATCATCAATAACTTGTTATGTGAGAGGGTCCTGGCCCAGGGAGAGGATGAGCTGGTGAGTCCGGCCCTCCTGTGTCAGATCCAGGACCTGCAGACCTCCCAGGGAGCCCTCGATTAGCAGTTGGTCACCTGGGGGCAGATCATCAATAACTTGTTATGTGAGAGGGTCCTGGCCCAGGGAGAGGATGCGCTGGTGGGTTCGGCCCTCCTGTGTCAGATCCAGGACCTGCAGACCTCCCAGGGAGCCCTCGATCAGCAGTTGGTCACCTGGGGGCAGATCATCAATAACTTGTTATGTGAGAGGGTCCTGGCCCAGGGAGAGGATGAGCTGGTGGGTCCGGCCCTCCTGTGTCAGATCCAGGACCTGCAGACCTCCCAGGGAGCCCTCGATTAGCAGTTGGTCACCTGGGGGCAGATCATCAATAACTTGTTATGTGAAAGGGTCCTAGCCCCAGGGTCAGACCACCAATTAATGTCAGGGACCAGAAGAACTCTCAAGTTTCTACACACTTTTTCCTGAAATGTGAATGTCGTTCTTTCGTGTTAGTAGTTTTAGTTAAATTTAAGTCTTGTCTTAAATAATTATACTTAATAAAACAATACTTGTAATATATAATACCCATTAGAGAAGAAAACTACATACCTGAGTCAGTCTCAAACATAAATGTTAAAAGAGTTCTCCTACCAAATAAAAAGTAATAAATAATTGCTAAACTCTACTCCTAAACATGAGCCTACCTTCAAAATCAAATTTATTCATCACAAAACTTGTCTCTACGTTCCACTACAGCTGATAAAATAGGAGAAAAATAAGAAAACGTTTGGAAAAGTAATTACCTAATTATGTTCAATTGAATGTAGAAAGGATGGAGGAAGGAAGAGTGGCGAAAGTATGGCCGGAAAGAGAAATCAGTGGAAAAAGAAAAATTGGGAGGAAAAAAGAAGTTGATGGACACTTTAGAAGAAGACCTCAGACAAGGAAAATTCCTGCAGCAGATGGAGGAAGAGGAGCTGTACAGAGATAGAAGTAGATGGAAGAGGGTTATTAGCACACCTGGGAGCTGCTAAAAAGGATGATGATGATTATGATGGTCAATTAAATGACCATGAACCTCACCAAAAAAGTGGTAGATTTGGAATAGAAATTTAGATCTAGCTCACAGCTTTGGTTGTGATTGTGATCCAATTCAATTGATTAAAAAACACAAACAAATGTTCACAAAATAACATGGGGGCAGCTGCACAAAAAGACTTTGACTGGAAACCATTGACATTCTTTTATAAATTAATATATTTTGAATAGAACTCCCTCCCAATTAGACTAAGCTAACTGGAATCAGTGATATAATTTGTTCTCACCGACAGCGGCATTGATCTTGGCGTGGCTGAGGGTGACGGTGGCTATCTTGCGGCCGATGATGACGTTGTCGCGCACGACTGCGCGCAGCAACAGGATGTTGAGGCGGTGGAAGTCGAATGTCAGCTGGGTCCGGGTGGTCGGTGCGCAGCTAGACCTGCGACTCACCGGCTCCGAGCCCTCACACCAATCCACCTCGTCCTCTGGTGGCACAGCGAGTAGTAGATGAGGCAGGGAAGTAGGGCAATGAATACAAAAAAGTAAAGAAAAACACTCCCCATGTTAAAAATTGGCAAACAAATTTTTTTTCAGGTGAGCACAGCAAACTGAAATTTTGCAATCCAAAAAGTGATAGCACCAGTAGTACCATACAAAACCATAATGCAAGAGAGATATTAAATTTCTTCAGTTTCATTGTTAATAACACCCCTTTAAAATATATTGACCTAGCTAATTTGTTATCATTGGAAAGCTTTCTCAAGGCGAAGCGTTATTTCAGTCACTAACCCGTTAAATATTATGGGTTTGCCCTATAAGCTTTCAAATATTGTTTGCTTAAGGAGATATTCAATCATATGTCTATATAAAAATAAAATATTCTATACCTACATATACAATACTATATGCCATAAATTCATCATGGTATCCCGCTATTTTCAAATTTGTTTACTTGGGGGATATGATGCAAGGTCAAAATTAGCAATAAGGAAAGAGAAAGTGGTAGTAAAAATACATTCAGGGATGAAAACTATTATTTATCCGCTTTTCAGCAAAAAATAAAGATAAGTAGGAGAATTATAAAAATATATTTTACTAAGTTCTTGTTTATGATGTGAATCTAAGACTGATGTGATTTACTGGAAAGAAGGTAAACATCGCATTCATTTCCGGTGGCGTTCACTTCTGTTTAGGGGAGTTCACTTAAATTTTTCACTGGGAATGACTATAATGGTGAAAACAACATTTCCAGCAAAAAAGAAGGCAATTGAAGGCAAAGAAGGAAGTGATGTTGATTAATCAACAGGTTAAAAGGAAGTTGTTTATATTAAAAGGTTGTATTTCTGAATGACATGTTTTTTGGTGAGGTATCTTCAATGATTAATGTATTTCTTGGGTATCACTCACCTATTTTGATTGTCGTCAGCTCGGGACTTGTCAGGATTTACAAAAACACAAAACACAAAACACGACACACGAAAACACTTATAATCCCGAAGTGACGAAAAACCGACGTTTCCGGGACCGAAACTAATTATAGGGATGGACGGGAATGCATTTTTAGTTCGGGACGGGATGGGAAGGGAATTTTTTTTTCCCATCCAATTTCGGGACGGGATCGGGACGGGATTGCTCTTCTCAACGCTATCGGGAAATATTCGTTTTGATTTTTATCTGAGTGTCGTATACAGACAAATTAATGTTAAATATCAACTAGTTCTCCTTCCAACTTGTTCCACTTGTTTTTGTATAAGTTACAATGAATGTCCTTTAGTTTAAAAAATTCAAATATATAGTTTTGATATTTTAAGGATGCAATAAGATCATGGGAAAGTATAAATTTTATTGTAACCAAATAAATTTAAGTCGAATCACTAAACACACATAAAGGAAAAATGTTCCCTATGTCTTATTTAATACAAGTTTTGTTTAGTGAAATATTAAACGTTTGGTAAGAAGAATTAAAATAAACATTATGTACGGTACCAGTACAAGAAAAAAAAAATAGATTAAAACACTTGGAAACATTGTAAAGAAAACAATACTATATTACAATAAATAAGGCCTGCTCAAATAAAAAAGAACAAAAAGACACAAATTTAAATTAGAATGAATATTAACACTCAGAAAAGAAGTTGTTCAACAAGCCAATGCCATTTATTAACTTAAGAAATATTTTGCCAATTTTTTTATACTCATTGATTTTACTGAGACAGTTTCTTCCTTGAAGAATATAAATAAGAAAATTGTACTAAGAAATAATAAACTATTAGACATTATACTTTTATTGTTATTTAAATTAATACATTTAACTATTTTTTGCTACATCAGAAAAAAAATTAAGGAGTGTATGATGAAAAAAAATATAACAATGTAAATTTAAAGCTATAAACCCTAAAATCTAATAAATATAAGCCATAGCTAAGCCGTGTTTTTCTCGTTAGCGAGATTGTCGGCCGCGATCGCCGTCCTCGTTAGAGAGATCGTCGGCCGCGATCGCCGTCCTCGTTAGCGAGATCGTCGGCCGCGATCGCCGCCCTCGTTAGCGAGATCGTCGGCCGCGATCGCCGTCCTCGTTAGCGAGATCGTCGGCCGCGATCGCCGTCCTTGTTAGCGAGATCGTCGGCCGCGATCGCCGTCCTCGTTAGCGAGATCGTCGGCCGCGATCGCCGGCCGCCGTTCGGCAGTTCCCGTCCCGATAAATTCCCGAGTATAAAAAAATCCCGCCCGATGATCGGGACGAAAATTTCCCGAAAATTTTCCCGAAATTTCGGGACCCGTCCATCCCTAACTAATTAAAACGTCCCGCTTCCTCAGGGTTTAGAAAACTTATTATTTTTTTCCCGCACGCGGGCCGAACGCCGAACCACGACTGAGACGGGCTGACCTCTTGCTGTAGGGGAGGGTGCGGGGGAGGGGGTCCTGTTTACCGGTGATAAGCCATCCACCTTCCTAATAGAGGTCCTAATACGGGTCCGAGATATGCGACATGTTGAGAGAACTTGAAAGAAACTTGGAAAAGAACGCCCTCAACACCAACCACCTGACTTTTTTAATCAAATGTAAGAATGCAAATTTAATACCAAAAGGTCTCAGACTAAAAAATCCCATGAGAGATAAATATTCTGAAAAAATCACTAACGAAGCTAGCTTTAAATTATTAAAGAACAAAATACATCACACTAGGCTTGCCAAATACATCAATGGTTCAAAAATTGAGCACAGTTTAGAGGAATTAAGGAAAATCGTTAATAGGGAAGATTTAGAACCTATTTTATCTTCATATTACAATAAGGCCAGTAGAATATTCAATGCCAAAAGAAACAGTTTAAAGAGTAAATTTAATAGATTGCTTGATACACGTGCACACCATTCAGGAGGCAGTGGAACAGGTTCCATCACGGCGGGCACGGCCACATGTGTAGATACTGATAAGCTTGTAGTCAACCTCTCTAACACAGTTCTCGACGATGCGGAGAGGCGGGTTTTGAGTAAGGGCCTGAACTTTGGCATCGCCCCCACCCGAGTATCTAATGTAAACATGGTGACGTCACTCGAGTCTGCTGTTCCATTTTTGCCCAAAGAAAATAAAGACACCTATAGATGTACCATTGTTAACTCGCTAAAAAGACCTATAAATATTAAATCTAACCTAAACAGGGATGAACAGGATGCTTTAAAAAAATTGGAAAAAGATGACACGATTGTAATACTTCCATCTGACAAGGGAGGGGCAGTAGTTTTAATGAATAAAATTGACTATCGCCAGAAAATTTATGATTTAATCAATGGTGGCCAATATATAAAACTGGATCGAGACCCAACAAATATTGTTCAATGCAGAATTAAGAAAGAGTTAACCAAAATAAAAAGTCTTGTAACCGACAGAACATTTTTTCAATTAAGCCCCCAGTTCAGTAAAGCTCCACACTTGTACGGCCTTCCCAAACTGCACAAAACTGATATCCCATTGAGACCAATAGTAAGTGCGATTGGCTCACCTTACTACCAACTGTCAAAGTTTATCTTACCACTATTAACACCTTTGTTTGGAAAATCTGACAGTTACTTAAGAGATTCCAACGATTTTGTTGAGAAAATCAAATTGTTTCCACCCACAGACAGGTCCATTCTGATTAGTTTTGACGTCACCAATTTGTTTCCTAACGTACCCATTGAACCTTGCCTAACAATTGTCCGTGAAATGCTCGAAACAGACAATACCTTGATTGAGAGAACTAAAATTCCTGTGTCCACCATAATGGAATTATTGTCTGTCTGTATAAGATCAAATTATTTTCAGGTTGAAAATGACTTTTATGAGCAAACCAGTGGTATGGCAATGGGAGGGGTACTCAGTCCCATATTATGTAATTTGTTTATGGACAGATTTGAGAAAGATGCTATAGATGCCTCTGAAACAAAACCAAGATTATGGTTGCGTTATGTTGACGACGTTTTCTGTATATGGGAAGAGCCAATATCAGACCTCAGTAATTTCACAGATCACTTAAATAATAGATGTGACACAATAAAATTTACCACTGAATTAGAAAACGAAAACCAACTGCCTTTTTTAGATGTATTGGTAAAAAGAGGATTGAATGACTGGCAAACTAGCGTTTACAGAAAACCTACGGCGACTGGCCGTTATTTACATTTTAACTCAAATCATCCCATCCATGTTAAGACGGGTCTTGTCATCGGTTTAATAAAAAGAGCTAAATCAATTTGTAGTTCAGACGAACTGTTTAACAATGAACTTGAACATATTAGAATATTTTTAACAAACAGTGGCTACCCTCCTTCTATTTTTAACAGAGCACTTAGGACTGTAACTGAACATAGACTGGTAGAAACTCCCCTCAATGAAAAGCCTGTGACGACAGTATGCATTCCGTACATTAAAAATATGTCAGAAAAGATAAGAAGAATTAATTCTAAACATAATATTCGCACAGTCTTCAAATGTAAAGATACGATCCGGAGTCGCCTAACAAGAGTAAAGCCTATCAACAAAGAGCAAAACTCCAAGAATGTTATTTATAAAATTCCGTGCAATTGTGGTAGGAATTATATAGGCCAAACTTCGAGACCGGTAAAGGTTCGAATTAATGAACACACAAAAAAAGTAAAAAATAAAGAAAAATATGGCTCACGGATATCCGAACATGCACTGGAATGTAATCAATCAATAAAATGGGATGAAAGTAGGATTTTATTTAAAGAACCTGACTGGAGGAAGAGGAATATCGCGGAGTCACTTTTCATGGCCATTGAAAACGAGCCATTGTCATGTCCATCTGTCGACATCAGTCCTGTTTATATCACAGTTGTAAAAAATGAATTGGAATACATGCGAGATAAGGGCTGGAAGGTGGATGGCTTATCACCGGTAAACAGGACCCCCTCCCCCGCACCCTCCCCTACAGCAAGAGGTCAGCCCGTCTCAGTCGTGGTTCGGCGTTCGGCCCGCGTGCGGGAAAAAAATAATAAGTTTTCTAAACCCTGAGGAAGCGGGACGTTTTAATTAGTTTCGGTCCCGCGAAACGTCGGTTTTTCGTCACTTCGGGATTATAAGTGTTTTCGTGTGTCGTGTTTTGTGTTTTGTGTTTTTGTAAATCCTGACAAGTCCCGAGCTGACGACAATCAAAATAGGTGAGTGATACCCAAGAAATACATTAATCATTAAAAGGTTGGCCGTTTAACCCTTTCAGTGCTATGGAATGATATATCGTTCATATGTCATTCCCCAGAAATGCTAAGCAACGATATATCGTGAATCGCCTTTCACCCGAAATCTGAAAAAACAATATATTGGAACGCCGCCGATATTGATACGGCAACTTAAACAGGAATATCGGTGTTCTCGATTGTTATTTCAAAACACCGATGATTTCATGTGATTCTCCATAAAATCGAGGTACAAAATATCGTTCTCTAGCACTTTTGGGTCCAAAATTTAGCACTGAAAAGGTTAAAACGTAGTCTACTCAACATTTTAAAATATATTATAGTAAAAATTAATGATATGAAATGTGCTCTGACTATAAAAATAAGTTTGATTTATTTTACCAGGAGCAACCGGTACAGGTGGCTTATGATGACTAGGCTTGCTAGGGAAGACTCTCTTGACAAACCCTATCAGCTCAACGATGGTCTCTTGATTGGCTGAAACAGTTAGCATTTGCAAGGTTAGCCAAGATTATTGAATATTATAAATTTGTGAATTTATAACAATATAATTAATTTCAGGAGAACGGGTGTTACAGAGCAGAAAAAGGGCTACAAGTATGGCAGGAACATTTCAAAGATCATTTGAATGTATGACAGTTTGAACAAGAATATCTGATGTATCCAACTGATACGATCATATAATCACTTTATCTGATAATCACTTCTATCATGAGAGCATACAATTTTAACTTACAGCTTTACAACTTAACCTTTCATAAGAATGAAATAAAAAAATAAACAAGCGTTACCGATTATGTCAAGATTGTTGAACTGAATGTTGGCTATCTGCAGGTTTTCCCGGTTGTCGGCGTTGGTTGGACAGTCAGCACTGACGAACACCAGCTCGATGGTGATGAGTGCCTCGGAGACAAACGGTGTCTCCGTCGGAGGCATGGCGGGGGGATAAGGGGGCCGGGGACTGAGCACTGGCGGGGGCGAGGATGCGTACAGCAACGGCGGCGACTTGGCTGCAACCGGCACAAACATGATACAAACGGAATGCATGCAAGTTACATACACATTCTAAGAAATACAGTTCTGTCCCGATAATCCAAGCGTATTAGGACTGGACACTGATCGATTTGGTTAATTTTTGGAATAGGCGCAATTCATAAATAATCTGAAAAATATTGAATAGGTTACTCCTGCAGTTTATTCAAACAGGGTGTACGATAAAGGAAATCAATGACAAAATTACAGCAGAAAGGCTTTGCTAACGACACAACCTCATCAATTAGTGAAAAGTACTATTGAATATGGTAGGGCTAATTAAGCTTTTAAAAAACAATCAAACCACAGAAAAGCCGCTTCAATAGTGATAAGTCATGTCTAATAATTGTAAATTCCATGAAATATCAACAATCAGGATTTCCTGCTGTTTTAAATACCTCAAGAAACAATCAATAGTTTTTTCAACAAACTAAACTAAAATATAATGACAAAAGCACATGTAATTAATTAGGATCAATGGAAGCTTTTTATTAGTTTCTAATAAATGTTTAGTGCTAACTCTTAACAAAATTATTTCCAGAACAACACAAATATAAACAAACATTTAATCCTTCATTAGTCAAAGCCAATAAAATTAAACTGTCCAAATGAAAATCGCTCTGTTAACTAAATCGTTGTATGTGAATTGATGACATTTTAGCCAGTAACTGTTCTTTGCAAAACCATATAACAGTTATTCTTTATTAATTGTTACTAACAGTTAACAACATAATGCTCATCACTACTGTACCCACCTCTGGCGGACAGGTCCGTCTGCAGGCAGGAGAGTGCAGAGGTGATGACGGAGGGTGGAGTGGTGGGGAGGAGGCGGAGGCTACCGCGGGACAGGGGGTCGGGGGACCCGGGGGACGTGGGCGAAGTCGGCTCACTGTCCCGCAGACTGCCACTCACACTGTCCATCCTGCACAAAGAGTCCACAGAAAATTCGCCATTAATTTCCCTGACTTCACTTACATTTTGATCACTGATTTCCCGGTCTCGCAAACTTATTTCACCTTTATGTTCTAATGATGTTGGCAACTACACTTTTTGTTAGTAAAAGAATATTGCTGGCAAAAAATTTAAAGCCTGCATTTTTTTTTTTTTTTTTTTTTTTTTTTAATCATTAGGTCCTTAGAATGTGATATTACAGCTTGCTTGCCCATATTACTGAGTATGAATGACTTACTACACACTTTACAATCAGCCTAAGTTACATCAATAACTACCAAGTCCAACCAACTACTAATATCAGGAAATATTTTGGCATCAAGATACCATTTATTAAATGTACTCTGTTTAGCAACCACTAGCTTACAACAAAACAACATCCTTGAATAAAACAGAAAAATATTACTGATTTAAATACTCTAAGCACAAATATACAAAAATAAATTGAATCGTCATACATTTGTGAAAATTCTCAAAAATGCTACAATAGTCGGGGTCACAACCGACTAGAGCACTGAAAAGCCCCTTAAATTCCGCAGACTTTTGGACTCTTCCCCTAACTTTCCCTGACCAGATTTTCCCCTTGACTTTCCATGATTATCTGTAAGTTTCCAGAATGTGGACACCCTGCTTGGTAACATCAAATGTTTGCAAAAAAGACTTCAAAGTGCTCATAGAGGTCGTTCTTTGTCCATTTTATGCTTTATTAATCAGTTCTATTTACTGTTCACTTAATGAATATTGTGATAAAATGTTGGGAGAACGACAGCAGAAGAAATCAAACTCAAAATCCTTCATACCCAACGTGTTTGTGACTGGCCACGAGTAGTTCAAAGTCAGGCCCGAACGTCTGCATGGCATCCACTAGCAGCAGTCCGTGAACACTGAGGCTGAGGGATGTGTCGAAGGGGCGCTTGGTGTACGACACCCGCACTCCCGATACCTGCAGCTCCGCCACACTACGACTGCGCGACTGCACCTGCGAGCCGGAACAGCGTTGTTAAAGTAGTGGTGAGTGTTATTTCGCTAACTGTTGCAATGTAACAGTTACTGACTAAAACGTTATTGATTCACAGACAACAATTTAGTAAACAGGAACAATTATTATTTAGACTGTTCTGTAACAACAGAATAACTGATCGAATAAGGATTTACCTTTTGTCTGACAGCCTTAACCGCTGTAAAGTGGTTATGGCTGTTTTAGCATTACAAGGTCATCTTCAGACACTTAAAAAAATTGGCTGAAGTAATTAAATCGCATTTTAAAAATAAAAACACATAACATGAAAAAACAACCAATAAAATTGGCATTTTAAGAAATGCACAGGCATACACGTTGCGAGGTACCAGTCGTCATTGCCACGAGTAACTGACTTAAAGCCAGCTTCGGTTAGAGCTTTCTGACAAAAGGAAAAACCTTATTTAGTTAAATTACGGCTCCGGAGCTAAAACACATGAATTTTAATAACTGACCAGTCATGTGTTAACGACTAGGAAGAAAAATGATCATCATCTAGGCAATTCTTTAAGATCAGAATAACTGCAGAGCTGATAACGATATTCGAGAACGTTTAGGAACCGTGATAAAGAACAATTCTGTCTGACTCCTCACTTGCATTATTTTATTGGACTAGCCCTGCATTTAGTCACAATTTTATCCATTTTAATCCTTGAAATAACAATTTAAAATATTGTTATGATGTGTTTGTAATCGTTGTTGAAATTAACTTGATTTACTGCAGTAATAACGAAAGCTGTAATGTCTGTTCACAATTAATACTTACACAACCAAAAACATAACTTCTATATGGTATTCTTAACTGAGTCCATAAATTGTTCCCTGATAACAAGTTAGGCTGAAACGTTCTCTGAGTGGTTAGCATTTACAGTCATAAAAGAACGGTTAGCCAGAACTGTTATAGAATAACAACTTACAAGAAATGTTTTTTGAGAACGATGTTTTTAACTGTTTCAAAATCACAGTTAACATAACATGTTAATGAATAATAACAGTAACTGACGTAACAGTTAATGAAAAATAACGTTTTAGATCATTTCTATGTTGAAGTACAAAATCCTGCTTTGTTTTATTCGGAACTTTCATTTTTATCTCATAGTAAAATGCGTTCAAAACAACATTTTAGCTAAGTTAGGTCAATTAACAATAAAGACTGATTATAAATACTGAATGACCATCAATAAAACCGAATCTTTCATAGAACAGTTGCAAAACAAAATGCAAGTCAATCTTCAGTTAGACTACTGAGATTGTTGATACAATATTTTTATTGTGTTTTCAATTATAAAAGGTAAAATGAAACTAAACAAAAAATGATCTTTGACTGCTACCAACAAGAGCCAAAGAAAATTCAATAGTGATTTATGGAGAATATTATTCCTCTACACTGCAAATTTCAGTTTTTCACCATTACAACCTTTTACATAATAGCATGTTAAGAACATATTTAAAAACTTAAAAGTAAAAAAAGCGGCAAATAACAAAATTAAACCCAACAGTGGGTTATTTTAATTATTACCTGAACAATTCTTTGAAATAGTATATCCTACCGCCCAGGTGGGTTTCAGCAAATTTTGATGGGGTGGTATAACATCCTTTTGATAAAAATCTAAAAATGTAAATCAAAAGTCACATCCTAGCCTAGCGCTCACCTCCAAGGCCAGCTGATCCACGGAGAACTGCAGCATGAGGAGTCTGGCTCCGCTGGTGTCATTGGCATCTTCCGACGGAGGGTTCTTGGTCCCAGAGGAGTGAGCCACGGGAGCTACCTTCTCCTCTTCTGGAGAACCCTCTTGTGACCTACGCAAACGAGCTTTAAGCTGATAACAATTATTATGAACTTCGTTCAAAAGTTGAGTTTGTATCATACATGTTAAAGCTATAACATTTCATGATTTAAGTGTAGTGAGAATTTTTTTAATGTCATTTTAATTTATATTAATATATTTATTAAAAGATTTTACAGCTAGTGGATATAAAATAGTCATTTATAAATGAAAATAACTTTGTAGACCAAAGCTTAAGAAATATGGTTATAGTCTTAAAGTTAAATATCTAAGATTTTTGTCAATATAAAAGTAGGGATAGTAACACTTAATTTGTGGTCGGTGTTTTTTTTTTTTTTTTACCTGAATGGTGAAGGCAGGCCCCTGCCAGAGATAACATCAAACAAAGTACGAATGGCTTGAATCTTCTGCTCGTTGACATGAACAACCAGTTTTGGAAGGTTCCCAGCAAAAGTTAGGCTCGGAAACTGAGGGTCTGTCGTGTAAACGATCCTCCTCTCCATCTGGAAGTATACGATTTAAAGTATATCCTGATTTTTCAAACCAACATATAAACTTGCTAAGACCGTTTTTTATTTAATTATTAAAGAAATACACATTTAGTTTTATCTAGTGTTGGTTTAAAAATGTGTTCAATTAAGTAATTAAAAGCTGTTATAAGTCATATTCAGTGAAATCACCACATTTAAGCAGCTAATATCGGAAATTGGGAATAAAAAACCAAATACTGAGACCAGCACCACGACAGGCTAACAAAACTTAGAGAGGATCATCAGTTAAGACTAAATTAAACCGAGACAGTGTTTTAGACACTAAGGTCAAGTCCCCTAAAAAAAAGTCATGCGCTCACGCGCCTGTTAGTCAAGACTGCAATTGGAGTTGCTTGAAAAATGATTGACAATAGGCAAACATTTTTATGCTTTATAAGAAGATAAACAATTTTTAAAGAGGATCTACTTCTTAGAGAGCTATTCATTAAACGCAATCCACTTAACTTTCCATAAACTCCACAAAGAATTATTTACCTGGAGCGAAATACTGAATCGGTCGAGTACATGAAGAGCTGAAGTGCCCTTCAAATGTGCAAATTTCCAGTTGTCCTTCACTCTTCCCACCAGGATTTGCAGCTCGTTCAAATCCACAGAGTATCTGGGGAAACAAAGAAAATCATATTGTAGTTTATGTTAAGGCATGTTTTGTAACTATTTACAATGGGTTTAAAAACATACGCTTACTAGTTCAAGTTATCATTAATACTGTGAAACTATCAGAACTTGGCATAGTGTGAGCTTTTAGTGCAAATTTAAAATGGAAGTTTAGTCATTCATTTCTGGTTAGTAATAAATGCAGCAGTAACAATGATGCTACGTTTCACATAACGGCAAGTATTTCATTTTAAGCTTTCCTCAAAGTATACACAAGCCGTAATAATGTTATTACGTGTACATTATAGTAGGTTAGAAGAATGAACAGTTGTATTATATTTAAGTTTTATTATATTAGGTGTAAGGCTAATATTACATTAGATTACCATAATCTTTCTAGCAAGAGATTTGATTGAGAAAGTAGATACAACTATGAATAACTGATTTACTTGAGATTTATTTTAACTTTTTTTCTTAATAGAAGTTTTTTAGGCTAAAACTACAGTTTAAATAATGCTGATTTTTACAATGCTGTTGTCGTTAGGAAAGTTTCTAAAGTTGTATCCCCAAATATTAAAAGACTGAACAAGGCTCTGCCCCACATTGTAATATATGGTTCACATGTTTCTTCAACAAGTGTACAGGTGTTTTGTTTACACATCATCACACTTGGTCACTAGTATTATTTATTAAAATGTCAAAGGCTGATTTTTTCACTTGTTATTAAAAAAATTTTTTAAGCTGTCTTAAAAAAAAGCTTTGACAGCAGCAGGCGTTGTTTATATAACATCTTTCACAGCTATTGGATGAACAGATAAAAGTGGAGTGAAATCCTCATACATGAGTGTGTTTATCCCCAAACGTGAAGAATAAGCAAACTCCTACTTTTAATTAACTTATTACTTGTTAAAAAATACTATTTAACGTATTTAAAGCAAACTTAGACATCTACTGTCACACCTGTCATAAAGCTTGTGGTGTATGGCCAGCTCACTGATGCTAGCTCCAGAGTCAAAGGTCTGGTTGAGGGGAGAGCCGACGGTCTCCACCGGAGAGGCGGAGTCACTGGCCTCACTGCCCGGAGGCGTGGAGCAGGGCGTCTGGAACGCCTCTGGAACAATATCACAATGTGACAATGTCACAGTTGTCACCAGAAAGAATTAGGTTATTTTTTGGCTGTGCAAACTGTAAGGGTCTAAAATTGAAGCGAGCGTTCGGGCGATTTAAATTTGCGCGCCATCGGGGATCAGCTGACGTTGACCGCCCGTTTGGAATCAGCTGTTCCGAGCTCTTACTTGGTGACCGCGCCGCGCATGCGCGGCGGTGGTGGGGAGGAGGCCCGCGGTCCCGACTCCATGGACAGCGCTCGTCAGTCAGTCGTTGCCGAGGCGAATAGCCGGCAAGGTCCCCCGCAGTCGATGGCCTGGCGAACAGCCCGCCGCATCTCTTCCTCTTCGCGGAGCGACGCTAATAGAGCGAACAATTAAAATACACGTCGGGCGGCCGACGAGGCGATTCCGTTCTCTTACTTCAGCGTTCTTGCTCAGGTACGGTTATAGTAATTGTACACTTCAGCGTAGTGCCTTATAATTCAGACTGGTTAATTTAATGTTCCTTTTTATTTAACTTAAGTAAATAATTCGTACAAGGAATAGATTTTAATAGCGTTTTACGTACTCTTGAAGAGTTCTTGGTTAGCCGGTAGACCGCGTGGTTGACCGGAGCGAGTCAATATTTTATTTCATTTCGAATCGATTTACATCAGTCCATTGTAGGCCCAGGGCGAACTAACCCTGGGAATAAAAAGTACTGGTTAATTAAATAAAACTTATATTTTATCAGCGTTAGGCCCGGGGCGAAACAGCTCCCGGAAAACCCTTTGGACTTTTAGTGATTAAATTGAATATTGTATTTGTAATCTAAATTAATTAAATAGAAACCCGATTTTATTAATTGGTGATAACTTGACGGTGAAATCCTGATAGGCTTACTTGCGTTTTAGTTGAAGAATTCGTTCATTTCATTTTGCCGCGTGGCTTATTTTAGTTTTTATTATTTTAATCAGAATTTCACCGGGGAATCTAAATTTACTTTTTCCAAATTCAAGGGCTGTGATGATCTAAGGATTTGCTTTGAGAACTATATGTTTATTTGACCTTGCGTCTGAGCCCTCTAATAAATTAAATTAATTAGCCAAAACCAATTTAGAACCCTGGACATTAACCCGATTGAGCGATTCCGTGGCTGTATCGTGCAATTTTAACACTACTGCGAATTGCACCGTTACAAAACAGTGTTTTCAATCTCAAGCCAAACTTCTTAAAAATGTTTAAGCTCAGCTTTTTTGAACCAAGCTTTTTCTAATTATCACTTATCTGAATTATAGGTAAATCTTTACAGACCAAAAGTTAAAGCCAACTTACCATTAGACATTTATCGAAACAAGTTAAGAATTTTATTATATTTATAAATATATTGCTTTATAACTTATGAAAACGTATTCACGGTGGATCACTTCAAAACACAACGACAACAAATCAAACAATAATAGGTGATAGCCTTATTCTTAGCAATTGTAATTTTAGTAATCCTACCATTCTCTATAAAAAACAAATTCCTTTATTTATCTTGATTTTATACGTTTTTTTTTTTTAGTTTCATTTTTATAGCTTCATTTTGCTTTCGTTTTTATAGAGGACGCATTAAAAATACCTGGCATGCAACATGTTATGTATTTGTATGTTATCAGTTGTTATTTCGTTGTGAAACGCGACCATGATTGCAATTGGTATTGTAAAATGTGTGACGAAATATCCTTGATCTTTCTTATATTGTTTAGCTAAAAATGTGTAAAACAATGAGATAAAATAGACCTGCATATTAAAATTTGATATATTTTAATCTATATGACACACAATAGTGCAGCCGAATTAAATCTTTTAAACCATACTTAATGAATGTTGTAGCAGAAAAATATTTTGTTTTATAAAAAATTGGTTTTTGACATGACATTCAGTCCAATAATTCAATTTTATTCTACTGGTATTCACGATACATTTTCATTTTATTTTTAACTGCGCTCGGTTTTAAAAAGAATTTGGTATTGGTACAACTTTATTTACGCAGATACAATAGTAAACTGAAATCATTGAAATCGGTTGAACAATAATTCTGAGTCATTCTGGTTATCTGATCGAGTTTCATCAAAACAAGCTCCTTGAGACGGAAGTGACATGGCTCAACAACAACCCTATGTTAATGAGGAAAACATTACTATTGTTACTGATCCCGTCACACCCGTGGATTCTTAAAACAAAATGTATGAACAAAGAAGGATGCTTTAAGTTCCAATCTGCTCAACCACAATATTTTATTGGTTAAAGTTAATTTCTTTGCACATTTGTATGATCATTGTGATTGTGCTCTTTAAGATGTAATGTATTTCTGTTTACTAGAGATCGCCCACTGATTGAAAATCGACCAGGAGACATCTGTTCTTCCTGATTTGCTGGCATTGTTGTTACAACAGCTGTCTAATGACCCAATCAATTACAGATCTCCCATAATATTAACATTGAAACTTTAAAAGCCTGTAGGGTGGAGCCCTGGGGGCCGATATGAATAATAATTGGATTCTGCACATCTACAGGACACTACCTTTCTAACGGTATGCACGGATTTCTCCTACGTTGAACACAAGCTGAGAAAAAAGTAGGAAAAGAAACATGCTTGTATGATAATTAATGATCCAATCAATTACAGATCTCCCATAAGATTAACATTGGAACTTTAAAAGCCTGTAGGGCGGAACCCTGGGGGCCGATGTGAATAATAATTGGATTCTGCTCATCTACAGGACACAAGCTTTCTAACGGTAAGCACAGATTTCTCCGACGTTGAACACAAGCTGAGAAAAAAGTAGGAAAAGAAACATGCTTGTCTATTAATATATAGATTACATCATATTAATTTCAGTTAATTAAATTTAGTTTTATTATTCTTAACATGTCTCTTTTATTGCTTGAGCTACGCCTTCTTTATATAGTGTAACTTCTTCAGCTTGGCCAACTGGAGGTTGCACACATGACAACACAGAAGCATAATATACTACCGATCACATTCCTGACCTCTCATGGTAGCACCTTCCGTTTTGCCACCGACCGCTCATAGGCGTACCTTCGGTTTCGTCGTCTATGTTGGACACGACGGATGGTCTCGGGTCAACAAGCTGGGGTTCCCGGTTGGTCAGGTGCAGTTTGCCCAGGTCGATCACACACAGCACGGCGTTCTTGTCATTGAAATGCTCCACAAGGAAGATCTGAGGTGCAGAGATTGCCAGGTCCACATCCCATGTCTTTCTCGCGGTCTGAAATCATTTTTGTAATTATTGATTTCTCGAAAGATAAATATTGTGCATTATTAAATTATACCTGTCTCAGCAGACTTGAAGATCAGTAAATAAGTCATAGTTTGTTTTTATGTCACAATATCCTACAAGACAAGCTCAGAGCTACATTGTTCAGAAAAACTAAAACCTAAAGTGACAATTAGAGTTTAACTGGGTATTCATCCCAGCTAGAACTCAGATTTGTCTATCCAATAATGGATAATGTAAATTTAAAAGATACATACAGCAAACAATTCATACACTATAGTGGGAGGAGTTTAATGAGCTAATCTACTTTTAATCCAGCCGCTAAACAGGTTGAGCAAGCACTGAAAGTATAACGAAATTTCACTTTTGATTATTGTTGGGAACATCTCAGAGATGAAGAAAATCTATGTTCCCACCTTTCCAGCATGGGGAACGCACCCTAGAGAAAGTCGTAGAGGGAAATGTATTGGCCTATTTCATGTTATATACAATTTTAAAGATCTTTGAATGTTGAGCAAAACTCTATAAACCCGATCTCAAAAGGTCCAATAAAACATGAGTTATTGCATTTTAAAATTTCAGTTATATGATTCTATGCAAAGTTTGACTGCCTGCCATTCATGACTCGAAAGTTCATTTGAGGTCGGCTTTGGGGCATTGTTTTCAATTCTATTTCTATTCTATTTATCTATTGTTTTTAAAGCTAAACAAGACCCTGAAAATTAAGTTAAAGGTTTTCTTATAAGTCTTTATTTGCCGTCCCTGTTTGCTGTACCAAAAATTATGGAAACAATATGATTTTCAGCAAGATCTGGGACAGCCCATGAAAATTTACAATAATATATTTAAAGTAAGTTTTAGGGTCCTCTTTAGCAGAAAAAAATGCTGGAAAAGGCAGGCATTCAAACTTTGCAAAAAACATATTTCTAAAATTTAAAAATGCAAGAACTCATGTTGTATTCGACCTTTTGAGATCAGATTTGTGGCGTTTTGCTCTACATTCAAAGACCTTTAAAATGATACATAACATGACATAGGCCAATACATTTTCTTCTACGACTTCTTCTAGGGTGCGTTCCTCATGTTGTGCCATTGCTGGAAATGTGGCCACATAGATTTTTTACATCTACTTAATGTCCACAACAGTGATCAAAAATCAAATTTCGTTAGACTTTCAGTGCATGCTCAACCTGTTTGAGCCTGGACTATTTACCTACTAGCTACTGGTAAGTTGTAAGGAAAGATGGTAGGAATTCGTTGATTAGCTGGTCTTTTTTTTTTTGTAGTTGGCAATCTTTATCATAAAAAATTCAAATTTACAATCTTTGCAGTAATAAACCACTTGTTAAAATTTTCTAACCCAGTGCATGCTTTTCCATTATCCAAGTGTAATCATTAGATAAGTATTACTAAATGAAACTATGTAGGCAATGCCATATTGCATGACATTCAAACACTTTATGGGTAGAAAATCGGTTCCTTAATAACTTAAAATCTTTTCTCAGATTATAACCTATAAGAAATACAGTAATTGTTTGTGTTTTTATAAGTAAAGGAAACTTAAAATCTAAAAAGTCTACTGTTGCAACTCCCGACTTTGGCTCGCTCGCTAGTGGCTCGCTAGCTCGCGGGACTGTGGTCCCGTCAGTGGCTCGCTACTGGACAGTATTTCCCACCTGGTGTCCCTGCAGTATGCGGTCCCAGTTGCGCAACAGCTCCTGCTTAGTCCGCTGCTTCATGGCGTTGTAGCCATGCCGGGCCGCCGCTCGGAAGCTGGGGTCCGACGTCTGGAACGGCCGCACGAAGAAGTCGATCAACCACTTGACAGCTCCGGGGTTGTAGACGACGTCCAACGCCTCCGAGTGGATCTGGAGTCTGGGAATATAAAACAATTTGATTCGGACTTAGCAGGCCATATAGACGTATAAATTGGGAAAAGCAAAGAAGAGTGGAGTCTGGAAATATGATTGAGGGACACCAATCATCACTTTTTTCACTATACTTTGATTTCTCCATTGGTGTAATTTTGGCCAATAGCAATTAAAATAGTCATTTGACTATGACGCCACATTGTTTCTTACTGTTCGCCATGTTGGTTCTGTCATTCTCTCTTGGGCCTGTTGATGATCGGTTTGTCCGGTTGTAATCAAATGTAATTTTCCATCTTTTCTTATATTTACCATCTGTATTCTATGCAGTTTAGGTGTAAATATATTTTTGAGTGTTGTAGACATTTCTTTTACGTTTCTGATTGCCAACAACATTTATCATGCTAAAAAAAGTGTTGAATTATTTTGGTAAGGCTTATTGACCTCCAACTGATACACATCAGAAAAATGGCCTTCCAGGATACAGTAAACCATTCAGGATACAGAATACCTAGTCATCTAGGTACCATTTTGATCCCTAATTCATGGTGAAAAGGTTTTATTTATATCTTTTAGAAACTATACAAAAAATTAACACCAAATTGATAATAAACTAAATATATGTACACCTCATTCAAGTGCATTCAGGAGACATTGAATTCCGTACTAACAATAACAATGACAAAAAGCATCACATACCTGAAATCGGCTGCAGAATTGAACGGCTTGTACTCATAGAGGAATTGAAACAGCGGTTCTTCTTTAATCTCAGAACTTTGATTCAACAAGCGTTGAAGGCCTGGAGGTAGATTCCTGGCAGGTCTTCCAGAGGGGGCTGACTCACTGCCTGAAAATGTTGCCATGAATAAAATTCTTTAATAACAGAAAAGTGCATACAACATTATCAAGATTTTTTTAGAGTATTATTCTTAATATTCTTAATTTTTAAGTTGTAAAGGCATCCACTTATGAAAATAAATGTCTAAGAAATCACCAAAGAGGAAGTTGGGACTAAAATGTAGCCATATGTTGGAAAGACATTACTTTGAAACGCCTTGCAAGCAAGGGGTCCTGTGTTTGTATGCCATTCAAAATAGTTTAGAGAGGGGAAATACAAAAATGTGGGATGACATTTTAGTCAGACGGTTGTTAATTTGGAATACGGGAACAGAATGCCTGGGCTGAACAGTCAAAACTTTAAACTACACAAGGCCCTTTAAGACAAATTTTCAATATGCAGAATACTTCAGCGTGATGTTGTGTCGAATCTAGTAATATTTTCAGAGTTCAACCATTGACTATATACATTAACGAGAACTTCTCATTAAATGTTCTATGTTTGATACCAAAATTTGGAAGGTTTGTGAACGCCATGCCAGAGACGTTGCAATTGATGTTGTAATTGTTCAGCTGCATTTACAATGCTGCAAAAACATTTTACCACAATATAAACTTAACCTTCAGGTATAAATGTTTTATCCTTAATTAAAAAGAGTGGTAATACTGATTTACCTATCATGTGACACTTGCACTTCATATACGCTGCAGAAGATCGAACCACCATAAGTAGGTTTCAAACACGCCTATGCTATGAGAAATCTATTGACTTTGGTGTATATAGTCAAAGGTTCAACCATGCTTAATCACAACTTACTCTGAGGCGAGATGAGAACAGGGAAGGCAGAATCCTGGGTGAGGTTGTCATGCAGGGACAGTCCGCCCAGCATCACTGTGATGCAGTGGGACCCTGTCCTTGGTCTGCTCTCCAGCCCCAGCCTGACCTTCTCAAACTGCAGCTCCATCAGAGGTTTCCTGCAATGATACCATCTCAGCTATGCTAGACACAGTCCTGGGTGAGGTTGTCATGCAGGGACAGTCCGCCCAGCATCACTGTGATGCAGTGGGACCCTGTCCTTGGTCTGCTCTCCAGTCCCAGCCTGACTTTCTCAAACTGCAGCTCCATCAGAGATTTCCTGCAATGATACCATCTCAGCTATGCTAGACACAGTCCTGGGTGAGGTTGTCATGCAGGGACAGTCCGCCCAGCATCACTGTGATGCAGTGGGACCCTGTCCTTGGTCTGCTCTCCAGTCCCAGCCTGACTTTCTCAAACTGCAGCTCCATCAGAGATTTCCTGCAATGATACCATCTCAGCTATGCTAGACACAGTCCTGGGTGAGGTTGTCATGCAGGGACAGTCCGCCCAGCATCACTGTGATGCAGTGGGACCCTGTCCTTGGCTGCTCTCCAGTCCCAGCCTGACTTTCTCAAACTGCAGCTCCATCAGAGATTTCCTGCAATGATACCATCTCAGCTATGCTAGACACAGTCCTGGGTGAGGTTGTCATGCAGGGACAGTCCGCCCAGCATCACTGTGATGCAGTGGGACCCTGTCCTTGGTCTGCTCTCCAGTCCCAGCCTGACTTTCTCAAACTGCAGCTCCATCAGAGATTTCCTGCAATGATACCATCTCAGCTATGCTAGACACAGTCCTGGGTGAGGTTGTCATGCAGGGACAGTCCGCCCAGCATCACTGTGATGCAGTGGGACCCTGTCCTTGGTCTGCTCTCCAGTCCCAGCCTGACTTTCTCAAACTGCAGCTCCATCAGAGATTTCCTGCAATGATACCATCTCAGCTATGCTAGACACAGTCCTGGGTGAGGTTGTCATGCAGGGACAGTCCGCCCAGCATCACTGTGATGCAGTGGGACCCTGTCCTTGGTCTGCTCTCCAGTCCCAGCCTGACTTTCGCAAACTGCAGCTCCTTCAGAGATTTCCTGCAATGATACCATCTCAGCTATGCTAGACACAGTCCTGGGTGAGGTTGTCATGCAGGGACAGTCCGCCCAGCATCACTGTGATGCAGTGGGACCCTGTCCTTGGTCTGCTCTCCAGCCCCAGCCTGACCTTCTCAAACTGCAGCTCCATCAGAGGTTTCCTGCAATGATACCATCTCAGCTATGCTAGACACAGTCCTGGGTGAGGTTGTCATGCAGGGACAGTCCGCCCAGCATCACTGTGATGCAGTGGGACCCTGTCCTTGGTCTGCTCTCCAGTCCCAGCCTGACTTTCTCAAACTGCAGCTCCATCAGAGATTTCCTGCAATGATACCATCTCAGCTATGCTAGACACAGTCCTGGGTGAGGTTGTCATGCAGGGACAGTCCGCCCAGCATCACTGTGATGCAGTGGGACCCTGTCCTTGGTCTGCTCTCCAGTCCCAGCCTGACTTTCTCAAACTGCAGCTCCATCAGAGATTTCCTGCAATGATACCATCTCAGCTATGCTAGACACAGTCCTGGGTGAGGTTGTCATGCAGGGACAGTCCGCCCAGCATCACTGTGATGCAGTGGGACCCTGTCCTTGGTCTGCTCTCCAGTCCCAGCCTGACTTTTTCAAACTGCAGCTCCATCAGAGATTTCCTGCAATGATACCATCTCAGCTATGCTAGACACAGTCCTGGGTGAGGTTGTCATGCAGGGACAGTCCGCCCAGCATCACTGTGATGCAGTGGGACCCTGTCCTTGGTCTGCTCTCCAGTCCCAACCTGACTTTCTCAAACTGCAGCTCCATCAGAGATTTCCTGCAATGATACCATCTCAGCTATGCTAGACACAGTCCTGGGTGAGGTTGTCATGCAGGAACAGTCCGCCCAGCATTACTGTGATGCAATGGAAAGTTATGGTTGGGAAGTTTGCTGAAAAGCCATACAAGGACTGTAATGAATGAATGTTTACTGAATAAGATCACAATAGAAAACAGTACAGAAGTACAATACTAAGCAATAAACTGAATATTCCAAAATTGGGAATTAATCTGCAAAATATAAGTGATTATACCAGTAGGGAACACAGCGCAGTTGCGCAAAACACCACACAATCTTTGTGTCTGCGTGTCAAGTTGTTTTTTACACATCCACCACTGCCAGTGTGAAGTCTGAAGTCTTATATTTTGTGATCTTTTGTGTCTTAAATGTATTCTCAATCTGAAAATTTTGCTAGCTACATTTTATTTAATAATGGAACAGGATAACATACCTTGACAGTCTGAATAAAAATATTTATTTATCATATTTAATACAATAAATATCTTTATTCAGTTTTTATTCAAATTTAAAATCCTACTATGGATTAACAATATGATGGAAGTGTAAAAAGTATAAATGGAGAAAAGACAATTTTGACCATCGCTAAAGACACCACAGCACAACCTTCTTGCTGGTATGTCACACTAAATCTTCATTGTCACATTAGGCTTAGCTGAAATAGACACGAGTCAACTGGTTTAATCACTTATATTTTTCAGATTAATTCCCAATTTCGGAATATTCCGTTTCAGAAGTCTTGCTAAATGTTGTACTTCTATTCTGTTTTCGATTGTGATCTTAAATTGTGGTGTTTTCAAAACAGAAATTATGGTCATTGGACGGAAACCGTCACTGTTGCTCCGTCAATTTCTACGTTAGAACTATCCTTGACAGCCGAAACTAGGCTGAAACATTACATCGCTTTTACCCTACATTAAACACAGTTTCATTGCTAAAAAACACTTCGCTATCCAGTCGTCATTTTGACCCTATCGTAAGGTCTGGGATTGTAAATTATGTCTGTTAAAAACAATAAGGAAGTATTCAGTGGGTGATTATAGTACCCACTATACTAAAATACGACCTAAAATTTTTACTTTATTTTATCTATTTTTAAAACCATCTGTCAATCTGGACATTTCGAAATCTGGTTAAGGGTCCGTTCTCCAGGTGGCTGGATTTGAGGGTGTCTTTTAGGGTCAGGTCTCCAGGTGGCTGAGGGTGTCTACGAGGGTCTGGTCTCCAGGTGACTGGATTTGAGAGTGTCTACTAGGGTCTGGTCTCCAGGTGGCTGGATTTGAGGGTGTCTACTGTATGAGGATTATTGGAGTAATTAATTATTTTATCCTAATTTAAATATTAGCATAGAAAATTTTGGTCAAAAATATTATAGCAAAAATAATTTGTGAAGGGCAATTCAGGATTTCCCACACATAGATAAGGTTATATAAATTTGAGTACAAAGAATGCTAATGATAAAACTCTTTGCAGAATATAAAAAACCACTGTAACATATATGTTGCATGTAGACAAATAACAATAATAATTGTATGGCTTTTGGGGGAGGGAGATCAGCAATTAATTGGTAGTTCTCCTCGCCTGAGAGGCCTGCGCTTCTTTTTTTTCTATGCAGGTGGACCAACAGCTTAAAGTGACTTCCGAACCACAGGAACAGGCAAACAATCTTTGGAACCCCTAGCCGGTATTTGAATTCGGGCTCGCTGGGTGATAACCCAGAGCTCTACCACGGAGTTACGGCCGCTGCCACATGTAGACAGAAAAGTTAGACTGCATTCCATGGATTTTTTTCAAAATTATACTCTCGATCCTCACAATTAGCAAATATGAACTGCATGGGCCATTGTCTAACTTAAATGTATTACAATACTATTTACAACTGGTGGAATACTGAACTGAGCTGGCTGGGTAGCTGAGTTATTATAATGCTCGCCTTTGAATCCCAAGGTTGCTGATTCCATCTTGAGAAAAGTTAGTGGCTTTTTAAAGGTTTTGATTTCGGACCTAGGTGCCAAATGTGATTGGGCTATTAATTAATAATACTATCTAATAACTGGTCTATGTTACATGGTAACAAGACCGGGATTTGGAACGTTTCGTCAAAACACAAATGTCATAAAATGTCACAGGCGTAGGAACTCACAAAAGTAAATTTAAAACAATATCCAGTCAACACTCTGCCCTTCGTAGGGGGGAATCATTGTGAGGGGCTAGAGGGAAATTATATATCTGCTGCCAGTAAAGAAGAAATGTCTAAGAGAAAAATAACTGAAGACTGCTTATCACAATAGCAAATAGAACATTATATACCCTAGGACAACTAATCTGAACCAAAGGATTTATAAAGTAGTAAATATTTTTTACTGCCACTCTACCAAAAGTAAAAAACTGACCCCATCGTATTTCTTCAAGGAATTGTGAATTAAAAATTTCTATTTTTACTCTATTTAAGTTAATTTCTACCCATTTCTGAAGTACCTAAAGGAAGTAAAAAGTGCCATGCGAATGTATTTTTTTTTTTTTTAAGCAGGCCTATTGTATTAATTTAATATTAAGCATACCTGAATATAACAAACGAATAAGAAACTTAAATTTCTATGTTTGGTGACTGTTTTATTGTACAGTTAAAATAAATGTGGTTTTAAAATCTTTGAAGCACATGTGTGGAAAAGACAATTTCCCCAGAATGACCCTGACTTGATGATTTCTAGTGCGGGGACTCAAATCAAGACACAACTTCATCCTCTGAAACTGCAACTTCATTGGTTTCCTGAAATAATTATTTTAATTTTTTAGAAAGGCTTCAAGAAAACCTTTTAAAAAAGAATTATGAACTGGTAATAGTGAGTAGGTGGTGTAGTGGTTAGTAGGCCAAACCTCATGGGTTCGAAAAAAGATCAATAATCTATATGTTGGTGCAGCCAAGTAAGGCAAAAAGAAGCTTCCTACCATTAAAAAAGATCAATAATTTTTTTAACTCTGGGGAGAGTTTACTTACTGGTTTTCATTGCAGAGATTGAATGTTCCCTCGTTTATTGTGAAGTTGATCTGGCCGAAAACAGTGTCTCTCTTCAGCAGTGTGCTGTTTTCAACGGAATCCGCCAAAGCATCCAGAATCTCGTCTTCCAAAGTCTGAGTCATCTGACAGCAGAATTCACTTTGTTAAAGATTGTCAAATTGTTTTTACAGACTTTCACCATTTGTTACCTTCGCAATTCTTATTGCCATTATGACAACAACAAAAAACAGTTGTTGTTAAAGCTCATCGTCGTGCTGGGAGTTATATTGAAACCTTTATTGAGAAGCGCTGTAAAAAAAACCATATTTTTTTATCCAAGTTTTTTTTATCTTGATAAAGCTGTAGGCCTAGATGAATCCATTGTATAACCATCAGGATGTTAATTGATGTTCACAAAAAAATGCAAAGCCAAAATTAATTGTTTTAAGCAGAGTGTAAAAACTTTAAGAGCAAAGAATAACACTTATGATATCAATGCAAATTGACAACTTGTAGTAACATCCATGAAGAAACAAAGGAGTTTGATGATTTTATGAAAACCACATTTAAGTTTCCTTGCACTTGAACAAATGGTTATTCTGTACCTCCGGAAGAAAAAACATTAGGAATTAATTGAATATCAATAACTTAACTGTTGTTGGCCTATTTAATTAAGATATAAAAAATAAATGACTAAAGACATGCTTTAGCATGATTTATCCAAGTATGGTTCCAAGATGTTCTAAATTTTAAACATGTGAAATCAAACATGTAGGTCTGTGATCAGTTTTGTACCCTTTTCTGTAAGTATTAAGTGACTGCAAACAAACCTTGAAAAGTGTTTGCACATTGTCAAAATATGTATATGTTACTGAGATTTTGGATAAAAAACCATTTTTATTTATTGATTTTTTTTTTCTGACGGTTTAGTTATAGCTAGTATCAGTTCGGAGCAACCTGTCCCATATAAAACTTCATGAATTCAAGCCTTTAAAATCCTAAAACCATCTAGAATAAGTAAACTGTTATATCAATCACTCCACTAAAACATTAACTACACACATCTGAGGAAGCATTAAATCTTGAATATTAAGTACCCATAACATCCGCACCTGTTTGTTCTGCTCCGTTGTCGCGCCCACGACGGGGGGTGATGTGGGCGGGGGCTCCGGTGAGAGACTAGGGTTGGGCGGGGGCGGGGCGGAGTACCACCCCCACCACTGCGGGAACCAGCTGAACAGCACACTACGACCCTGGCTGTGGCTGGAGGGGGGGTCGGGGAGGGGGGGCGGCCGCACTCGGCACATCGCCACCTGGTCATAGATGTAAGCGTTAAATAACACTGTTAACGGCTTGCAACCTATTACCAAGGTAAGAGGTTACTTAAAACACCCTGTTATTTTTGTAAAACCAACAATTCAATCAGAAACAAAGTACACTAAACAATAAAAAAATCTTATGCTAAGTTTATTATTTTTTAGTTCTGCTAAAACCCAATTTATCCAAGAAATTAACGTAGTGTGTAGCTATATAATTCAAACAGCAGAAAGAATTATAATTCCCCGAAGATTGACGTTACATTCACGGTAGAGTAACGAAAACATGGAGACAGATGGTAACTAAGAAAATGAAATGGTAACACGCTAGAGATATTAACGAACAGCCTAGTCAGTACGAAATGAACAAATGACAAAAATGAAGGTAGGGTAATAATACCAAGTGCAAAACATTACATACCCATCAGATCGAAATGATCAAACACTGGTAATAGTGGTAACTGGCCTACTGACAGAAAAATAATATTGTGTTTCATTCCATTCCAGCCGCCGCGGAGCAGACGTTACATGCGTAAAAATGTTACAGCCCAGCCTAGATGGACTGAACGAACGGCCAGTATCAGGGTGACAGAAAATAACACCTTGCAAGAATTTTGTTTCAATCCCTGTGGGCTGGAATGTGTTGTTGTGGTAATAAGGGACTTGCAGTAGAAACGGTGACAAAATTAATATATTACTGGAACTTGTTACCAAGTTGGAATGGAACAGTGTAACGTGTTACTCAAAAGTAACGGTAATTCCCATCTCTACTTGAACACGCAGACTGGAACAATTTAAAAACTAGGGAGTAAAATATGCTCTTGATGCTATTTGTCTTATTCAAAATATTTAATATTAAACACTATGAACAATTGTAATAAGTAGGATGAAACCAACACGTCTCCCACAGCACTGTTCATTATATTTACACTCGTATTGTGGTATGGTAACATACCAAAAGGTAATTATTTATGTAAGATGTTACAATTGGCGGTGGCTATAGGTACCACCCTTGTTAAAGGTGATTTAGTCCAGTTAGGTTATGTTATAATAATATAGATATGTCAATTTTGTTTCTCATCTTTATTACATTTTTTTACAATATGTCTATTTATGACGTTTACAAGGGTTGTTCAAAATCAAGTGCTCCTTATCAGTTCTGCTCTGACGCTACTAGGCGAATGGTGTGTGTATGTTATAATTAGTTCACACTGAGATCATATTTTGATAAATTTTTAAGTAACAAAGATAATAAAACGATATTGACTACTCCATGATGACCTGGTCCAACCTAACCAAAACAGTAATGCACTTTCTACTCAACTTGCTGACATCCTGTAACTCCGTTGTGTCAACCTAAAATTATGCAAAAATTTTAATAAAGGTCAGCACTTAATGGTAGGGGTGGGCGAGTACTCGAGTTTTCGAGTATCTGTCGAGTATTTTTTGATACTCGAAGCTCAAGCGAGTACTTGTGACTACTCGTTAAAGTCGAGTCGAGTAGTTATTAAATTAAAATATAGCATTTCTGAAATGTTTTTCTATTTATTTAAACCCCATTTCTTTAAATTGTAAAATGTTTAATTGTGAAAGTGATACATTTTAAGACCAAAGAAAGTTAGATGTGAAGACGATGAAAATGCTTCTAACGGTGCTTCTCAGACAGCACTCTACTGCTGACTGAACTCTTTGTCTTGTCACGCCGCTGGCGCACGGTTAGTGGTAGAGTCAACATTGCTACTGATTAATAAAATGATTCATTTGTAGACCTTCATAACACTGGGGAAAAAAATTAATAGTCAATTATAATTTGACATCTAATTGCATCAAGACAATGATTTAAAACTGATTCAAATAACTTTAGACAAAATAAAGAGCTGTGTTGACATTAGCAGTAAGAATAGTACGGCAGACAGAAGAGTAGGTACAAGAGAACAATCAGGTTTACCAATGGCTAACCTCAAATTGTCAGAGTAATACCATTGACTTTAGATACTAAATCAATAGTATCAATAGTCAATGGTAATACAATTTAATAGTTGTATGTTATTTTTCTAATCCAGCATTCACAAAAATATGTGTTTATTAATTGATAATAAACATATTTTTCTCTCAAATTGCTTTCATTATAAGACAGACATTGAATTTATTGTTCTTTGTGATTTTTTAAGTCCTAACAAACAGGCTTCATGGCTGTTCACTAAAGCTAGCCTTTACTCAGTTAAGAGACATTCTGCCACTAGCAGACGAGGGAATTAGGTGAATTCCAAAACAGTGAAAATTATATGTACATAGCTTGAGTTTTTCGGAGAAGTGAAAATAATTCCTAAATGAGTGGTGAAGTTTTTCTTATCAACAAAGACAAAGGAAGTAGATAGAGTTGAAAATGACAATTTAAATCCACCAATTACATTTAGTGATTCTGATTCAGCTGTAGCATCCAGGTGTCTAGGCTAGGCTTCTGACTCAAAGTAGGCCTAATATGCCAAATAAAAAAAACTGTGAATAGGGAAAAACTTTTATTTCTTAACATCTTAAAGTAAGTGAAACATATGAAAGTGAAAAGTTAAGTGAGTAACTGTAACTGGGGATTTTCTTTTTTTCATTTAATGATGGTTAGAGGCTATTTTTCAATCTTTTATTCTGTATATTCCTTAATCCCTTTTCTTACTAAACCAAGTTTTTAGCTTAAGTTTTTTTTTAATAATCAGCGATTTAAAAACCAATATTTTTTCCTTCACACAGTTTTTAAGCAAATTAAACTTAGGACTAAAGTTCATTACAGTACCTATCTTTTTTAGCCCTTGTAGGATAGGCTAGTTATTTTAGTATAGTAGGCTAGTATATTTTTATATTTGAGTATAGACTAGTTATTTTAAGGCAATTTTCAATATTTTTATGTTCACCTATTACTCGACTCGACTCGAAACTCGAGTATTCTACTTACTACTCGACTCGACTCGACTCGTTCCAAAAATGTGATACTCGCCCACCCCTACTTAATGGTAATGTTTTTACATTTCATTGTTTATTACCACATAACCTTAAAACAATGGGTGGTGCCCTTTGACAAGGTGCCCAATCAGCAACAAATTACATCTTGACACACAGGTAATCATCAGGCCCACTGACAGACGGTCTTATTTTTTCATACATTGAAGATAACCAAATGAATGTTTTGTTAAAACACAGTAGTGCAAAATTATGTCTTTACTGGATATAAATTGAAAGAACGTTAAATAATATTCCAAGACAAAACAGCTGTGATTTAATGGGATAATATAATAAATGCAGAGAAGAACACATCACTATTGTCGACAAGAATGTTTTACATTCTGACACAAAACAGAACAATAATTACATGTTCAACAATGATAGCAAACGAGGTCATTAAAATTGACATAAACTTAAGGTTCTTGATTAACAGGATTTTATGTTGTAATCTATTTCTAATCCTAAATCACTTAGCATTTTGGTCTCTTCAACAAATTACCTCTCTCAATGCCCGAAGCTCTTCAAATCCTCTTTCCCATTCCACTTTGTCTTTCAGCTGTTTGTTTTCGGGGGCCAACGGAGCAGAGGCTGTACTGGTGTGCAGCAGTTTGCTGTAAATATCCACGTACGCTATGTTCTCCTGTAAACAACAAGGTGATATAGTAACATGGAAATTATATCGTCGAATAAACAATTATCAAGGAATCAAAGAAATAAAAATGGCTACTAATGAATTACAAAAAACATATTTTACATCTGAATTAAATAATTTAGGTCAAACTGGAATTCAACACTTGTTCAAACTCCTTATCTTAGTAATCCTTATTCTAATCCCTTAATCCTGTATCTTTATCTTAATAATCTCATTTATCCCTGCATCTCTCCCAAGCTTTCACAACTTCCAAGATAATTTCTATGATTAGATTTTTTCATTGGCCAAAGATTTAAGGCAATTTATTAATTAAATATAAAGGAGTCCTGCATCTTTTTTTAGCCGTTTTCCAGCAAAATAAAAATAAACTCAGTTTTGGCTGATAAATTATAGTATTTGGCAAATATTTATACTTCAAATTTAACCAGATTTTCAATGGGCCATTTTAAAATTTTTATGAGCAAAGACGAGTGACCATTAAGTAACAAAACTTTGCACAGACTGATGTAGTAGATGGAGCTAACTTTTGCGCTCGTAGTTGGCCAAAATTCGCATCATGTGTGATCTGGACGACCCTCAAACAGTGCATGTTCATGTTCATGTTCATGTGCATGTTACGACTCTCATGTTCCACTTTGCTGGTGGACAGGGCCATACAGCTGCCAGATGTGTCCATGGAAAGTGAAACTAAATTTCAAGAAATAAATGTCAACAATGACCTTTCCTAGAACAATTATGTTGACACACTCTCCAGAAAGCTGAGTTCATGCTTATATTGTACGTTCTGAAAAGAGTAAAGCATATCAGTGACGAGGCTACAGCAAAAACTGCCTGCCCATCTATGCACTTTTTGAGTCGCATTTACACAATGGTCTTGAAGTCTGGAGGGGCACAAAAACAGGAAACCTCAAAAGAATTCTTCTTCTGCAGAAGAGAGCAGTTCGGATTTTAGTCATACTTGGGCCAAGAGAGAGTGGCAGATAAATTCACTACCATAAATTTGATAATAGTCATTAGCCTACACATCAGAGATGCCATAATTTATGTTTCAAATGAACAGCTGAAACGAGGCCACTACATCCACTAATATAACAGTCGCAACACATCAAACTTCCACCTTCCTCTACACCAGACTATTATCGAAGAGGAAACCATCATACTTGAGTATGAGTATCTTCCTACCAGATGATTTTAAACTCTGGGCGGGAAAAGATTGAAGGCAGCCCAAATGACTCACCAACTGGTCAGTTTATCCATCAAAGAGTCCGTGAATTTGAGAGCAAATCCATTAGAATAAAAAAATAAAATAAATTGTACACATTTTTGATACTATTGTATTGTTTTAAATCAAGAATATTGTCTATCGTGTTACCTTGGCCCGTGTGTGCATGGTGGCCCAGGTCTGGCGTGGGATGGTGAAGCACATGTAGGCGTATCTCCACCAGGCGCGCGGGTCCTGCGTGACGGGCGTGGTCGGCCGATGCTTGCGGTAGCGCTGGCTCAGCATCACGCTGTCCAGCATCTTGACACAGGCTACCATCTGGCCGAACTGCCTCTGCGACACAAAACAACGGTAAATAACATACAATTCACTCTTGTTCATCACAAGTAATCTGGCAAAACCGCGAGTTCCAATGTCGGAAAATTGAAGCGGAGTCCTTAATGAGTCATTGTTTTCGCTGTTACAGCGACTAATTATGGTTATACTCACTATTATTAGTGAGCGATTATGAGAGATTTTCTGAAAATGAGATACTGAAGTTACAAATACATTCCATCTAACCAGCAAGGGTAAAAATAAATCTGTACTACAGTAGAAACCTACAAACCCGGCGCAATGGCTCTTAGGCACCATAGAGTGTGGTCAATGTCAGAGTTTCACAGGGCTGATACTACTTCTGCCGTTTACTCCATCACACCTTGAATATCGGCTCTAAAGACGATCTGATTATGGTACAGCAGTCCCTACAAATGAAACCATGTTAAATGGTCAAAACCACTTATTGAAACTTGTCCGTAAATGACATAAGGACCATAGAAAAACAGTCAGAGTAACAACATAATTGCAATAGTAAGCTTCAATTCCACGTAATACTGTCGAATGTGGGTATTTTGTATTCTAAAATGCATTTTCCAAATGCTTCTGAGTGTCTTTGAATGTTAAAATTTCTAGCTCTTAAATTATATTCTATTGTTTTCATAGAAATAATGTCTCTTCAAATCAGTCCGTCTAATGACATTATTCCTAGTAACTCTCCAGGTATATTACAACTTTCGCAATCCTATTGATTATATTTTTATTCAGTTTCACGATATATTCAGGCTTTACATAATACAAATTGATTCCATAATAAAAATGTTATGAAAATATGCATTATATGGATATATTATTCCATAATAATTATTAAAATAACACACACGGTTTAGTGTTCACAGTGTTTACACATCTCAGCGATGGAAGTGATAGAAACGGTATGACCAAATCAAAACTAGCGTTTAATAGAAAATCAATGCTTTAACCTAAAAAAGTGATAAATGAAAAAACAAACCAATCAGGTTTTGTTTGAAAGCGATGCTTACATCTGCAAGTGTGAGACGGACTTGGTCAAACTTGAGGTCACAGACAATCCTCGGTTGTGTGCGGGATCTCAACGGCTGCTCCGACCGGTTTCGTTTGGTCTGGGCTTGTGCGGAAACTGAAAAGGCAAAAATTAGGGATTATTGGTTAAAATAACAACTGTGTCAGATTTAGGTCACTCAATTTTTCTACAAAAAATGTTATCACTAATTTGTGGAATTTTAGGGTACTTTCAGTAGATCTGATAAATGTCATAATGCATTCAGAAATTGCCTGCTATGTAAAATAGCAAAGTCAAATTGCTTTATCACGCCTTAAAAAGCCTGCCATGGCATAATAATTTAGCCCTACGCTTTTGTTATGGTTTTATAACAGTTTTCATAACAATCAAAACTTCAGCAATATATGACAGCATCATTATCACTAGGCACTTCTCGAAGAAAAGATATATAAATCTTAATTTGATAAGAGTACAAATAAAATTTGTGTTACTTTGAAAAATAGGAACTTATCTAAAGGGGAATAGGAATAGAAGATATTTAATCTTACCAGGTACTAGAAGGTAACTATGATTTTGGTCTGCAGCCTTTTTACCCATTGCCACCTGAAAGTATACTTCATATTATATTACCAAAACTACAAATATAACCCAAAATTGAATTAAATGCAGTCTACATTAAATTGTAACTAAAGTAAAAAATAAACATCCACTTCCATAATTCAGGAATGAGAGATCAAGACTCAGACATTGAACAGACTCAAACATCAAATTCTAAAAACCAGAAAATGGTAAGTTAGTGTGTCCTGTCCTTTTTTAAGTGCTGAATAGAGATATCGTTTTGACAAAGCTTGGATTTGCTAATTCATCAGAAGTTTGTGGCATGTTGTGAACCAGCCACCCAGAAAAACAATCATTCTGATAATTTACTTAATTTATGTTTTAAATATTATTTGAAAATAACAAAAACATGAGGGTAACAACAGGGCCAAATTCAATACTCAGGTGCCCTTAGGTCCAATATTTTTCCGTGCCCCAGGATTTGAGGTTAATCATTAAAAAATTCTTCCTCAAAATATTATTATAGTATACATCATATTATAAATGATATAATAAACACTTCCACTTGTTTTAATTCCACTTATGTGTCCAGCCTTGTGGTGTGCACTATATATGGTTTGTGCTGAACTAGTTTTGTGCGGTTTAAAAAGTTAAAGGCCTACTCACTGAAACTACTTTTGAACTGTGATCATGGCTTGTCTCCATCGGTGTAGTGTATGTGTATGTGTTAAAGTCGGTTGACGGTTTTATAGGTTCTTATAAAAAAAACCGATAACCGGGACATGATAACACATGTCGGTTTTTAAGTTGTTGGTTTTTAGCGAATTTTCCTATAGGGAATACGCTATTAAGGTAGTAGTCACGGTAAGATGTAAGAACGGGACCATGATACTTTTTTGTTTTGAGGTCATTAGAAGCTAAAAACACCATTTGTTCAAATTCATATACAGGGTGTCCCGGAACTCTCTGGAACCCTTTTGTATATTTGTTCCTTGCATCAAGACAAGAAAAAAACATCATACAAATAAGTGTCTAAAATCCATCGTTTAGCCGCTAGCCGCCATTTTGTTTTTTTCACGTAATAATTTTTATTTCCGTAACGGATGGTTGTATTCAGTTCATATTTGGTATGAATCTTTATCATAATAATATACATTTTCAGGAAAAAAATTAATTTTTTCTACTGTGTATTTTCAAAATGGCGGCCATTTTTAATTTTCAAACTAAAATATCTCAAATTTGATAAATTTCAAAAAACTTTTACTTTGCACAAAAAAGTTGCCAAATTTAATTATCTAACCAACGGTACCAAGTTTGTAAGGATCTGATAACAAATAACGGAGATATTGCGATTTTTCTCCAAAAAAAACATTGATTTTGCATTATAATTAATGCAAATTATGGCCATTTTCACAGAAAAATCGTAATAACTCCGTTATTTGTTATCAGATCCTTACAAACTTGGTACCGTTGGTTAGATAATTTAATTTAGCAACTTTTTTGTCCAGAGTAAAATTTTTTTTAAATTTACCGAATTTGAGATATTTGAGTTTGAAAACTAAAAATGGCCGCCATTTTGAAAATACACAGTGGAAAAAATTAATTTTTTTCCCTAAAATGTACATGAGTATGATAAAGATTCATACCAAATATGAACTGAATACAACCATCCGTTACGGAAATAAAAATTATTACGTAAAAAAACAAAATGGCGGCTAGCGGCTAAACGATGGATTTTAGACCCCTATTTGTATGATGTTTTTTTTCTTGTCTCGATGCAAGGAACAAATATACAAAATGGTTCCAGAGAGTTCCGGGACACCCTGTATATCCTATACTATAATACGAGCAATTTCTGAAGGGATGTGTGTTCCACGATCTCAAAATCTAGCGGTTAGATTTTGCTTAAACTTTGCATTTAAGAGTGTTTTGGCCCAAAAATAAGTTTAGAAACCGTCTCAATCCCAGGAAAAATCAAATTTTATCTCAATTTAAGTTTAAAAATTGTAATTTTTTAACATTGGTCTAATGGGTAGCTATTTTGGTAACGAAATAACAACTAAATGTAAACAAAAATAAAGGAACATTAATGTTAAGCAGACTTTTTGAAACAGCTGTTAACTGTGAAGAGGTATAGTTGGTTGTTGGTGGAAATATTAAAATTGAATCAAAACCAACGAGCAAGGCTCAATTAACCTGGTATCATATTAAGAAACAATGTGTATATTCAAACATTCAAGAAATATATATGTCCGACGTCCGTGGTTTCGATAACTTTTGAAGGGGACTTCAGATTTTTATGAAATTAGGTATGGAGATGTAAGACTAGGTCTTTTTTCATGAGTTTGCGAACCAGCATGATCGGGCTTAGAGAACGGGGTTTTATGGGGTTTCAAATGGGTCAAAATGGGTTTTTGGCATTTTTAGACCTTAATTTTCAAAATTCATCAACTTTAACTAATACCATTTAAGAGAGCTTTAAAAAAAAATTTAGTATTTTGAATTTTCAACTTGGCTTAACAGACTACAGGGAAAAGCTAAAAATAGGTTTCCCATGTTAATCTTATGGGAAATGAACAAAACCCTGTATCTCGCTTATTTATTGACATAACTCGGTAAAATTTGGTATGTACATTCAATAGCTAGGGTTTAACTGATATTTGCTTACAACATCTGCATGGCGGATGTTTGTAACCTACATACATGGAACATGGGGCAAACCACCATGGGGTTTATGGGGAAAATTAAACAGTGCCGAATATTGATACAATTTTATATTTACCTTAGCTAACCATTACATTTCTTAACAAATAACATTTTCTAACAACACCCCATTGCAGCAAACCTACATACTCATTATTCCTATGGTGTTTATGGGTAAAATACAAAATCTCAAATTCATTTGGAAATTCTCTGTACGCAGGTCTGCTGCAACGAGGAAATTTTACCATTTTTATTCATTTTTGCCTCCAGGATTGATCAATGACTAATGATTAGGTTACGTACCTTGTCCGTCGTCAATCCTTATAGTTTTCCAGATTACTAGTTTCGGGACTGTTGTCCCATTTTCAAATCAGTAAGAACGTCGTCAAAACTTCAAAACACAGTCATATTTTACATTTAATACCACGACACATACACAACACACGCGCGAACAATTAACATTTAGTTTGAGGTTGGCCGGCCAAGACATGGAGGGTTACCGAACACGCGGCAGACGGGATGACGGATGCGACACGACTCATCGTGTCGCATCCGTCATCCCGTCATCCGTCATGTCCCGGGGGCCAAGTTATGTCCCGACATCCGTCATCCCGTCTGCCGCGTGTTCGGTAACCCTCCATGTCTTGGCCGGCCAACCTCAAACTAAATGTTAATTGTTCGCGCGTGTGTTGTGTATGTGTCGTGGTATTAAATGTAAAATATGACTGTGTTTTGAAGTTTTGACGACGTTCTTACTGATTTGAAAATGGGACAACAGTCCCGAAACTAGTAATCTGGAAAACTATAAGGATTGACGACGGACAAGGTACGTAACCTAATCATTAGAAATTTTACCAAGCGGTAATAAAAAATCAATAAAATCAATTATAAATTTAAGACCGTCCACCAGAAATCAATTATAAAAGAAACCTCCACCAGAAATCACTTATACAGGAAAGAATGTCCATGGCTTTAAGAAGATATATAGTTGAAATATGAGATGAGCACCTGCTAATGAGAGCTCTATTGTTTGGAAAAAACAAATTATAGCTTATATTTTTGTCTGATTTCAGGAATTAAATGAAAATTCACTCAAAGAAGTTGTAAGACCTACGGTTCAACATAGGTGAACTAATGTTAATTTGTTTATAATATTACACTTAAAAATACAACACTTTTTTATAATGTTCATTTTTCAATTATAGAAATCAAATTTTTTTTTAATTGTTTTATGAGAATTGAAAATACAATAATTATCTGGAACAAAATGTACATTTCCTTTACACATAAACTCATAATTTTCTTAAAAATTATAAAGAAAAAACGGAACATTGTTTTTGGACCTGGCTTTTTATTTGATGGTGATGCTAAACTCTTTTACATGGTTGGATTTTATGACCAACATTTTTATTCTTTTCTTCCCAGAAATTTCATCAATTCCTATACAAATATAATATTCAAAACTTTTTCCATTTAGTTTTTGTTTAACTTTGATTGATTGAAATATGCCCACCAAAATGGTTTGATTGTTTTATTTTTTATTTTTTTACCAGTTTCAGATAAAAAATTAAGTCAGTAGGATAATTAATTCATATTTCTGTATTTTTCTAATGAATGGTTTACAGTAAACCCCCTTTTAACCAGCCACATTTTAACCGGTCTCCGCTTTAACTCGCTATCCTATCTCAAAAAAACACATCTTTTTAAAAAGCCATTCTTTTTTAGCGAATTTCCCTATAGGGAATACGCTATTACGGTAGTAGTCACGGTAAGACCTAAGCCCGGGACCATGATACTTTTCGTTTTGAGGTCCCTAGAAGCCAAAAACACCGTTCGTTCAAATTGATATATATGTATATATATATATATATATATATATATATCTATATATATATATATATATATATATATATATATATATATATATATATATATCTATGTGTCCGTGAACACGATAACTTTTGAACGGAACCTCCGATTTTGATGAAATTTGGTACAGGGGTGTAAGCCAGCACCTACTAGGTTGAGTTCGCGAACCAGAATGATCGGACCATGGGAACGGGGTTTTATGGGGTTTCAAAGGGGTCAAAAATGGGTTTTTGGAATTTTTGGACCTTAATTTTTAAAATTCATCAATTGTAACTGAAACCATTTAAAAGAGCTTAAAAAAACAAACAATTTGGTATTTTGAATTTTTATCATAGCATAACTGGTTACGGGGAAAATCCTAAATGTGTTTTCCATGTTATTCTTATGGGAAATCAAGAAACACTGTATCTTGCTTATTTATTGACATAACTTAATCAAATTTGGTAGATACATTACCTATATAAGGTTTAACTTATACTTGCTTACAAAACCCATATGGCGTCAAACCTACATACTCACCCCCATGGGGTTTATGGGGAAAATAAAAAATTCCCAGAGTTTGACACAATTTTGTGTTTACATTCACCAATTATTGATTAACTTACATTTTCTAAGAACACCCAATGGCAGCAAACCTACATACTCGATCCTATGGTGTTTTTTATGGGGAAAGTAAATAATCTGAAATTCCATTGGAAATTCGCTGAGTACGCAGGTCTGCTGCGATGGGGGTATTTTTATCTCAACATTGCTTAAACCAGCCATGATTATCCAAAAACATCGTTTTCTTATCAATCATTCAATTCAACATTATACAAATTAAAATTTACTGTCCTAAACGGAAATGAATGCCACCGGAAGTTAATGTGTTGACTCAAAATTATATACAGTAATATATTTAGAGTTGTTTTTGAAGTCTTAATTGCATTAAGGCCATATAAAATTGTAGGTTGGCGCATTTGTCCCACAGCCTGGTCCCGAGGTGGCCAGTTAGGAGGGAATCTACTGTGCTTAGAAAGAATAAATGTGTAAAAGGCAGAAAATATGGTCCAGCCCGATCTTAGATCTTGAGTTGTTTCATGTTTACTATCTGAAATAAACTGAAAACCAATAACTCATGAAAGTGAAAAACCGAACCGGGGAACCGATAAAGTATGCAACTGACTCATCACTAGTATGCAATTATTTATTTTTATGTTACTGTGTAAATATTTTAAATTATTTGACAACCATATAATGGGCCATCTTTTAAATAATAAAGATTTTAGCGAATTTCCCATAGGGAATAAGCTATTACCGTAGGTCTCATGGTAAGACCTAAGCCCGGGACCATGTTACTTTTTCGTTTTAAGGTGCCCAGAGACCAAAAATAATAGTCATTAAAAATTTTATATATATATATATATATATATATATATATATATATATATGTATATATTTATATATATATGTATATATTTATATATATATATGTATGTGTCCCTAGGCACGATAACTCTCGTAAAAATATATACAATATATACATATAAATATATACATATATATAAATATATATATATATATATATATATATATATGTATATATTTATATATATATGTATATATTTATATATATATATGTATGTGTCCCTAGGCACGATAACTCTCGTAAAAAAGGTCCGATCGACACCAAATTTGGTAGAGATGTGTAATCCTACGTTTATTCGGATGAGTTCGTAAACCAGACATATCGACCTACCGGAAGGGGTAGTTTTGGGGGGTTTTGTACCCCAAAAATGGGTTTTTTGCATTTTTCATATGTAATTTAAAGAATTTTTTAATTTTGTTTTGGCCATTGGATTTAGCTCAAAAAACACACAATTTAGTATTTTGAAGCTTTGCTCTATCTCCATTGGTTACCGAGATATTAAAAAGTCCAAAGACAGTACATTGTATTTTGAAGCTCCAATGTTAATCTTATGGAGAATAAGGATGTGTTAATATTTCACTTATTAACCAATATTTATGGATGAAACTTGGTATTTAGCATCATTTAGTTGAGATTCATCCATTTATGGTAAAAAAATCTTGGTTTTTATGCTTATCATGGCAGCAAACCTGCATACTCTTTTCCCATGTTAATCATATGGAGAATAGGCAAAATCCTTTAGCAATAGACAGATATTGATGAAACTAAGTATATGGCTTTATATGGTTGAGATAAATTGTTTTTATGCTAAAAACCTACTATTGGTGTTCCCCATGGCAGCATACCTGCATACTCTTTTCTATTTATCATAAGGAGAATAGACATTTATTTCCCTATTTATGAGCATGTGATGACATTTGGTTTACAGGTTTATCTGGTCAAAATTAATATTACTAATTAGGAAATTCGCTGAGTACGCAGGTCTGCTGCGACGGGGTGTATTTTTTCAACTACAAGATGTTTTATGTTTTGATGTTTATGTTTTAGGCTTAGGATTTAATGGAACAGAAATTAAGCTTTAGATGTGCAGTAACTATCACTTTGTCACCAGAACAAAGTCAGCATAAAAGCCCAATGTAATTATGTTCAATTACAAGACACTTGTCACCCCATATGTTACATGATTGCGCAAGCATGAGACTCAACTCAATTGTACTCTACACTGTTCCAAACATGATAAATGGAGAAATTACATATGAGCTCTCAAAGGAACATCTTGTACTAAACATCGTCGTCAAAAGAGAGAAAAGATTTTAAATTGTAGTAGGGATGGACGGGTCCCGAAATTTCGGGAAAATTTTCGGGAAATTTTCGTCCCGATCATCGGGCGGGATTTTTTTATACTCGGGAATTTATCGGGACGGGAACTGCCGAACGGCAGCCGGCGATCGCGGCCGACGATCTCGCTAACGAGGACGGCGATCGCGGCCGACGATCTCGCTAACAAGGACGGCGATCGCGGCCGACGATCTCGCTAACGAGGACGGCGATCGCGGCCGACGATCTCGCTAACGAGGGCGGCGATCGCGGCCGACGATCTCGCTAACGAGGACGGCGATCGCGGCCGACGATCTCTCTAACGAGGACGGCGATCGCGGCCGACAATCTCGCTAACGAGAAAAACACGGCTTAGCTATGGCTTATATTTATTAGATTTTAGGGTTTATAGCTTTAAATTTACATTGTTATATTTTTTTTCATCATACACTCCTTAATTTTTTTTTCTGATGTAGCAAAAAATAGTTAAATGTATTAATTTAAATAACAATAAAAGTATAATGTCTAATAGTTTATTATTTCTTAGTACAATTTTCTTATTTATATTCTTCAAGGAAGAATCTGTCTCAGTAAAATCAATGAGTATAAAAAAATTGGCAAAATATTTTTCTTAAGTTAATAAATGGCATTGGCTTGTTGAACAACTTCTTTTCTGAGTGTTAATATTCATTCTAATTTAAATTTGTGTCTTTTTGTTCTTTTTTATTTGAGCAGGCCTTATTTATTGTAATATAGTATTGTTTTCTTTACAATGTTTCCAAGTGTTTTAATCTATTTTTTTTTTCTTGTACTGGTACCGTACATAATGTTTATTTTAATTCTTCTTACCAAACGTTTAATATTTCACTAAACAAAACTTGTATTAAATAAGACATAGGGAACATTTTTCCTTTATGTGTGTTTAGTGATTCGACTTAAATTTATTTGGTTACAATAAAATTTATACTTTCCCATGATCTTATTGCATCCTTAAAATATCAAAACTATATATTTGAATTTTTTAAACTAAAGGACATTCATTGTAACTTATACAAAAACAAGTGGAACAAGTTGGAAGGAGAACTAGTTGATATTTAACATTAATTTGTCTGTATACGACACTCAGATAAAAATCAAAACGAATATTTCCCGATAGCGTTGAGAAGAGCAATCCCGTCCTGATCCCGTCCCGAAATTGGATGGGAAATAAAAATTCCCGTCCCGTCCCGTCCCGAACTAAAAATGCATTCCCGTCCATCCCTAAATTGTAGATAATTATAGTGGCAAGACACAAAATGTATTTTAAGAACTCTCACAGTATTATCTACACACTAAATTAGATAAACCCAAAAATACAGACAAAATAATGACAAAGATTAAGTTTCAAACACAAAGATAAATTTGAGCTACTTTCTCGGTGTTTGAAAAAGACTACTGATAGTCAAAATATAATAATCCTTTTTTGTATTTGTGTTACTGTAAGTTAATCAATTCTTAGCAAGTTGGATTAGCTGTGTCTTATCTCTTTCCACCTCTGCAACATATAGTTAATCAGTGTTCTGAGATAGAACTAGGTTTTTATTTCATTTTACTGTGACTTTCTATGTTTACCATGTTTTTAAATTGCTCAACCCTTCAATTATTAAATTTAATGTAGCGTAAACCTTAGCGGTAACCTAATTTAATGTAGCGTACCATGAGATTAAATTGTTAACAATGACTTTGAAAATAACAGAGAAGTAATGCATTTCTCAGAAATTGCAATTTTTAATATTTGTTACTGCTGAAACCTTAAGATTAGTATAGGAAATTGGTCCTACCCCTAAACTTATACAGTCAACTCTGGCTAACTTGAAACTTGATAACTCCGACACCTCGGTATCTTGAATTTCAGTATTTTCAATCCCATTAGGAAAACCTACCTAAGTCAAATAAAAAACCATACATAACTTGAAATAATTTTAGGTAAGAGTTTACCGTCCATGGAAATTTCGTCATTAATTTCCCTGACTTTCTCTAACTTCCACCGACCATTTACCATTGATTTCCCTGACTCACGAACTTTACTTAAAGTTCACAAAATATATTTCTATCTAGGCAAGTTAAATCACAGAAAATACTGATATATGCTGTAACAGATTACAGTGGTATTCATAAAAAAAGTGTAAAAAAAGTATTGAAAAAAAGTTTTTTGATTCAAATTCCCTGCATCTGGTGTACTTGAAGTACTGGGACAGAATGTAATTTACACGTCCTCATGATGTTGGCACCGACACATTTTTCTTGGCTAAAAAGGATTGCTGGCTGGGAGTTTTTAGCCTACAGGTATTTAAAATGATTTTGTCCTTTAGAATGTAATATTTTTAGTTGCTTATCATCCATTTTACTGAGCTTAAAAGACTTGTGACACACTTTCTAAACAGCCAAAATTGAATGACTACCTTCGAAGTATTAAATACAGGAAATATTTTGGCACCAAGGCACAGTTTATAAAATGTGCTGGGTTAGCCTTTGTAAAACAAAAAAATTAATCAACATACTATAACAAAAAATAAACCCTCGTCACAGCAGACCTGCGTACTCAGCGAATTTCCAAAGGAATTTGAGATTTTGTATTTTTGATATAGACACCATAGTAATGAGTGTGTAGGTTTATTTCCATAGGATGTTGTTAAAAAATATTTGTTGTCAGGAAAAGTAATGTTAGGGTAGGTTAAAATCATTGTATCAATATTCGAAACTTTTTAATATTCCCAATAAACCCCATGGGGGTGAGTATGTAGGTTTGCCGCCACATGGGTATTGTAAGCAAATATCAGTTAAACCCTACCTAGTGTTTATTTTGGGAAAATAACAGGATATGTACTAGTGAATGTACCTACCAAACTTTACCTAGTGATGTCAATAAATAAGTGAGATACAGGGTATTATTGATTTCCCATAAAATTAACATGGGAAACTTGTTTTTAGCTTTTCTCTGGGATCTGTTAAGCTTAGTTAAATGGTTTTAGTTAAATTTCTTGAATTTTGAAAATTAAGGTTCCAAAATGCCAAAAACCCATTTTTTACTCCCTTAAAACCCCATAAAACCCTGTTTCCCATAACCCGACAATACTGGTTTGCAAACTCATGTAATAGACTTGATCTTACACCTTCATACAAAATTTAATCAAAATCGGAGGTGTTGAAAAAGTTGTCAGTACCACGGACACGGGTATATATACATGAAAATGAACTAATGGTGTTTTTGGCTTCTGGGGATCTCAAAATGAAAACGTAAAGTGGTCTCGGGCTTAGGTCTTACCATGGCTACTACCGGAATAGTGTATTTCCTATATGGAAATTCGCTAAAAATAATAATTCTAAAAATTTCAAGCCCAAATATATGACCGTCATTGGTGAAAATTCCCAAAAAATGCTACAGTGGTCAGCATAACGGCCCAACTACAGCTTTGAGAAGTCCCCTCAAAAACAACATTGGGGCACTTTCCAGACTTTTTGCCTGTTTCCCTGACTTTCCCTGACCAAATTTTTTCCCTGACTTTTCAGAATGTGGTCCCTGCCTCTATAAGTCGAAGAGATTATCCTTAACAATTGATTTTCAGTACATAGATTGAATAAATCTGCATTTTACCGCTACAAGTTTAATTTTGCCTCTGTATCTTAAATTTTTCTGTGGACATCTGTTAGTCTTGTTGTCACAGGTGGCAACAAACCAGTGAAACATAGAACCTAGCATCTGCCTACTGTCATTATACTTTACTGTAGGCCTACTAAAACCCTTAAAGTCAAATTTAATAAATAGCTACCTCTATTACTCAAACTATTCCTGAGTCAAACAATATGTAACTCGATAAAAAATCATAGTCCCGTGAGTTTAAAAGCGAAAGTAGACTGTATTGGTATCCTGGACCACAAAACATTACCCCTTTAACCTAAGTCCATAAGACTAGTTTTATGCAAGGCGCGACACACGTCACGCGACAATCTGGATCTAGATTCAGACGCGCGTATGAAACATTTTGAAAAGTCGGTCACGCCTTTTTCCTTGCGCATTTCTAAAAAGTTGGTGGAGGAACCTCGATGATCTGGGTTTTATTTCAGTCTTCCTTGAGTTTATCAACTAAAAAAACAGGCCCCGTGCCTTTGTACACTCTGTACAATTTTTGTAAAAAAAATGCGGAGAAAAAGGCGCTGGGCAGACACGCTTGTTCTCCATGTGTTTGTGGACTTCTCGACCATCACGTCCATAAAGAGTAATTTATTGTCACATTCAAATTCAAGGGTGAACTTAATAGAATCATACTGATTATTTAATAGGTCTTTAAATTCTGTCAATTTAGTCATCGATTCCCTCCACAGGCAAAAGTCATCATCCACGTATATCTTAACCATAGGCGGGGTTTTACCTCAGCCAGCCCTTGCTACATCTTCCTCTAGCTTATCCATAAAACATTACTAAGTATGGGACTCAACACCTCTCAAATAGGGACGGCCCCAGTCTGTTCATAAAAAGTGTCATTTGAAAATAACCATTTAAAAGAGCTTAAAAACAAGCCATTGAGTTTTTAACATGAAAACACAGGTTATTGACAGGTTACAGAGAAAATCCAAAAATAGGGTTTCCATGTTATTCTTGTAGGGAATTAACATAACCCTGTATCTTACTTATTTATTGACATAACTTGATCAGATTTGGTATGTACATTCACATTCACTAGGTAGGGTTCAACTTATATTTACTTTCAGCACCCATATGGCGGCAAACCTACCTACTCAACCCCAAGACCCCTATGGGATTTATGGGGAAAATGAAAAATCTCAGACTGTGATGCAATTTAGTTACATGGACTGGGAATGGATTTTCCTGTATCTAATAGCAATAACCCCAAAGCAGCAAACCTACATCCTCGTTCCCATGGTGTTTATGGGGGAAGTTAAAAAAAAAAAGAATCCTATTGGAAATTCACTGAGTACGCAGGTCTGCTGCGACGTGTGGTATTTATCTCATTTTTGCATTTAGACTATTGAAAACTGTAATTTCACGATGATTAATGTTTGTCGGTTTAACTTTTCCAATTCTTATCCAGCCATGGTTTGGTCCTGAGGTGCCTGCTTAAGAATTAGTCAACTATATTTAGAAATTATATCAGCCTGTAATTTAAAGTCTAATAAATATTTTTTAAAAGCATCTCATTTTAGTCTTGTATTTTGTAATTTATAGACTTCAGGTGAAAATTGAAAAATGTTTCGATTTATATTTTAGTTTATTGGAATATTGTTAGCAAACAATATCATAATTCAATTAAAACCTCCAATATTAACATTGACCTCGCCATCTTACCGATAGCTCTGGTATGGATAGGTCCCCCATCATCTGCTCCGTCCCGACATTATCCCAGTAAACCGCCAGGTTCGCCAACTGCAGCAGTTTGAAGCAGTAGTTCTTGTCCCGACTGGCCGTCCCGGGTGTCCATGTCTCGTCGCAGGTGTGAGCCGTTAGAGATTCTATCTGGACTCCCAGCACCAGCCCGCACCCCCCACCACTCCCCCCCATCGTCAGGTCGTCCTCGTAGCGGAAGTGGACATCCGAGATCTTCAGCTGTAACATGGTGATAAGCTTTATTTAGTTAACTATTATATAGTAACAGTTAACGAAAAATAAACAGTTATAGCAGTTAACGGATTTGTAAAGTACCAGTTACTAACTAAAATGTTATCAACATATAACACAGGTATCACATAACACAATAACACAATGTAACACAATATAACACAATGATATCACATATAACAGACAGGAAGGAAGGAGGAGTGATTGTCGTAGACAGTTCTGTAATATTGGAATGACACTGTGGATAACGATATTTGAGAATGTTTAGGAACCGCGACCAGAAAAACTTTGACTCCCTTATTTGTGTTAATTCACCCTCACCCTACTAACCCTGGACTTTTAGTGATAATTTTATGATATTCCATTCTTGGAATAACAACGTAAAATATGATTATGATGTGTTTGTTATTCTCGTAAAAATTATTTTGATTTAGGATTGATTTTGATTGTAGGAAAAACAGCTATAATTTTGAAATAAATACTTATATTGAACTATAAATAAATATAACGAGGCACAGCCGAGTTTTTAAAAACTATTAAACATCAAAAAGACACTTTTGCTCCTTGTGATGAACAACACTTTTTATCATAAGTTAATGCAGAATTAGACTTTTAAATCGATAAAAATATTATCTATTCAGTTGTATTTTCGAGATTATATTTACAACTATTACGCAATGTTTACATTTTTATTATTTACAAACAATACTCCTTATAATGTTTGTATTTAAAAATTCTGCATCTCAAAATTATGATAACACTTAGCAAAAATCTGACTTTTCAGTCCTAGGACTTAAAAAATATTCCAACTGATTTATCAGCCCTAGGACGAAAAGGAAACGTGTTTTGATACAATTGAAAGAACAAAAACAGGCTGATTTTGTGAAGAATGAAAAAAATATATTTAAGGACCATTATAGCAGTTTTTAACAATTTTTAAAACATAAAACTTTAAAATTTTTCTTAACAAAGAAATTATGGAAGTAACTTTATTTGGTTAACTTTACTCTGTTACAGAGTAATTTCATTTCAATTTTATGAGTACAAAAACAAAGTACAAATTATGATATGTTGTACATTATATGCAGGGCATATTATTCAGGCTGCCCTAAAACTATCGACCCATACTTCACAAGTTTATTCCTCAGGTTGAAACAAATCAAAATTTATCAAATAAAGTATTTTAGTTTTCTGTATGTCTGTCTATATGTGTTTTTTAATGAAGATTCGTTTTCTCCATTTCCAGTAAGGATGTCAAATTGAAACTTTGCATAGGAGTGTATAGTCAGTTACATTTTAACTGATAATTTCATAATCATACCACGTCCAGTTTCAAAAAGGTGGCCATTTAAAACTTTCAAAGTAATATATCAAAAATCGTAAATTTTACAAACTGTTATTAAACTACTAAAAAGTTGTTAAATGTAATCAATTATCAACAATAACAGGATTAAAATCATTGAATATCAAATAACCGGGAAAAAGAAATTTTTCTTGAAAGAAACACTCTTAACTTAAGCCAATTATTGAAAATTAGCATGTTTTTGTTCATAAAACTGATTTACTTTTTGTATACTAAAAATATGTTTACCTATTTTGAGAAAATTATTATCAAAACTCAACTTGGTCACTAAGCTTTCATGCCAGAAAACATTCAAATATGCATGGTGTAATTAATTTGTCCCCATATTTTGGTAGTTCATTGAGTGGGGTCGGGATGTAAAAACAAGAACAAGTACTTATTTATTTTACAGGCAAACAACTTAAAAATGAAAGTCATGCTCTAATTAAACTTAGCTTGATATTGAGCCCATAATTTAAAATGCTGAAAGCATGCACCTTAATCTTAAAAGCATTCTGAACCAATACAAGCAATTGGATGGCTCAATTGATGCGTAACTGTCGATTAACCAGGAGGCATTGGCTCAAATCGCATTCCCTACTGTAATCTGTTTGTTTGTTTAAAACTGCTGTTAATAATTATTTTTAATGAAAATCAGCCTTATAAATTGTATTTCTTACGTAAACAAAATACATTTGTACATTTCACTGTCCCATAAATATAAATGTCAGCCTCTTAAAATACCCTACAAGAGCCTCGAGACAAAACATTGTACTTAAAAACTCAATAATATCAATCTAGATTGATGATGTGTTATCAGATGTATTTCAATTAAATTTTTAGCATCAACTGCATGGACAAGTGAAAACACTTGATGTCAAATAAAATAAAAAACGAAAATGAAAACATATACAATCAGTAAGTTAAAACATTAGAGAATAGTTTTTATGTGTGACACACTGACATTTCATTTATAAAACAGAGTTCAAGGCTGCAACCTTGAAGAATGCAATACACACAACTGATAACCTGATAAAATCATAATTGGAGTCTGAGAAAAATTACATAACGATACAGCAACCAGTAGTGATGCCTTTTGACCAAATAAAAACTTGGGCTTTCTCATAAATCAAATTGAATTCAAAGAAACGTAGCTTTAACACAAAAATAATCACAGATATAAATACTCTTAAATAAAACAAAAAAGTTGTACAGTATTTTTCTTCTGACGCATAAATGACTGAGTTTATTTTTGGGTACTGATACAAATCACTTACAATATTTTAGAGTGCAAGCTATAATTGTTTTTAATCGATTGTTATGAGAAGTAGAAATATGAAATAGCTATTCCATTTTTAATGCAGCTATACCAATCCACAAACTGACTGAGAATTAAAACTTAAATAACAGTTGTTGCATGATTTTTATTTAGGCCTATTCAAACTGTAGGTCCCTAGATGCCATTGGCTGTTGGGCTATGAATTCACAGTCCTGTCTAAGGAGAATGTCGGCCTTAGTCAGTAACACGACTACAAGATCGCGCCACAATCATCCCACACTCACCTTTCATTTATACTTGGCTTAAACTACCTATTTAGTTAGGTCACCATTTCAATAAATTTATTAAAGGTATTAATCCAGCATGACTTTCAGAAAATTTTTATTGATAGGTATAAAAATAATAATGAGTGTTCCAAGTTTGTTTGGGATAGGAAGTGGCGAGGGGACACCACTGTGCCATACAAAGCACTCTGGAATGCATGGAGGGGCGATGAGTTGTATTCATCCGACATCGGGTGACATAGTATAATTCTCATTTTAGTTTCATAATCATATACTGGTACGGTATTTTTCATTAAAGTATGTTATGCAATATTTTTATACTACAGGTAGTAAAGCTGTTTAAAGAATAAAATACCTTAGGCCTATATTTTTTTTCTTGAATTCACATTTCCTTGGCTTTCACCCTGCTACCCGGAATATTTTGTAATCCGGCACGTGTAAAGTCACTGACAGAGTAGAGCAAGTTTACTGTAGCCACAATCGCGAAGACTTGCCTGGTAAAAATTCTGAGCAAAATCAATGACTGGCCATGAAAAATGCCACAATTAGAAATTAATGGACCACGTCGCTCAAGGTGTTTGTATAAAACGTAATTATCTCGATTATGTCCACCAGTGGCCTACCTGCAGGTTCTCCACAATGTTGGTGGCCAGACTGGTGCCATAGCTGAGCCAGGAGCTGTAGCTGCTGGCGTAGTAGCTGTACTCCGGCGCCGAGTCCGTCTCCGCGCGCCATCGCGCCTCTATGGCGTCCAGTAGGCTTAGCTTGTACTCGTACGCGGCTTGTTCTTCTGCCTCCTCGTCCCACTGTATGAATTTAAAACATAATGTTACCAAACTTAAATTGAATGTTAAATGAATAATAAACAACATTGCCGCAATAAATTGAAGTGTTGAAAGTGAATAAGTAATGCATTAATTTTTCACCACTATCTTGCCCAAAAATTCACCTGACATTAAGGAGGTGAAATTTTTATGCAGTTCAGTCAAAAAATAAATCCTCTGCTACTGCTGACATTATAAATTGATCACATCCAAAAAATACGAATTGGATCATATTTGGAATATTAATAGCCCTATAGTAAACATATTAAAGTTAATTTTATTCAAACAATGTAGGGGAACCAAGGGGTAAAACAAAGTATAAAGAATAAAGGGAGGTGTATCGGATTTTACAAGGTCTGCTGGTATGATTTAGGTTCATCACTAGCACTTCAATGATATCGAGAGCTGCAAACCAATGTAGTTATACAGTATTTCACAATAAAGACCCACAATTACAAACACCTCTATTCTGAAAATCCGCCAATTTTGAGTAAATTTTGTTTTCAAAATTACACCTCTATTTTGCTTTACTTAAAATTGAGGAAATCCTGGAACTGATATTACACATAGACATACCGGTAATTCGATATTTTAATAATTAGTTATTTCTTTGGTTGAGTCATTGATGACAAGAATTTAATTGCAATGTTTGATCGTTATTTGCCTCCATTTTAAGTGGTTTATAACTGGACAACATTTTTATTTTTTTCGATCGTCTATGAGTGGCTATATTTACTTTCACTTATATTTGTTTAAATTCATATAATCCCCAATTCCAGAAATTTCACTGAAACGAAGAGTCCTGTCCCAATCAATTTTGATTGGCGGAACTCATCTTGATCAAATTAGACCTTTTAGTTTTCTTGCTGTCCGTCGAAAGTGTTACTTAGCCTTCTCACTAGTCCTAAATGTCCATGAGGACACACTGCCTCACGCAAGTTTATAAAACATAACATTTCAAGTTTATAAAACATAACATTTGTAATTGTTCCACTTAAATTCACCCATCAGTATCCTACACGCTTTAAAAATTTACAGTATCCAAGACATCGCCTTTGCTTGTATGAAAGGTCTCCACAATACATGGGTTTAAGGATTTACAACAGTCTACCCGCTAATTTAAAAGATATTAACAATGTTTCAAAGTTTAAGAGTGAATTTAAGAAGTACCTTTTAGAAAAGAATTATTATTCAATTACAGATTATTTGAATGACCAATAAATGTGGTATGATTTGTAACACTAGTTTTCATAGTTTTAGTCTTATTTTGCTATGACAATGTCACCTGTTTCACCAGCTCCGCTGGGATTTTGAGATGTTTTGTGACAATAAAGTGATATTTATTTATTTATTTATTTAAATTAAAGTCGGTATAAATAGTACCTAATTGGATTTCATACTTACTTCTGCTAATCTCACAGGCCCAGTCACCAGGTACAGTTGATCAATGTTGATCTCCCAAGGGGCACTTCTGATCTGGCTCACAGGAACCTTCAGACGAATCTTTCCGATAAACCCAGCTCTGACCTCAATTGGCAGTCCGATGTGACGTAAAGCATCCTTTCGTAAAGGGAGATTTTCAAGTTCAACTGCACCTAAAATAAAATAAAAATGCTTAGCTGAATATTTTTGTTTATTTCTGATCCCGGAGCAATTATTAACTAAAAGGTGTTATCAAGAGCCATGTTTACAAGGCCTATGTTTTCTCTTTTGAGCAAATCATAAATGTGGACGGGGCAAAGTAAGAAAAAAAAGAGGTCTCAAGCTGTATAACAAACTCACAAACAGACTGAAGAGCCTTGAGAGAAAATATCTAACCCAGAAGCTGGTTTGCTACCTTAAAATGAGACTTACTTACAACTACCGTACTTAGAAGAGGATTTCAATGATCTCTTTCTTGAGTTTTTTTTTTTTTTTTAGTTTATCTTTAAGTTTTGGGTACAGATTCATATAACGCATGGACTGCTGTCAAACGAAAACATCAATCGATACGAACAATATACAGAACGAACTACCATGAATGAACAGAATGTCATACCGTTTGATAAAAATATAGAATCATCGTAAATTGATAAATCGCATCAGATCAAAAATTAAGTGTAGCCTAATTTCAAAAACTTAGCCCAAGAAAGTTTAACTGTGAGAGTAGGTCTACTCTTAAATGTGGTCACATTTAAGTATATTACACTTAGGCACATAGGCCTTTTATATATTTTTTTCTTAAAGATCTTATTTTGTTAAATTTATTGTTGTCACTATGATTAGTAGTGTTTTGATTTTGTTGATAAAAATCATGTTTTTTTGTTGAATGTAAGTGTGGGAATAAAATAATCCTGTCGCAGCAGACCCGCGTACTCAGCGAATTTCCAATGAAATTTAGTAGGCTATTTTTTATTTTCTCCACATAGGCCTACATCATGGGAATGAGGATGAAGTTTTGCTTCCATGGGAGTGTTGTAAGCAAATAGACGATAATTTCTCCCCAGTGCAGGTAAGCTACATGCTAATGGTGTATCAAATTCTGGTATTTATTAACTTACTTTCCCATTAACCCCATGAGTGAGTATGTAGGTTTGCTGCTATATGGGTGTTGTAAGCAAAAATAAGTTGTAACACTCTATAACTAGCCTAGTCAATGTACATACCAAATTTTTTCCATAAGGGTAATTATTGAGTTTAGCTACAACCATCGGAAAATGGAAATTTTTTTTCAAAATGTCGGAAATTTCACGCCGATTCCGAAAATGATAATTTTTTCCCGCGGAAAAGCTAGGAAAACCCCGGAAAATCGGAAAACCGCAAATTAAGTTTTTATTCCAAAATACTTCGAGTGGGTATTTAAAGTAACCGAAATACCAAGCTGGTCACGAATATGTAAAAATTATTTCGATCCAATTTTAAATAAGCCGGAAAACGCGGAAAAAGTGTCGGGAAAGCTATAAGATGAACTATTTTTTAAGTATGTCATGTGGGTACTCAAATTACGCGGAATTTCACGTAGAATATGAATATGTCTATAATAATTGAAAACAACAAATTAATACTCAACAAAGATAAAAAACTTTGAAAACAAATAAAAACACACTAAAATTTACATAAATGAAGCACTAACAATGTTATAAATGGGCCTAGTTCTTATTTAAAATAAATTATTTTATATTAGGTAGTACTATATATATTACATATTAATATAACATACTATACAGATACACAGCAAGCCACCACAGTATCAAACGCTCATTGTCTCTCACCCCAAACATCTCCACAGGAATCTGGACAGCAGATTCAAATTCAAGCAGAAGTACACCAAGCTGAACAGACACATTTTTTATCGGAAGAGAATCTGAATTTTTTAGAAGAGAGTCCATCAAAAAACCAGCAACTGTAATACACAGAGAAAGAGAAAATCACATAACGATCCTCCATCAAAATATAAGAGAACTAACCAAAAAAGTAGAAAGGCTAAATCATCTACTTGAGGAGACTAACCCAAGTATACTTATACTGACAGAGCATGGCCTCTGCAATAAAGGACTTGAAGCCACCAAGATACCTGGGTATGTCTTAATAGCAGACTTCAGTCGAGAAATGCACAAACTTGGGGGTGTGGCACTCTACTCAAAGGAAGAATATGTAAACTCCATCCAACCAATCGACATCTCCACCGTTAGTCAAGAATCTGTGTGCGAAGCTGCAATGGTGAAACTCAAAACCAAAAAGCAAGATCTTCAAATTCTAGGAATATACCGACCCCCAGGTGAGAACGTGAAGCCAGCTATTGAAATTATGTCAGATATACTTGAGATCCACGAAGCCTATAAAATAACGACCTTGATTGTTGGGGACATAAATATTGACAGACTAGAAAGAAACCATAAAAATGAACTACTAGAGGAAGAACTAGACACTCATGCCATCACAAGATATCCGTTACCAGCCACTAGAATAACTTACAACACAGCTACCTCAATCGACTGTGTATGCCACAACGTACCAGAACAGGATATAGAAGCTTATGTAATACAAACAGGCCTGTCCGACCACACAGCACAATTTTGTAAATTAAATTTAATGCATGAAACCAGGAAACCTCAAACCACTACAAGGAGAACAATAAGTAACCAAAACCTACAAAACCTGAAATACTTCCTCTCAGAACAAAACTGGAAAACAATACATGAAGCCTTTGACACCGACATCGCATTCGATAGTTTCAATCACCTGCTCAAGTTGGCCTTAGACACAACTTGCCCACTGAGGAAAGTAAAAAATAAAAACAAAAAGAAACAAAAAAGGTTTTACGATGAAAAATTTCGTACACTGAAGAGTGTATACCTAACAGCCCTTTATAAGTTTGAGATGACTGGGAAAATTGATGATAAAATAGACATGGTGGACAAAAAAAGAAGCTATGACCTACACTTAAGGAACCTTAGGCAGTCATCAACTCACAACTTCATTGAACAATCTGATAACAAACCAAAAGCACTCTGGCAAGTAATCAACACTGGCAGAAGAGCTAAACAGGAAAAAGCTCCAGAAATGAAAATGAAAATAGATGGAAAAATAGTTTGCGACCCAGTTTTGATAGCTGAACACTTGAACATTTTTTTCTCCAAAATTGCAGATACAACTCTGATGCTGAACAAAGATACTAAAGACAAAATAGAACACACTAATTCCCCAGAAATATTATGCCCAGAAACTCTAGTTCTAACTCCAACAAATGCTAAGGAAGTTGAAAATATCATAAACAGTTTAAAGCCAAAATCTTCTGCTGGTATTGATGAATTCTCATCCAAAATGGTAAAACACTGCATGGACGAACTCATTGCTCCTTTAGTCAGCATAATAAATAAATCACTTGAAAAGGGTGAATTCCCCTCAACACTGAAAACTAGCAAAGTATACCCTAAACACAAAAAAGGTTCAACTACAGAGCTCCAAAATTACAGACCAATAACTCTAGTCTCCACCTTTTCCAAAATCATAGAAAAAATCGTTCTTGCCAGACTTATGAAACACATAACACAACATGGCTTGCTAACTGGAAAACAACATGGCTTCCTAAAAACTAAATCTACTACCACGGCTCTAACAGACTTAATTGAATTTGTTATTGAACAAATTGATAATGAACAGTTTGTTTCTGCTATATTCTTGGACTATAGCAAAGCGTTCGACTGCCTCGGACATAAACTGCTGTGTAGCAAGCTGGAGAGCCTGGGAGTGACTGGCTTGGCTAATAAATGGTTTAAAAGTTATCTTGAAGGCCGCACACAAGTTGTTGAGCTACAACACTCAATACAAAACCAGGTACACACTTATCGCTCCAAAGCTCAACCACTGACAAGAGGAGTACCTCAGGGATCTGTCTTGGGCCCAATACTCTTCATTTTACTAACAAACGATTTCCCAAATGAAATGCTGACCCAAAACACAACCACAGTAATGTATGCAGACGACACTACCCTTTTAATCAGCAACAATACTACAGATGAACATTCACTAAGCATAAAAAGAGCCATGAATATTGCAATAGAATATTGTGGGAAAAATGATCTGGCCATTAATCCATCCAAGACAACCCAGATGCACTTTTCAACAAAGAAAGACATAGTAAAAAATGCAGCAGATCTCACAGAAGCAACTCAGACCAAATTCCTCGGCATTACGCTTGATTGCAAGTTGACCTGGACCGAACACATAAATGCGTTGTGCAAAAAAATCAGCACAAGTATTTATGTTGTTCGAAGAGTGAAGTGGATTGCAGGACTAGCAGCAGCTAAAACTGCCTATTTCTCACTAGTAGAATCCCACATCCGCTATGGTCTACTAGTGTGGGGAGGAACATCATCACAAAACATGAACCGGATCCTCCTCCTGCAGAAGAAAGCTGTCAGAATCCTCGCCAACCTTGCACCACGCCAAACCTGCAGACAGGCATTTCAGGACCTCGAAATGATGACAGTTGTATCTCTGTACATTCAAGAAAGTATCCTGCATGTGGACAAAATACAACCACCAAGGAACAGAGACTTCCATTCCTACAACACCCGTCACGGTTCAAGGTTCAACTTGCCAGTCCACCGTACGACTCTTGCAGAGAAAAAACCATCATACAGCGGCTGCAAGCTACGAAACCACCTACCTGCATCCATGAGAGACCTTACTGGGAACAACCTCAAGACGGAGTTGAAGATATGGCTGACGGCAAGACCTTTCTACACCCTGGATGAATTTCTTGAGAGGAGAGAAGACCTACTGTAAACCAACAATCAACCAATTTTAAAACAAACCACTTGACACTATTGTAATTCTCGAAGAATTGTATAATAAAGATATTTTTGACTTTTGACTTTTATAAGCTAACTAGGAAACCTAACCTAACCTAACCTAACTTAAACCAACCTAACCTAACTTAACCTAACTTAACCATCGTGTGGGTACTGACTTTATGTGTTTTATTCTATATATACAAATATATATTTTCATTTCACATAAAATGTAGCATGGTTGTACCCACATGATGGTTAGGTTAGGTTTGGTTAGGTTAGGTTAGGTTAGGTTAGGTTGGTTTAAGTTAGGTTGGGTTAGTTGTCCTAGTTAGGTTAAGGTATGTTATATTAATATGTAATGTATATAGTAATTTACTACCTTAATATCTAATTATTTATTTTAAATAACAACCATTTATAACATTGTTAATAATGCTTTATTTAAGTAAGTTTCAGTGTGATTTGATTTGTTTTCTAATTTATTTTTTATCTTTATTAATTACTTTTTTGATGTAATTATTATACACATATTCATATTCTACATGAAATTCCGCGTAATTTGAGTACCCACATAATATACTTTAAAAGTAGTTCATCTTATAGCTTTTCCGAACTTTTTCCGCATTTTCCGGCTTATTTAAAATCGGATTAAAATAATTTTTAAATATTCGTGATCAGCTTAACATCCCAGTTAATTTGAATACCCACACCGACAGATTCAAGGTAAAAACTTAATTTTCGGTTTTTCTGATTTTCCGGGGTTTTCCGAGCTTTTCCGCGGGAAAAAACTATCATTTTCGGAATCAGCGTGAAATTTCCGACATTTTCAAAAAAAATTTTCCATTTTCCGATGGTTGTAGCTAAACTCAATAATTAAGGCCTGGGAGGATAAAATTAAAGTTTCTACCATAATTTAAGATGGGCTATGATATTTACTGTAGCCTAAATATAAATGAAGTCCCTTAAATTGAAACTTGCTTTTTCAAGTCCTAGGTTGGAATACCACAACTTTTTTTTTCATTCAGCGTAGCCCAGCTAACTTCAATGCTCATCTTCTGCCCCACACTACTAAGTATTAGTGGTGGGAATAATAAAACCGACTAACAATAACCTATTAGTTCGGTTATCGCAAAATAACTGCTTAGTCGGTTATTTCCTCTCCGACTGGATGACTTAGTCGCTCACTCCCGAGTCATTTATTTCTTCTTCCCCAACTGGATGACTTAGTCGCTCACTCCCGAGTCGGTTATTTCTTCTTCCCCGACTGGATGATTTAGTCGCTCAAGCAGCAGACTAATTTCTCCGTTTTCGACTGGTTAAATAAACCAGTCGAACAGTTTCAGTTTAGATGAAATAAGTCTTATACTGAGTAATATCTGTCGGTTATTTATAAACTAAATAACTTGTTTAGTTGAACAACTGAATTTAGTTTAGATAACCCACGTATCCTGTCACAATGTTTATTTATTTATTTATTCACGGTCGAAACCATTTTACAGAACATTACAGAATTCAAGATGGCTTATGGTAATAACATTTAAAATGCAATTAAAGAGATAAATATTTAGAAACTATAACAAACAGAACAATAACATGACAGGTAAAGTTGTGCATATCCATAACAATAAATAATGTCTAAATAACAAGAGAACAAAATAACAAAACAACATGCGGGTCTCTCAGAACATGCAAAAACAAGCTACAATAAGTTATGATAGGCGCGAGGAGAACTGATCACATGCATTTTGGGTGATTTTGTTGATGTAATGACATGAAATAAATAAATAAATATCTGGTCATGCTTTGCTTACAGTACCTGTAGTGACCTGTCAGTGTCAGTGACCTAGTGCCGTTCAACTCGTTCAAGTGCCGTGAAATTAGCTTAGTTTTTTATGTGATTATTAATATAACGTTAATAATGTAATAATTAATGCGCTAATTTATAATAATAGTTTTGCAATTTTGCGTTCATTAATAATTTTTTCTTGCATAATTTATACTTTATAATAAATACTAAAATGTAAATATATGTTTTTATTTCCGTGTTATGGGTTTCTTAATACAACATAACAACAATACAATAATAGTACTTTATTTTTCTGATATTAAAGTTAACGTCGGTTTAAACAAAATTATGCAATTCACATAATTTAATTTCAACTTATTTTTTTATTTAAAATATTAGAGTTACAAATTTTATATTTTAATTTGCAAAAATAAGGAAATGATCGATAATTTGTTGTAGTTAAATTAAACTAGTCTATCGCTTCTCAAATTAGTTGAGCAGTTATTCATTTTAAATTACTAGTTAAGTTTTTAATCGACGGAAACTCAAAACAGAGCATTCAGAAGGAATTAGTTGTTTTCCAGTCTGTTATTTTAGCAGTCAAAAAGGTTACATTGAGTTTTAGTCGCAAGAAATTCAATAGGCCTACAACATCCAAACGGAATTAGTTGTTATCCAGTCGGTTATTTAGTCGACTAAAATAACCGACTAAATCTGGAAATAACTGACCGATTAGTCGGTTATTTTCAGCTGTCGGTTATCGCATCACTACTAAGTATGAAGGACAGACAACATGCTTTGGTAAATTATCTCGATCAATCTTTTTACATAGGCTAAATTAGGCCTAGGCCTGGTCACACCAGTTTCCACGAAATGAACGTTAACCAACCTTTGCAGTGGGGTCTAGTTTTGGGTCGTATTTAGGCAAGAAATAATGATTCATACAAGCTCAAATTTGAGTTGAAATTGATAGGCCTAGGCCTAGTTTAGATAGTGTGGTGCTACCAGAAAATAAACTAGCACACTTACCTTGAAGAAGAGCAATGCTTAACTGATCAGTGTTGAGATTTTCTACATATTTTCCAAGGTAATTGTTCAAAACCCAAGCAACCAATCCCTCCAACATTATGCAACGGTAGCTCTTGCTGATCTCATGTAAAAGATATTAAATCTGTTTGTTTAAATCATCACATTCCTAAAGACTGTAAAATTATTCCAAATTAAAGAACTTAGCTTATTTCAAATGACATTTGTTTGTATATAACCAATTAACCTATAACTACATCACATCAACTAATTTTATCAGTTTAGTTCTCAAAATTGCAGAAGTAGCAGACAACAGACACAGCGCATGACTTTGTTACTTTCATATGTTTTGTTTTGAGTTTTGATATTGGCATTGACTATGAATACACAAACAGACGTTTCATCCTTATGGCGGAACTGTAGCGAGTGGGACTGTCACCCGGTGCGTTGTTTGTGTCACCTGCCAGAGGGCAGCGCTAGTGTCTAACAGTTACAACCGAAACTGGTGCCCGAAACTGATACGCGGCCGTAACTCTTGCAGTTGCAACTGCTGCGAAGAAAAATCAACTAAGCCAATTCCTAGCCAGCGGTTTCGTTTCCGGTCTTTCTCTCGCTCTCTCGCCCTCCCCCTTAAATACCACGGCTCTCTCGCAACCTCTCCTCACTTTCCGCGCGCACACTGCTCGCTCCCTCTCGCTCTATCCTTCTGCGTCCCTCTCACAACAGACCCCACCGGACCGACTACTGCCGACATTGCTGTACATTGTTCACGGCGCACGATTGGTCTCGCTCGGTTTGAGTTTGAAACATCAGTCAGCTGATTAATTGAGTGCTAACCAGGAGCCAACCATAGCATCTAACTTACATACACAAAAGATGACTGTAGTGCCAGGTGAGCTACATCCCTTAAGAGCAATGGTGTCAGTTTCTGCGACATCCGTGGATTACTCCATTGACTTTAGATACTATATCAACAGTCAATGATTACTCTTTGTTACTTGCAAGTGTTGCCAACGCTGCAGGAAACAACAATCGTTCTCGTTTGCGTTGGAGATTTTTTGTCACAACTAATGCTAAAATAAGGAATTTCAAAGCAAACTAGGGTAAAAATTTATGGTTTTAGATATACCTAATACCTTGATTGATAATTGTTAATTTGGCCACTACCTAATGGTTTGTTATTAACAAATAATCCAAATGTAAAATAGAGTAATTTTATGGTATCATTACGACAAATATCGTACCCTTGATGTAAGATGTTTACCCATGACAAAGACTGCTTCATTCTCTTTTGCAATTAGCTGTACAATGGTAAATATTATAACGTAACTTGACTTTCGTTTTAGTTTTGACGCTTCATATCTGGAACACAAAAAAAAAAAAAACTATTCAGTTGACCTGATTAAGAAGTTATGCTTTTTCCTCTACAGACCTTGATATACACCTGGACCACACCATAGATATACAGAGTGTCTTTAAAGTCCATCACCAAACTTCATAATATGACTAATTGGGTCAAAATAAGCAAAAAAGTTTCTGAGAAGGTATGTCATGTCCTAAAATGCATATTTACCCAGATATCCGCCATTTTGTTTTTTCCACTTAATAATTTTTTATTTCGGTGACGGATTGATCTAGGAACTTCATATTTGGCATGGATCATTAAATTAAATCGTTAAATAATTTTATTTAGCCGTTAAACAAAAAGTAATAGGCCATGTCAAATTAACAAGATTTTAAGTCCACTTGACTTACAAACACAGTCCATGCTCAGTCACTATAACTAAAATACAAAAATGAGAAAGCTAAAAAAAAACAAGCAAAAGCAAATAAATACATCACACCATGCACAAAGTCAAACTCAGCAAACACAAGCAGTTACTTCAGTCCATTCCAATCCACAGGCTACTTGGTTCATACATAATTCAGCATTCTATGCAGGTCAGCTTCCCAGTATTCATCAATTTCGTAAAAGGGATTGTTTAACAGCCAGGCCTTTACTACACAGCTTCAAAGCGCTTTGTGTGGAGCTGCCTCACTTGTACAGGTGTGGCATTGAATAGCCTTATACCTAGAACAGGGAAACAATTTAAAGTTTTACTCAGCCTACACCTATCCCTAAATAGATTTAGATTGTTCCTAGTTACATAGTTGTGAACGTCACAATTTTTAGGGAGGTTGGCTTCGATTTTCTTTGTTTCAACCAAGCACTGAAATATGTAGGCACTATGCACTGTCAAGATTTTCTGACTAACAAACAGAGGCTTGCAGTGTTCAAGGTGCCGGGCATCACACAGGATCCTTACAGCCTTCTTCTGCAGCAAGAGTACTCTGGTGACCCTGGAGGAATGTCCCCAGAGTCTCAAGCCATACAAAATATGGGAATGAAAAAAGCATGATAAGCAATTCTCACAAATGCAGGAGGCATATCTATCTTAAGGCGTCTCAATAAATACAACACTCTACTCAGTGTCTTGCATACTGACTCAACGTGCTCATTCCAAGTTAGCTGAGGATCAAGCGTGAGGCCTAGCAGATTGACAGGATCATCATCATTACTGGCATTACAAAGACTAAAAGAAATAGATTGAGTCTTAGAGTCATTAAGTGACAGATTATTACTACGGAACCACCCAGAAGCAACATCCAATAGCCTCTGAACATCTGCCCTAGCGACAGAGAAATTGATATTGCTAGAGAAGAGGGTGGTGTCGTCAGCGTAAAGGAGAACACTTCCCGCTAGCCTGTAATAGATATCATTGATAAAATCAATGAACAATAAGGGGCCCAATATGGAGCCCTGAGGGACACCATGCTCAGTATGGAGGGGAGAGGAACTACCATTGTTCCAGTTTACAATTTGGGACCTATGTGTGAGATAGGAGGTGAGGATTCGAAGGGCATCGCCTCGTACCCCGTACCTCTCGAGTTTAGTGATCAAAAGCGTATGTGACACGCAATCAAAGGCACGTGATAGGTCGCACAAAACAACGGCCGTTGAATTTTTTGCTTCGAAAGAGTTAATGATTGTCCGAAAAAGTGAGTCCACAGCATCCACTGTGGATCTCCCCTTGCGGAAACCATACTGGGCAGGAGCAAGAAGACGATGCTCTTCAAAGTACACATATAGCTGCTCGAGCATGAGGGCTTCAAAAATCTTACAAAAGACAGGGATAATACAAAATTGGCCTATAACTGGATACAAATTCCCTAATTCCCTTTTTATATACGGGGACAGTTCTGCTGATCTTTAATGTGCTGGGAAAAGTACCATCCCTTAGACATGAATTAACAATATCAGCAATCAAGTGGACAACAATGTGAACACATCTCTTCAATAGATCAATAGTACCCCCCCCCCCCCCAATAAAACGGCAGGTCTGGGCCTCCCCGGAAAATTTTGAAATTTTTTAAGCTAAATGGTTAGTTTTAGTGAATTTAAGAAGTTTAAATTTAACTTTATGCGGACCTCTACTCCGTTAGAATTTGGAGTGAAACTAATGGGTTTTGAATATTAAATAAAGGAATCAGACTATTAAACTTCGAAAACATGTATTGACCTTATATTACGATGGTAAATAAATAACATTCAGGTACATAAAAAGTTAAAGTCTGAATTTTATTAAAAACACCAAAATACATTACGGGAGATTAGGGTAAACGTGCGCGGCGGGTAATGGTGCGCATCGTAGTTTTTAATGAATGAAATTAGTTAAAAAGAACCATTATGTGCTGCAACCTAGCGGGACTCAACAACTAATACGCGACCTCGTGGTTTCCGCCACTGTATCTTTTGAGGTTATGAGGTTATAAGTCAAAAGTTGTGTGTGTCATGTTATTTTTGCTCCGAAGGAAATAATAAGGTTATGGCAGATCTTTAGACAACTTAATAGTCTACTTATTTAGTATTACAATTATTGGTAGTCTGCTTTATCGTTTGAACCAATTAATTTATGGTTTCATCCCTTCTTAAGATAGTAAGAAAATAAAATACTTTCAAATGCGACATCGGGCAATGGTGCGCGTGCCCACGATTCACCCAAGTAGTTATAGGTAAGATACTTCCCCTTTTTACATTCTTGTTTACAGATGCTCATAAACTGCTCGTTCTGCAGTCATGCAGACAGTTCAGGTGCAGACATAGCAGAAAATCAGCCTATGTGTGTTAATTTTGCATTAACCCTTGAACATTTTTGTAATCTTTAATCAAAGACTTCTGTTAAGTGTATTGTAAAGCTCAAAGAAAGTAATGTGTGGCTTTAAGACATTCCATATATTGGAAGCACTGCAAGTGAAATAGAGCGCTTAGTGCCAATTGCAAGAACTCGAGAGTGCCGACACGACGCTTATTTGTATGAACTCGTGAGTAATGCCAACGTGCAATAAATAATGTATTTTATTTCCAAAACTAAAATGACCTGTTTTATATGTAATATACTGTTTTATATTTTTGCATTGTGCATTTAAAACCCCTATTATTCTTTATATAAGTTGGCGTTTAACTTATATCTGTTTATAAAAGTCAGGCGTATAAGAATAATACTTTAACCATTTGTATGGATTTTTTTAGCATATTTTTTTATTTTCCAACATTTCGCGGGGGGGATATATCCCCTTTCCCCCCCTGGGTTCGCACCTGCTCCATATTCCGAACGATGTCTCCGCAGTTCTGGCAGCAGTTGTGGCCTATCCTTTGACAAAATCACTTTACAAGCAAAACAAAGTTTTTCATATTAATAAGGTCTGGTGTATACCACTCCTTTGTCTTAGGTCCCACAGATTTAGTTTTACTAGGCCCCGGTCTATACTTTTTCATTATGAGCGGAAAACAAGCATCAAAGATGCTCTTGAACTTTTTGAAAAAATACTCAAAAGCCGAGGCATCATCAAGAGTACTAATTTCATGGCGCCAACACCCAACCTGGGTAGTCAGTAATTCCACAAAATATTGATGGTTTGATTCATTAAGTTTCCTAAAGAGTACCATCTTAAAAGGAACTTCAGGTTGAGGGCCTACCCCCCAATTGGATACAGTGAACAAGACATGTTTATGGTCAGCTAATTGGTAATTACTGACAGAGGCATTATACATCCAAGTATCAATGTTTGTTAACACTGTGTCCAGGGGTGAATCACCCCTAGTTGGCTCATTAATACTGAAGAAAACATTGAAGCTGCGCAAAATATTTTTGAAAGTTTGTGCCTCCTTAGGATAGGTCAAAGGGTTTACGTTGTGGTCAGTTCCAATGACTATGGGGAGTCCAAAGGTTATGAGAAACCCTAAACACATTTCCAAAAGGTAGAAGAACCTCTCAAAACTGCCACTTGGCGAGTGGTACATTGTGACAACAATAATATCCAGTTTATGTACAATAACACCAGCGAACTCACCATGCAACTCCTCGTTGTAAAGCTCAAGTTCAAGCGGCGAGAACTCTCAGGCGCTATTGAGCTAAATTGCAACACCACCCCAAGGTGTATTATTGCGACAAAACTTAACAGCTATATAGATGCAGTTCGTTTATCTTAGAGTAAGTCAATGGTAATAGTCAATCTCCAAGTCCAAGACCCAATGCTCAGTCACGCATAATATGTCAAGGCCGTTTTCACAACACAACTGTTCAAGCTCATTAATTTTATTACGCAAGCACTGGACGTTAATGGCACACAAATTAAAAGCAAGCCTACTAGATACAGTCTTAGATGAAGTTTTAGTTTCAATACTAAGCTTATCGCTGCTGGCGTCTAAGCTTTTAACTGGATCTTTATAGTACTAATTTCCATTTCCACAATAAAAATTATTTTTTCCGATGCATATTTTCAAAATGGCGGCCATTTTAAATTTTTAAACTCAAATATCTAAAAAACGGTAAATTTTATAAAAATATTACAAGAGACACAAAAGTAGTGGCAAAACACCGGTTCTGCCCCAGTTCAAGGTCACTCATTTTTTTGGGTTGGAAGTGGCAGGTGTGGGGTTGGAAGTGTGGGGTGGGGGTGACAGTGATGGATGGGTTTGGGAAGTGGGTCAAGGTCATCCGGAGGGAGTTTTAAAAAAGTGGGAGCCGCAGGGGCTCGGTGGGAATGGGGAGGGGTGGGGCGGCGCCGGGCCGCGGGAGGTTTTCGTTTATTCTTAAAATTAAATTAAAATAATAGTTGCAAGATAGGAGAGCTCCTAAGTGTTTACAGTGCGAGTCGATACAGTAGAATGAGACATGTGTCCAAGGAAGAACGATCATATAAACCTGGTAATATAGTGAATAAGAATAATTGGATAGCGTCGTCAATAGGAGTAACAAGATTGAAATGTTGATACTGCAGCATGTCAGTTAAGACAGCGTGCAAAACAGTATCAGTACAGTATGCAGTGTTGCACAGGCTAGGTTTTGCAAAGTACAACGGGTGAAAACTGTAGTATTTCTTAAGCTTAGCCAATGTAGTACGCGGTTTAGAAACTGTGGAGTTAGATTGTTTCTGTAAAATATGTTTTGTGCGTAAAAGTTTTAGTTGTAAAGAGTGCGAAGTCATGATAATACACGAAGGGGAGATGTGTACTCTCATATACTCGGCGAGTATATGACCGGCGCCCGCGAGTGTGCCTGAATATATAGAGACTAATTAGCATAATAAGTGCAAACATATGTTAGAGTAAAAAAGCGTAAGTAAAAAAAAGTGTTAGACTAGGTGTTACAGACTTGCGGATAGTTGTTCACTGTTGCCCTATCGCCACTATAATGACGCGCGCGCGGTACCGATGCCCGTTTTATAGGGGTTGTGTGGCCCCTCCCAACCCCCCCCCCCCTTCCCCTTCCCCTCCCCCTGAGAGGATGACATAAAAGAACAGAACTTCGGAGAGCTCATTTATTTGTCGGGCGGCGCCGCGAAAGATTGTAGCAGGGGGAAACATATAGGCGAAGAAAAGTATCGGTAGCCGCAGAAGTTAATTAATTATTCAGGTGCAGGATTGCAAGTAATGTTCCGTGCACGAATAAGTAGGAATACAATTGTCAATTGTACAGGTAAATCTTGTACTGTAGCAATAACTATAATATTAGACGGTTGTAAAGTGTATGACCTGCTAATGTGCAAGAAATATCCCGTGAACGACTAAGTGGGATCACAATTGCCAATTGGACAGGTAAACCTTGTATTGTAGCAACAAGTATAATAGTAGACCGTTGTAAGGTGTATCACCTGCAGGTGTGCAGGAAATGTCCCGTGCATAAATATAGAGACTAATTAGCATATTAAGTGCAAACACATTTTAGAGTAACAAGCGTTAGTTATAAAAGCGCCTGAGACTTACGGATAGTACCTCACCCGACCGATTCCGCCACCGAAATGGCGCGCGCGCGGCAGCAACCCCTCTTTTTATGCGATCGATGAGTCACGTGCGACGCCCCTCCAACCCCCTCCCCGAGAAAACCGCATAAAAGAGCGAGCTTTGGGATAGCTCGGTTATTTGTCAGTCGGCTGCGGCTACGGTCACAAGAGTCAGAGGAAGAGACAGATAGTTTAAGAAAAGTATCGGTAATAGCGGAAGTTAATTAATTAATTATTCAGTTGTAGGATTGGAAGTATCGCTCTGTGGATAATCAAGTGAGGCCACAACTGTGATTGAACAGGTAACTATCGTATTATAGCAATAATTGTAATATTAAACGGTTGTAAAGCGTATAAGCTGCAGGTGTGCAAGTAATGCCCCGTGCACGATCAAGTAGGATTACAATAGTGAATTGTACAGGTGAATCTTATGCTGTAGTGATAACTATAATAGTAGACGGTTGTAAAGTGTATAACCTGCAGGTGTGCAGGAAATGTCCCCGTGCACGATTAAGCGGGATTATAATTGGTGATTGTAGAGGTATTGTACATATGAAGCGTTAAAAATAGTGAGTAAAACAAGTGTAAGTATTAAACGTATGTTACTAGTTGGTAGATACTAACGGATTAGCTCTTACCGCTGTGGTGTCGCCGGCCTATATGGGAGCCGCGCGGCCGCGTCGTGGCTTAAATAGGGGTGCCCACTCATGCGTGACCCCCCCCCGACGTCACAACGTCTTAGGTGTTGTGTCTTTAGTTTAACGTCTTGACCTTGACCTTGAACTTGACGAGCCCCCCCCCCCCCCCCCCGACGTCACAAAGTCTTAAGTATAGCGTCTAAGAAATGGCAATTATTCTAAGAAGGATTGACATAAGTAATGCGTTTCTAAACAATAGTCTATTGTATGTTAAAAACAAGCTGCGTGTACCGGTGGTCTATTTCCGTTGGAACTATAATTAAGCGGCGGAAGAGGGTGGATAACAATCGACGATAATACGATGCTGCCACGCGATGGGGAAAGCTGCGGATGTACTTGTCAGCGGATGTAATTTGATGCTATCTAATGCAAATTGAGAGGTACAAGGCTCCACCTGCGTTTTAGGCGACCCACATGTAACAAAGCACATCCGTTTGGAATTTTTCACTGACGTTTCTGGAAAGTTCCGCGCCCCTCAAACCCCTCCCGGCCCCCCACCACTCTGGGAGCCGAGAACTACCCCGACGACTATTGCCGCCGCAGTTGGGCTCGGAACTCCGGACGCGGCGCTCCGACCCGACTCAGAGGGCAACTCAAATGTATAAGCGGCCGATATATATTTGAGTTACTCTTGTTGTTAGGCTATTAATATTTGTTGTGTGTGTGTGTGTGTGTGTGTGTGTGTGTGTGTGTGTGTGTGTGTGTGTGTGTGTGTGTCTATGGTTTTAGTCTTAAGATGTGTTAGTTTTAAGGTTAAACTTGCGCATTGCGATGTTAGCATTAAGGTGTGTTATGGTATTATTTATGTTTAAGAAATGTGTTTTTAATTTTAAGTATTGGATTATGGTGTGTGTGTGTGTGTGTGTGTGTGTGTGTGTGTGTGTGTGTGTGTGTGTGTGTGTGTGTGTGTGTGTGTGTGTGTGTGTGTGTGTGTGTGTGTGTATGTACTTTTATGTCTGTGTTTATCTGTGTATTAATAATTTTTTATATTCCACAGCTAGCTGTTAGGATGGGTAGATTAAATTAAAATGTAAATGTAAATTGAAGAAGTTCGATTGAACTTCATTAAATATGGGTGGGACATGCGCGTTGTGCCGTAGGTAGCGCATATTTTTATTGTTTTTGATTTTTGTTTTTTAATTTTGGTCAGGCCAAAAATATGTTTGGGTGGGTTTAGATTAAGGGTGGAGGTTAGAGTTGCGTCTTGCACTAGCTGTTCCAGTGTCCCTAACTACCACATGGTCATGCCCAGTGCCAAATGGCCCGAGACTGGCCGCCCGTATCACAGCTCACCAAACTGGATCGCCAAAGTGCGTGCGGGCAAAAAAAAATTGGGATCCCTCGCAAGACGTAACTTTTTGGGTTGGGATTGGAGTGTTTGAGGAACACAGGGTGATGGAGACGGTTACAGCCGCCTCCATCATCTTGGATCATTATTATTTTTTGGTGACCTTGACCTAAATCCACTCATGCATAACCCCCCCCCCCCGACGTCACAACGTCTTAGGTGTACCGTCTTAAGTATAATGTCTTAAGTAAAATGTCTTAAGTGTAGCGTCTTGACCTTGACCTTGAACCCGGTGAGCCCCCCCCCCCCCGACGTCACAACGTCTTAGGTGTACCGTCTTAAGTATAATGTCTTAAGTAAAATGTCTTAAGTGTAGCGTCTTGACCTTGACCTTGAACCCGGTGAGCCCCCCCCCCCCCGACGTCACAACGTCTTAGGTGTACCGTCTTAAGTATAATGTCTTAAGTAAAATGTCTTAAGTGTAGCGTCTTGACCTTGACCTTGACCTTGACGAGCCCCCCCCCCCCCGCCAGCCAAGTGCTAACAAATTTACTTATAACTTGAGAACGGTTTGCCAGAATAGGGCAAGCGATACATCATTGGAAAGCTCTAATTAGGAGTAATATTGTAGTAAAGACGGAATTAAATTATTTTCTTTTAATAAAACTTTATTATCAAAAGAAACCCCCACTCATTGACTTGCCTATATAAGAGTGTCGTGGTTTGCGTTGGGACATTCTTTGCCAATAATAGCTAGAGTGAACATGTCTCCCCGAGATGCTCCAATATTTTATAACAAATGCACAAAAGTTGAAGAAGTATTGGAGATGGATGAAGAAATCAATGAAGAAAACGATGTACAAAATGATGTACAAAACGATGAAGAAAACAATGAAGAAATTGAAGAGCCTTTGTTAAGTGAAAATGTTGTAACAAGAATATTTGTGGATCCAAATTCTCCAATGGATATTATAGGAAGGTTTGTAATTGAAGTTATGACATGGATAGAAAATGAAAGATTAGTAAACATAGCATCTCCAATTTTTAGTTGATGATAGACCCACCTTTGGTGTATATTGGCGTAACAGTGATCTGTTATGGCTATGGGCGGAGGCATATGTGGAGTATTTGCAATTGGAAGAAAATATAGGGTTTAATCATTACTTTTCAGCTTTAGTCTTAACCTACTATTTTTAACATCTTACTAAAAATCTTACCATCCCCCCCCACTACAACTGGGAGGTTATAAAAAGGGAGCAGTAGAGAAGCATTTCATTTCGCTGCTAAATTTCAAAAAGTAAACATCAACAAGATGTATCAATGTGAAATTTGCTTAGAAACTTTTCATGATAATATTCTACTAGAAATACACAAAGAGTTATTCCATAATAATAATGAAGATGTAACAGAAACCGAAAATGAAGATTTAAAACTATATGGAGAAGAACAACAAGAAGATCAACAAGAAGAACAACAAGAAGATCAACAAGAAGAAGAACAAGAAGAAGAACCATTAGCAGGACCATCTAATGCTATACCGAGTGTAAAAGTATTTGCTTTAGCAGGTAGAGTAGTAATGCATCACAAAATTCAAAATGAAAAATTGGAATTAGAACAGTTTCTTAAAGAAGCAAGAATAATTGTCAGTAAAACTATAAAAGAAGAACTACAAAGATTAAACTTTATTAAATTTGGCATATTATTAAATGCTATGTTTATTAATGCAGATGCAGAAATGTCTCCTAGAGGATTTATAACAAGAAACCAAACAATTATGGCTACTTCAAATATTGATTCAATAGTTGAAGAGTGTTTTGATGAAATTTTAACTAAAATTCAAGAACATGAAGGAAGAGGATCAGGTTGGAGTTTGCTTAGTATTGAGGGAATGGATTTAAGAATTCACAAACATGGATACGGGCTTATGGGAAGCAGTTACATTCCACTGCCAAAGAAAATACAGGGATACAAAGTCGTGTATAAATGTAAAAAATGAAGATACAGAATGTTTTCGTTATGCAATGACATCAAAATTTGTAACACCTAAACATGCGGATAGACCTAGCCAAGAATATGAAAACCAAAGATATAGGTACAATTTCCAAGGGTTGTCGTACCCGGTAGCATTGAAGGATATTACAAAATTTGAAAAACAAAACTGTGGAGCATCTGTTAATGTGTTTGGTTTGGACAGTTCAAATAAAGTATATCCTTTAAAGGTTGTAAAGAAAGAGCTTGCAGACCACACGGATTTATTGCTAATAACGCAAGGAGATGTTTCTCACTATGTATATATAAGAAGTTTTGAAAGGCTTGTTAGTAAACAATTATCGAAAATTGAACACAAGAAAATAATATGCAAAAGATGTTTTAGTTTTAAGGAAGAAAGAATATCAAACAGAGGATGGATACGAGAACATCAGGAGCTATGTAACAACAACTATGAAGCCAAAATAATATTACCAACAGCAGATAGAGCCGAGCTAAAATTTGAAAAGATATCTCATCAGTATCGTATCCCTATTGTTGTATATGCAGACTTTGAATCTACACTTGTTCCTATTGAAAATGATGATGATGGAGCCAAGAAAAGTGTTAAGTATCAGATACATGATCCAAACAGTTTTTGTTTACTAATTAAATCTACACTGTCAGAAGAGCATTTAAATAAATATGATCTAACATCAAAACCTGTCATATATCGTGGTGAAAGTGCTTCTAAAATTTTCCTTGATCACTTATATGCAATAGCAGAAAAGGTACAAAGATTGTACAGTGATATTGTACCAATGATACCGATGGATGAAGAAGAAGAGATTCGATATGAAAATTCAACTCATTGTTATTTATGTAAAAATGAATATACTATGGAAAATCACAAAGTACGTGATCACGACCATTTAACAGGATATTATAGAGGTGCTGCATGTAACAGATGTAATATTAACTATCAAATTCGCAACTTCATACCTGTAATTTTGCATAACCTTAGTGGTTATGATTCACATTTTATTACACCGGAATTGGGACGAGATGATGGAAGAATCGATGTGATAGCAGAAACCACTGAAAAGTTTATTAGTTTTAGTAAAACGGTTGGAAATATGAAGTTACGTTTTCTAGACTCTTACCGTTTTATGCCATCTAGCTTAAGTAAACTTACTGAAAACTTAAAGAAAGAAAATTTAATAGAAACAATGAAGATTGTAAGTAAAGATAAATTGGATTTGGTTCTCCGCAAAGGTGTTTTTCCCTATGATTACATCGATTGTTTGGAAAAATTTGAAGAAACATCACTTCCGCCAAGAGAAGCCTTCAAGAGTAAGTTGTATGAAGAGGACATTAGTGAAGAGGACTATGAACACGCTTGTAAAGTATGGAATGAACTAGGAATGACAACATTGGGAGAATATTCCGACTTTTATGTTAAATTAGATGTGACTTTACTTTGTGATATAATGGAAGAATTTAGAGATACCTGTTTTGAAGCATATGGATTGGACCCACTTCATTCTTATACATCGCCTGGACTAGCATGGCAAGCTATGCTGAAAGAAACAAAGTGTAGACTTGAACTTATTACAGATATCGATATGGTTTTGATGATAGAGTCAGGTGTTCGTGGAGGATTGACGCAAAGTGTAACTAGATATGTAAAAGCTAACAACAAATATCTCCCAAACTTTGATGCGTCACAACCAACAACATTCTTAGGTTATTTTGACTCAAATAACCTATATGGATGGGCTATGTCAAATCCTCTTCCATATGGTAATTTTAAGTGGGCAAACCCAGATTTGAAAGGCAATATAATGGACATACCCAAACACGGGGACATTGGTTACATTTTGGATGTAGACTTTGAGTATCCTGAACAACTGCATGACCACCACTACGATTTACCACTATTGGCCAAGACGGAAATATCTCCAACTGGTAGATGGCCCAAGTTAATGATGACGTTAACCAACAAGTCAAGATATGTAGCTCATTATTGGACAATACAGCAAGCAATAGAATTGGGATTGAAAATAACAAGAATCAATAGAGCAATACAATTTAATCAATCTTGTTGGTTAAAACCATACATCGACAACAACACAAGAAGAAGGACTGCAGCAACATCCGCTTTTCAAAAGGACTTTTTCAAATTAATGAATAATTCAATATTTGGCAAAACGTTGGAAAACAAAAGATAGCATAAAGATGTAAAATTAGTTAGCGATCCGGTGAAATTGCAAAAATTAGTACAAAAACCAAACTTTGGAACGAGTATAATTATTAACGAGAATCTTGTAGCTGTTACCATGAACAAAATCTCAATAACAATGGATCGTCCTCTATATGTGGGAATGTCTATTTTGGATATTTCTAAAACCCACATGTATGACTTTCACTACAACAAGATGGTGAAGTTTTATGGAAGAGAAAACATCGGGATAGCATATATGGATACAGATGCTTTTATTTATTGGATAAGAACAGAAGACATGTATGAAGATCTACGTACTTTTGTATATACTACTGACTTTGACTTTTCAGATTATCCTAGAGATCATCCCAACTATGACTACGATAGAAATAAAAAGGTGTTGGGCAAGTTCAAAGACGAAACAAATGGTGTACCAATGGAAGAAATCGTCGCTTTAATGTCCAAACTGTACTCATTCCAACTATACATCAGTGAAAAGGATGAACATCAAGTGGTGAAGAAAGCCAAAGGCATCAAGACTTCATATCTAAAGAAGAAAGTACAGTTTGAACATTATAAAAGATGTTTATTTGAAAATGTGGAAACAAACGCAACATTCAACACCATCAGAAGCTACAACCATATTGTATAGTGTAAAGCAAACAAAGTGGGCATTAAGTTATAAGGATGATAAACGCCACATTCTTGAAAACAACATCAACACATTACCATTCGGCCACTATTCCCTAATCCCCATTGACCAGTAAACATTTTCTTCGTCCTTTACCTTCTTCCTTTTTCCTTCCGTAAAGAAGAGGGGACATGACAAGCCCAATGTCATGTTCCCTCTTTTTTACACCAACGTAAAATGGCCTTGACCTATATCCTAACCGTATAAAAAAGAGGATAAACCATTCTAGAGATCAGTACCTTTACAAGCGATGTGGAAGACACAACTGAAGATGGAAGACTTAAAAAATAAAATTGTAAATGAACTTCATAAGCCAGCAAGAAGAAAATTTCCTAGAAGAAGTACAGTTATAAAAGGAATGAATGATCTTTTCCAAGCCGATCTCATTGAAATGATACCACATAGTAAGTTGAATAAAGGATTCAAATACATTTTAGCGATTATAGACTGTTTTACTAAAGTGGCTGATGCCTTACCGCTAAAGGACAAGACTGGTAAAAGTGTTACGAAAGCTATGGAAACGGCTATACAAAGAAATAAATTCAGAATCAAACATCTACAAACTGATGATGGGAAAGAGTATTTTAACAAAGACTTTGCAGCTTTAATGAAGAAGTATAAAATCATTATTCTACAAATTCTGAAGTTAAAGCTTCAATAATAGAAAGATTCAATAGAACATTAAAAGGAGCAATGTATAAAACATTTTCCAAACGAGGATCATATGTTTGGTATGATATCTTACCGCAACTTATAAATA